>OZ017740.1:50918383-51630183 GCA_963969285.1 Odontomyia ornata | reverse complement strand
CCAAATGTTCCATAAAAGCTTTTTCTATAGAGCCTTTATCCACGGGCTGGTTTTCTGGAAGGCGGTCTAGTAGTCTTTGCTTGTTTAAGGGATGAATTCCACATTTGGCAAATCCAGCCGTCAAATCGTCTTTTCGCTTTCCTTCCAAACTTGCCATTAGCTCTTTTAGCAATCGCGGAAACAAATCTTTAGGGGTCGTTTCAAATTTTGATCCTGAATCTGACTCTTTCCACTTGCGAAGGATGTCACGCCACGATCTTTTCATTGGTCCAAAGAAGGCAACGTCTGATGGTTGTGTTAGATGTGTTGAATTCGGAGGGAGACAAACGAACCTTATATTATTCTCTTCACAGAGCTTAAGCACACGCAAACTGATGTGAGAAGATAAGTTATCTCCAATGATAACTTTAGGACAATCTAGATTTTTAACACCCGGTAACGATATTGACTGAAACCAATCTTCCAAGCATACTGCATCAAACCACCCACTTTTAGAGCGGTTATATCGAGTTCCTCAGGACCATTTTCAGTCCATGTGGACAAGAGGTCGCCTGCAGCATTCCCAGCCATCATTATTGATGTTGCACTTTTACTGAAATTGCAAATGTTTTCCACGTATTTTGCTCCTCTCTTACAGATAACCTTTTTGTTCCCAGGGTCGTCAGTAAGGTTCGTCTCATCGTGATTGAATATATTATTTGGGGGAACACCTTTAAGCTCTTATTTGAGGTTTTCAATGTAATTTTCGATAAGCGAAGCATCTACTTCGGCTCTGACCTTTTTGATATTGGAACTTATCCTACGAGTCATATTCTCATGTCTTTTTAAGAAGGCTTTTGTCCATTCATAGCCAGGGAGATTGTTTTTGAACTGACAAATGTGGACACCTTTTTTATCCAAATAGCTTTTGACTGCATAACGAAAATCCATTTCAACTACAGGGAACCCATAGTCTGACATTTTCATTAAATGTTGTTCAAAAACATGCTCCTCTTCATCACTAAAGATTCTTGCACGGCCTACATTTTTTGTATGAGTCCCATTAAGTTTGTTCTTTATTGTAGATCTAGGTATATTATACCTTTTTCTGCAGCTCTTTGGGTTAAGTCATCTGATCTAAAAGCCTCTAAACCCTCCCCTAACACTTTTGGTTTGTGATTGGCGTAATTTCTTATTCCAAGAGGTTTTATCCAATTTCTCGGCATTTTTCCTGCAAAACAATACAAAAAAAAGTGCTTACAATATTATTAAAAATATTTTAAGTGGTTTTGTTTAAGAAACAGCTTATAAAATACCTACTACTCAAGTATTATATCGAAAATATGAGTCTTGGGGTAACTTTGGCCCAGTCACCATCTTGGGTCAAAGCTACCCCAACTACTGGGCCAAAGTTACCCCAACTCTGGGCCAAAGATGTCATGAAATAGTAAAATCGAATTATTTTGTATATAACAAATGTAACAGCATTATTACACCAAAAATACTTGAAACAGTTGAATATATAATATTATTATACACTTACCTGCTAGTAGCTCTTCAAGAATTAGCGTTCACAAGTAAAAGTTGGGAGACAACAAATTTCACTACTTTCTCACAGTAAAGATGGAGCAACACTGGAGTGGTGGTGAGATATGGAACTAATCTCCCACTTCATCAACAGGTGGGCCAGTGATGCTACCTATCCAGTAATGGGTAAACTAGGTCGATAACACATCACATGATTACAATACAGCACAGCAAAACTTTTTCTAACTTTGGGCCAATGTTACCCTTAAAGGGCCAATCTTACCCCAACAGACGGTGATATAAACTAAACGAGATTCTGGATAAAAGAGCTCCTGGAGACGATAGAATGTCTATACGTTGGGATGGAGAGGGGTATGACCAGAGCAATATTGTAGTAGGGAAGATATAGAGAAGAAGAGAAAGGATGAGAATCATAAATAGCACATCACATATAACGAGGAATTCTAAGTAATCCAATCCAAAGCAGCCAAAAACAAGTTGGGTAGACAGAACCACTCACATGTCCGAAGGGTTTTGTATTCAACCGGGCGATATACAGACATAGAGAATAATTTAACTGAAGAAAAACTTCAAGATTCAAGATCTTTCTTTTGGTGATTTTTTTCTAATTTCTACATATATACAATACATAAATATCTTAACCTAACAATATTTTTGCGGGTTGTGCCTTAGGGCTTTTCCCGGAGTTCAATAATAATTCACTTTACTTGGATTATAATATTCATTTTTTTTCGATAAAACAAAACTTTAAAATGGTGAAACCCACAAAATCATCAAATATTAATAGATTATAAAAAGAAGTGTAGTGAAGGTGTGGTATAAAAAATATCCGTTTAGGACTGCAGCGATAGTCTACTGCCCCGGCGGAAGAGGATGTTAAGATCCGCCGAGATTGGCCTTGTCTGGGGAACCGTGAATGCGCTGGCAGGCTAGCGTTGCGGGGTTCTTTCCCCCAGAACAAGGTCTCACTTTAAAACAATTTGGCATCCACAAATTCCTGGGTCAAATAAAAGTCGACCGAAGTCGAAAAAAGGAGGTAACCAGCTAATGGTTAGAAATTGCAGACGAAAAAGGACAAACTGGACATGGAGAGGACAGGCGGACTTAAGGGGACTTCGTCGTTACCTGACAATTCTTATGGCCCACAAATAAGAGTGGGGCATCCAGATGGAGATGGCGCCCCCTCGTACCCTCCCAACCGGATCAAGATTCAAACGTAGACGTGGCCATTTATTTCCCATTTGAGTGGAAAACTCATACAAACATAGTTTGCATGAACTTTCCAATCAAAAGAGAAATATAGACGTGACAAATTTATGTTATAAAATTATGTGATCGAATCACATAACCCCATACCATAAAAGGGCACGCGAGCGGAAGGCCACTCTACCCGGCAAGAGCCCCTGTTAAACAGCAAAAAATGGATGCTAGCCCGATGGCTAGCCCATATCAGCGGTCCGGTAGAAAGAAAAGGAAAGACCGAAGTTTATCTGATCCGTCTAATTATTTTCTGCGTGATTCATGGAGATAGTTGTACAGTAGCAAAAGAAAATATATAAATGTATAATTTTTAAATATATAAATGTATAATTTTTAATTGTATTTCTTATTGAACAACGTGAAATCTGAACGAGTGCTATAATCAACTACGATGGAGCAAAATACAGAAAAGATATCAACAAAATTATATGTAGTCGATCAAAACGTGAAGTCTAATCAAATTGCGATAAGAACATATCTAATAAATTCATACTTTTCAATTTGTATAGCGAAATGGAAAGATGGAGGTATTAATAATTTAATTTTTATGATATAATATACTATGATTTAATTTAAATTTTAAATAGATTTATAATAAATAAAAATTTAAGTAAGTCGTGTGTACACAATCGGAGATTTTTTATTTGTTCATCGTGTAGTTGATGTATCCCAAATTATCGAAATATTTTCCTAAAGTTGTCTCTGTAGTTGTCAGGTCAGTAATTTTTCATATGTCCTTGTCCTTCGCTAGCGTTTTGTCAATTTCATTTACTATCAAGTCAATGTTCAAATCATACTATATATTTTTTGTGCGTCTCCTCGTTCGTTCAAGTAGGAAAATATATGAAAAGGGAGAAAACTATTTGAAAAACTAGATCAACACAGTTGAACGAATATAGTATATAATCGGTTATATAATGTGTCCTCATTTTTCCTACCATGCGTATACGTCTACAATTTTGGTTTCTATTAGACAACGCCTGTTGCAAATAAAGTCCCCCTTTTTCTTATTAAAATTCTCGCCAATATAGGATTAGTGAGTAAACTTCCAAATAAAATTTAAAATAATGTGGCCGCGCATTTTCATTTGCGACCCAAAATATCATGCACATAACATCACAGCATACAAGACTGCGTAGATCCTCGGTCGATAGAATACCTTGCAACATCAAATTTTCAATATATTTCAAAACGTGGGGAAGACTTGAAATTGATATGATTAATGCCGCAATTGTCGATACCAGCTTTTCATAAAAATTTCTTTTCAGTATCACGCTCACACCGATTTCTTCCAAAAGTTCACTGACAATTGTAACTTTCTTGCTGTGAAAATATACTACGGTAACTGATAATTCAGGTGATATAATTATTTGTTCTAAAACTTCCATTGAAAATAAGCAAAATATATAGAATATTGAGAATCCGCTATTTTGAATTTACAGAGGGCAGTACTTTGGAATATTTCCGTGAGAAGAGCGTTCACCCCTACTGTCAGTTATTGCTTGATGTAATCCAATCTCACAAACACCCACCGTGCATTTACTAGTTACTTTAGTTTTAGAGTTTATTAAACGATTTGGGATCTAAATTCCTTCCCAAAAGCATAAATACCGCTTCAATATCTTAAAACTACCCCGAACTGTCTTTTAGGAATACTTTTCGGAAGTCTCAGCACACAACGTCACCTAAGTGCATTTTTTTAAGAAGAAAATAGAATACTATGTGTAACTCGTCCACTAAGTACCTTACAATAATCGCCACTGCTGGTAGTCCACGTGATCTAGTGGTTAGAGCACTAAGCCCATAAGCCGAAGGTCTCTGGTTCAAGTTTCGTTGGCGTGAACGAAATTTAGTTCGAGTGATTCTTCAGACGGGTTATAAGCCCGTTCAGTTATGATACGTGCTGGTTTAAAATCAGAACGTATCGCAGCTGGGTGGACGGACACACGGCCAAAGCGTGATAATGATGATATCACCTCGTGGAGTGCCGATACATTCGATCATGACAATGAAATACTCTAAGTATATCTAAGCGAAGGTCCGAAAGGGGCTGTAGTGCTACGAAAAGAAAGAAGAAAAAGAAGAATCGCCACTGCTGTACAAGGCTTTCATGTGGGGTTAGCGCTGATGTTCCAGTTGACAGTGGCAATCCTGTGGACGAGAGCTCACCAACAGTAGAAACAGCCGTTGCCTCGTTGGTGTTTAGCTACAGCTTCCGGGTCTTGGTCATCCCTTCGTCGTCGGAAAATGCGCCCCGAACCGTGACAGATCGGTTTGTGAACAACCGAGGCAACACGCGCCATTGTGAAACAAGAAACACATATATTTTTTCTCGACTAAGATGAAGGCTTTTCTTCGCACTTACTCACCTGACGTCTACCTTATCTTCGTGACGATTTCTCCCGGGAAACACCCGCTTTCCCAATAAGGCAGGCCCCAACGGCCAACTCCAATTAGGCCCATCCGACAGCCTTGCCTTTACGCGCGATTAATTGGCGCAGCCACCCCACTAGCCAACTCAACTTCTCCCACTTTATATTGGGACACCAAATTTACTATGAAACATATTCATACAAATTTTCCATCCTTGCATTTTATGACTTAGTCCATCCAGGCGGCATCTTAAAATTCGCTGTAACTAGCATGGACACACCCAGTCGACTATAGCAGTTTTCAACTGCTTGAGATTTTGCCAAGATGACGAGTTCTACCAGCGTGAAATATATGTTAAAACACGGACTCCTGCACTCAAACACACTCTTTCGTACCAAAAAAAATTCTTTGACACTCTTCCGCTTCGTTTCGATTCCAATTCATCCCCAATTTAGTACACCGGTAAGTTGTTCATACACTGTAAATATTATGTGGCAGATTTAAATTTTTGAAAACAAAATTTACCTGAAGTAAAGAAAATAAAGAAAATTTTAAGTAGTAATAAAATTCAATCTCATGAGAAATATAATTAAAAGGAAACATGTAAATTTGATATAAAGGAAAATTAATATAAAATTATATTTAATAGATAGCGAAATTGATAAAGGAAAATTTTACATTTAATATAAAGGATATTTTGGGTGTACAACTTAATAAGCGGAATTTGACGCTAGATGTCCGTACTAACAAATATGGTGAAAGCTCGAACTTTATATATGTCATTTTGAAGGTGCATTTGAAAACTATCAAAATCAGTCAACAAAACAATTTTATCTTGTGTGCATCATTACTATTTTTCACGATGAATAACTTCGAAAATTGAAGAAAAAGACAGCATTTGTGGGAGGTTCTGTTGGGTCATTTTTTGCAAAGAAAACTGCTCATCATCGTTTGCTTGTAGAAGTTTATGGCGACGATGTTTTAGCGAAAACACAGTGTTTTGAAATGTTTCAACGCTTCAAAAGTGGCGATTTTGACATCAAAGACAAAGAACGCCCAGGACAGCCAAAAAATTAAAAAGACGAAGAATTAGAGATGCTACTCGATGAGGATTAGTGTCAAACGCAAGACAAACTAGCCAAATCGTTGGGAGTGACTCCGAAATCATAAAAAGAAATCATTTTTGCATCGGATCGTCACTGAGGGTGAAAAATGGAACCATTATGACAATCCCAAGCGAAAAAAGTCATACGTGAGGCCCGGCCAACCAGCCAAATCAATGGCGAAGCCAAATATCCATGGTGCCAAGGTTATGCTGTGTATTTGGTGGGATCAGAAGGGGCCGTTATATTATGAGTTGTTGAAATTGGGCCAGACAATCACAGGTGACCTGTACCGAACACAATTAAAACGTTTGAAGCGTGTCATCATCGAAAAACGCCTGGAATATGCGACCAGACACGAGGCTATAATTTTTCATCATGACAACGCTCGGCCGCATGTTGCAAGACCCGTGAAAAACTATTTGGAAAATAGTGGATGGGAAGTTTTGGCCCACCCGCCTTATAGTCTGCACCTTGCTCCGTCTGACTTTCATTTATTTCGCTCAGTGCAAAATGCCCTCACCGGAATACGCTTCACTTCAGAGCGAGGCATCCGAAATTGGATAGATTCGTTTTTGGCCGCCAAGCTGGCGCAATTTTTTGGGATGGAATTCATAAATTGCCTGAAAGATGGGGAAATGTTGTAGTTTCCGATGGACAATACTTTGAATAAAATATATTGTAAGATTTTTCCACAATAAAGCATCAAATTTCGCTAAAAAATTACATTTACTCGTAAAAATAATAATAAGAAAGAAAACTATTTTATAAATGACGATTATAAATGCAAATAATTAATTATATTTTTAAATCTGCCACATTAAATCACAAGTAGGGAATAGGAAGGTTTTCGAGCAGTTTGCTTGTGAAACTGCTCGATTAATACAGATTCTAAAAGTTCTAATCAAGATCTTTCATTTGATACCCCACTCGACTACCTTTGTTAAAAAAAAATGTTTAATGGCTAATTCGTTATGAGGGTGGACCCTCCTTAACATTTTTTTTTAATTTTTGGTAAAGCCTTAACTTTTGAGAGACTATCATTTCTGAACTTTTCACAAAGTTCGAGCATTCTAGCTTCGATAGTTTCTGAGGAAACTTGCTGTGACGCACGGACAGACGGACGGACGGACGGACAGACGAACAGACAGGTCGCGAAACTAGTAGGTCTTTGTAAAAGACCTTAAAACTAACAAGGATGTTACTAAATCTAACAAACAACTTCAAATAGAGTATAAGATAATTTTTTACTATAATCATAAGTAAAAGTTAAAGGTGGAGAATAATTTAAAACGTAGAATTAAGGAAAATATTAGAATGGGAAAAATATTAACAATAATTTTTTAAGTCTTTTCTACAAATAATTTTCCGCACAACTCTCTTTGAGCGGATTAATAAGCACCCTTGGAAATTTCGAGATATTACATTTGACAAAAAAGACTAATTATTGTCGTAAATACGTAGCATTTAAGAAATATAAAAATAGGACGAAGGGAAAACCCGATAAATTATACAAAAGAAGGAAAATTTATAAAAAAATGTTTTTATTTTAAATGAGATGTTAGGATTATTTTTGAAATCGACTTCATTGTATAGATCACTGGGGAAGAGGCTAGATAAGCCCCGAAACAGCTGTCTGATTTAGGGGGAGAGTAAATTCAACTTAAGAACGGAACTAATTGATTTTTTTTCTTATTTCTATTTTGAAACGTTGCAAAAATCGAATACATAAAATCTATTATTAATATGGCAATGTTTATTTGAAAATGTTTAAGTTGGCAACAATACAAATATTATATGTTGATCAAATGTCTATGTTGGTATAAGTTTGCTTTGTATCACTTCCGTTCTACTCTTCTAAAAATCAACACGTTGTATCAGTGAATTAAATAAAAGACTCGTGTGTTCATCACAAAAGTGCTTTCTTTTTATTTCAAATATCAGGTTATGGGCCCAGGCATATATAACAGCTTGATGTAGATTGATGTTATTTACGGCGACAGCAAAATCAGCGAGAAGGAAAAAGTGAGGTAAATTCACTACAGTTTGCGGCATCGTGATCAGGCTCGGGCACTGTGTAACATCGTCGATGATGGAGGGAAATAACAATAACGTCAATGTGATAAAGTTAGATGGGGCCAGAAATTGGAATATATGGAAACTCCCAACAAGAATTAAGTTGAAGGGCCATGGGTGGTTAAACATTGTGGAGGGAAAACAAGTGAAGCCCGAAGTGGCCAGTGAGATATCTGCATGGGAATCTAAAAATGCCAAAGCGCAGACGTTAATGATAACACGAATGTCGGAAGAGACAATGTTATATATTATTACATGTACGAGTTCTACCGAGATGTGGCGAAAACTCCACAGTGTATATGAACAGAAAACTGAAACCAGTGTGCACATTATACAACAGAGATTTTCCCAATACAAGTTCGAAAGAGGTATCATGTATGTTTTCTTATCTAACATACATGAACTACAAAACCAATTGAAACAAATGGGTGAAGAAATCTCAGATAAATTTGTAATCACGAAGGTGCTAATGTCGTTACCAGATGATTATAAACATTTTATTTCGGCTTGGGAGTCGGCGCCTGATGACAAACAACCGTTTGATCATCTAGTGGCAAGACTACTGATTGAAGAAAAGCGAGTGAAAGAGACAAACGAAGGAGCACAGCAAGCAACACCTTCTGCATTCTTTGTGAAAAATAAAGGACCATCAAAAGTTTTCAAATGTGGTAAAAATGGACAGTATCAAACCGAGAGTAAAAATAACAATAAAAATAACAGTGACGGGAACGTGAGTAATAATATAACTGTTTCTATTGTGGCCAGTTCAGACATTTTAAGGCTCTGTGTCGTTTTTGAAAACAAAAAATGTTACGAAGTGAAAATAAAATGAATAGTAACGCATTCGTGGTATCTAATCTGTTGCACCAACTGCAAAAATCTAAGTGGCTAGTCGATTCTGGCGCCAGTGAACATATGTGTCGAGACCGTGCATTGTTTGCATCATTCTCAAAAACTTCGCCAACACCTGTAATCATCGGTAATGGAGCAGTGATAAATGCGATTGCTTATGGACAGATGGCAGTTAAAGTATCGAACGGAAAGGAGTGGATTGACACAGTTATAGACAGACTGTTGTATGCTCTTGAGTCAAAAACGAATCTGTTTTCAGTCAATCGCGCCACAGATAAAGGTTATGTCCTAGTGGCAGAAGACAGCTCATGCAAATTCTTCAAGGCAAATAAAATTTGCGCGGTTGCGGAAAGAATTAGAAATTCGTTTTATTTGGATTTACGCTATAATACGAGTAATAATTATGAAATTGCGAATACTGCAGAACTAGCGTCGAACGATTTAAACGAGTGGCACAGAAGATTGGCGCACCAAAACTTTACCTACGTCAAAGATACTTTGCGGAAAAACAACATTGAGGTTAAACAAAATCCAACCCGGTGTGTAAGAGTTGCTTGATTGGGAAAATACACAGATTGCCATTCAATAGAAGCGAATACAAGAGTACCAGGATATGTGAATTAATTCGTGCTGACCCATGCGGTTCCATGGAAGAATCGTCAGTTGGTAGGTCACGATACTTTGTTGTGCCGAAAGATGATTATTCGAAGTGTGTATTTTGTGAAGACAAAAGATAAGATCAAGTATATAATTGAGGTCCTTATAAATAAGGCCGAGAATAGTACTGGAAACAAGGTGAAGACATTCAGAAGTGATAACGGCCTGGAGTTTGTGAACAGGAATGTGAAGGAAATGTTTACAAGGCGTGGAATAACACACCAGTCCCATACACCCCAGAACAGAATGGCAAGGCTGAGCGATACATGAAAGAAATTTACCAAAGAAATTATGGGCTGAAGCCATAAATACTGCAGTGTTCGTGTTGAACAGGACTGTGAAGAGCCATGAGGATGGGCGATCTCCATTTGAGGTATGGACTGGGAAAACATGTAATATCCATGAGTTAAGAGCCTTTGGTACAGAAGTATATGTACACATTCCAAAGGAGAAGAGACTGAAGTGGGATCCGAAAGGAGAGAAGGGATTGATGGTTGGATATGAGGAAGATGTGAAAGGTTATCGTATTTACTATCCTGAAAAGAATGTGGTGGAAACAAAAAGAGACATTGTATTCTTACAGCAAGAAGAGGAGGAAAAACATCAAGCGAAGAAAGGTGAAGAGCAAACTGTTGTCTTCTTTAATCTTGAAGAGGAGACAGTGCAAGAGAATTGTCCCGAGACAGATATTGATGAAATAACAACCCTTGACCACAATGAGATAGAGACAACCCACGTAAGTAATATCTTAGGAGATAACTCGGAAGATGACAGTGACTACCTGCCATGCAGCGAAGAAGAACATCTATTGGACGGAACTGATTCACCCATAGAAAGGGAAAGGTGTAAACGTGAGCGTAAACAAACTGATTTCTACAAGTGTTACAATGTGCAGTCGGACCAAAGTGAATGTGATCCCATCACATATGATGATGCCATGAGCCGAAGTGATGCCGGTAAGTGGAGTGCAGCTATTGATAGGGAACTTAAAACTCTGAGTGACAATAATAGGTGGGAATTTTGTAAGTTAGCTGTAAGTGCACAGCCCATAAGCAGCAAATGGATTTTTAAAATAGAAAATATAAATAATGTCAAGGAGTACAAGGCTAGGCTAGTTGCTAGGGGGTTTGAACAACAAAATATAATCAACTTAAGTGACATTTATGCCCCAGTTGCTAAGCTAGCAACTTTCTGGTTGTTTGTAATAGTTGCAACAAAATATAATTTACCTATATACCAGATGGATGTCACTGGGGCTTTTATATATGGTGATATTAAAGAAAATGTGTATGTAAGTTTACCAGAAGTGGCCTACAAAGGAAAGAATAATGTTGTAAAGTTAAACAAGTCATTGTACGGGTTGAAAAGTTCACCTAAATCCTGGAATATTAAAGTTAATTCTGTATTAACTAGAGAAGGCTTTATAAGGTCTACATGTGGTCCATGTTTGTATAAAAAGTATAGTGGTAAAGATTAAGCATTTGTATTAATATATGTAGATGACTTGCTAATCTTTGGAAGTAATGAAAGTGAGGTCATTAGCCTTAAACCAATCTTAAACATGTTGACATTAGATACCACTTCATTAAAGATTTAATCAAAAATAATAAAATTAATATTCAGTACATAAATACATACGAACAATTAGCAGACATGCTAACAAAGTCATTGAGTAAGGAGTTATTAATTAAGTTTCTGACAAAATGCAATGTCAAATAGAAAGGAATTAGAGAATTAATAATGTTTCCAGTCATATGTTGATGTTGATTTAGATTAATTTGTTCAAAATGCATAAACATTGCGAAAGGGTGTTATTAATTTGGCAATGTTTATTTGAAAATGTTTAAGTTGGCAACAATACAAATATTATATGTTGTTCAAATGTCTATGTTGGTATAAGTTTTTCTTTGTATCACTTCCTTTCTACTCTTCTAAAAATCAACACGTGTATCAGTGAATTAAATAAAAGACTAGTGTTTTCATCACAAAAGTGCTTTCTTTTATTTCAAACATCAAAATCAAAAATATTATTTATTGTAGTAATTTGTAATGAGATTTGTTTGCCTCAAACACAAAAATTTTGGTTTTTTTCACAGAATTGTGTCTTGATTTTATTATTCTCAATGCATTATCCATTCCACTTCCATTGACTTCTAAGAGGTAAGATTTTTTCTACTTTTTTTTTTACATATTTGAAGGAATCTAATTTGATTTAGCTACAAAGCTTTGCAAAAGTGTAAATCAAATTGACAAAATTATATCTAAGAAAAAGATAAAATAATAAATCAGAAAGTAGAATTTTGATTTTATCAGTTATAGTAGTTCAGCAACTGACGTATAGTTTTGTTGAGTTGCAGTTGTGAGCATTTTCTCAAATATAAGGTAATTTCAAGTGCATATAATGCATACACAACTTAAGCAAATATTTAAGCATACCTTATTTATGAAAACCCATAAAACTCAACGGGGTAATTAAGTCAGTGATTGATGAGCTCATATAACTTGAAAGACTTGGACGACTAGAGGAGACTTTGTGACAAAACAGAAAGTTAATAACGAATTTCAAGATCAAGAAGATCTGCTCACAGATCACTCACTCAGTCAGTCACAAACATTCACATTTCTTTGATGCCCAGTATCTACGAGTATGTATCTATTTCGAGAAGATATTATTAAATATAAGTACAAAGATTCACACACAAACATGATTGCGCTTCTACCTTGTATACTGGCAATCACTTATCATTCTCCGCGGATAGTGTTAAAGGTTGTTTGCGCTCTTGTAGGGAAGATGGATCAATCATCGCAGACGGAAGGAAGAAAATTCCACTTGTTGGTTACTGTGCCTACTGCACCGAAGATATACGCTGCTGCATTGGCAGATTGTTAATTTTGTTTACAAGAACGATCATCTTTCACTGTCAATATGGGAATCTCTTTTAATAATCAACAAGAACCATACCGATATTGAAAGCTGTGAGAAACGCCGCACACAGTGCCTGCAACATCACGAAAAGCAAACAAGCGTACCTTGGCACATTGATTGAAAACAGGAAACCATAGGCCATAGACCTGCAGTGGATTGACTATAAAATTCAGTACTATAAATCAAATAAATTGTACTTGCGTTGCATCTTGCGCATTATCCAATTGATTGAACACCATAAAGGTGGGATGAGATGCGATCCCCTCATCTCGCGATATTTCATTGCGGCAGCATCAACTCGGAACGGAAAAGTCAGATACTACATATTACATGGGGATGTCGTAAAACCTGCGTTTTAATGGACAAAAAAAATTAGGCTGACTGCTCTTGCGTACTTCCGTTTTCCATAAAAATGGCGCGCACATTTGATCGTGGAATTGAAGCGCGCGTCCATCACCGGAATTGCTTGATCAAGCCGCAGCCAGAAGTGAGTAGTACCTTCGGACATTGGACCACACCGGCTCAATCGCATTGTCGACAAGATACCTATGAAGGTGAGTACTCGCATATATGAAATGGGCATGAGCATATGTGAGGAAAAGTGGAAACGCAAATGGGAAGAGAAAAATTGTACGAGTTTTCGCTGTTCATTCATAAAACGACTCGTAAACGGCTACTTTTGTCTGATGACGCTAATGCTGATGCTTAACGCTGACGCTGACGCTTCCCTAGCCACACTATGAACCATCACACGTTGCTTCAGCTTTGGACTCTCGACTAGGTCAACAATTTTCTTTTTCTGATGTGCTTTTTACTATCATTAGAAGAAAGATTGCACCTTCATAAAATTCACACATTGAATACACTTTGGTTTAAATATGCATTTTTGAAAATTATTGCACCCGTGTGAGAGTATTTTTTATTTGATGATTACTTAAAAATAATATGGTACAGGAGGGAAAAGGTGTGAATTGCACGAAAATATATCATAAATAAGCCATAGAACAGTATCCCTTTTTTATGAAAATTCAAAAATAATCAACTCTGCATCGAATTGTGACGTAGAAATCCTTCAATAGGTTTTGAGTCAGTATACTTCAATGCTAAGTTAGCTCTTAGCACATCAAAGGAAATTGGGGGTCTTCTTCTTCTTCTTCTTAGGACTACAGCCCCTCTCGGGCCTTCGTTTCCTGCAAATAGCGCCTCCAACTATCTCGGTCCATTGACCCCGTCCTTCAATTCCGAAAGCCAAGCAGCGATGAACTCTGTTCGTCGACCGAGTCAGACCAGCGTTTCCTCGGTTTCCTCACTGGTCTCCGGCCTTCAGTTCTCCCAACGAATACCTTTTTGGGTATCCGTTGTGGCCAGCCCATTGCAGCTTCTGCAGTCTTATAATCGTTGAGACCTCTGGCTCGCCAAAAATTGCATGCGGCTCACGGTTGTATCGAATTCGCCATTGGTCCCCGTCTAGCTTCACTCCGATTATTCACCTCAGGACCCGTCGCTCAAAGGCGTTCCATATATTTGCGGATGCTTGGGGTAGGGTCCATGTTTCACATCCATAGCACAACACAGGTCTTATCACAGATTTGTATGCTTAGAGCTTTGATGTCCTGTGTATGCAGCTGGTATTCAAGATCGTTAATACTGAATAAAATATTTTATTTGCGAGCTGTATTCTTAGGCGTATTGTAGTAAACGTAGTTGGATATTCATGTCCCTGATGGAGTGTAGCGATGGTCTGCTGCCTCGGTGGAAGAGGATGCTAAGACCCGCCGAGATTGGCCTTGTCTGGAGATGCGTGAATGCGCTGGCAGGCTAGCGTTGTGGTCTCGTGGGACGCGTTCTTTCCCCATAGCACAAGGACCCACTACAAAAATATTTCGCATTCGCGAATTAAAAGGGTCGAATGACGATCGACTGGCGTCGAAGCCGAGGTAACCTACTAAGGGTTGCTATGTTTGTTCGAAGAACGTCATTACTGACGATCCTTATGGCCCACAAATAAGAGTGGGGCATCCAGATGGAGGTGGTGCCCCCTCGCATCCTCCCAACTGGATGATGATCCAAACATAGACATGGCCATATATTTTCCATTTGTGTGAAAAACTCATGCAACCATAATTTGCATGAACTTTCCCATCAAATGAGAAATGCAGACGTGATCTATATTATAGAACTATGTGATCGAATTACATACTTCTATACCATAAAAGAGCATGCAAGCGGAAGGTGACTCTACCCGGCAAGAGCCCCTGTTAAACAAAAAAAAAAACGGAGGAGTGCGCCCGATGGCAAACCCATATTAGAGGAGGAGCCTGCCATCGTTGCGAGTCCTATACCCGGTCAGGTAAAATAGAGTGGAAAGACCGCGAATGGAGCAGCGGTAGTTCGAGTGTTTAATGTTTAACAATTCATTTTTATTCTTTTGTATTCAATGGTAACTAATGTTAACAAAATGGGACTTACAAGGCTTTCGTTATTTGATCTGACATTAAATCAGGTGAAAATGCAATACAATAGCTATTATGAACGACGTGTACATTATTTACTTGTTTTTGTTCCTGAAGTATTTACAGCGGTTATTTTTACCAGCTCCAGTAATTGCAAATAATATATTTTTGTTAGTTTCTTCTCACCGAAATCTTCAGCAGCAGCCAACGTATTTTATCAAAATGATCAATAAAAAAGCTACAAGTATTTCAGTCTAGACAAATCACATCACCGACAATAGAAAATTGTCAACTAAAATGTCGCCAAATTGCATTTTTGACCGCTGCGTTAAATTAAAAGCATTCACAAATTGAACACATCTGGATGTTATGTAGCGGAGAATAAGAAAAAAAAGGAAAAGGATTACTCGGTTTCTTTTTGATTCCTATCTAATCGAGCATTTATCTACTTCGATCCTCTCATGCAGTGATAGACAAAAGAAAACACAAATACGATTCGAATGTATAATTAGCGATTCACTGCCCGAGAAGTGACTTTTACCAATTTGATATATAAATGTTTGCAATCTGTGATCTTAACGCCACTACGTTTCATTTAAGAATAAGTCTATTCGGGCACCGTCACATATACGCAGATACACGCATCCGGCATCTGATGGCTGAGCAACAACGCATTACCAAAATCACGAAAATTTTATAATAAAATGGAATGCCAGTTACAGTGATGAATTCCGGCCAACGCTTCGCTCTAATACACGCACTTGGTAAGATTATACCCGTATGGGTGACTACTCTCGCCTTACTAATTGCGTTGCTGTGCCTTGCCTGATCTTGAGAAGACCATGTCCTCAGCCAAAAGTGAAAAATTCACGGGTCGTTGATATCGATCTATTTCCTTAGTCAAGCGCACCAATCCAATCACGCTGAAATTAATAAAGTGCAGTTCGCCTTCCGGATTGACAATTTTGAACATGAACGTATTTTGGCAAGGGTTTCCTTCATTAATATTCTATAGCAAAATTGAATTAAAAGCAATCATTCACCAGTTATTGTTGAAAGTGTGACTGTGACTACGATGCATTACCTCGTATCTGCATTTACGTCATGACTCACCGAATTTGAAGAGCTATTTGCAAAGAAACTTCATATGGATCCGTCAAAAGTTTCCAAAGAATTTACCCCACAGTGCTGCCTAGTCGGACACTTGTTTACGTCCAATTTAAATGCTCAGTGGCCGATTGAAATTCCTTGGAATTGGTAAATAGTTCTTCTCCATATTAAACAACGCCGAGCACTTCCGCATATTCCGCTTGTTGAACGCTTAAACACGGTGACTGGGTGGATGAGTGTCCGTAGAATGACGGCTCACTATACGTAACTTTCTTGGAACTTTATGATCAACATTCTCCCATTGTCTCGTTTTGCACTCACACCTGATTTTAAGGAATTCTTAGTCGGCACACGAACGCCCAACTATTATTTATCACACCAAGCCAGTGGCCAAAAACGTAAGGCAGCGCGCAATCACTAAGATGGATGGGGCTTCCTGCACAACTCCAATATTTATTTTCCCTTTAAATTTCTTTCACTTACTATGACAAATTTCACCAGAAAAATTAGCTTTTCGCCCCCGTGTGCACCTCAATCTATCTTAGGAGACACCGACCGGGAGCTCACAGCCACATTAAATCTTCTACTTTGCCACGAAAATTGTAATGATAATTTCACAGGGGCCTAAATTATCTCATTGAACAACCCGAATGAAACGTCCACTTTGCATTTGCCAACTCTTCAATATTTCGCTTATCTTCATCTTTTTCTCGCAAAATCCTAGTCGCAGTGGCGATCAGACAACGCACACCAATGGTCACAACAGAGCCCCAAAACGGTAACTGAGCACTCAACTGGGCCCGCACACGCATCGCCGCGACGTGACCGCCGTGAAGGTGAACAGCAGACTCCTCGATCCGTCCCAAATCCGTCTCTCTTACATCATTACCGAGTAAAAGGTAAATCCATCAGCTGAATCCAATTGCATTCGCCAATCTAATACAACGTTGGGGTGTACTAGATCAGTGCTCCCATACTCTAAATTTTATGTGGCAGATTTGAAATTTTTAAAAACTAAATTTAACTGAAGTAAAGAAAAATGAAGAACAAATATAATTAAAGGGAAACATTTAAATTTAATATAAAGGAAAATTGATATAAAATTATATTTAATAATGATAATAAGAAACAAACTATTTTACAAATTTCAATTATGAATAGAAATAATTTAAATATTTTTTCTAAATCTGCCATAAAATTTTGGGTAGAAGATGGGTTTCTTTGTGTGACTTCTCAATTACTACAGTATTTCGTCTCTTTCATTGCCGATTTTTGTTATAAGCCAATATTTTCGATGGTGTATTCGCCAAGTGTGCTTTTTTGTGTATTTGAGGTATTTTTCCTCGACTTCGTCATAACCTTAGTTTCATGTCCATTGAATTGTAGCTCTGCAATTTTTGCTTTGCTGTCGAGTTTCAGGAAGAGTTTTTTAGCAGTTGTTAATGACCGATGCTTTGATTAACCGAAGAACAAATTCCAGCCCAGCCACCTTGTGTTGGAGTTTAGGGAAAATAAGAAACTAACCGAATGTTCTAAAGTTAAGTGTGTGGTCCAAAATGAATGGTCGCTTGCAAATTTGATTGAACTGTAGAATCCAATTTAATTGAAATTAGAATTCAGCCGGCATTACATTTTTGGATAGAAGTCGTCGTGAGGGCTTCGTTTTTGGAGAGCAAGTGGCCTGCATACGAAGTGGTGTCGTGAGTTGAAAAGCATTGATGTAAGTCTAGCGAGCAACAAGACAAGTATACAAAGTAGTGAAAAGCTTGAAACGAGGTTATCAGCCCAAGATCGCGCTCTGCTGTGATCATATCAACAACATAATCGCTGATGAAAACAGGGTTAAGGAAACATGGGCATCAAAATTCTCTCTACTACTGCAGAGCATCGGAGCCTATAGATATTCCTGGAGAGCTTCCATTGGCCCTACAAACACTGAATGAAGTATGTTTTACCATCAAAGCCCAAAAGAATTATAAAGCGCCGAGCATTGATGAAACTCCAGTGGAGCTCAGTTACTATGGTGACAGTGGTGTTCAGAAAACCATCGGTAAAGGCATCCAGCACATTTGGCAACAAGAACATATTCCGAACGAGTGGAGTCAACCAATCATGTTCTTCCTCTTCTTTGCAGCACTACAGCCCCTCTCGGGCCTTCACTTAGAGATAATTAGAGCATCTCATTTTCATGACCATATTAATTTTTTCGGAAATTGGTTTGGTCAGTACCATGCTCCCCGTGTGCTTGCTCAGCTATGATATGATCTGATTAAATCAGTACATATCACCACTGAGTGAACACCCGTAGTCTGTCCGAAAAATCCCCTGAACTAAATCACGTTGCTCCCAACGAGATTTAAACCTGGGACCTTCGGCTTGTGCGTTCATGCTCAAACCACTGAGCCGCACAGAACCAATCATATTACCTGTTTACAAAAAAGGTTGCTAACTACAGTGCGAAAACTATAGAGGCATACCACTACTATGTATGGTGTACAAAATATTTTCAAAGATCTTAGAAAATAAAATCGTGGTTTTGAAGTAGATAGATCGACGATAGAACTGTTGTTTACTGTCAAGCAGGTGCTTGAGAAATGCTGGAAGTCCAGCAAAGACGTACCCTCAATTTTTGTTGACTTTAAGTAAGCATACGACAGTATTGATTACAAATGATTGTACCAAATAATACTTTGCTTTGGTATCCCAAATTAGTGCGTCTTACTAAAATGATATTGATATCGACTATCCCCAAGTCTGCATCAATAAACAATTCACCGATGCCTTTGACATAAATATCGGGCTGAATCAGGGAGCTAGGCTGGTCCCAATGCCAATCAATTTGGCCCTGAAATACATCATAAGAAAGCTACCTGTCGATACAAGAGGTATGTTATTATGCAAGTCAAGCTAAGTGGTAGTCACGGTCGTTAACAACTGCTAAGGATCTTTTCCTGAAACTCGACAGTAAAGTGTAATAATTTGCGGCTAAGTCCCGGAGAGGGATCTGGCATTCGGTACTTTAGCAACCTCAATCGGTTCAACAGTGTCGGAGTGACAGATCTCTGACCGGACACTGCCACGAGGCTTTGCAGCTTTGTTTTTTGTGGTTATCGTTTGCTAACTGAAACATTATCTGCCACCGGCGAAAGTTGAGCCCACTACTTATTATACTTAACAATAATAAAATGAGGAAGTTGAATATCAACGTACAAAGTGAGTTTTAATCAGGTGAATAGCGTGAATCCTAGCAAATTTTTTTTCATGGTTAAGTAACCAAGAAGCTAAGGATTAATTTCGGAGAATGATCAGGTGAAGCAGAAGGTGAACTCTTTATAGTGTGGGGCAGCGATCGCTTGATTCAGTCAAAAGTAGTTAAAAGGCGTTAGTAGCCATATTATTGAGAATCAATACACCTTCAATTTTAGATGTGCGGGTACAAATAAGAAAAAACCGCGGTTGGTGCCGTGACAGCAAGCAGCCTTCTACCTCAGATTAGCCCAGATTTTGGGAGGATACAGATAAGGGCACGGGTTCAATCTGATGGCAAAACCCAGATCGCAAATTACCTGTGATTGGGGACTTCTGGCGGGGAAATACTAACCGTTTCTAAGTCAGCGATAGTGAAAAGTGCGGTTAGGTGAAATATTAGACTTTTTCCTAGAGTAATTTCATGCTGTGGGTTTGAAACTAGAAGCCGAAACGGTTGGGGCAGTGTAAAGTCAAATGGTTGTGGTCTCTGGAGCGCGAATTGAAGAGAACATATTTTGTACGTGTTGGGTGCTTTTAAGCCCCAGCTATGTTGCAAGTGAAAAATTGGTGAATACAGTTGCTTTCTCCTATCAAACTGCATCATTCAACGAATTTCTCTTGCTAACTGTAATGTGAAACTGTTAATCGTATGCTTCACAGACACCATATCAAAAGTTAACCGCTTCCGTTTCGAAATCTTAATTAATAAAAATCAATACACAGTTGAGGAAAAATAGATCAAATACACAAAATATAACACTAGGAAAATAAAGTATCGGAAATGCGGGCAAATTTGTGTATGTAGGCACCAAAATAATGCAAACTGGTAATGAAAGAGACGAATTACGCCAAAGAATACAGCTCACAAATAAAATATTTTATTCCATTTAGACAATCTTGAAGACCAGCTGTAAACACTGGAAAACAAAGCTCCAAGCATACAAGTCTGTGATAAGACCTGTGCTGTGCTATAGGTGTGAAACATGGACCCTAACCTAAGCATCCCTAAACATCCCAAGATACGGGCCTTGAGGCGAATAATTTTACCAATATCGACTGTATGAGCAGTATGAAATTTTTGACGAGCTGGAGGTCCCAATGAAGACAAGACTGCGGGCACGTGAAACATATGGATGAACAACGGATACCCAAAAAGTGAAGGCGAGTGGGAAAACCGGGCAAACGATGGTCTGATGTGGTCAATGGATCAAGACAGTTGGAGTAGTTTGTTGCAAGAAGCAAAGGTTTTAGTGCTTCTTTTTCGAAGAAGTGGGTAATTCGGAAGTAGTTTTGGTAATTTCTCGTAATTTGTTGAGATTCCATTTGTTAGAATCACGTGTGTTCTTGCATTTGTTGCAGTATTCGACTGAGTGTTCCAGAATATCGACAGAGGTTTGTAATGAATCGGCCCTACACCACTGCCGAAAATTAGTCAGTCGTTATTGACGCTGACGGTTCGGAATGCACCCTCTAATCTCTCGCTGTCATTGAACCGCGTTTTGTCAGCTGAGAGGAAAATGAACGTGTGTGAGCACACTGACGTTAGATAGGAAGCCATATGGCAGCAGACTTTACTAGCACACACATGACCATTAGTAGGCCAACATTTCTGGCTAACTTACAGGGCGGTATATGAAGAATTATGGAGGATCCAACGAAAATTCGAGGTTTTGTATGGTTTTGAGACGGATTTCCACAGTGAAATTCAGATAGCCCGCGGAGAACAATATAGTGCTCCTAGTGAAGTGAAAATTATTTCAGTTCTAACTTCCGTTTCATTTTTATCGCCTTCCAAAGTGAATGAATAAGAGTTGTTTACATCTCAACGCTGAGCTATCAGTGGAAGGTGCAAAACATGTGCTTCATTTGCTCGTCTTGAAAAGTCACGAAGTTCCAAGTGATGTATTGTTTTGCACATATTAGTTATGCGATCGGTAATGAATAACAGATTGACTCGTAACGAGAATACGTATGTGAATGCAACCTACATGAGTGCAAACGCAGAACCCGTTTGGAAAAAATCGCTATAAGTTTAAGATGTAGCCTACAAACTTATTAGTGATGATAAAAATGTGGAGACCTGCTTTGGTTTTGATGACGGTGATGAAAACATGGGCACTGATTCACTGGTCATAGATGACGTAGAATATGAAAAACCAACTATTAAATTGGAAATAAAATAATTTCATTTTTTAGTATCCAAGATAGGATAAAAGTTAATATAATTTAGCCTTTGTTGCCTTTTAGAATTTAAATTATCAGAAATTTGATACAAACTCTATTGTAATATGTTTACTTCATTACTCTTGCAAAAGGGCTTTTCAGAAAGTAGTTATCCTTTGAGAAATATCTTAGATTCCATTCAGATTATTGGTCGGTAAATTTACAAATGAAGATGTTTTTATACCGATTCTTAATACAATAAGTTGTAATAATTGATACTGCAAATTGATGTTAAGTTTATTCCAAAATGATTTTTTTAGCGTGCATGAATAAATGGTATTTCAAATGAACAAAAAAAAAGAAACAAAACAAACTATATTACGAATAGTAATCATGCAACAATAATTTAAAGAACAGAAAATAATGCTAGAATGATATCTTCATTTGCATATTATTTTATTCAAGTACACTTATTTGCGTTAATGAAATCGGGAAAGGGCCTATGCCATCATGTCTTACTGAAATGACAGGCCAATACATTAAAAACGTTGAGGACGAACGAAATAAATATATAAGTTATTGTTCCAAACTGAACGAAGGCAGAGGAAATGGATGTAATGGAAATCCGTTTACATAATTGACGAAAGTAAAACTAAAGCTAAAGTTGGATGAGAACTCCCTTTCCCCGCCCTTCTTCCCAATAACAAGTATTCCTTTCCTTGCCTCCCTTTTTATCTCGTTTTAATTAGCCAAGGATAAGATCTTTATTCATATTTTTGTTATATATATTATATCTTATTTAACGTTGAGATTATTTATTAGCTGCAGTTAGATGCATGACAATTAATTATTTGAATGAAAAAAAGGGAGATAAATCTGAAAAGTCTTAAGGAGTACTGGCGAAACGAATGTTTAAGATTAAGTTAAAAAAAAGTAAAGGGAATAAAGTAAACTTCGATTTAGAGTAGAATTGTTCTCGGTACCGCGTCGGTCATACTCGGAAATGCGGAATTATATACGTTTTTGGTTGTTGTCTGGATGAATTTAAGAAATACGGAATAAAGTAAGGATAGGTTTCTCTTCCGTATGGTAATAAAACGGGCATGTGAACCGGTGGCTGAATTTTTGTATTCCGTACTTAGTCTGCTCGCGCAAGACCCGCGACCGAACTCCTCTCCAAACTAGCTACGTAGCCAGCAGCCGACTCGCAGTAGACTATGGGTGTCCGGATTTTTTGTCCTGAAGGGTACAGTCCGTTGTCAGATCCCAAGACTTCACATCTAGAACCGATGAGAGGTTGGTTCCGATTTCGCTCGAGCAATGTGAAACGAAATAATCATTATAGGTTGTTTACCATGTGGAGAAATTGACCGGAGCCGAGAATTACCAGATATGGAAGTAGGAGATAACGAATTTTCTCAAACAGTATGATTTGCAAGAATATATCGCAGATCCCGCGACCGAAAAAGACGCATCGATATTGAAATTCAAGCCATATTTCTTGCTGCTCATTGACAGTAACCTCTATGATGAGATCGGCAAAGTGACAAAAGCTAGCAAATCTTGGGCTAGCAAATCTTGGCCCCTCACTCGATTGTAGACGCTCTCCGGAGTAAAGTTTGCAGCAAAAAAAAAATAATACGAACGCTAGAGCGTTCTAAAAAAGAAGAGCGGGAAGTTCTGCGGAACGCACCAGATGAGCAAGAAATCACTACTGGAGTGACTGAAGCAAGGGTTTTTTTTTTGGTTGGGAGGTAAATATCATTTACGCACAGAGTGTGGGACTTCCACGCTCGCAAGCAACTGGACTACCCATTAAACACCTCCCCTGTTAACCCAGGAACCCAACCTGGAACCATTTGACACATTACTTCGATATATGTAACTAGCAAATGCAAAAATCAAATGTAATTGACTTAAATAAAAATTAAAAAGGTATGAACATTACTTAACATCTAAATTGAGATCATGCTAATCCATCGAAAGCAGAGTTAGCATCTGATGAGTACTTCGATGACGAAATCTCAAAAATAATTTTTCATGCATTTCTCCCAGTAAAACAAAAATTTGCAAAAAAGTTTTTCCATCTTCACATAGAATTCTTTTCACATAATTCGTGCATTAGCTATGTAAGCCCAGCTAATAACCTGTCGCCTAATAAGCGCTAGATAACTCTCTCAAGTGATAGTAATATTTATACGTTAATCATCATTTTCATCCAAGGCTTAGATGTCCTCAGAATTCAAATTGAACTGGAACAAGTTAATCGGAACCGAATCCTTATTGTCATGCTACAGCTTAAGTGCTGAGTAATACTTTTGCGATTAAAACTAATATTAACAAAGTTAAAGAAAGTAAAATTAACGAATTAAAGTACGAACATAGTGTAACGAATAAGAATGTTAAGAAAATTTATAACGCTAACTCATAAAGTTTCAGGACGTCCCAGCCCCGACTACGAGCGCTCGTCGAGGATGCTGGGTGAATACCCGTTTGTTCTATTATATTTATGCAAATTTATATTTATTTATGTATATTGTTTCTGTGACCTATTTTAAAGCGACACAAACTGCACATTATTCTACATTTATCGGATTGCATCGTTTTTTTCTATAAATTCTATTTTTTTGAGGAAGCTTACTCCTCAGATATTTATTTGTATAATCCCCACTGTGAGAACAAGGAACATTTTAATCTTTGCACATGAAATATATGTTCTGCATAGTATTAGCGTAACTAGAGTGAAACTAAATTGATGGAGTGCGTCCATCAGAGTATAATCTTTACTCTTCAAAATTTAAATACTGAGCGTGGTATATCCATTGATATCAAGACAGGTCAGAAAATCAACTAAGGATTTGAAAATCAACTGAATTGATTATTATTTTAACAGATTTTACCTTATACGAGGGCGGTTCAAATATGATAGAGACAAATGCTGCAGATGGCGAGCGTGTATGTTTTGAAGGTCGTGGCTTGAGTATGTGATAGCTGGGTCCCTTACGAACAGTGTGGCATAGTTTTCGTCAGGAGTGCATGCTTCACTCGCATGCTACGACCATGAATGAACGTCAAGTGCCGGCCGCCGTTGCGCAATGTATTGTCATTCCTTTTTCAGTGTGGAAAGGCGTTAAAAATACGGAAATTTTGCTGCGTTTGCGAAATCAAATCGGTAGTGGTAGTCGCAGGGTAATAAATCTGACCTGCAGGGGGGTGTTTCAGTACCTCCCACCCAAATTTCGATATTGTATCGAGCGTGAGACGCTCAGTATGAGGGCATGCGTTGTCCTGGAGAAGAATCACACTTCGTGCTGGAATGCTCCTCCGTTTCTAGCAATAAGCGGATTTCACGTATGTTTTCAAAAGGTTAGAGTAATGAATTATTAAACTGAAAACCCGCTCTTTCCATTTATCTTAACACCTGACCGGGTATGGGATCCACCACGTTGGCTGGCCCCTCCACTATAATGAGCTAGCCATCGGGTGAGCTCACCCCTTTTTAAGTCGCTTATAGGTCCCCTCGCGCCCACCATCCTCTCTCGCCGCGGCAGCAGATCATCGCTGCAGTTCTTCGCGGACATATATTCTATCTACTCATCTTCACTACAAGATGCTCAGATCGGTTGACGAATGAAACTTAGCGGTACATTACGCTCGAGTATTCTTTAAGGCAAAAAACAGTATATTTTAGCGCCTGTCGAGTTTGGAAGGATCTCCTTTTGAGGAATCCCTCTCCCTTCTTATCTTTTCACTGGAAAAGAGATCTCTACAACCCGGTATAATCTAGAAAATAAGGCCCAGACTGAGTTCTCAGATCGACAGGGGAGGTTGGAAGTCCAAAGGTATAGCGCTGATGAGAGCCCCACACTGCGGGTGTAAATGCTTTCATCTCCCTATCACATGTAATTCCAATTCGTTGCCTAGGTATTGTATTCAGGATCGTAGTCCGCTTGACCATTTAGCTTTATTCAGTGTGCACTAGAAGAAGGCGACCCAGATTAAACTTTGGCTTCAATCTGTAGGAGAGAGAAACACAGGATCCTTGGTTTACGTGGAGCTTTTCGTCGGGTTTAAAAATAAATATCGGTTAAGAGTTTATTTTTTATAATCAACATTTTAAATAAACAATAACAATTTCTGTTACCATTAAAAATACAACGAACATGGCAACAAAAATAAAGTGGTTTGAACGTTTTTAAAATTAACATCATCAAGAGAACAACCAAACTGATTGTTTTATTTTATTGGTTAGTTTTATTTGTAGTTAATGCAAAACCAAGGATAATATTAATTCCATCTTTAAAAGGATGAAACGAAAATACTTAAAAAAAAGATAACGCAAATTAAAAACGAACAAAGTAAGTGTTCCCTCTTGATCAGTGTCCTAATATGGGCATAGTAAGATACTGACGAAGAGGGAACACTTACCCTCGACATATATAAATATGTTATAAGTCTTAAAACTACAAAACGTTTTTTGTTTGTTTTTAATTTGCGTTATTGGAAAAATAAATTTTGGATAACTTTTTTCAGAAAGCGCAAAAACACCGACGATTTGAATAATTGAAAATACTTCGAATCCAAAAACATCAGAAAACCGACTTCAAATGCTTTAAAATGGTTAATTTCTTTATGAAAGTGATGCAAAATTTGTTTATCAATTTTTGTTTCTGGCGGTCATGCAATGTATTTCATCTATTTTTATAGTATTTTGAATTAAATTTATAATTTTGCTAAGTTCAATAATGAAATGCATTTCAATATGCATTATGTTATCTCAAACCACTAACCAAGCTTCTTGCTCATAACTCAATCATTTGCTATATGCATAACTTCTACACTTCCTTAGATTCTTTTATTTCTGCTGTGAAAACAAACTTAATAGAAAGTCATCCATTTTTTCTAATCATTATTAGTTTCACTTAACGACAAAAATGTATATTAGATCCCCCTTCTTCTCCTCCACATTAACACCAGTGGTCAATCTTAGTCAAACAACATCATCTGGCAATCAACATTCACGGGGCAATAGATTTTCTTGTACATCTTCTTTGGTGCACATACTTACTCGTATATACAATATATCTATACATACTCGTTTGAGCATATTTGAATGATATATCAGAGTATCGTTTATTGTTTATGTGTTGTTTTCTTTCGCAATTGATATATTGAAGTCCAAAGAAAAAAGTGCATCCTGAAATGGAATTATCTTCTTCCTCTGAAGATAAATATGGAAGCTTTTTGATGCTGCTTGTAAATGAAGATGTGATGTTGTTGATATCTGGTGTTAGTACTATTGTATCATTTGAATTGTATGTGTATATTTTCTGTTATTTTATTTATATCGATAAAGATTTTACACCATAAATAAATAAGAAAAAGTACACAGGAAAGTGGAACCTGTAACACCCGCATTTTCGCCATTTCGTGGAAATAGATGATGATGATATCACAGTACATTCGCTCAACACAATTTATCTGATTTTGTTGTTTATTGCATTAATTATATGATTGTACGTCACTTTATTAAAAACAGTCCTTTTAATTCATAATTTAACCAAACAATTAAGCAATTACCAATTACTAGCATTTAACAAGTCGAAGTAGCAGGAGAGTGCTTCTACCAAAAGGGGCTTGTATACCAATCAGTACATCAAATAATGTCTTCTGAATATAAGCAAGTTGTGTAGGCAGGAGAGCGCTCGTACCAGAAGTGCTTTGTAAGCATTCTAGGGTGAAGGACATACACGGGTGATCCTGAAAACATCGGAGTACGTAGAAAAAACAACACCAACAGATACAAGCTAATGAAAAAAGACCCCACTAACAAGTTTCAAGTGGACTTACGTACTGCAAGGATACAATCTCCACTAATCATTAATTCTAATACTTAGTACCACTCCATCAACCAAAATCCATCCCCAGCACCCCTTAAAGCACAAACCAAGCTCCACAAACCCAATATCCCTATTCGACCTGTTGTCAATTACCGCCTGCATACCAATTAGCACGGTACTGGGCAACGATACTAGCTGATGTCATGCACGTATATGACAAATATACATAAAAGAAAAGCCGCGATCTACAACACATATATTGCCAAGGATGGTTTGGGTCTGGGACACCCAATATCGTCAATAATGTCAGAAATATTCTTACAATCTCTGGAAGAAGTCTTTATACCCAAACTTGTCAAAAGTTTCAATAACATATAATATTTTACAATAAATGTGGATGACCGTCTTATCATTATTGACTCACAAAAAAATAAACAAGATGAACTACTTGCCAATATGAATGAAACGCGTCTGCTCACATAACAAAGCCAGGCCCGACGACTTTTCAAAAATATTGAATTGGCCTGCGGATATCAAATAAATATTACGCGGTTCAAGTGCCGTCGTAACTTAATTAAACTACACATATTTAACTTGATGGACATTAACCTTCAAAGGCTACTCAGTTCAAGTTCCGTCAGAATTCAATTGGATTATAAGTGTTCAATTTTGTGGGCATTTAACGTTTGGTGACCCCGACGTGATTTCGAGTAACAGGCAAATATCTTCAAATATTTGGAGAAGCCATAAGAACGTTCAGTGTAAAATGTGCGCTAATACCAGAAGGTGATGAAAAGCATATCGAGGAAGCTGGTGTAACTAAATGAATTAGAAGGCAAAGAGCCATAGCGATAACTTTTCGTGGAATATTAAATGGGCTTAAAAAAGACACGAGTGGCCATCCAAAAGAATACTAGGCTATAAAAAATGAGAAGTTCAATCGTTTATGGCTCCAGATTGAGTCATTGCGCTACTCAATTTGGGAGGAGTGTATGAATCCGGAGGCGGGACACTATTATTCCTCTAAACACGTTAAACTAGAGCAGATAGTACACGCCAAAAAGGTAAAGTTGTCGATGAAACAAGCAGACCAAACATTATTTCAACAATCTGCCAAAGGTAACAATACCAAAATTCGCTGGCGATTATTAACAATGGAGACAATTCTTTCATATCTTTTCCCAGATGATAGACAATCAACCACTTCCCTTGATCCAAAAGATGTGGTATTTAAAAATGAATGCTACCGGAGAGGCCCAAAAATTTATCAGTAACTTACCTTTAACTTAGCTGAACTATAATACTGCCTGGAAAATATTACAAGACCAGCACAACAACTAGAGAGTGTTAACATCAGTTCTTATACAAAAATTATAGTTCGACAATCCATCAGCAGCAGCAGTTAAAGGTTTACATGGTGTAACACTTGAAAGCATACTGGTGCTTAGCAATTTAAAAGTGGGAACGTCAACACGGGATCCACAGTTGTCGTTTTTGTTGGTTAAAAAATTAGAAAGATTGGAGAAGCAATTGCTTCGAAATTTTTTGAAGTTTTTTGGAAGCCAAATTCCAACCACTTGGGGTATTAAGACAAAAAGATAGGCCTAATAGCAGCTGAACAGTATCATCAGGGATCACCCGTGACATGAAGGATATTACGTGCAAACATCGGAATGAAAGTAACCATCCGTTGTTCAGTTGCAATAAGTTTTTAATATTGTCACCGACTGCAGTTTGTACAAAACAACGACTCCATGTTTCAAAGCACATAATTCACTGCTTTGTTTGGGAGGAAAACCAAATATAAAGGGTGATTCATAACAAGTGTACACATTTTTGTCGAAAAAAAACATAGTTTTTGTGAAGATTGAGCGGTAATGTTTATTTAATATGAAAATTTGGTCCCTTGCAATTAAATACAAAACATGTCTTTGGGCATGTGTGCACCGCGTGCTGCTTTACAGACTATCGAACGATGATTGCAATTTTTGATGACATTTCCGCACATTTCCGGCGTTATTAGGCGTATGTTGGCTCGAATATTGTTTTTTTAATGCTTCAGTAGTCTAGGGATCATCAGCGTAAACCCGATCCTCCAGAAATCCCCAAAGGAAGAAGTCACAAGGAGTCAAATCACACGATCTCGCCGACCAATTTATGGGTCCATTTTGTGAAATTATTCGATTTCACGTAGAGCGCGAAATGTTTGCACTGGCGATTCATTATTTTTGTAAAAAGTTTATGATGCCATGGTTAGAATTGTAAAAGACCAAACTGTCATAATCTGTCAATATATGGACCTGAAATTGGTGATAAATAAGAGTTAAGGCCCATTCACATGTGTACACTTGTTATGAATCACCCTTTAGTAAGTCATGACGTAGCATCCGAAGACACTAAGGGTCAACTCAGGATTCTTGCATCAGTTGATAATGATGATCAACAGCCATCAAGTTACATCAACCAACCATTGACAACTCTGCAAGTTTCGGATTGTGAAGATAAACCTTGAGGCTATGTTTTACTAGGCACAGCTCGAATAACCGTGGTAACAACTAATGGCCAAATGTTGGAATACAGAGTTCCATTGAGGGTATAGCTAAACGAAAAATCGACGTCAGCCAGAGAGTTAACATCAAAATAAAATCAAAAATGAGAAATGTATCGCCCCGGCTTGTGACATAGTCACTGGATACGTACGTGTGATGGAATTACATAATACTGTGCCATAAAAAGGCACGCGAGTGGAAGGCCACCTTATCCGGCAAGAGCCCCTGTTAAGCAAAAGGAAAGGAAGAGCGCACCCGATGGCTAGCCCATATTAGCGGAGAAGCCTGCCATCGATTTGGGTCCAGTACCCGGTCAGGTTGAACGAAATGAAAAGACCCAAGGTATAGATTTAGTAATTCATTGTATTAATGACTTTTTTATCGCAATTAGTATTAAAATAAGAAGATCTACAACCTGACATTATATTGTGTGAATGTGATATGTAATCGCTATTATGAAGGATAAGAAAAACGTTTTTCTTTCTTAACAGACTTTGCTAATATTTAACAACAATTATTTATTCACATATAAATGCATTAGTTTTTAATTCTTTTATTCTTCCTTTTTTTCAACGAAACAAGAATTATCCTTTTGAATTATTTGAAAAGTAATTATATTTTTAAAAACCTTGTCGGGTATTGTACACCGAAGGGAAAACCAAGCTCGCAATAAGCAAACACTTATTTTTGTATGATCATATGTGACGTGATTAACATTTCTGTTTTTGTATTTACTTGTTTCAAAAGATTCAATTGAAGTTGTTCTTGAATTCGCTGTAGCGTGACCTCCAACTTCTTCGCTTTTAGTTCTGCTAAAAGAAATGTCAGAAATGAAGTGATTGTAGCTCAGGTTTGAGCAAGGATGATTTTCATAGGAAGAATAGGATCTTAAGTCCCTATGGAAGCTTGAGCAAGAATTTCCACATGGCACAGGATGACTTTTAGTAATACCTTTGCTGGTTTCGTTTTGATTTCTATATAGTTGAAAATTTAATTCCTTCGATCCTCTTATGCCGTAATAGACCAACAGAAAACACAAAAACAATTTGAATGTATAATTATTGATTCAATGCCTGAGAGTTAACTTTTACCAATTTGGAATATAAATGTTCGCAATCGATGGTCTTAACGCCACTAAGTTTCAGTTCAAAATAAACCTATTCGAGCTGCGTCACATAAACGCAAGTACACGCTTCCGAATCAACGACGTCGAACATGAATGCCCTCGGCTAAGGACTTCTCCCAATGATATCCTACAGCAAAATCGAATTAAAAGCGATCACTCATCAGTTCTCGTTGAAAGCGCGACTGTGACTATGATGCATTCCATCGCGTCTCCAGTTACGTCAAGACTCACCGAATTCGAAGAGCTTATATGGTTCCGTCAAAAGTTTCTAATGAATTTGCCCCACAGTTCTGTATACTCGGACACTTCAATTTTGGTATTTCTGTCTTAATCGCTGCAAGCACCGTACAGCACTCCATTCATGAAAGGGGAAAAATAACACTGCTGTACACTTCTATACGAAAAGTGAAACATGCACGTTCGTGAAATGCCAACCGTATTTCAATGCCCTCTTGGTACATTGAACTTAAGCAGTATGGACAAGAAAACAATTCGATTTGTTTTGGTTAATTCACTGCCCATTTTCACTGAACAATTCAACAATCCCAATAAACAATGACGGCACGACAGTCGACATTTACACACACTCGTATAGAAGGCGGTCAAGAAACGTTGGTCGCTGGGTGTGTCGTGAAAGCGTACAATTCACTCCACTCGGTTTCGCTCGACTATGTGTTGCGTTTAGAATTACACCCGTGCGCCGCCGTCAAAGATTTCCTTCTTTTACCCCGGAAAATCGATCATGTCACGGTAACTCCGAAGATTTATGCTAAATCTTTAGTTGAAGCATGAAGGATCAGAGTTCTTGCGTGTTTTACGGCAACTGTCAGGGACTTTGCGAGCTGGATGGAACTTTAAAATCGCGAAAACGATGGAGCTTGTCGCGACCAAGGTCAATCTTTACACACACTTGCATGCAAAACTCTCGGGAACCGTTTGTCGTTTCCGTGTCTTGAAACCGTACGATTCACTCACTCCGTTGCCTTCATGGAACCTCAACTTTTACATACTCAAATGTTTATGGGTAACTTCAACGTTAAGGACACATTTATAGAAAGCTTAGAATCTTTTAATACACTACTTTTCAATTTGCATGCGTGTAATGTGTTAAAAATATTAGCGACTAGCATCGATAGACATCTAAACGCTTGCAAAAAATCACTTTTTCGAGTTTGCGACTTTCACGTCCACGCCAAGCGAGCGCATTCCTTCACGGTGAAAAGAGTGAAATCAGTAGGACTGATCAACAAGAAATGACTGCGACTGCTGAATCAACGACGAACATTCGTACGTAATGGGAAACTCGAGCCCGCACATAAGGTTTGGTGAAGTTTTCAGAAACTTTCACACACTTTTTGCACGATTGGTGCACACCCGAAAGTAAATACTTACCTGTGTGATACCGAACACGTGTTTTACTTAAGACAATTTATTTTTTTTGCCGGCCATTCTCCGCGCGCTTGCCATGTCGCCGTCGTAAGTCAACTCCCCGATCCGTCCAAAAATCTCTTTTTTCTTTTTACCGTGATGCTACCGGTAAATTCAATCAGCTTCTCGCTCAGGCAAGCTCGATTGCATTCGGTAATGTAGTATACCGTTGGGATGTACTAAATCAGTTCTCCCATGTCCTAAATTTTAATTTGCAGATTTATATTTTCCAAAAAAATTGACTGAAGTAAAGAAAATGAAAAAGATTTTAAATAGTAAATTCATGAAGAATACAATTAAAAGGAAACGTTTGAATTTAATATAAAGGAAAATTAATATAAAGTTACATCTTATAATAATAACAGGAAAAAACTATTTTATAAATTACAATTATGAATGGAAGTAAAGAAATTTTTCATTTTTAGGGTTTTGTAAAATAATTTTACAAAACACTACTAAAATCACGCCTGTCCGTCCGTCCATCCGTCCGTGTGTCACAGCACTTTTTCTCGCAAGCCGTATAAGCTACAAACCTAAAATTTTGTATATAGATGTAAAGTGATGCCCTCTTTAAAGTTTTACAACAAAAAAATTTTTACAAGGTGCTTAAGGGGGTCTCTCCATATAGAGGAGTCGCCCCTGAAAAAAAAATTTCATCAAAGCTAGTCGATGTGAGTATCAAACGAAAGGTCCCAATGAGAACTTTTCAAAACAGGGCTTAAACTGGCATGTTTTCTTCAGGGGCGCACAGGAAGGGGAAGTACACGAAAAATTTGTATCACCCCCTCGCGATTGGATATCTGTGAGCCGAAAAATCTGAAAAAATTATAGAGACAGGTTTTTATGAGTACAACAACAACAAATGCCTTAGAAGTCAAAATTCACTCAACTTTGTTAATAATAGTATGACACAAATTTTCCATAGTAAAATCGTATACCCTTAAATTCAATGAAAATCAATATTTAAGTAGTTTTTTATAAGTTCCTAATACTCTGTAAGTTTGATGAAAATCCAATCATATTCACGGAAGTTATGGCCATTTGAAATTTCTCCAAATACAACAACAATAACACGATTTCGGTATTTTACGGGCTTTCGATTGAATCAGCGACTGCAATTTTGATTTGATCTTCTTGAAATTTTCAAATAAGGTCAATAATACAAATTTTTTTGGGAATTTATGATTTGAGTGATTTATCTTAGATTGCAACAAAATGATGACGTAGAAAGTACAGAAGCAATGGATTTTCTTGTAAACGTTCACATCTCTTTGACATGTTTCTTGCCTTTATTCGTTGCTGGTGATTGCATTTCGCACGTTGGGTACAAAACCCTTCAGACATGACTGTAGGTCTGTTCACCCAACTTGTTTTTGTTTAAATCTGCAATTAAAATTTTGGATAAGGGTTAGGAAGGTTTTCGAGCAGTTTGCTTGTGTGACTGCTCGATTATTACAGTTCTGCTTGCTGGCAACGGCTATTTTCCATTGCGAGGTAACACAACTCACTTTCCTAAGTTGCGTTGCAACGGGGTTTCCTTCATCGAATTTTAATTGTAAATTTGAATAAATTTATTTAATATTTTCAAAGAAAAAAATGTTGTTTTTAAATTTACAATTAAAATTGGATGCTCGATTACAACAGATGTTAAGCATTTAATAGACAGAATTTGGCAACTGGAAGAAATTGGCAGCTCAGAGTCAAATTTCACAGCTGTAGAAAAACGATGTGGGAAACCACTTCACCTAAACAGTCAAAAAGAACTCCAGTGGCCATTTCATCGTAACATTGCCATTTGTAATGGATCCGGCAATCCTTGGAGAATCCAAACATGTAGTATTGAGTTAGTTTCTTTCCCAAGAAAGACGCTTAATCAGATATCTGGAGTTAAAACGAGAATATATTAAGTTCATGGAGGAATATAAACAGTGGACATGAGTCAGGTCGCTTCAAAACATTATTTTCTGCCACACCAATATGTAATGAAACCAGACTGCAGCACCATGAAATTGCGACTTGTGTTTGATGCGTCATGCATAATATCAACAGGTTACTTGTTAAGCGATGTTTTGAATTCGGGCTCAGTCATTCAGAGTGAGCTGTTTACTATCCTGCTTTGATTGCAAATGCTGCGATATGCATTTACAACAAATATACAAAAAATGTACCGGCAAATTCTTGTTGAAACAGATGATTGCATGTTCCAACATATTCTGCGGAAGAACAATCCACAAGAAGACATCAAGTGCTACCGACTTTTAACAGTAACATACGGCACTAGAAATACGTGGCCTTTGAGATTGGGTTTGCCTTGGTGATCGCTACTCCTTATGTACTTATTTGTCATGCTTCGCTTGTAGTCTGTTTTTGGGCTAAATCATTTCACTTTTGTCAAATTCACTGTTTAATCCGATTTCGACCATTTGCCAGCCTCAGCACAATGTTAGACCTATAGTAGGCTTATTATTGTTAGATAATTTGTTTATCCAAATAATGGCGTGTACTCGAAAGCAACCCCACGCTCTGCGTCAATTAAATAAAAGAGTTAAGAGTTATTTTAGAAAAACTAATTTATTACTTTGAATTTTATAACTTGAATTTTAATTTACAATTACTATTTTACGATTTGAACTATGATCGATGACAGAATAGCTTTCGTTTGATTTGGTGCTTTCATAATTTCTGTATCTGCTCTTGTTGTGAGAAAAGGCAATTCGTTTTTAATTAATAATATGCTGGAAGCACTGGGAAAGAATTGGTTGCAGGTTGTATATTGGAGAATCGTTGATTGACAGGTTTCCATGGGAATAGAGTATTGATTGCATCCTTCTACTTATTATGCGAATCGGTGTGTTGATGGAAAAGTGTCATTAACGTACATGAGTCCTGTAATGATTTTACTTCGCACACGTCTCAAACGTCGAGATTTCCCGAAGGAAATCTGAGCCGACCTCTCATCGGTTCTAGACGTGAAATCTTGGAACGTGACAACGGACTGTACCCATCAGGTCAACAAGTCCGGGCACTCTTAGTCTACTCCGAGGTGGCTGCTGGCTAGCTAGCTAGTTTGGAGATGAGTTTCGGTCACGGGACTTACGCGAGCAGACTAAGTCCGAAATATAAAAATTCAGCCACCGGTTTAAATGCCCGATTGAATAACGCGACAAAAAACTTCCATCGACTACTCTGAAATGCATCTTCCCATCCCGGGGGAAACGAATAAAAACAACCGCCAAAAATACGCGCTCCAAAATATCATCGAAACGGTGCCCGAAATATACTCCTCTAAGCAAAACTGACGTTAGATAGGAAGCCATATGGAAGCAGCGCTTACTACCACACACATGACCATTAGTAGGCCAACTTTACTGGCTAAGTTACATGGCGGTATATGGAGAATTATGGAGGTGCCAACGAAAATTCGGGGTTTTGTACGGTTTTGAGACGGATTTCTACAGTGAAATTCAGATAGTCCGCGGAGAACACAGTAGCGCTCCAAGTGAAGTGAAAATTATTTCAGTTCTTAGATGCGTTTAATTTTTATCACCTTCCAAAGTAAATTAATAGGAGTTTGTTTACTTCTCAACGCTGAGCTATCAGTGAAAGGAGCAAAACATGTGCTTCATTTGCTCGTCTTGAAGAGTTTAGGAGTACAGTGGACAGTGCAAGGTGAATTTATAGCATGCGCGGAATGTGTTTGGTACGTTTTCACTCGGAAAATAGTATATATTACGCAATATAAGCAATTGCTAATGCCGCAGTTAACTGACAGCTCATGGAAGCTTGTCCATAGTAGACCGACTCATACATATGCAAATTGCTACCATATGGTTTCCTATCTAACGTCAGTTTTGCCTCTAAGACAAAAACCGAAAAAAATCTACGCTAACAAAAAACACGCAACCACAAGCTATGGCAGCGCGGACCAGCCGCAATGCAAAATCGGCCATTCGCAGATTACACGAACCCTACCCTCTTAGTGACATACTCAGCGTCCGCTGACATTTTCCTACTGGAAAAGAACGGTTTTGCTGCAAAGGAAAGACTTGGTTAGCCTAGCAATTAATTTTATTCATTTCATTTATTATTCTTTTAAATATTTGTATTTACTATTACAATAAGTATTTTAAGTCCGGTTGTGAGCAAACGTTTAAATTGCTTTTCTCTATGTTTCAATATCCGCTTGTGTAAATATATTTTAATCATTACCAAAAATTTTCTTAAGAAATTTACTGCTAAAAAAAAGTCATTCTCAGATATTTTCATGAGCATTACATTAAATTTATTTTCTGAAGAATTTTTTTCATTTTTTTTCTAGTTCTATATAAATTCTGGTTCACTATAGACTTAATGAAAACCACAAATATTGGAATTGTGTCGCCTACAATTTCTATATTGGTTTCTTACCAAATCTATTTTTGAATAGCTAGGGCACGGTCTGACAAAAAAAATGAAATTCGAGCCAAGCCACTCCCTCTGTAAGATTTTGAAAAAAATAAATAATGAGAGGTTGATAGCAATTACTGTGCAAAATAAATAAATACTTAAATGACGCAATCTTAATTTAACCCTTTGCGACGCTGAGTAGCAGATCTGCATCATACTATTCGAACTAGCAAAATCGATCAAAGCAACGAATAAAATAACTTCCAACGCAGCAAAGCATTCTATTGAATTAGTTACCCCACGTTTGCGCTGGACGACGTTTTTTGTAATTTTTGGCCACTACAAGTGACGGATCCCTTAGAACCGGTTTGTGTTGTTCGCGCGTAATTTTCGTTGTTTTTTTTTTTGAGTGGTTATATTGAAAATTTTGATGTGAGATTGCTGCGGAGTAACAATTAGTTATTGGTTTTTGCTAAGAACATGCAATTCAAATGTTTTCGATTGTTTTTAGAGAGATAGTTATATATTTTATTTCTTTTTTCGTGCCTAATATGAGTTTGAGGCTTCCACGTTTAGGCTGTAGGCGTTTGTCAACTGTCAAATTGGAAAACATTCTAACCAATGGCAAGATATTGAGGATGTCTTAGACTTTTCCGACAACGACGAAAAAATAGAAAATCAAAATTTACGCCAAGGCTCGGATGAGGAAGCCGAAAAACCCTTCCTAGAAGATCAGGAAGATAACATCTTGCTACCGAGCTCTGAGACCAGTACAAGCATTAGAGTTCAACCATGTGAGATACCGCCTACTGTTTCAGTACCCAGTACCAGCTCCAAAGTCAACGCAACTTCACGAAGCACATGTGATCCCAAAACAAATATCATATGGAAAACTAAAAACTTAGAGCAGAATGAATCTTCCAAGTTACCAAATGAAATACTGGAACCGCAGACGCCTTATCAGGTATTTTCTTACTTATTTACGAGTACTGACGACATTGTGGATCTCATAAGAGACGAATCTGTACAGCGTGCAAAAAGATGCCAGTAAACCTATAAATGCCACAAGCCAGGAAATAAGATGGTATTGAAATTATTTACTTCATGTCCATTATTGCCCTGCCCAACGTTCGAATGTACTGGTCACAGAAAGATGGCTATGCCAACATACGCGAGATAATGACGCTGAAATGGTTCAAGTATCTGGGATAAGTACTACACTTGAATGGTAACTCTAAAATGTTACCGTATAATCAGCCAAATTCTGATCGACTTTATAAAATCAGACCAATAACTGAAAAGTTGAATCATAACTTTAGAAAAGTGCCTTTAGAACAAAATTTGTCTGTTGATGAACAAATGTGTTCAACCAAAGCACGAAGTGCTCTAAAGCAATATTTGCCAGACAAACACCACAAGTGGGGCTTCAAACTGTTCGTGATTTGTGGTGCAAGTGTATATACCAACAAATTTGAAGTTTACAGTGGCAAAGAGAATATATGCGCAGATAACGAGCCTCAATTAGGTGCTTCATCTAATGTAATGGTCCGACTTGCCAGAGAGATTCCTTGCAACCATAACTATAGACTGTTTATTGACAATTACTATACATCGCTGCCCTTGATTGAATTCTTGTCACACCGTGGTATATTAGTTTTGGGCACCGTTCGGAGAAACCGTATCCCGAACTGTAAATTCCCAGAAAAAAAACAGCCGAAAAACAGCCTAGAGGCACATCAGCTATACAGTTTGCAAGTTATAACGGTATTGACTTATCGGTGGTGGCCTGGAGAAATAGTAAAATTTTGCATCTAGCATCCAACTTTGCTGGCGTAAGTAGATTCGACAGGTCGCAAAAGAAATAAATCAATGTTGAACGGCCCTATATTGTGGCAGAATATAATCAGCACATGGGTGGTGTAGACCTCATGGACTCCGTAATGGATCATTATAAAATTACACTTCAGGGTGAACGTTGGTTTATAAGGCTCTTATACCGTTTCCTGGACATAGCCATGACTAATTCTTGGCTATTGTATAGAAGAATTCATTCTGACACGGAAAATAATGTCAAGGTGCTAAATCCTGCTGATTTCCGACTAGAAGCTGCTGAAACTTTAGCCAAATATAAAAGTACGAACCAGCTGAAGCGCACCAGCGATGTAAAAGAACTCATCCAGGACAAAAAGATAAAGGGCCTTGTCAGCATATCCCGCTAAAAGATATCAGATTTGATCATTTAGGGCACTGGCCTGCTTGTCCCGACAAAAGGCTTCGGTGCAAATATCCAGGATGTACTGGAGCAGCGCAAACGGAATGTGAAAAGTGTAGCGTAGCCTTATGTTTTATTAAAAATAATAACTTTCCGTCCTTTCCACAGTTCGTGAATATTAAGATGTTTTTACACCATGATGCAAATCTGCATTTCAATGTTTTTTTTTCAAAAGCAAATACCTTTTCTAACATATAATTTTTTTAACTATTTTTACCGTTATTATATAGCTCATCTTAACATATTTTCAATTACAAAAAACACAAACACGTTCTTGCGCCGTAAAGGGTTAATGCAAAATCTTAAATTTTCGTCCTTTCATTTAGAATTAAATAAATCTTGACTAAGTTTCTTTTCCACATTTATTTTCGCTTTTTTTCTGTTTCCTTTTTTTATTGATTATTTCTAATCATAGTTAGTACTACCTCTCATTATTATTTGTATTATTTGTTAGATATTAATAGGGTTCGTATTATTTTGTATTTTTATTTGTGCTATTGGCCATTTATTAACAAGGTTTGTATTATTTCTTATAATTTTTCATTTTGGTGAAAAATTTCCGTGCAATATGTCTTCATGTAGCTTAAAGTAGTTTCTTTTCTTCTATTTAATATTTGGTTTTAAAACATATCACTACATCTAAGCATTAATAAAACAATAGAACAATAAAATTAATTATTAAATAACAATCAATGTCTTTTGCATATTACTCATTATTCAAATCATTCAAATTGGAACATATTTGAGTCGTTAAAACTGCAAGTTGGATTCTACTTGCTAATAAAATTGAGATGACACTTCATTCCATTGATCCTTGAATTGTACGCTGCATATACCATATTGATAATAAATATTTATTAACTGTTCTATGAAATGTAACGCTAAATTTGGAACTATCAAATTATCAACTTATATAGCTCATGGTCTATTGCTTTAGACGTTATTCTTTGAATATCTGTAATATCCTTTATTTTTATCAAGAGAACTTTGGTTAAATTGTATGTTATTTTGCAAATAATATTTAGAAAGGGCGGAACATTAAAATTTAACCGAATAATACTTTATCGACGTTGTTATGAAACTTATCACATTTATTTATGCTAGATTTAAGAAAAAAATCCTGCGCCTTTTTTGGTTTCAGTTAATTTTCAACTTCGATTAATGGTAACGTAAAAACTTAAATGGGTGGAATTTCATTATGTGTAAATAACTCTTATTCTACCTAAATTTTAGAATATTATTCTCTTCGCTAAACAAAATGAATATACTTTCCAACATGTTTCCTTTAAATATTTCACTCAACTCTTATTACCATCTTTCCTTGCAAATCACCTAATTTCATACTGATTCTGGAAATTTACTCCGTACGTCAATTGACATAACTTGGCTAAATACACCAACACCCTTATCAGTGCGTCCACATCGATTATAATTTGAATTGTCACGCGATTCAATGAAGCAAGTTTTTTGTAGTGAACTGGAAAGGTGATCCTCGATTGTTTCAATAGAATCTTCTTGACTAGTAAATCCTTTGTAATCCCAACCGAAGTAGAGAAATTTTAGAAGAATGTGTCCTTTATAAAATTTCTTCTTCTTCTTCTTAGCACTATAGCACCTCCAACTGTCTCAGTCTATTGACCGCACCCTCCAATTCCTGAATCCGAGCAGCGATGAACTGTCTTCGTCGACCGAATCAGACCAACGTTTCCTCGATTTCCCAACTGGTCACCAGCCTTCAGTTCTCCCAACGAATACCTTCTTGGGTATCCGTTGTTCGTCCATACGACTCATGTGTCCAGCCCATTGCAGCTTCCACTGCCTTACAATCCTTGAGACCTCCGGTTCGTCAAAAATTTCATACAGCTCATGGTTGTATCGAATTCGCCATTGGTCTCCGTCTAGCTTCGCTCCGATTATTCGCCTCAGGACCCGTCGCTCAAAGGCGTTTAATATATTTGCGGATGCATGGGTAAGGGTCCATGTTTTACACCCATGCATAACGCAGGTCTTATCACAGATTTGCGTATTTCGTCTCTTTCATTGCCGGTTTTCGTTTTGGCACCTAAATACACAAATTCGCTAACATTTTCGATACTGTATTCGCCAAGTGTGATATTTTGTGTATTTGGGGTATTTTTCCTCGACTGCGTCATGAGCTTTGTTTTATTTTCGTTGATTTGTAGCCCTACTAGTTTTGCTTCGTTGTCGAGTTTCAGGAAGAGTTCTTTGGCAGTTGTGAGTGACCGTGACAGAGTGTTGATGTTGTCCGCATAGGCCACTACTTGGGTCGACTTGTATAGTAATGTACCTCGCATATCGACAGGTAGCTTCCGTATGACGTACTCCAGAGTCAAATTGAATAGCAATGGGGCCTGCCCATCTCCCTGCTTTAGTCGGATATTTGTGTCAAAGGCATCGGTGAGTTGGTTATTGATGCGGACTGGGGAGGTCGTCGACGTCGTTGCCATTTTGGTAAGACGGACTGATTTGGCCGGGATAACAAAGCAAAGCATTATTTGGTACAGTACGTTACGATGAATACTGTCGTATGCTTGCTTGAAGTCAACGAAAATTTTGTGTACGTCTATGTTGAGCTCCCAGCATTTTTCAAGTACCTGCCTGACCGTGAACAATTGGTCTGTTGTTTATCTAACTGCCCTAAAACCACCTTGATACTCCCCAATAATACTGTTGGCGTATGATCCGATTTTATTTTCTAAGATTTTAGAAAATATTTTGTACGCCGTACAAAGTAGTGATATGCCTCTATAATTTTCGCACTGTAGCTTGTCACCTTTTTTGTGGAAAGGCAATACAATTGATTCGCTCCACTCTTTCGTCATATGTTCTTGTTGCCAAATGTACTGAATGACTTTGTGAATAGCTTTATGAACACTACTGCCGCCATATTTGGTGAGCTCCACTGGAATCTCATCAATGCGCGGCGCTTTATTATTCTTTTGAGTTTTGATGATGGAACAAACTTCATCCAGAGTTGATGAGGCTAATGGAAGCTCTCCGCAGACATCTATAGGCTCCGATGTTCTGGAGCTGTGCGGAGGATTAAGGGGGTGCTTGAAATATGTTGCCCATCTTTCCTTAATCTTGATTTCATCAGCAATTATATTGCCGCTGTCATCACGACAGAGCATGGTTTTGGGCTGATAACCTCGTTTCAGGCTTTTCACTACTTTGTATGCTTGTCTTGTGTTATTGCTCGCTAAACTTACATCTACTCTTGCCAATTGGTCGTCATAGTATTTTCTTTACTAAGTCCTAATTATCTTATTCGCTACTCTTCTGAGATTTTCATAGTGTTCTCTCTTCGTTCTGGTTTTCCTACCTACGTATTCTTTGCACGCCTGATTCTTTTTATCTAATGCATTCTTGCACTCATCATCGAACCAATCATTGCTCCTGCGCCGAGCTTGATGTCAGATCGTCTGTTCTGCCACGGTTCTGATAGCCGCTTTCACTTCCATCCAGAGCTCGTTGCTCGTCTTTAACGATGCGTCTGATAAGATGGGAGCCAGCTGATTGTCGAGGGTCTCCGTGAAATTTTCGGCCACAGAACCCGTTTGGAGCCTTTCGATGTCAAATTTTTTTTTATAAAATTTACGAAAGTCGAATTCGCGCTTCTTAGTTTGATCGTACAACCCTATGTTGGATTCCAATTTTGATTTCTTCTGAATAATATTTTTAAGTTGCAAATTATGTGCTTCTAGCTTCATCACTTTTCTATCAATTCCTCCCGTGACCTCTATCATACGGACACCTACCTGTGACCAATCCTCATCGGAACTTTTATTTCTGCGTGATCACTGCTACTTACAGCTGTGCTACTCAATGCTCGTCTCCGGTTGCTCGTTCTTCGTCCATCGGTTACACTATGCGCTGTAGTTGGTGGGAGTTCCACACCACAGACGCTGAGTTCGGAAACATTAGACGAGCTGTATTAAAAATCTGTTATAGAACTTATTTGTAAAGTTAAAAGGCTTCGGCTTGTCGTGGGAAACCGCAGGATATTCCTTTGCGCCAGGTGCTGATCGTGGAAGCGCAGCCATGCGCAATCCGGGATGATATCCAGGAAGCATCCAATAATTGGGGCGGCTGCCACTGCCACTAACCTTTTTTTCCGGGATCAGCACCGCCGAGATTTTCACAACATGGAACTTCCAATCCGCGTGAACCGGACGTCATCTCTGTCTCTTTTTCTTTTTGAAACATGTCAAATCGCGGTTCAGTGGCAGCGAGTAGTTAAAAGGTCCCTCCCGAACCGTCGACGTCAAGAGCCTAGGGTACATGGATCGGCGTCAGTGGCGTAGAGCTAAGTTATTACAGTCCCTAAAGCAGTTTGTTTCCAGCTGAGCATCAACCTTGGCTCGCTGAGCATCCATCTTTGGCTCGTTGCTGTCCTTTCAAGGCACTATCATCTATTTAAATCACCGCAAACTCACAAATCATACTTTATTAACAAATTTGACGAAATTTTGACTTATGAATCATTTGTTGCCCGTGCACTCAAAAAGTTCTAAATCAGAGATTTTTCTCAGGTTTATCAACTTAAGGATGTCGAAGGGGGAAACACATTTTTCGCAGATGTTGATTGCCGTGTTCCCCTAACGCTTGCCGTCACTTTGTCAACGTCTAATCCCGCAGGGGGAATGCCGGTCGACAAGAGCACTCTTGGAGGCTAGCATTCTTTGGGGAGTTCGACCCCCACGTACCCGAGGAAATTCCCGCAGGGAGAATGCCAGTCGACAAGAGCATTCTTGGAGGCTAGCATTCTTTGGGGAGCGCCGCCCTCCCGGACCCAAGGATATGGGGGGCGCCGTGAGATTCCCTCCTGGGATGACAGGTAACGACTCTGTTTGGATCTGGACTACGCTTTGGACAACGAACTTGAATTGACGCTTTGGGCTGGCCGATGTGATGGTTTGGACCTAGTTGCTTTGCACAGTAGCGCCGAGGTGAAACTCGTGTGTGAACGGCTCCAATTCAACTATCATACCGTCTCCGTCCCGGTAAAACCTTGGCAGGCCTCGGAGTACGTTCGAAGTTCGCACCATTGGGTTGGTGGTGTAGGTTCGGTTGAGATGGACTCCCGATTAGCGCTGGTCTGGCTCTGAGGACTTGTCCCCATAAGGGCTTGTGCCAACCCTCGCATGGCCTCCCTGCTCTGCAAAGATAACCATGGGACCAAAAAGGCGACTACACACACGAACGGAGATAGCAGCTCCGAGGGGGGACCCAACAAAACTGGAGCAAAAAAAATCAAAAGACCACAAATACCCAGAAAAAGAAACGAAAAATAATAACGACGACGCAACCAGCGGTTGCAGCCACGATGTCAACAGCACCACGCGAGCGGTACTAACAACGACAAAAACGAAGACTAAAACAACGTCAGTGAAGACGGACGAAAAACGGAGAATAGCACACAGTCTGGTGCAGACACTCGGACACGGAACGCGATAACCTCTCCCAAGGATGGTTGCAAGGTACAATTGCGGCCCAGCGATACGAAGAAGAAAGACTACGCCAAAAAGCGGGAGATGTTCTGGAAAGAATACAAGCTGCATGCGACTCCCCAAAAATCAGCAAAGCAGCAAAGGCAGGGCTCTTTGAACTAGAGGAGCTCCTAGATTGCATAACGCACTATCGGAGGAGCTAGTTAAGGGCCGAAGACGAAGAGAAGGCTAAAGAGGCGCTTGGGGCAAAATCTAAAGGCGACACGCAGATAGCTCCACCATTGAACGTCAATAAAAGAATGGCGTCTAGCCCAATCAAAGGAGATCGGGATAGAAGAAGGAAGGAAAAGGCCCTTGATGGGCGTGGAGCACCAGATCAGGGGTTCCAGACAGTGCTTACAAAAGGATCGAAGAAAGCCGCAAAGAAACTCCTTCAAAAAAAGCCAGAAAGTAAAGTACGTACGGACGCCCAATTAGAAAAAGGACCTGATGCAAAACAGGAGAGGCAGAAGCCCCGACGAATACCCCGGCAGCAGGCACTGCTTGTAAAGCCCCAAGATGGCCGATCCTACGCGGAGGTACAGCGGGACATCAGGGGAAACGTAAGGCCCGAAGACACCAATACTACCATTAAAGTAGTACGACCAACGCGGTCGGACCACATACTGGTCGGATTCGGAGCAGAGGCCGGCAATAAAGAAGCAATCTGTGACGCAGTAAAGAAAGTCCTCGGCAAAAGCGCAACTATAGCCCCGCTCGAGCCGATGGCAACGATCGAAATACGGGACATAGACTGCGTGACGGATCTGGCCGAGGTAGAAGAAGCCATCAAAAAGGAGTTCCCTAGTGTGGGAAGGATCAAAGGGAGACTGACACCAGAAAACAACAGGGGACAACGCATCGCCATAGTTGACTCGACCGAAAAGGACGCCGAACAATTCCTGAACAAGGGCAAAGTACGAATTGGGTGGGTTGTCTGTAGAATACAGCGAAGAGCAACGCCTCTTCAATGTTTCAAATGCCTTGGTTATGGTCACACCGCACAAGTATGCAAAGGACCCGATAGGAGTTCCCTATGTTACAAATGCGGTGAAATGGGACATAAAAGAAAAGAGTGTACGAAGGAGGCACACTGTATTCTTTGCAAGGATGCTGATCCAAACCCTGATTTTGGACACCTCTTGGGATCAGGAAAATGCCGGGTGTTCCAGGAAGCCCTAGCCAAGGCAAAATCAGAACTTTTATGACCCGCATCCTGCAGCAAAACCTACACCGCAGTTCAACTGCCCAAAATCTACTTGAGCAGTTTGCGAGGGACATGAAAGCCGACTTCTTGCTGCTGAGTGAACAACACCATAATAAAAGTCTTGTATTATGGTATTCTGATGAAACTGGTACTGCTGCCATCTGGATTTGGATGGTTTCGTGTGGGTTCGGTGCTCAGGGATCACCTTCTTTAGCGTGTACCTAACGCCGAACGAGTCGATATCATCTTTTCAAGCCAAGCTCAATGCTTTGGAGGGCGCTATCTCGAACGCAGAGGGCAAAGTTCTCGTTGGGGACGACTTCAATGCTAAGGCAATCGAATGGGGCATGCCTCAGACAGATCCGCGGGGAAAACGAGTCCTGGAAATAGCGGCCAGGACGGCCCTCATCGTCAAAACTCCGGAAATACGCTGACTTTCCACCGTATTGGCTGTGAGGGAACCATACCGGACGTGACATTCGCCTCGGAGTCTTTAGTACGGAGGATACACAACTGGAAAGTATTAGAGGACTACTCAGCCAGTGATCATCAGTGCATTCTGCTTGAGATAAGTGATGTTGTCTAACGACGTCCGTGCTCTCGGCCTTCTACAACTGGATGGAACATCGGAAGGATGGACGTCGAGAGGTTCGTCAAGGTTCTCACAGCAGGTGAGTCGCAGCAGGGAGCTTCGGAGGCGACGGAAGAACTGGCAGCTCAAGACTTGGTGAACTCTACTATGAGCATCATTACGATTGCTTGCTACGCTTCTACGCCCCATCGAAGACCCCGGCACGGCAAGCCCCCAGTGTACTGGTGGTCAACTGAAATCGCTGAAAAGCGAAGGGAGTGTCACAAGCTTCGACGTGAGGCTCAACGAGCGCGGAACCATGGCGAGGCATGCAACCAGGTGGCAGCATACAAGTCGGCCCGGAAATGCCTTCGCAAACTGATTAAAAGTAGCAAAGCTCACTGCTGGCAAGACCTAGTGGACAATGTGAACAAGGATCCGTGGGGCCTTGGCTACAAGCTGGTCATGGGGAAACTTGGTGCCCTACGGAAGCCTTGTATACATGACGCGGAAAAGATGAACGCGATAGTGCGGGGACTCTTCCCCACCCATCCCGTCCGTGTTGACGCTGTCCATGGTGAAACAGCAGTCGAGTGCCCACTCTTCACACAGCTGGAACTGGAGGAGGTAGTCCTCTCCTTGAAAGCGAGGAAGGCTCCAGGTCCAGATGGTGTCCCAGCTGAGGTGTTGCGGCTCGTCTATCACCATTGTCCTGACTTGCTGCTTAGCACATTCAACGCTTGCCTACTGGACGGGGTTTTCCCGGTACCATGGAAGGTGGCGAGGCTCGTGCTGATCAGCAAGGGGAAGGGAAATTCCGAATCGCCGTCTGCATACCGCCCGTTATGCATGCTAGACACGGCTGGGAAAGTGCTAGAGAAACTCATCAAGGGAAGACTCACTGATGCGATTCGTGCTGCTGGGGACCTATCTCCTCGGCAGTACGGCTTTAGAGCAGGACGTTCTACCATTGATGCGATTGCAGAGGTGGTGAACGCGGTCCAAAAGACAGAGGCATATAGTCGCACCAAGCGATGGATCGTCCTGTTGGTGACACTCGACGTCAGGAATGCCTTCAACTCCGCTAGATGGGTGGATATTCTGGATACGCTGGAAAACTCTTTTCAAGTTCCAGAATATCTAATGCGGCTTTTGAGGAACTACCTAAAGGACCGAAGCCTGCTCTACGACGCGACACAGGGCCAACGAAGGATGGAAATTACATCGAGTGTTGCCCAGAGATCTATTCTTGGTCCGGACCTGTGGAACGTGTCTTAAGACGGGCTACTGAGACTTGAGATGCCAGATGAGTCGCGATTGGTCGGCTATGCGGATGATGTTGCGGCTCTGGTCGCTGGACGCACCGTTGAACAAGCAAAGCTTAGGCTAGGTATGCTAATGCGCCGAGTGAGGGACTGGATGACAGCTCGCGGGCTGAGTTTAGCATTGATGAAAACCGAAGTGGTCATCTTGACAAAAAAGAGAATCCCTAGAGTAAGGATGATCAGTATTGGAGATATACAAATCGAATCGAAGCCAGCGGAGAAATACCTGGGGCTACTGATCGACTCGAAGATGAGTTTCTCTGAGCAAATCAGGGCAACGGCTGAGAAGGCTGCTTCGGGAATATTGGCTCTGAGTCGACTTATGGCCACCGTTGGGGGACCCAGCCCATCAAGAACACGCCTCTTGATGAGTACTGTAGGCTTACTGTACGATTGGCAATTGGGTGAATTGCAAGAAGGGAAGGTGGACTGCGTGCCTCATCCCGGATGTGAGACCGTGGCTAAATTGAAGGCATGGTGAGACTGACTTCTATCTGACCCAGCTTTTGAGCGGACACGGGTGTTTTCAGTCTTACCTGCACAAGATCGGTAAGTCACGGTCTCCCGATTGTCAGTTTTGCCCAGGAGAGGAGGACAATGTCTGTCACACATTTTTTGCGTGTACAAAATGGGTCAGGCTGCGAAGAGAACTCTACAGGGAGACGGGAGAGCTCACCCCGGATAATATAGTTGCGGTGATGCTCGAATTGGTTGACAAATGGAACCAGGTGGCACATTATGTTTAGTGAATATTGATGTTCAAAAACGTCCGTGAAGGACTGCAGCGATGGTCTGCTGCCTCGGCAGAAGAAGGAGTCGGTATCTGCCGAGAATGCCCTCGTCTGGAGACGCGTGAATGCGCTGGCAGGCTAGCATTGCGGTTCGTGGGGTGGGTTCATTTTCCCAGCACGAGGACCCACTACAAAAAAATTTCGCACTCACGAATTTGGTTGGAGATCAAGAGGCGACCGAAGTCGCAAAAAGTGTAGCTAACTACACCGAGGGAGATAGAACTTGCTACGAGAACAAGTGGAACCTGAAAAGAAAGGCGGACTTGGGGTAACCTCGTCATTACCCGACGAAGTTCATGGCCCACAAAGGAAAGAGGGGCAACCGGGTGGTGGTGGAGCCCCTTCGCACCCACCCAACCGGAATAAATCCATATATATTTTGTTGCAGTGGCCAGGTATTCCTCTTCTGAGTGGAAAACTCATACAACTTGAATTGCATGAACTTTCCCATCAGAAGGGGAGTACCCCGGTGACCAATTTATGCCATAGAATTATACAATTTGATTGCATAACTCTATGCCATAAAGAGGCACTCTGCTTGGGCCACTCAACCCGCGACGTCACCTGAAACGAGAAGTATTGTTTAAGTACCCGGCGGCTGGCTCATGTCTTGAGGTGGAAGCCTGCCACCGTACCGGGTCCTATACCCGGTTAGAGTCGGAAGAAAGGAAAGACCGATTTTGTGGGAAAATTAGCACTTCATTGAATTATTCATTTTATTCCCATACAACTATAAACATTTTCATTTAGAATACTTTCCCGATTTACGAATGTAGATAGATTTGCAAGTCGTAAATGTAATATATATACATTGTATTTAGCTTTGAAATATTTCCAACAAATTAATTATCTATAATTTAGAACAGACTAGGTGCAATACGTAGAGAATGTAATCATGTGTGGACGTGACAAAACTCGCGAAATATTCCTTTCATCAATTTTCAATGATAAACCAAGAATGGTCGCCGAGTTTCAAGTTGGAATTACTAATCATAAAAAAATGAATTCAACCAAAAGAATAATCAAATAAACCATTGATTACAACTTTGAACGCTCATAAAATTGCTTTTCTACTAAACTGGAAATTTAAATTAGTTTTTTTTTTGACATGTATTAAAAATTTAATTATGCTCCCAACTTGATTAGTTGAATATTTTTAAATTTTTTGTAACATATAAAAATCCACAGCTTTCAAGAAAAGTAATGACTTTTCATAAGCAAACAGAATACATTTTTGCTACAATTAGTTCAACAATAAAAAGCTTTACTTAGATTCTACTGTTTTATAATTTAACAAAAAGAAATTAAAGATGTAATGGAGAAGAAAACAAAATAATTGCTTTGGAATTAACTCAAATTTTGATTAAAAAACGAATATATACTTATTTTTAAATTGTAAAAATAGTTAAAATATGTAATTTACTTCTTTCTATTTATTTATATGAATTTCATTTTTTTTTAATGGGAAAAAACATGCAAAAAATATATATATAAATAACACAATACTCACCCGTATGGTCCTCCGAGCGCTCGACGACGATGCAGATGGTCCTACATGAAGAAATTAATAAAGCACAATAACACTCGTGATTTGTATGTAGCCGCTCCTCTAAATCCGATTTTGAATTGTTTTTCTTATATGGGAACATGTAACCTCTTACAACATCTATATTGTTTTCTTCTTAGACTTTATTCATATTTTTTTTATGTATTTTAAATTATCATCTGAATTACTTTATGTTTTCTCTTTGTTTTTTCTTTCGAGTCTCCCGTATCTACGACATTAGTTTGTATGTTCACTTTTTATTTTAGCTTAGTTTTGACTTCGCACACTTTTTGTTTTAAAATTATAGTTAAATAAAAACGTTTATGGATATGAAAGTTGTTGAATGTGGAATTATTTCTTTTTATTGGCTGCTATCGTTGATGTAATACGTTGAGGCGTTGACGGTCGGCCCGAATTTAAGCCGCTATATAAGTATTTGGCTATCTTTTCAGATTCGTAACAAGTAGTCTTTTCGCAAAGAATTCACATCCAACCTTAATGACCTGATGCGCACGACATATTAAATCCAAATCCTTGTAAATCTTTATCAGGATCACTCCATAATATACCACATAATAAGCCAGTGTCGGGAACACCATTGGGCCGCATTAATAGACGTATTTGTTTCATACCTTGTAAATCAGAACTTAAACCACCATGACTACAAAATATTTACTCATCAATAATCGCTGCTACCGGTAAACAATTGAAACAATCAGTGAATGGTTTCCATAATTTTACATTATACCGTCGCTTGCATTCATCATAGAGTCCATCAATTCTATTAATACTGGCGCGTTCGTGGTTACCACGTAGTAAAAAGAAATTTTCCGGGTATTTGATTTTGTTGGCAAGCAACAAGCAACTTGTTTCAAGCGGTTGTTCTCCTCTATCGACATAATCACCCCAAATTAAATAATTGTCTGCCAGTGGAAATCCACCATATTCGAATACTCGCAACAAATCCGTATACTGTCCATATATATCAATGCATATAATTAGCGGTGCTTCCAATTCGAGCAGGATTGGCACAAATTTTCATCGGATCATTTTCACTATACGATCACTTCACAATTTCGCGTACAAAACTCGAACATTCTCTTACGCGACACCGTTAGTTTTAATGCCCAATTGTACCGTAGCGCGCGAAACTGAAAACATGTCTCATTGACAAAATCAATTGTTGCGATCCTTCTTCTTTCACCCTTTCATGCACTCGAAATGAATATCCGTTCTTCGAATTTCGCGACTCTTTCTATTACACGATGCTTGTTACACTCTTTCCAAATTTTTCCCACAAGTTTATCACAATCCGTTTTTCCACGCGCAAAACTTATTCTAGGCTCTTGCCGATTATACGGAAACGTGCATATTCGCCATCACATTCTCCCCAACGTGATCACGGTCCCGGTCAGAAGCGGACTCCCATCTCGTCGCAATTCGCCGATCGGATTGTGGCAAAACGAACATCTGAAGTGAATCTTTCGTCTCGCACTCTTTATCAGACTCTTCTTCTTCTTCTTCTACGACGGCCTGTTTTGATTTTAGAAATTTTAAATCTTCCACTGTACGCCTCTTGCGGAACTCGTAGACTAGCGGGAAAATGTGTTCAATTGTTGCTTTTCACTGCCCGCATCTTTAGCCTGTTGCTCTTCGGTTATCTTTTTATTCTTCTTTTCATTTTGTAGATGATTTTCGAGCAGTTTATCAAATTTAAATTCGAATTTATTCCACTGAGCAGGTTTCAAATGACTCAATCGTATTAATTTAGATTTATATGATTTGCCCTTTTTGCCAGTTTTGCAGGCTTGGTAAGCCGCCATTGCAGCATACTGAGGATGGGGTGTATCAATATCGCTTTCATTATCAGCTACGCTTTTCTTGTAAATTTCCAAAAATTGTGTAGCTTTCTTTTGATGTTCGTGTAGTCCTAGCTGTATGCAAATTTCATTTATGCCGACTAGTTTGTTGAGCTCAAAGATTTTCTCGAAAGTTCGTTTATAGTTTTCGTATGCCGATTTGCGTATTCCAGATAATTTTAATCCAATTTCCAAATCAAGGGTTATTCCTAGTGGTAAAGATGCAAGATCGATACATATTATCGTTTTGGCATATTCATTGACTGTGCAGCCCGCTCGAGATGATTTGATTTCCAAAAGACGAAGAAGTTCAGTTGTCTTCTGTTTCAATCTTTCTTCGCCCTGAAGTCCTAATTTTTGGATTCATTTGGGTGAAGTGGAGGTGTAGTTATTCGAAGATTTTCTAAATTTGATTGCCATTGTGCCAGGTTTGTTGATTTTAACGCTGTGCTGCTGGTTGCGGGGAGGGTTTTTGTAGCATGCTGACTTATTGTTCGGCTTAGCGTTTGTGTGACTTATTAAAGATATTTCCCAAATCTTCATATGAAATATTTTGTTCTGCTTTTTAGGTATTATTTTCAAGAGTGTGATTTAACTTTAGCTACTATCTGTTTCAAGGCATATTATTTTACTGTGTTGCAACTCAACCTTCAGGCGATTTATGGAGTTTATTCCAAGCATTGCTAAATCGCAATAATCTGTTCAGAAGTAGCTCCATCTTAATTACAAGCTAGTAAAAGCAGTTAGTTTGTTACTTAATCGCAGCATTTTCCTACTCGATTACTACATATGCTCGGGCAGTCCTAAAATATAAAAGGTACTCACAGCGGCCGGGGGCGCTGGGGCTGGGGGATTGCTCTTCTGGCATTTCCTCTTCCCTATCCCCACCCGCTAGGAAAGGGACTCCTCAGCTTGAAGGCGCCCCACGGCGTAACAAAACGAGACCTGGCCCGAAGTAATGTGTCAAACGGTTCCAGGCTGGGTTCTCAGGTTGACAGGGGAGGTATTTAGTGGGTGGTCCAGTCGCGCATGGGAGTCCCACACTCTGTGCATTAATAGCATTCACCTCCCTACCTCAAAAAAAAAATCCTGAAAGTTCTCAACAAATTCATTCATTTAATTATCCTTAAAAATATTATAACATTTATATGCGAAATTTCCACTTTTGACTTTTTTACAAAGTTTGAGACTTGCAGCTTTAGTAGTTTCCGGGGAAAATTGCTGTGGTGCACACACAGATAGACAGGTTGCGATTTTAGTACGGTTTTGTAAAATTATTTTAAAACTCCTAAAAACGGTCAAGACAGCACGCTGGTAAATTCACTTTCATTAATAGAAATGATCGTTCCTAATTATTCAAAATATTGGGTTTTTATGCAAATATAATGAAGCATACAAGTGAATGCTATTAATGAAAACTATAAAGAATCGCTTTACCAAGTTGTAATAACCACACTGACCATCAACGTCATTCAGTGTGCAAGTCACGCCCGTCAGAGAAAATAGTTTATGAAACGTAATAAATAGAAAGTGATCACGTGCAATTTCAGATTCTGGCAATAATACTGTATAAAGATATAATTTCCAGGATTCATTCCTTTTTAACTTTATAGTTCGTGGTTATGGTAAGTACAAAAAACCATAAGGTCTGGAAATCAAGTGAGACATACAAAAGACGTTATAACCCACTTCTTGGCACTGATCTCAGTCGATCATGTTTAGAATATTTAATTAGTTTTAAATTGTTCAAAGAGAAGCAAAATTGCCATTTCTACTAATGCCTTCTGAATTCAACGTGCGCGCCTTCACCAAAACTCATCACGCGTCAAAACTATTTTTACGGCAATTTATGCTACTATGCCGAACAAACAATATTCCGAACATTACCCACAGTCATAATAGTTTTGAAACTACTTAAAGCTGTCAACTCTGATATTTTTCTTAACATATTGCAGTTATAATTGATATTGGTGGAGTGTTGTTGATTTTCACGCCATAATTTCGCTTCTAAACTTTTCTTTGTGCTCGTATACGAATAGGGTTTAGAGTGTCGGTTATTTTGGACGATTGTCAGCTGCAGGCGGAACTAAAGTGCAGAGGTTGTAATGTCTAAAAAATGAAAATCGCGATTTTATTAGATTGCACGAACTGATATAAATGTTGGCGTTGGGGAAGAAATGACTGGAATTTTTAATTGTAATTATTTTGCTTACACCAACGTAATGATTTGGAGTGCAAGTGGACATGATGGCATTACAAGTGAAATTGGTATTTCAATGGACGGATACGAATAAGTCATTGTCACATAATGAGTGAAATGTTTCTTCAGTTCAAATTGTTTTACTGGTTTCATGCATTTTGGCATTCGATTTATAGGTTTATCGAATTCAGTCTCGTGAAGTAGTTGAATTTTAACCGAAGATTATGCAATATGTACAATTCAAGGAAACTAAAACACTCTTATGAAAATGTACATCGTTGTCCCATAATTTCCTTTCGTTTTAATAATAAGAAAAATATAAACGATAAATTGTGTTACATAAATTTTTATTAATTTATATATGATCCATTCTGAGCTGTAACCTTTCTCCATCCCTCCGGAAGCCTCATAATGCCTTCCTCCCAAAACTTCTTGATTTTTCAGCAAAATATTGATCAAAGTACATTCTTATTTCATTTTTTGGACAAAACTTTTTAGCACGAAGGAAATTTTTCAATGAAAGAAATAAATAATTGCAATCAGAAGGGCTAATGTTAGCTGAGTAATGAGGATGAGGTAATATATCCCAGTCAAATGATAATAATTTGTTTCTGATGAGTAAAGCTCATGGGGCCTGCCTTTATCGTGTTAAAAACGACACCTCATCTGTTCGCTCATTCTGGTAGTTTTTGGCAATTTGTAGTGAATTTGCATGGACTTTAAATGTCTGTAAAGGACTGTAGCGATGGTCTGCTGCCTCGGCAAGCAAAGATGTTGATGCTCGCCGAGATTGGCCTTCTCTGAGGATGCGTGAATACGCTGACAGGCTAGCATTGCGGTGTCGTGGGGCGGGTTCTTATCCCCAGCACGCGAGGGCCATCACAAAAAAAATTTGCATTCACGAGTTATGAGATAAAACGACTCGGTTTGACGGTGTCGAGGCCGAGGTAACCAACTAAAGGGGCTTGGGGGCTTAGCGAAAACGAGCGAGATTCGATAAGATTCTCGTCTTTACTGGGTATACTTACGGCACCCAAATAAGAGTAGGGCATCCAGGTGGAAGTGGTGCCCTCTCGCACCCTCCCATCTGGGTCAAGATCCATTGCAGACGTGGCCATATATTTTCCATTTAAATGAAAAACCCATATAAACATAATTCGCATAAATTTTTCCTTTAAATGAAAAATATTAACATTTCAAATTTATGTTAAGGTCTTATATGATGGAATCACATTATACTTTAGCATAAATAGGAAACTCAAGCGGGAGTCCATTCTACTCTGCAAGAGCACCTGCAACGCAATGCGAAGGGGTGAGCTCACCCGATGGCTAGCTAATGAGTGAAGGCGCTGGTCAACGTGGTGGGTGTAGTGAATATGAATTTTCAATATGTCCGTAAAGGACTGCAGCGATGGTCTGCTGCCTCGGCAGAAGAAGGTGTCGGTATCTGCCGAGAATGCCCTCGTCTGGAGACGCGTGAATGCGCTGGCAGGCTAGCATTGCGGTGTCGTGGGGCGGGTTCATTTCCCCAGCACGAGGACCCACTACAAAAAAATTTCGCACTCACGAATTTGGTTGGAGATCAAGAGGCGACCGAAGTCGCAAAAAGTGTAGATAACTACACCGAGGGAAATAGAACTTGTTACGAAAACAAGAGGAACCTGAGAAGAAAGGCGGACTTGGGGTAACCTCGTCATTACCCGACGAAGCTCATGGCCCACAAATGAAAGAGGGGCAACCGGGTGGTGATGGAGCCCCTTCGCACCCACCCAACCGGAATAAATCCATATATATTTTGTTGCAGGGGCCAAGTATTCTTCTTCTGAGTGGAAAACTCATACAACTTGAAGTGCATGAACTTTCCCATCAGAAGGGGAGTACCCCGGTGACCAATTTATGCCATAGAATTATACAATTTGATTGCATAACGCTATGCCATAAAGAGGAACTCTGCTTGGGCCACTCAACCCGCGATATCACCTGAAACAAAGAAGAATTAACTATGTACCCGGTGGCTGGCTCATATTTTGAGGTGGAAGCCTGCCATTGTACCGGGTCCTATACTCGGTCCAAAAGAAGCGGAACAGAAAGACCGAAAGTTATGGTATATTAATGCATTTTATTTAACAAAAAATTGACATTAGGTTCTGCTCAAAAAAGAGAAAGTATAAGCGAGAGATCATTGCAATTATCTTTAGTTTAAAATATTAAATAATTCAATACAAAGGCGGTAACAAATGAGCAAGGTCTTTTCGAAACTACAGAATTTATGGAAAGAAACACCGGTGTCCGAGTGCTTTGGTTCAGGTATTAGAATGTATGTAAATTTAATGAAACATGCATGCTTACCCCCCAAACCTCCTCTGACGAGCGCTTGTGTTCGGGGTGGGGAACCCTGGAATTGTTTAATAATCAAAACCGAAACCAAAATTCACTCGCACTAACCGTTTCATTTACTTATGACGGAATGAAAAATTTAATTATTTGTTTTCACTAAATTCAATAACTTTAAACAAAACACAAAAAGAATAACGGGCGCCGAATCCAATATAATCAATGATTGCTTCACGTTTTCCTAGACGGCTGACGTTTCCGATGTCTATCATGAGCAAATTTTGGAGTCCCGTGACTAAATTATTGCCTATATGAATTCAAACGTGACCTAGCTAGCTTCCGTCTTATCGGTGGAGACAAATGCTCTTTGGAGTACGGGCGTTCCGCTGATTCTGCCAAAAGACATAAAATCTCGTTCCTCTTTGGTGTGCAGTAAATTCCAATAGAAAGATGGGATTCGCGACAATTCAGTCGGCCAGTCGGCGGAAAACGGTTTAATTCTTCCGTTACAACTCGACAAATCAAAAACCTCTATACAAACGGCTTATTCCGTACACCACAAATAATCGCGTCCGCACAATTGCGAGAAAATTCACTTTGGAAATTGGCTTTAACTCAACCGTACTATTATCGGTACATTTCCTTCACTTTCACTCTCCGAAACATCCGTTAGGTTTAATTGGGGCAATTTTTCACTATAAAATTTCTTTTCATTCGAAACACAACAATTGGTAAAACGAATTGTCATCCAATTCCACAAAATTGCGTATATATAACACTTCCAGTTAATTCTCCACGCGGCGTCCGCGCTGTCTTGCGGTTTCCAACAGACTCCCGCAATTCCAAAGATTGTTAATTTATTTCCATCCTTTCACCGTTATTTGCAAAATTGCATCGTCCACTCAATCATTAACGTAGTAAGAAAACATCAAAACACTTCAACAATAATCTATACACTTCAAATTATCCCTAACCACGTTCACGCTAATCGTGCGCTTTTCTCACTCCTCGTCTTTTTTAATTTGCTGCCGTGCCGCTAATCCGCGCGAAAACCAAATTCCATCTCCCGAATGCATCGCAATCTTCCACTCGGTTTGTTGATAGTATTCTAACAACCGTAATCACCGGTATAATCCTCTTGTTCGCTATCCAAACGCGCACCAAGTAACTCATCCTGTTAAGTACCTGATAGCGTTGTTCGCCAGAGATTTGAAACTTCTCGCTGTCCCTGCTCGGAGGCATCTCCATGCCGAGCTGCGAATCAAGTCATCAAGCGCAATAGCTCATCGACAGCTAGCGGGTACTGCCTGGATGTGGTGTGATATTCTTGAATGCCCACTGTAGGTTTTGATGGGCAGCAAGTTGACGAGTCAGAGTTCTACTCTCTGTTGGCAGCAAATTCGTAAAAGGTCATAATATGCCGGTAACATAGCTCGATTGTACGCAACAATATCAGAATCATCATGATCAGCTAAAATATAATTAAACGCTATATTTCGCGTTATATCAGGGCAGTTTGCAATTAGCAGAGCATTTTCTGGGCAATCGCTTGTTGCATGGAACCAGAATGCCAACAAAGCATGCTTATTGTGATGCGCTGGTACGCTGGGTTCTGATAATCGCGGATGAAAGAGTTCCCGCAAAACACGCATGTACGGTCCCAACATAAGCTTTTCAGTTTTAGACACCATACAATAAGTCAGCAAAGTAAAGTAAGATGTTAACTTAGCTGTTCCATGAACAGCTATATCTGTGTAGGCGCGAGCAGATCTTAGTAGACGTAACAAAAGATTTAAAATCGTATGTAGTATAATTTGCGCGTCGCCATTCATTTCTCTATGTGGTATATTAAAGGGTAACTTGTGGAGTGAATGGGTTCGATAATTCTCACGAAATGATTGTGATGGCACGAGAGGTACCAGCAAGTAGGATGCAGCGTTGACAACTCGCGAATTATTATGCGCCATTAAAAACTGTTCTACCCAACTTTCAGCCGATTGTAAAATCCATGCATGAGCAATTTTGTTACGAGGTGCTTGCACAGCAAGCCAATCCAGGGCAATATTCTGCTGCATCCCATACTCGTTGCAATACTAACTGAGAAAAGCATGGCAAACCTGAAGGACCTCCTTGTGGCTCTGTTAGAAGCGTTAATAACTTAAAGAAGGGACCACACAGTTCGGTGTGTTTTGTTACTGATGCAAATAGCATTGTTATTATTTGATTTGCCAACCTTTCGTCCCAACGACAGAGCGCATGAATTAAATGCCGCGTTTGATGCGGATTGATGTTGTATTTTATTTGTTGATATAAGAATGGAAAGCCCTTTCCACCTGCTACAGCACTATAATCCTTAGGTGATAAATGTAACCGGAAGTCTGCTCCTCGAGATCGTTCTACTAATGATGCAACTAAAGCTATCATTTTATCTAGTGAAGCAGGTCTAGCTTTATCTGTTGACAATGCTTCGTCAGATGAATTATCTTCATTATCTGACCCAGCATCAACCATATTTTCGACGATGAACTCATATTTGGAGCGAACAGCATTGATGTGGGTGGCATATTACTTGAATTCGACATATGAATATGTCCACCCATGGACATTACATTGTCCATTCCAATGCTTTCACTATCGCTAGGATATTTTGACACATTTTTGCTGTGGGTGGGTCGTTTTGTAAAAGTCACAGGAAAGTCATAACTTTGGGGATTTTTTTTTTGCGATAGGAAGGAGTCGATAGAGTTTTGAGATTTAAGGGAAATTACGTCTAGCGAATTATGTTGATTGCTGCTACTACTTTAGTGGCCTTTGAAGTCTAAATTCGTCGGTGTGAATGAGTGTCTGGGTATTGAGTCAGGTTGAGACTTTTTCGGTATAAAATCCAAGGAGCTCTGCCCCGTCGATATTTGCTGCTGAGCCATTTGGCCTGATGTTTTTTACATAAGACTGTTTGTTGTGTATCGACTCCGACTCCCGGAATCTTTAAGCGTAAATTTGGGTTAACTTGACTACTTCGACTGTTAGAACTGCTGCTAACAGGCTGCCCTGGAGAATCCAATAGAATTGGCTCTATTTTGAACATGATGCAGTAATCTTCTAGCTTGTAAAATGGAATGAGTTGGCTCAATGGAAGATGAAAGAAGAACGAATAAAAATATATGTCCATTCCAGAGATTATTTATTTGGACAATTTTAATAAAATTTTAGGCCCAGAGTGGTAACGAGACAAACTCTCGCACGCTGGCTTTTTGAGCCATACCTACTCGATTACTACATGGGTTCCATACCTAGTCAGGGCTCCATATAAATGAAAAGACCAAAAGTAAAATTCAAATTATCTATTCATTATTTCCTCCAAAGTTATAATCAATGCGTTTCTCCTACAGTTGCGGGAAGAAAAAAAATTAACGAAAGATTTGAATCTATAAACACAATGCAGAACTTTGTAAATACAATATTTGACGTTTATTAAAAAAAGTAAAAAATGATTTAATCATTACAAATAAAATCATTTAAATTTAAATTAATATCAAAAACATGTATTTTATCATAAAAATATAGAAAAGTAAAAAATAATTAAGCTTACCCGATCCTCCTTCGACGAGTGCGGGTATTTGAGGCGGATAAGGGCCTTGAATTCAAACTTCTTAACAATTTGCTACTTTAACTTGCTGTTATGTTACACCGAGTGAAGGTGTTCCTGGATGATAGACTCTACACTATCAATACTGATGCCGAGTTCAGCCAAAATGTCTCGAACGTTCATCCTACGGTCCTCCAAAATGAATTGTTTTACGCGGCTAAATTTGTCTGGTGTGATGCTGGTCCGCGGTCGACGATCATGCGGCTCATTCTCGACGGTTTTGCGACCATCCTTGAATGCTTTGGCTCATTTAAACACGACAACCCTACTCAGGTACTCACTACTGTACTGATTTCGCAAACGCAGAAAAATGTCCGTGTTTTTAACGCCTTACCAATCTAAAAAACGAATGACAATACGTTGCGCAATAGCGGTCGGACCTTGACGTTCACTCATGGTTAAAGCACGCGTGTGAAACATCCACTCCTGACGAAAACTATGCCACACTATTCATAGGGGACCCAGCTATCACATACTCAAGCCAGGACCTTCAAAACATACATGCGCGCCACCTACAGCGTTTGTCACCATCATATTTGAAACGCCCTCGTATATACGAGATGTGTACAAAAAGTAAGGTGACTTTTCAAATATCGCGGGCAATGTACACTCAATCATCGATTGTTTTTATTTTTTTATGTTGGTTCACTCGTCACGATCATATATTTACAGTTTCAGCTATATAAATGTTTAGTTTGTTTGTGAGAGGCATAACGGTGTCAGGATGAGAGTAGGTCTTGATCATTAAATATGCACGAAGATATGAAATAATAGAAAAGAAAAGAAAGTAATTCGGTCTTCCCGAGAATATAAATGTTTATTAAGGTAATGATTATACAAGAATAATCTTTGAAATACTCAAACGATGTAGCGACACGGTACGTCTTCGGCGGTCAGCAGTTAGTTGGTCACTGCCGTGCCTCTCACTAATCATCGTGTAGTTGAGTGTGTGTGTGTGAGGCCGGGCTTAGCCTGACAGCTCGGCCTATTCTGCATTGTGATCGTCCTCGAACACGTAGTCATCTTCGTCAAGAGTATTTTCAACTTTGGGAGGAGTGGCACACCAAGGTCGAATCTTTTCGGACATGAAGACAGAACAGAAAGTTCGGGTGGATATTTGTAAACCTTTGATGTCTTCGGTTACATAACGATCCTTATCAAGGACTCGAGAAATGGTGTAGGGTCCTTTAAACTTCAGCTCCAGTTTGCGACTTTGTCCGGTAGATGGAAAATCATTTTCGATGAGCACCAAGTCGTTAACTACGTATTTCTTCGGTGGTGCATGTTTGCGATCGAATCGACCCTTCCATTGTAGACGTTCTTTACCAATGTTCGCCAAGGCTTGATTTCGTTTGGTTCGAATATCAAATTCATTGTTTTTGGTTGTCGATATAACGGCGTCTTGCAGTTGCTTGTTACATCTCTTAATTTAAAATCAAAGATGATTTCGTTCGGGCTAAAACCCGCTGTAGAGTTTTTTTGAGAGTTTACAGCCCACTGAAGTGATGGTAAGAGTTCGTCCCAATTATTCTCATTTTCAACGGTGGTAGCCAAATACGATAGAGTTGTCTGATTTGCCCACTCCACCTGACCATTAGCTCGCGAAGTTTGGACCGCAACCGTACTATGTTTAATATTATGCAAATTGCAAAAAGAAGCGAATTTTTGGGAGGTAAATGCGGCACTTACTTTTTGTTTGTTACGTTTTGAACACACTTATATAATATAATATATATATATATATATATACGCTAGTATGTGGGAATATGGCATTCCACGCTCATCACTACGATCTGGTTGGATATTGACCAAATATCAATTTTACTCGCTAAGCTGCATACAATCTGACAAATCAAGTATAAACGCCGTAGATTATTTCAATTCTAGAGCCAAATCCATGATCAAACTTATCAAAAAAATACTGCCAAATGATCTCTAAAATTTATTTACGAAAATGATTATTATATTTGAAAGATACTATTAATTTCTAAACCAAATTCATATATTCTTACTGGTAGTAATAATGCAGTCTATTTTGTTTATCATCTGTCTATCTTTTATTGACATCCTGTAAATAAGTTATATACTAATTTTACCCTTGGTTACCATTCATAAAACGGTAGCCTAGCAACGAGGTAATATGTCAACTGGAGAAACAGACAAGAATCTAGGAACATAACTATTGCAGAATTTTCATCGCACCGATTAATTTCATATTTTAAACATTTGGAATAAAAATAAAAATGGATGATGCATCGGAAGGATCAAGCGCTGATATTCCTTGCCGCTGTCCTTCAGGAGAATGGATTTCGAAGTATCACACGTCCGAAAAATGTACCGTACCTTCGAATGTACTTGAATTTGAGTAGGTATAACCTAAATAATGTATGCCGGTGTAAATATTTATTAAATTACAGATATTCATTTGGTTATAATGCAAAAAAGCTATTTAATCTGTGTTTACTAGATAGAAATACGCTTGCCTTTGCTTCAGGAAATCTTTTACATTTCTTCAATTTGAAGAATAAGGAGCTCTCTTTTCGGCGCAGCGCTCTCGGGGGTGGAATTGGATGCATCACGGTAAATGTTGATATGTTTGTTGTCTATTACCCCGCTATCCTCGATCATTTACAGAAAAATCCAAACCCTCAATATAACTATCTAACTGTCGCCGAAAATGGTATCAGACCACCCATTATTCTCTACGCATTTCCCAGCTTGGAGATCGTTCACGTTTTGAATGATGGCGCCAAACGATGTTTCACTCACATGGACTACAGTCGAGATGGTGAATATTTGGCATCGCAAGCTGGCGATCCTGACTATATGCTGACGATTTGGAATTGGAAAAATAGTCAAATTATTTTACGTGCCAAATCGTTTCAAAATGATGTCCTCAACGTGATGTTCTCTCCCTACAATCCAACACAACTAACCACATGCGGACTAGGACATATTAAATTTTGGAAAATGAATCATACTTTCACCGGATTGAAATTGCAAGGAGAGTTAGGACGTTTTGGTAAGACCGAAATTTGCGATATTTACGCTATCTATCCGTTGCCCGACGAAAAGGTAATTTCCGGATGTGAATGGGGAAATATGTTGGTGTGGGATGCAGGGTTGATTAAATTAGAGGTGTGTAGGAAGAATAGGAAACCTTGTCATAATGCTCCTATTACGCAAATTTCAATGATGGAAGGAGAGGTAATGACCGTTGGAATGGATGGATATGTAAGGATTTGGTTTTGGGAAACTGTCGATTTAGCTGATCCACCTGAAGATGATCGATTTGTTGAAATTGAACCTATTTATGAGTTTCGTATTGGATCGAAGGCCCATCTTTGCGAGTTAAGACATTTGATAAAGAAAAAACCTGAATCGTCGGATGATTACAAGTTTTATGCACAGGTAACATGTTACATTCTCTATAATGATTTATATATTTATTTCTATTATGATTTATACAGGATGGGTCTGGCGGTATATGGCTGTGCGATCTTAACCCTGAAAAAACGCCGAGCCCGCCAGAGCAACTCCATACTTGTCATGAAGGCGCGATTGTTGCCATAGCAGCCAGCCCAACTTCAAAACATATCGCAACGTTAGGTATTGGGGGACGCTTTCATTTGTACAATTATGGCGCAAAATTATTGTTGGCAAAGAAACAGTATCCAGCCGGAGGTAGAGACATGATTTGGCTACCACCATCGGTAAGATGCAATGATTTTAACTATGTCTGCATATAGTTTGAGCTTGAGCAATTAAAATCATTATATGATTGTCAATTTGCAATAAAAATATTCATAAAAATCAAAAAACAATTCGATCAAAAATTTCACAAATTTCGAAAATGTATCATAAGCAAAAGTTATGATAATTATAGTCTAACGTGCGCAAGTGTTTTATCAGTTCAGAACATAATTTAATCTGGTCTTAGAAGCAAGGAAGCTACAGTTGCGTGTACTATCGAACTTGCCAAAGCATTTGACCCGGTATGAATGAATAGTCTAACTTTCAAACTTTTATATAATAGTTGCCCTTTCCCAATAAGTCGCATTATTATTAGTATTCTTACAGAGCTATATCCTGTTACAACAGCGGAAGTCACCGCAGTTGCAGACATGATGTTTCAGCAGAGGGGTGTTTAGCCCGGGGTGGCATCCTGAGGCCGGCTAGCGCTCAGTCGTGTCGTGGGACTTCCGGGGCATCCTCGGCTCGTGCTGAGCCACCTTACATAAAAACACTAACATGAAGGGAAAAGAACCGGGTAAGGGGAGGTCATATTGAGAAATGACAAATTAATAGCTTAGCAAATCATGGCCGTTATATTTTATCAAAAAAGGATTTTTACAGCAAATTCAACAATTAAAAGATATAAATCAAAAACAAACAGACCCTTCAACAATTTTTTCATGCAAATAAATTAAATAAGATATTAATAAAAAAAAATAGCAAATTACAATAAACTGGAAATATATACAAGGGATAAAAGAATGTCAAAAAACAAGGAAAAATATTAATTATTACTTACTCTCTTCCTTTTCCGTGGATCTCCGAGCACTCGGCGAAGAACACAAAAAAAGAAGTGGGGTCATTGAAAAATTTAATTGATTTTGACTAAAAGCTCATTAATTACTGATAAGCGGCCACTTCATCATAATATTTAATCCGCCGTCTTCGTCTTCGTTCATTTCGATAACTTCATCTAGTAATTCTTCCGCCTAGGTTATTCAATATTTCCGTTTGTTGTGAAATTTAACCCCATTAAGTAATTCTCACATATTCCAAAAAAATCATTTTTTTGATACGAACTTTTGATTCCCCATATGAAAGTTACAATTCGTATCTTCACTAAAGGATCAGAAGGTGATCAACTCAATCACTTGGCATAATTCTCACGATTCAATGCTTGGCCAATAGGCCAATACCGTTCTGCAACCAAAAACCTTTTATTCACTCACCATCCTCTGTCCAACTCAATTGTTTTTCAACTCTCAAAATTCACCTTAATTTCAATTTATTTAATTAATACACTAAACTTCACAGTTCGACTTCAAACACTTTTTATCCCCCGAATTTTTAAAACAAAACCTCCGAAACCGCCAAAGATTTTCACTCTCCTTCACAAGCCAAATACTGACTGCCCCAAAACCCAGAACCCAATTTTCAATCCCGCAATCCTTTCAATTTTTCATTACCACTGCCGCATCTGGGTAACGTGATCGAAGTTCATTACACCTCGATTCCGCTACCCACACATCTTTTTCATACCGACAAACGCAACAATTTCCATTTTCCATATATGGCAATTTGTATACCCAAGGAAGCGTTTGATTGGATGTAAAGTGTCATATATATATATATATACGAGGTGTGTTCAAAAAATATCACGAATTTTGTTTTTTTTTTCAAAAATTATTTATTTATTCATGAATGTCTATTTTGTCCCCTTCAAAGTAATCCCCATGAGATATTATACACTTGTGCCAACGGTTTTTCCAATCTTCGAAGCACTTCAAAAAATCATTTTTTTTAATCTTGTTCAGCTCCTCCTTCCATGCTGTCTTTATCTCGTCAAGCGTAGCGTAACGTCGTCCTTTCATGGGCCTCTTCAGTTTAGGAAACAAGAAAAAGTCACAGGGGGCCAGATCTGGGGAATACGGTGGCTGCGGCATCATTAGTGTGTTGTTTTTGGCCAAAAAGTTGCGCACAAGCAACGATGTGTGAGCAGGGGCGTTATCGTGGTGCAAAAGCCAATTTTTGTTCTCCCACAAATCCGGGCGTTTCTGGCGGATTGCTTCGCGCAAATTGCGCAAAACTTGCAGGTAATATTCCTTATTGACCGTTCTTCCCTTTGGCAAGAACTCATGATGCACCACGCCCCTGCAATCGAAGAAAACTTTCACATTCGACCGAACTTGGCGCGCTTTTTTCGGTCTTGGTTCATGCGGCAGCTTCCATTGAGATGATTGAGCTTTGGTTTCCACGTCATAACCATAAACCCACGATTTGTCACCAGTTATGACCCTCTGGAGCAAATTTGGTTCGTCGCGGACAGAGTTTAACATCTCATTAGCAATGTTCATGCGTTGCTGTTTTTGGTCGCAATTGAGCAATTTTGGTACGAATTTCGCGGTGACCCGTCTCATGCCCAAATCGTTGATAAAAATCGAATGGCACGAGCCAATCGATATGTTTAGGTCCTCAGCAACTTCTCTAACGGTGATTCGACGATTGGCCAATACCATTTTCTCCACTTCATTAATTTTTTCGTCTGTTGTTGAAGTGCTCGGGCGTCCGGCACGCTCTTCGTCGTTCACATCTTCTCGGCCTTCTAAAAACATTTTGTACCACCGATAAACGTTGCTTCGGTCCAAGGTAGCTTCTCCGTATGTCACAGTCAACATTCGGAATGCATCCGCGCACTTAATTTCGTTTTTCACACAAAATTTGATACACGTTCTTTGATCCATTTTTTGAATAAGTAAAAATCGAAGACGATTGAAAACACGTGCAAGTAAAGCAGCTATCACCAATTAAGTGAACATTCAAAATGGCCGAGCTTGTCGGCATAAGTGACAGACATGAGTACCAAAATAACGCCACAAAAAAATCGAAATTCGAATAAACGTAACCCGCGAAAATTCAAAATTCGTGATACTTTTTGAACACACCTCGTATATATATATATATATATATATATATATATATATATATATATATATATATATATATATATATATATATATATATATATATACGGAAACTATTAATTTTGCCGATACTCCGAAAAGAGTGCTTCCCTGCGCTCGGGGAACTTGAACCCAGGGTTCCAGCAGACCCCCGGTCGAGAACCCACGACGCTACCAACGGAGCCACCTTCTGTTGATTACCCACTCATCGAATTAGCAACTTCAACTCTTTCTTGTTGGGCGTGGGAATGAAATTTATCATTTATTTCGTTAGTATAAAAAAATTAAATTTGTTAGTGGGAACTAGTGAAAAGAATTAGTTAGTATGAAGGAAGGAATTAGGTTTTGTTAGGGAAAATGTATCGAATGAAGTTTTGTTAGTGGGAATTAATGAATGGAATGTTGTTAGTGGGTAAATTAAAATTATTATTATATACTATTTTTTGCAATTGAAAATAAGGGAAAAGGGGGCGATTGTGATGATGGGGAAATAAAAATTATAAGGAAATTGAAAAAATGTTAATAAAAATAAATAAATAAATACACAGAGGAATAGTAAGGAGTGCCCAAAGGAAAGTAGAGATGTTACGGCGGAAATTGAAGTCGCGAATGAGAGAAAGCCGGTTCGCCGGAATTCGCAACAATCCGTTAAAATTGCAAGGTGCTATCTATTTTTAATTCCTGTTCAATCCGGAGTTCCACAAGGATCAATTCTAGGTCCTACATTATTCAACTATGATTTATTCGATAATCCTTTCAACTATTCCAATGTTTCTGATAAGAATCTTAAAATGTTCCTGTATGTGGATGACATTATCATCAAACGTTTATCCAATCGGGTTTCTCATCCAGATTCCTTCATTCGAGAATTATTTAATCAGAATATTAATACGGGACACACAAATAGATATATTTCCTCTATTAAATCTTTGTGTATTGATAATTATTTACTGCTTACGCCCTTAATATCTAGTACTCGTAAACCATTGATTTTCTCTATCGGAGACCACCATTTTGTTTTTGATCAATGTTAAGAGTACCTATACACACTACAACAAAATCACACCTTATTTTCAATTGCAATGGTGAATTTCTATCTGTCTATTAATTTTTTTCCTTTTGGACTATTTCTAAAAAACTAATCGTAATAAACTTTCAAAGAATGAAAAGCAAATTTCAGACAATAAAAATAATAAAACTTAATAGCCCAATTGGCTCTCTAGATTTATAGGTTATCAATCAAAAACATTTAATCAAAAAATAAAATCGAATTCAATTAATTCAAATTATTATCTATTTTATGATTCAATTCCAAAAAAGAATAAAAAACCAACCAACACTATTTAAAACTTAATAATAATGCTAGCACAACAGTGAACTTTTGCCCTACATCTAATATGTTATAATCTAGTTCTAATCAAATTGAATCAAAAACTTCATTTTATACTAATAAAATAAATGCCGAGAGATGCTAATAACTGTAAAGACATCTACAGCTCTGTTACTAAATCCTACTTACATCTCCTTTGTGGGGATGTTAGAGAATGAAGGCAAATCTTTCGCGCTTGATATCGGAATCGAAGTAATAACCATTTTGATAGAATGGAGATTGGGTGACGAACTAACTCCCCGTCCCTGGAAAACCTTAAATTGTTTCGAAACCTGCAGATAGGCCTCGGAATGGATTGGACTCACGGCCACGACCTCGCAAACGAAAAAAGGACTATGGCATTGGATCCTGGAATGTCAGATCACTCAATTACCCTGGCGCTGTTGAGGACCTTATACAACAGGCCAGTCAATATATATTAAAAATTCTGGCAGTCCAGGAAACGAATTGGACTGGAAACGTCATTCAAGACATGAGATCGCACACAATATTCAAAAGTGGAAAGCCTACTGGAAATCGAGAATTCAGAGTGGCCTTCATTGTGGATAAGGAGTTCAAATCCCACGTTATTGATTTTAAGGCAGTAAATGAACGGTTGTGTACGATCTTCAAAATCTGGCTGATAAATGTTCACGCCCCGCCCGAAGAAAAGGATGAAGAAACGAAGGAAACGTTCTTCAATCATCTGGAGAGACTAGTCAACTCATTCTCTACAAAGGACACAAAAATAATTCCGGGTGATTTCAACGCTAAAATTGGCAATGAACTATCTCATCGGAGAACGACTGGAGGATATAGCCTCCACGATGAAACGGTCATCGCCTGACTGACTCGGCATGTAGCAGAAAGCCTGTCATACGTTCAACTCGCTTCCCACATTGACGCATTCATAAAACGGTTTAGGTATCACCGGATGCCGACACACAAAACCAGATCGATCATGTTCTGATCCAACAACGTTGGGCCTCGAGCACACTTGACGTCCCTACATACTGAGGAGCCAATTGTAACTCAGATCATTATTTGATTAAATTAACTTCCCGATTCGTATATCCTAGGCATATTCGGTGAAAACCAGCCCGCTACAAAAATTTGGCATCGAAAGGCTCCAAACGGCGCACATAGGTCAATTTTCACGATCTATGCGGCCAAAAATATTTTTTAACTTTTATCATTTATATTCGGTTTTTATCATTTCTATGCAATATTATATGTCTGATTAATGAATTTTTTTTTGTTTAAACACCAGTTTTTTTTGGTAAAATGTAAATAAAAAAAATTGGAATAAAAAAAATCGTCCTCGGATTCCATAAATAAAAAACACTGATATTCAAAAGAAATGTAGGATATATTTTATTTTTAAGTGGAGTAATACAATTTCCTAGAAAAACTAATACAAAAAATATGATGATAATACCTATATGTACAGTAATTATATTTTTATTCAAATAAAGAGTCAACTTGCTCGTCATCTAAATTGGGTTCTGAGTAGGGATCTGCCGGCAACAGCATTTCTATTGTTTCGGGACAAAAACCTTTTGATATAGATGTCTTTTTGGGCCTCAGACTGCTTATCAGTGGATCCGAAGTCAATAGTAATCTGTGATAAACATCTAGATTACAGTGTTCTCTAGAAAACTTCCTAGCGAAGTTCTGACGATATAAGCGGAAATGTTTATTACGAGCCTCTGCAGCCTCCTCCGACAATTGACCTATTGGTAGCAAAGCTGTTTCAATGATAGTTGCTCCATGTATTAAAATTGTATGCATAGTCGGTGTCATAGGGTGCCATCCATATAAGTCTATATACAATTTTGCTGTTTCTTCGGCGTATTTTTCGTATTTTTTTGTATCAATTCTATGGCCACTTGCAATAGTCTCTAATATAACTTTTAATCTGTAAATTAATTCGTAGTTTATACCGGTTATGTCTGCCGCCAATTGGGGATTTGCGAAAAATCTTCTACTGGTATTACCATCATTAGTATTTCCAAAATAAGTTTTAGGCATGTCCACCAGTAATCCAGTTTCAAACCGAAACCTCTCTTGGATGTGCATTTTTGTTTGTGCTTCTAGTTCTTTCTCTTTGTCAGTCTTCCTCTCTCTATATTTTTTAACAGGTAATTTATATGCCAAATGTAAAACACTTTCAAATAGTCTAATTCTGGCGTGCAATATAGAGAGCCCAAAATTAACACCAGTTGAACTTGACCCATTTTTATCAATTTTGTTAAAGTCTTTCGATGTTGCACCACAGATATAGCACCGACTAGTAGACTTGGCTCCGGTTGCAGCATTACATATTTTTCCGTCCACCATGGTCATCAGAAAAGAATGGTTAAAAGTGAATTTGATATCGTTCAAATTTATTTCTGTTGCTTTTAGTCCTTTCACGGATTCTTCGACGTAATTTATTTTTTCCTTTGTTACATCAGTTGATTCTTTCAAAAATCGAAATCTTATTGGACGGCAAAATCGTGGGGACGAGGGCGTAGGGTTTTGCCATATTACTTTTTTATTATTCTTTCCACACACTACTTTAAGTGGCACAAATGAGCTCAAAAATAAATTAGCATCTGATTCCATATCGCCATCGCAACCCCATTTACAAATTATATTCAAGGAATTTCTCTCTTCTTCCTTGAGAGTTAATAGTACTTCTTGCAAGAAAATTGATAACCGCTTAACGGTATTGTCAACAAGGCTCTGTAAGCTGCTCTCCGCACAGGTGCTCGTGACCCGCAAACATTCCTTTGGAGGATAGCATTCTTGTTTAGCTTGTAACAAAAGGTAATATGGAGGATAAAATGCCTTATTTGTATTTCGGATGATTTCGTACTGACGTCTTGTAAGGTCAGCCTCAACGAACATTGTCAGAGCTAGTAATGGTGTCAAAGGAGTAACACCATCTTTTTTTCTTTTTCTTCTACTGCTTTTTTATATTCGTGAGCTCGAGCAGGATCATTTGTTATTTCTTTAAGAACACTCGACGCATCTATTTTCCTTGTACTCTTAAGGTTGTTTGTGCAGCGTGGACAATGACGTCATCTTCGACATTTAACCTAATTTCTGCAGTTTTTCGACGCTTAGTTCGTTCACTTGCTTTATCGAAAGTTTTCAAAGGCCGCCCCGGTCGATTCAACAATTTTGAAGGAAGTTCGAAAGTTCCCTCTAGCCAAGACTCGTTGTATTTCAAAAAATCGTCTTGCTTTCTGTGACATTTCATCCACCTTTCCTTTAATTTTGCTTTAAATGAAGAAAATCGGAGTTTTATTGTTTTTAAATCATCATCAGTAGTGCCATAGTTCGATAGTAAGTGGTTTTCCAAATAATCGAGACTTGCTTCGAGATTTGGTTAAATTTTGGTCTCTCATTATTCCATAAAGATATCTCCGGGTAACACCTGATGTGCTGGCAGTTCCTAAAATAGCGAAATACAATGATTATTCAAATAAGAAGAAAAATGAATATTTTATTGAAAAAAACTTTGTCGTTAAAAATGAGCCTTTTTTCATTATCTGCAAGTTTCTGCAGCTAATTTTAGTAATATTTACAAAAGGAAGGATGGTACTTCAAAATAAAAATAGAACGAACACGGAGTTTAACGGAGGAATACAACAAATTCACTTACTACTCACTTATTACTCTAAAATTTGTCTAAGAAAACACTCTTTGTTATATACTACGTAATTATATTAAATAATAATACCTGGGTTATCGAAATCCATCACCTTCACTTCAAAAACTGACACTGGTAAAGAAATATTTATGTTCAAACTTGTGGTTGCTTTAAACACTGTGACCTCGAAGAAGAACGCACTTGTTGACGGTCAAGGTCCAACTACCGCTGCACGCTCGGAATGTGGGGGGGATCATTTTAATGGGTGATTTAGGATTTGCTGAAATGTTTTCTAATCACTGATAATTTGTTTTAAATGGTTACCGTTAGTTTTTAAAATCCAATTTTGGTCGCGTAGATCGTTAAAATTGACCTATGTGCGGCGTCTGTGGCCAAAAATTTCACGGAAACCCTCGACAACCAGCTGGCTCCAATCTTATCAGAGGCACCGTTAAACAGAAGCAACGAGCTCTGGATGTAAATGAAAGCAGCTATTAAGATCGTGGCAGAACAGACAATCGAATATCCAGCTCGGCGCAAAAGAAATCATTGGTTCGATGATGAGTGCCAGAATGCGTTAGATAAGAAGAATCAGGCGTACAAAGAATACGAGGGTGGAAAACCAGTACGAAGAGAGAACATTATTAAAATCTCAGAAGAGTAGCGAATAAGATCATTAGAATTAAGAAAAGAAAATACTGTGATGACCAACTGAGAAGTATAGATGTAAGTTTAGCGAGCAACAATACAAGACAAACATACAAAGTAGTGAAAAGCCTGAAACGTGGTTATCAGCCCAAAACCACGCTTTGTCGTGATGACATCGGCACTATCATCGCTGATGAAACCAAGATTAAGGAAGCATGGGCATCATATTTCAAGAACCTCCTTAATCCTCCGCACAGCTCCAGAACATTGGAGCCTATAGATGTCTGCGGGGAACTTCCATTGGCCCCACCAACTTGGAATGAAGTTTATTCTATTATCAAGGCCCAAAATAATAATAAAGCACGGGGCATTGATGCAGTATCAAAAATGTGGGCGAATATGTGTATTTAGACGCCAAAATAATGAGCATCAGTAATGAAAGAGACGAAATACGCCGAAGAATATAGCTCGCAAGTAAAACTATTTTTTTCAGTTTTGGTGATCTTGAAGACCAGCTGCATACACAGGAAAACCAAGCATATATAGAACGCCTTTGAGCGAGGGGTCCTGAGGCGAATAATCGGAGTGAAGCTAGACGGGAATCAATGGTAAATTCGATACAACCATGAGTTGTATGAATTTTTTGACGAGCCGGAGGTTTCAACGATTGTAAGCTGACGGAAGCTGCAATGGGCTGGCCACATGGATCGTATGGACGAGCAACGGGTGGAGGCCAGTGGGGAAACTGAAGAAACGCTGGTCTGACTCGGTTGACGCAGACAGTTTATCGCTGCTCGGATTTTGAAACCGGTTGATGAACCGAGACCGAGACAGTTGGAGGCGCTATTTGCAGGAAGCGAAGACCCGACAGGGTCTGTAGAGCTACGAAGAAGAAGAATCGCAATTTATATTACCGATACTGTCTTCACAATCCATTTTGCTATATATTTCGGTATCTATCACAGCAAGTACCGAAAAATAATTTTCGCTATCGTCATCCCCCACTGCGCAACATATGTACTCGGCATCTTGTATTGCTGACTTTCAGGCGTCTTGTATTGTTGGTTTCCTTATTTCTTGAACTTTTTGCGTGGCTTCTTTTTTCACTTATGTTATATTGCTTGGCTTCTTTCGTTCGTGTTATGTTGCTTGATAATTTTGGGTTTATTAGTGTTTAATTATTTTCGAACCATTTCTTCCAAAGGTTGTATTAGAAGTTTCAATTCTTCGTTTTCTTTCTTTACTTTTTGGAATTCGTCATTTGATAATATTATACGTTTCCGTTTCCCATGATCGAAATGTTCATGTTCAATTTTTCTTTTCATTAATTTGTCGTTGATGTCATTTGATATGCCTGGTCCCAGGTCCTCCAGCGATGGGAAGCCGTTTCTCCACGCCATCGGTAAAAAACTTTTCTACTTTTCATCTTCAGAAAGTAAAATTCAGTTATTCGATATTATTCGACGATGCGAAAGTACGTTTTTTTCAATTTGAAAAATTAGTTTCCAGCTGATGTTTTAAAAAATTACTTAAGCTTATGTAGTGATATAAATAGATTTCAAAGTCCATGAAGGACTGCAGCGATGGTCTGTTGCCTCAGCAGAGGAAGGTGTAGATATCCGCCGAGAATGCTCTTGGCTGGGGACGCGTGAATGCGCAGGCAGGCTAGCATTGCGGTGTCGTGGGGCAGGTTCATTTCCCCAGCACAAGGACCCACTACAAAAGAATTTCGCATTCACGAATTTCTGGGGTCTCAAAAAGAAAGGCGACCGAAGTCGCAAAAATTGTAGGCAACCACAAAGAGGGGAAATTACTTGTTCAGAGAACAAGTGGAACAAGTAAAACTGGGCGGACTTAGGGTAACTTCGTCATTACCCGACGAAGCTCATGGCCCACAAATAAGAGAGGGATAACCGGGTGGTGATGGTGCCCCCTCGCACCCGCCCAACCGGATCAAAATCCATAAATGTTGCAGTGGACAGGTATTTCTCTTCTGAGTGGAAAACTCATACAACCTAACTTGCATGAGCCTTCCTATCAGAGGAGAAGTACCCCGGTGACCAATTTATGGCATAGAGTTATGCAATACGACTACATAACCCTATGCCATAAAAAGGCACCTTACTCGGGCCACTCAGCCCGCGAAAGTACCTGAAACAAAAGGAGGTTATTCGGTGCCCGATGGCTGGCTCATGTCTGGTGGTGAGAGCCTGCCACCGTACCGGGTCCTATACTCGGTCGGACAGGTGAAAAATGGAAAGACCGAAGGGTAAGAGTTGTTAATTCATTTTATTCATTACACCTGAAAATGCTTGAGATTCTAAAATCATTCTTGGTTCAAATTTAATTCATAAATAGTATAATAAATTTATAAAATATATAATTTATATAATAATGTGATCAATGAAAGGAAATGTTTTGTATGTAAGTGTTTCCTTTTGGTCGTTTTCTAATTTGTTTTTTTTTCTTTCAAAGTTGTATGTGAGAGGAAAACGCAATAAAAATTATTAATAAAACTAGAAACATGCAAAGGATACTCACAGACCTTGTCCGACGACGAGCGCTCGTTGACGAATGCAGGGGATGTAAGTCCTGAAAACATTAGATAAACACGGTTGCTTAGAAAATGATGACAGTCGCCTGGATAAAGCACCATATATAGATACTTCGGGATGAAAGAAAAACTAGCGAAATTCACAAATTATAAACGGATGGGTTCCTTTGCTTCCTATAAAATATTGTTACATGTACAAATAATTACATGTACAAATAATTCTGCGAGCTGCTGTCGCAATTGTTTTCATAATCAACGTCAACAAATGAATTTACTCGAACCCACGAGAACCCAACAAGCATGATCAACATCTGCAAGTGACGTCACTCCATTCATTAATTTGCTCGAATCTACCAGGTACCTCTCGGTAGAACATTCGATAATGTACGAGAAATGGGTGAATAGGTAGAGACCCTATATAAAGGCGAGCTGAATGAATGGGGGGATCATTCATTACAACCGCGATAGAAAACTGCGATATAGTGGAACGCGAAGTAAAGACGATTGATTGTTTGAGTGCGAAGTGATTCAGAAGACAATTGCGATAAGAAATTTATGGACAAGTGTTAGTTTCTTTTCATAGTGAAAATTAAAATTAGTGAAAGTGTTAAATTGTTAAATTGTTTATTGTGCATTAAATAAATTCTTTTAACTTAAATTAAAAGACATTGCGTTTTCACTTTCCCGGAACATTAAAATTATTGGCCGCGAACCGAAAACACGCGACAATATGTTCACAATTGTTACATCCCTCAAAACACCTCCCCTCTCACAAGTTGTTCATTTTTAACTTTCACAAGTTTTTCATAAATATTTTAATTTTCTCGAACTTCCTTCCTTCCTTTTCTTAAAATTATGCAATCCATACTTATTTTTTTTTACTTAAACACTTCGTATGATGATTAAATCAAATGCTCTTTAAGACGTCAATTACTAATTTATAAAAAATTTTTACAAAGACCTAAAAAGTATGCATATACCTCGCATAATCCAGGTATACGAATCATATGCTACCTTACACTGCGTTCTGAAGACGACAAATGATCGATCAAATCTGAGCTAAGATAATGCCTTAATGATCCTTTATTGAATCTCTTTATGCATTTCCTCCGCGCACAACTACTTTAAATGATCTTCCTTCAATCCTTCTTCTGTTATATTGTGACACGTCCGCTTGAGCAACTCTGCCGAAAAATCGCACGGTGGGAATGCATACAACGCCTGTAACTACAGTTTTTTTATTTAGCAGCGAAATTACACCTGCTGCTTCCTATTGTTTCAAATACGACACTAAGTTGCGTATTGGTCGTGTTTGAACACCTCTATCTTCGGATATAACCGCTGATGTCGAGCCCGCCAAACCTAGGAAAATTGCATGTGATGTCGATGATGTTATGCGTTTTTGAACATCATCTAATTTAGGCAGATCCAAGCGCAAGCGCTGTGTGATGCGAAGATGATTTTTACCATTCTCGTATTTCATTAATGATTCGATAATGTCCGTACCACCGTCCGTTAAATGGAACTTAGCGGGAAATAGTGAACTTTGATTAAATTGTAAAGTCAACTTCAATAAGTGTGTTAGCTGCTTTCAAATGTAGTCTAAAGCGTTCGTTGAGCTCTTTCGAAATTCCAAGGTCCAGGATACGCTTGCTTTTCCCTCTCCTCACTCAGAAAATCAATTGCAACCCCAGCGTACACTCTAACTGGGGCTGAAATTCCTGATTTTTATGGAAAACTAGCGAAAAACCACGGAACAGTATCCAAGCGACAATGGCAGCGACGTAAGATGCGATACAAATTTATGCACTGCTAAAGCACACTTATCGATGGAAATCTCGTTGAAGCAATGACCACATGCTCGGTTCCAATCACAATAACCGCAAGTACGTCCACTCACTCACGTTTGCCCTTCGACTCCATGCGTGGAGGAACATCGCAACACTTCACACCCATCTTTTGATGCAAGCCTCAAGGTAGGTTGCATCCGATATTTTTTTACATGTGTGGGTGCGCACAATTAATGGATACGAATAAACAGAATTGCTTCTTGGTGGTTGTTTGTGTTTTAGCTAATATTATCATCATGCGGTTTTATTGGTAAATTTGAATTCATTTCCAATGTAAAGTAACAATAATGGATAATGCGTAATAATATATCGTAGTTTTTCTTTGGTATCACGTTGATTTGAAACAAAATCGGTGTGCGAGGCGTTTATTAGTTCTGGACTATTTTAAAAAGAAGACATTAGATATTTAGAAACGAAAAATTCTACGCTGAATAATCATTAAAGTCTACTTGTCGCCGCCTATCGCAATATGCATTTAGTCGAACTGTCTTCCTTTTTCTAGTAAGAATTTCAATTTTCTGGATCACCATGTTATAGAGGTGACGGGGATAGGAAAATTTTAGAGCAGTTTGATAGGGTAACTGCTCTGTTTCTACACTTATGAGCACTTCAATGTTTTAAAACTTGATTTATGTTTTTATAAAATGTATAACAATTGAATCAATGAAGTGCATTTGAATTTAAATTTGAGGAAGCCTTTTCATTAATCTGTTTAAGTTGTTTTAAGATCTTCGTGGTAAGTTCGAGAGTTTTTCATATCTTTGAAGTGGTATCAAGCGTTGGAGATGTTATTCATCTCTTTCTACCTTCATTCTCAGCGGCCTGTTCATAACAGGTTCGTCGTCATCGCCACTGTCCATTTTATCCCTCCCTCGTCCGTTTTCATTTCGATGGAGTTGAACTCTTCCGTAACTTGCAGTTGCACTTTGCAACTGGCACGCAAATTCAGAAAGAACTCCTCTTCAACGTATCACCAAAACTTCTTATGTTACAAAAGCGCTATAAGTGGTTTTTTGCTTTCCGCGTGAAGCTCGATTTCACAGCGGGAAGCTTCTTTAGATCATTGGTGCTGCCCATGCGCATCGACTCCAAGACAAATACTGCTACTTCGCTCTTAAAATAATTGCCGGGCACAATGGAGTTTTCCAAAACTTCAAACAGCCAAGCAAGTCTGGCCTTCTTGATTTATCAAACAATTGCCAAGCATGTCTGGTCTTTAAACTACTCAATTCCTGCAATCTCAATCACTAATATTGAACTCGCAATAGCTGTTCGATCCAGATCGCACTCTGTTATATCAACTGATAATGAATTCTAATGTCATATTTTTCTTAAGAAAGATTCGGGACTAAAGTCACACCTGTCAAAATTCATTTGACATATGTAGTTTGATTGATGGGTAATTAACATTTTAATAAAAGAGTTGATGATGAAGATGACATTTAATAGGAAATTAATTGGAAAAATGATTGAAAGTTTAAAATGAATGATGAAATGGGTCATTAAAATAAATAATCATGATATAAATTGGATAATATTAATGGATTGAGTAATATAGTTCGAAAATTGTATAAAAAGATGTTTTGTTTAATTGAACGGGCAGTTCTCATTCAAATTGCAAAATCGGTAGTTAAAATTATTACTAAACAAAATTATATTTGTTCAAAATACACGTGTTTAGTTAAAACTTCTTCTGAAAAAATTTGCCGTTCTTCAGCTATCTGCTGCTTGATTCAACCGGCCTCCACGGCTGCTCAACGTCCAACTCGACTCCTCAATTATTAAATTGTACCTCGCAAACCAAACCATGTTATTCAAATATTCATAGCAACAAACTCGTGAGATTTGCTCTATCACGCAATACTTTTTTCAGCAACCTACTCATGTATTTGAACGAATCATAGTGATTTTGACAGAAATATCGCATTATAATACCCTGAACGAAGTACATACATACATGAAGTTCCCGGAAAGAGTACGAATTTGATTCAAATTAAATGAAGTTGCGACAACCGTATATTACCTGATTTTGCCATGAAGTTGAATCAACAATTTTTTCAGTTTACTGTTATACTGGCACTGATTTTAACAGGGTTCTGTTTTTCAATCAAAACCCTCGCTTGTGCGCAAAGATTTTTTTAAGATATACATAAAAAAATATATTTTCAATTATCAAATCCACGTATATATTTACGCCAACAGATCGAACCAAGTGGCTTGATTTTAGTCGCTGGATTTGACGATGGAGTAATTCGAATAATTCTCGTAGAAACTGCCGACAACAAAGCAATCACACAAAGAATTTTTCTTGTTGAAGCTCTCAAAGCACATTCTAAAGCTATCACAGCTCTTTCAATGAATCCAAAGCAAACTGTGTTAGCATCAGCATCCGAGGATGACACTGTATTCATTCATGAGCTTCATCCATCCTCGCCATTCATAAAAATAAACCCCATCGGATTTGTTACCATGCTATCCGTTCCAACTGCTATAAGTTGGCGCCCTGGAAGGGTAAGATAAAAAATAATGTTAGTTTTTCTTTTCGTTTAAATTGATAGTATTTCCGATTCCATCAGCCTTCAACAATTGTTATTGGATGCGAACATGGACATGTTGCTGAAATAGATGTACCAGATCGACCTCGCTCTTATACTGATGTCTCGTACAGTCTCGGCCATTTAACATGTAAGGAGTTTCAATTTAGATCAGTGAAGAGTGAAATCAGACGGCAAAACCAAATCGATGCAATCAATAAAAGAAAACAGGCCAAAAAGGAACGCAAATTAGCTGAACTCAAGAAAATGCAAGCTGAAGATCCCAGCATTGAGAAGGATATGGAAATATATTTGGGTGAACTTTGCTAACATCTTGGTTTCAACTCATCTCTTTATCTCTTTCTTCTTGCAGCTGACTCTGATCCTGAAGAAGAACTTGAACCACTTTTCTATCCTAAAGTCCCTAATAAGATTCTATGGTTACAATACACCCCAGAAAATACTATTTGGCTATCTTTGGCAGGATACGATGCTGGTTATATCTATGAATGCGTTTGTGATTCAAACTCAATCAGTTTGGCAAGATCAACACTTATAACAGACGGGGATGATATAGAAATAACAGCTCGAAGCAAAGTGTGAGTTCAAGGATCATATTTGCTTCCAAGTTTTTTATCTTCATTCAAAATATTCTTACCTTAGAGATAACTATCTTCTACTTGGCATGCAAAATGGTGCAATTCGAATCGTAGCCGAAAAAGAGGACTTTCGCGACCTCTCTGACTATTGGGAATTAACAATGCATGACAACTTCAATGGAAGGATCAATGCATTTTGTATAAGTCACGACTATCGTTATATATTCTCAATTGGAAATGATGGCAATTTGTTCTGTTACAAATGGAATATTCGAATGCCACCTGTTATAATTCCTCAAACAGTGAAACACATTCCGCCAAAGAAAATTAGTGATATTGACGATGTTAATGCACTATCGTTGGAAGAGGAAAAACAGAAGTTCGTTAGTGATAATCAAAATCGATTGGCCAACGAAAGGAAAGCAAAAACTTTGGATATTCTTTCGGACTATAAATTAATTTTTAAAGATTTAATGAAAAGGAATCGCGCGTTACCAGCGTCTCAGCAGTTTACACATGAAGAATTTGAATTAGATCCACGAATCACTGCTGATATCATTGAAGGACTTAATGAGCAATTGCAGTTAGTGAGGCGCAAGATGGCCTTTGAAGTTGAGAAAGCAACACTGGCTCGAGAGAAAGTTATGGATCATTTCATCAGTTCTCTACAGAATCTGCAAATTACAGTGTCAGCTATAAGGTAAAGCGTTCTACGTTTTATGTTTGATACTTCCATATCTTGTAAGGTGAATGGCCTTCAGACGAGAATTATTATATACATATTTCGCAGGAGAGCTTATTATCGATAGTATCTTTTAATTCAGCATGTTTTTAACCGACTTCCAAAGGAAAGAAGGTTATCAGTTTAATGTTTATATTAATTTTTTTTTACTTTTTTTTTATGTATGTTCACACTAACTTTTAAACGTAGATAAATAGAAGAGTCCTGTTTCCAGCAAATTATACGACTTACTTTCGTTTAGATCCCGTTTAATGGACATAAAAATCAAAAAATGGTAAAGGCTCTTGCCGTTAAAACCTAAAAATTTCCGACTTTCACTCCGATTTTTCAGCATAAGTGATCGGCGCATATAAGGATTTTGATTACGGAAGTTTCAAACGAAAGACCACATGTTAGCCTAAAATGTTTTGACACTGAATTGCAATCCTTTTGTCGAGAAGTAAAGTTATCGTACGTTGATAGGCTCACCGCGCATGCGTGAGCGAAACCCAGTATTAAGGCGCCGGAGCACACTACTTGCGACACCAGTAATTCTTCGTTAGTTGGTATGTGACTGTTGCCCACGAGAGACGTGTGCAATAAGAAGTTCCTTTATGTAAAACACATAAAGCGTACTCGTATATACTCAAAGCTATCTTTCTCTTCAAACGTATCGTCCTTCTGTCCCTTCGATAATCTCAGCAGGTTATGGGTCCACGCAAGCAGCCAGCGTAACAACCGATTATCGAAGTCAGACTACGATAGAGGGAAAACGGTTATCTCGATTTTTTCTTCCTGGGTGGTCGACACGTGGTTGCCATTGTAGTGTGCCGATAAACGCGTACGGAAAAACAATCGAACGAAAATGGCGAAATCAACTCTGATAAAGAACATCAAGAAGTTTGATGGCTCGAATTTCCAAGTGCGGAAATTTCGAATGAACTCGATGCTTATCGCGAACGCGTTACAAGACGCGACGAGCACTATGCTCATCGATAGACTAGTGAACGGTAAATGGTGTGAAGCTCGATTCGAAAACGTGCTCTACGTTCCAAAGATTCGAAAGAACTTGTTTTCAGTCGGTGTATGCACTGAAAAAGGTTTCGATGTTTTGTTTAGAAGAAAACTAGTAACAATTAACCGTGACGGTGAAGTTTTCGGTGTCGGTGTGCAACAAGACAATCAGATTTACCGAATGCTCTTTAAAGTGAAAAAACCAAGTGTTGCGAGAGAAGCAAATGTGTCAACTGTCAACTAGCGTGTCGTGAATGAACAAATGGGACACGTAAATAACAAAGTTTTGCGCGAAATGACGCAAAAAGCGCTAATTTGAGGTGTGAAATTAGCGAACATTGACAATTTCTTCTGTGAATCGTGTGCTTTCGGAAAAGCCTAAAAGAACGAGACAAAAAGGAACACAAAACCAGGAGAATACTTACATTCGGACGTATGCGGGCCATACTCAACAAAGTCCATTGGTGGTGCAAGATTCTGCATATCCTTCAAGGATGACGCATCAGGATTTCGGTATGTTTACTTCATGAAACACAAGTCTGATGTTTTCGATATTTTCAAGAAATACGAAGGATGACACATCTGGATTTCAGTATGTTTACTTCATGAAACACAAATCTGATGTTAACGATATTTTCAAGAAATACGAAAGGTTGATCGACAACAAATTCGGCAAGCCGATGAAGGTGTTACGTACGGACAATGGACGAGAGTATTGCAACCGTGAAATGAAGCAATATCTCGGGGCTCGTGGTATCGAGCTGGTAAACACGGCATCTAACACTCCTCAGCAGAACCGGAAAGCCGAGCGCGACAACAGAACGATCATCGAGAGTGCGCGCACGATTATAAAGAAACTTCCTCTGTCGCTATGGGCGGAAGCAGTCGGTACAGCAGTGACCGTGCTCAACCGAGTTCTGGCTACCGGTAAAGAGAAAACGCCATACGAGATCTGGTTTGGGAAAACACCAGATGTGTCCCATTTTCGAGTATTCGGATCGGATGCGAACATGCATATCGACAAACAATTTCGCAAGAATTTAGATCCAAAGGCTACTACTCGGGCAGTCCTAAAATATAAAAGGGACTCACAGCAGCCGGGGGCGCTGGGGCTGGGGAATCGCTCTTTTGGCATTTCCTCTTCCCCTCTCCCCTCCCGCTAGGAAAGGGACTCCCCAGGTTGAAGGCGCCCCACGCCGTAACAAAACGAGACCTGGCCCGAAGTAATGTGTCAAACGGTTCCAGGCTGGGTTCTCAGGTTGACAGGGGAAGTGTTTAGTGGGTAGTCCAGTCGCGCATGGGAGTCCTACACTCTGTGCATAAATGGCATTCACCCCGCTACCACAAAAAAAAGCTACAAAGTTGATCTTAGTTGGGTATCAGAACGACCCGATGTATTACCGTTTGTACAATCCACAGAACAAGGAAATATCTGCATTGAGAGACGTCACATTCAACGTGAAGTCGCAACTTGGGGCAGAAAAAGTAAAAGAATTCGAATACATTCTTCCAGCAAACAAAAACGAAGATGTGGTAGAACCCATCGAGCAGCAACAGGAGGTAGAATGCCAGCAAGCTCAGAAAAAACCTGAAAGAAACGAACAACCAGAAGATCCTTGAGAAGAAGATCATAATCAACCGGATAATGACAGACAACTGCGGGATCGTGCAAACATCCGACGACCGATAAGGTATGAGGTCGACTCCGCAGAATATAATCCGCCAAACACATTTCAGGACGCGATGAACAGTGCTGAGTCAGAAAATTGGGCCGAAATGATTCAGGAAGAGTTCGACGCTCACGAGCAGAACGAGGCTTGGTCAATCGTACCAAGGAAAACGGATTGAAAGCCCATAGATTCAAAATGGGTGTTCAAGGTTATACAAGACACGACAGGTGACGTTTACCGGTACAAAGTGAGACTTTGTGCACGAGGATTTCAATAAAAAGAGGGACTCGACTACACGGAGACCTTCTCGCCAATCGTGAGATACGACTCACTGAGAGTTCTATTGGCCATGGTGGCTGAACAGGACCTGGAGCTCACACAGTTTGACGTGAGAACAGCCTTTCTTCACAGCGAGCTGAAGAAAGAGATCTACATGGAAATTCCGGAAGGGCTCAACGTCAAGAAAGAAGAAAAACGTGGTTTCGTGTGTGAACTGAACAAGCCCTTGTACGCTTTAGAACAAGAACCCAGGTGCTGGAACGAAAAGTTTCGTGAGTTCTAAGTGAAATATCAGTTTCGCGAAACGGAAGCCAACAAGTGTATCTTTCAAGGACGGGTAGACGGTGTAGATGTACTTTTAGCGCTTTTTGTAGATGACGGACTCATCGCAGCAAAAACAAGTAAAGCCCTCGAGTCGGCAATCAAATCATTGGGTAACGCATTCGAAATTACGATCGAGGATGGAAAGTTATTTGACGGGGTACAATAGAACGAAATCAAGTAAAGAAAACCATGTTCTTGCATCAAGTAGCATATGTGAAAAAAATTCTCAATAAATTTAAGATGATCGATGCAAAAGCGGTAAGTGTTAATATTTCTTGCGGTTGTGACGCGGCCGGATATCGCATATTCGGTGAATTCAGTTAGTAAATTTCTTAGTAATAACCACGAGAGCCACTGGCAAGCGGTGAAACGAATCTACCGGTACCTGGTCGGAACAACGAAAGTCGGGATAATGTACAAAAGCGGCGGGAGTAACTCGTAGTTACAGGGGTTTTCAGATTCGGATTTCGCAAGTGACGTGGAGACGCGTAGATCTACCACGGGGTGTGCGTTTTGTCTATCGAACGGGATTGTGAAAAAAGCTAGTCACACTCAGCACAATGGAGGCTGAGTACGTCATGGTAGCAGTGGCTGCAAAAGGGGCAATTTGGCTGAGAAAATTGTTAAACAATCTAGGGTGTCTATCGGTAACTGCGACAGTTCTGCGAGTAGACAATCAAAGTGCAATCCAATCAATCAACAATCAGAAGTTCCACAAGCGAACCAAGCATATAGACATTAAGCATCACTATGTTCGCGAAACTGTGAAGAGTGGGGAAATATCGGTAGAATATGTTCCTACGGACCAGCAGCTAGTTGATATATTTACCAAAGCACATGCAAAGAGACAGTTTCAGTATCAATGTAACGGCTTAAGGCATAGCATCCTCGACGTACTCAAACGGCGGGAGTGTTGAGAAGTAAAGTTATCGTACGTCGATAGACTCACCGCGCATGCGTGAGTGAAACCCAGTTTTAAGGCACCGGAGCGCGGTGCGTCACCAGTAATTTTTCGTTAGTTGGCCTGTGACTGTTGCCCACGAGAGACGTGTGCAATAAGAAGATCCTTTATGTAAAATAAATAAAGCGTACTCATATATGTTTAAAGTTATCTTTCTCTTCAAACCTATTGTCCCTCTGTCTCTTCGATAATCTCAACACCTTTTAAGGACTCTGTAGATATTAACAGTTAAATTTGGTACATTAACGTCGAGAAATTGAATTTTAATGCACTTTTGTACGAAATATACCAAGATTGTTGTGACTCTTCAAGGATTCGATGGAGGAAACAGAATCTTTTGGTGATGAATGATAAAAACAATCAGTAGATATAATTTTTTCGATAAATGATCCATTTCAGTCAATCATCTTTGTCGGATATAACCAATAAATTAATTCGAAATACAGCATAAATGTTTAAATTCAAGATGATTTAGAGCGATACCGTTGAGGAAAATTGTATGATTACCGTTGAGGAAAATTGTATGATTACTTCACCTACTGATGTTAATGCTCCTTCTTACACTCTTAGATTAGATGCTGTGAGTAGGATTTGCGAAACCATCCCAAAAAATAATAAGGATTGGGTGACTGCCAATTACTACACGGGCTGATAAGTCCCAGGATTTTTCAATAGGCGGCGACGCTGGAAAATAAACATGACTCGTTCCGAGTGACTCATCTATCACTAGTTCGTGTATGAAGTTTCATGACACTTCTCCCATTCAAATGAACTGTCATGAAAGTGGTTAGAGTGACGCCACTTTCGGCTTCATAAAATGGAAATAGATGGAGAAACAGGAATATCGCATCTTGATCAATTTTTTTAGGGAAAACTTCTGAAAAATCATCGCAGTGGATATAGAAATGTTAACCCACATCTGTTTCTTTGGGGACGACCATTTTTCGGTGGTTGAGTGAATTTAAAATGGGCCATACCAGCACCAAAGACGCACCTCGCTCTGGAAAACGAAAAGGCGCTACGAATGCGAAAAATTCATCGAATCGTTTTGAGTGATCGTAAAGTAAAGCAGCGTGAGTTAGCTGAGGTCGTAGTCACTTCAAAAGAATGGGGGTGACAAATTATGCACGATACTTTGAAGATGGAAAAGCTATCGATGTGATGGGGGCCACGTTTGCTGATCGTCGACCGTAGCGCGTTGATAATTCAATCACCGCAGCGTAATCTAGCAGGTTTTTTTCGACATTTCATGGCAATGAATGAAACATGGGTACATTACTATACGCCTGAGTTCAAAAGGCCATCTGCAGAATAGCCGTAAAGCCACGAAAGCCGACCAAAGCGTCTAAAAGTCCAACGCTCGGGCGAGAAGGTGACGGCCTCCATTTTTTGGAATACGCATGGGGTAGTCTTCGTCGATTACCTGCAGAGGAAAGAACAGTTACAGGAAAATATTATAAAGCTTTATAGAGCAAACTACAGGACTAATCAAATCTTCTTTTCCATGATGATAACGCACCGTCACACACGTCCCTTGAAGCGATGGCCAAATTGGACCAATTACGATTTGAAGTGGTTGCGCACCCACCGCATTCTTCAGAATTGGCCCCCGGCGACTATTATCTGTTCCAAGTTGCTCCAGGGAAGGAGGTTCAGATTAAATGAGGAAGTCATTGCAAATACTGAGGCGTATTACGAAAGGTTGCACGTTTTGTACTAGACGAAGGCCATTTAAATGCAGGAAAATCGTTATACCAAGTATATCACAGACAGCTATGTTCCGGAATAAATATCTCAGGCCAAAAAACAAGTGATAATACACAGATTTTACTAATTTACTACTCTTGTAGCCATTCTTATTCAGAACAATCTTGAGCTATAAATGAAATACATTTGCTTTGGTACTTGCTGCTCCATAATGATGTTGACTACAAAAAGCATAAAATAAATGAAGTATATCGAATAACACTTCAGATAAGTTAGTGCAAAAATGTTGAAAAGAAGAGATGCCTTGAGGTACACTGGAATAGACATGAATTTTTTTGGATACATATCACTAAAATATAAAACTTATGTTTGTATCACGTTCACTATTGGCCTTCATCTTTTTTAACTCCTATTATTTACCTCAAAATCCGCTTCTCAAAAATGTTCAATAATTTATTGAACAATTGTAGCATAACACATGGTTTACCATAGACTTACTAGCTTGGAGCTTAGGTCATAATTGGGTAAGGCTTATGCTATTACTAGATACTCATAGACACTTATCTCTATATTTGGCAAAATTTAATTTTTTTTTTGTTTGGAATGTTACGGCTATTTATGCCCTGAATATGAGTCTCCCAGGTGCCAGATCGAGTGGACTACCCACTTAAAATATCACCTGTTAACCTGAGAACCTAACCTGGAAACGTTTTTCACACATTACTTCGAACCAAGTCTCGTTTTGCTACGCCGCAAGGCACTTCAAGTTGGGGGACCCCTCCTCTAGCGGGAGAAGAGGCAGGAAGAGGAGGTGCTAGAAAAGCGATCCCCAGCCCCGACATCTCAGCTGCTGGAAACCCTTTATATCATAATGTCCATTGGTTCAACCGATCGAAGCAACTCCCTGATTAGACCATCCGAGAAGAACTCTCCTATTTGCTTGTAGGTATCACGGTATAACCTATCCCATCATTGGCATACAAAAAATTTGTGGTAGGCATCGTCTTCCTCTCCTGCACAAAACTTACTGTCGAGGGACCGTGACTTACCAACCTTGTGCAAATGAGACTGTAAACACACGTGCCTGCTCAAGATCTGGATTAAGTAGTAGTAAGTCTCATTATGCTTTTGATTGGACTACGATCTCAGATCAGGGACGAGTTACATAGTCACTTCCCTTTGTGCTGTTCACCTAGGGCTGCCACCAACCATTGAGAGAGCATTCTCTCTCCTCGCGGGCAACTGTATGAAAACTTCTCTGAACTCACGGCTTCCCTGCAATTTTCCGCTTACACGCTGTGTGTTCACAGTGCACCTGGTCCAAGCTGCAAAAAAATAGTCATTTGTACGTTGCGATAGTCGTTGCGGCTTATCCAATCTGCTGTTATCCTGGTTCCATGATAAGTAAATACTAAGTGAAGCGTTGTCAAAGTCAAAGATGCTTTATTTAATACGAATCGTTATAAATTTTAAAAGAATATAAAGCAAATTCCAAATAATAAAAATATGAAAACTTAATGTGCCAAATGGCTCTCTAAATTTATACATTTTCAATTAAACAGATTTAATGAAAACAAAAATAGCAAATTCAAGTTAATTAAAATTGTTAGATATTTTTTCATTCAATTGGAAAAAACAGACAAGACCAACCAACACTATTCAAAATAAGTGGAGCGTTGTCAGTGCTCCGACTTAGTCGGTTTCTGGTTCGCGAATGGTATTTTAACTCCCACATACCCGCCGGCTGGCCAGTTAGGGCACCTTCTATCCACCACCTGTGGTCACATTCGATAGGGGACCGAAAGCCCCACACAGACATGATGATGTCTAGGGACTAGGGTTGTAACGGAGGCCTTCTTAGTGGAGGCGGAGGCGGATGCGGAGGCGATGAGTTTCACTTCCACGGATGCGGAGGTTAACGGAAGTGGAGGTGAAAGTGGATGTAGATAAAATAGTAATTTTTGGTTTATTTAAGTTTTTATTTCAAATACTTACATTTAAGTAAACATAATAACCTACCAAATACCTTATATACCTTAATTTTGATTACTAGAAGGTAATGTTTATTACAATACCTTCTAGTAATCAAAATTAAGAAGAGGTAAATTATATTTGACAAACAAAAGTTTTGCAGCTTTGTCACCTTCCAAACGATTTCTAAGGGGTTCATAAATTAAGCCAGCTGAACTAAATAATTGTTCACTTGGCACTGAACTTGGCGGCGCTGATAAGTACGTGTGAACGATTGGATAAAAAGCTTTATAATTATTGTTATATCTCCACCACAATAATGGATCATCGTCTAATTTGAGTCTGTTTTCTTTATTATATTCATTAATTAAAATTTTCCATATCATGAGGTTACTATTGCTGTCATCATTTTCAGTTTCCTCTTCACTGTCACTGCGATTTGTTAACATGTCAGCTAGATACGAATGCACACTTTGTGTTGGTGAAAATATCTGGCAGCTTGTACTTGGTTCATCTTCATCATGCATTGGATTTGATTCTACTCTAGCTTTTTTGGCAGCAGAAGCACCTGAAGCTTCGTCATCACTCCACATTTAAGTCCTTAGTTATTTCATCAAAAAACTTTAATTAGTTCCTCGGATCCAAATAAGTAGCAAGCGAAAATAGTGTCTTGCTTGGGAGGTCACAAAACCTGGAATTGATATCTTCAATTAGTTTTTGAATGATTCTCTGGAAAATTTGATTCGTGTCTGATTTTTCCTTTTCAGCTTGCAAAGTACGTTTTAGTGTATAGATCAATGGTATCACTGACGACATCGAAGTTTTTGTAGCGCTCGAATTCCTTGTTATTTCTTCAAAGGGACTGAGTATTGCCACTATTTTATTAAGATACAACCACTCTTCTGCAGAGATTTGTGGAATGTTATGTTTGCTGGCATACAGGCAAATAGAATCTTTAATCTTTAACATCCTTTCGATCATATAAAAAGTGCTGTTCCATCTGAAATGGAAAAAGGAAACAAATAACTCAAACAACTCCTTAAACAAATAACTCCTTGTCAAGTTTTATACAAAGCTGTTAAAAAACGTATACATATATGTAAATAAACAAACATACCTGGTAACACAGTCCTGTATAATGCGAAGTGCAGGTTGATTAAGTTGCTCGGTTTGAATTTTAGTCAGCTCATCTTGAGCTATCTGTGAATGACTAAAATGGCCTGATATCTTCTTGCATTTTGTGATTATGTTTTTTACTACAAAGGTCTCGAGCGCAGAACGAACACACGGTTGCAGTTGATGGACTGTGCAACTCACGTCAGGTATATCGGCTAAATGCATTGCCCTGACCATATTTGATCCACCGTCTCTAACAAAGCAATGCAATTGCTCGTCCTGGATGTTCCACTCCTGTAGTATTATATTGAAATTGTTACAAATTATATCACCGGTGTGTTGCCCATGAAGTGAGCAACATTTTAAAACAATTTTCATACGGGTAAAATCTTCAGTTATCCCATGTGCAGTTAGGCTCAGAAGTGACACGTTAGCACTTGGCTCAGACCAAACATCAGTAGTGAATGACAGTTTTAAAAAAGTTTTAAGCATTTGCTCAATTTTGGTAGCTACTCTAGCATATATTTCATTACAAACATGGTCAGTAAAAAACTGACGCCCTCTTAATTGATAATTTGGCAAAGCCGTTTGCATAACACGGCGAAAACCAATACCTACGACAAAATTAAACGCAAAATTTTGTAAAGCAATCATTTCTCCGATCATATCGTCCATTTTTTTGCCTTGGGACGTGATGTATCCCAAATTTGACTTTTTTTGAAGATTCTTCTAAGGGACAGCTACCTTTTGGCTTGTTGTAATGGTGTAACGGACATAGACTGTTTTGATTTCTCTTGTTCTCTTTCTTTTTCTGCTCCACAGAGTTTTTCGTATTTTTCTTTATGAACAGACTTCAAATGCCCTTTCAGCGATGTCGTAGTCCAACCTTTCCTTGAATAGTTTTTCCCACAGGTTTTACATTTCGCAAAATTATTATCTATTTCTACAAAAAACTGCCGAATCACACTTGTTTTCGGCTTCATCATGCGACTTAATTAAGCAGAACAATTATTATGCACTGAATCACTTAAAATAATCGCGGTTCAATTATAATTAGGTATATTACATCGGTGAAATTTCGTAACGTCTAACTCGTACAAATAATTCGACAACGACAGGTTGATTCCTGTCGTGTATCATTCATTTGACAAATGACATACGCCCGCCCGTGCCCCCACCCCAACCGTGTTCCCGCCGCGCACTCGTTAAATCTCGACCATTTCGCGCGGAACACGCGAGTGGATGGCTGTCGTGAGCGAGCGTGGCTCGCGCGTTATTGCTCTATGATTACGTCAATAAAACTCCGTTACAACTCCGCAAAAGTTATACGGAGGCGGAGGCGGAGGCGAAGCTCCGTTACAACCCTAGTAGGGACATAAGAATTGAAAAAGAGAGTATAGTATATATGATGTAACAATCGCGGAACTCACCGCAGTTGTAGATATTAAGTTTTAGCAGAGGGGCGCGTAACCCGGGGTGGCATTCTGAGGCCGGCTAGCACTCAGTTGTGTGGCAGGTTTTCCAGGACACCCTTTGCTTGTGCTGAGCCACCCTACACATAAAAACTAACACGAAGGGATAAGGACGGGAAATGGGGAGGTCATTTTAAGAAATGATAACTTTAATAATTTCAATAAATCATCGCCGTTTTTTTAACCACAAAGTCGAATTCAAACTAAATTAATTGCAAAATAATATAAAAAACCAAAAGCCCTTCGAAATTAATTTAAAACAAGTTGAGTAAGCAGGAGAGTGCTCCTACCAGAAGATCTTTGTAAACGTCCTAGGGTTAGAAACAAGTTTTCTAACGGCGTAAATCGATAACTTGAATTATTCATCCAATACTTAGATATGAAATCGTTCAAATTTATACAAAAGATGCACAGTTTCTTTCATAAGCACAGTGCAGCCGCCATTTTAATCTAGCTTAAATGATTTTTCTGAATGCTCGGCCGATCAAACATGTTCAAGTTAAACACTATTCCTTAAATTTTCATGAAAATTGAAAGAAAATAAAAGTGCCTTAGTCAATTTTAAATATATATAGGGTTTTCCAATAAGAGGTGTTATTTTGAATAGATCTTCTGATTTAACACCTTGCGACTTCTTCCTTTGGAGCCACGTGATAGAGAAGGCCTATGCCAATAGCCCAGCGTCGATTCAAGATCTCAAAGATGAAATTTGTGAGGCTATCGAGGACATAGGGTAACCACTTTGCGATTTGGTTATGGAAAATTTCATGAAGAGGATATGGTCCTGTAAGCGTGTCGTAGAGGTTATTTGCTCAATGTTAGTTATTGCTATTAACGGCATATCTTCTTCTTTATAATGAAATAAACATTCGATCATTTGTATTAAAAATGGTATTTTTCTTTTAATATCAAAATAACACCCCTTATTGGAAAACCCTATATCAACCATAAGCACGTGTTATTGTTCCATATAATTGAAATGGCTATAACTCACTTGATTATGATTCGATCTCAATTAAATTTTGTGAACATATATATCTTGTGTCAGTCTATATAATTGCAAAATTTCAAGAAGTTTAAAGGTACCGTTTTGATTTTATGGGCAAAAATGTAAAATCTACAAATCATACTATTATTAACAAAGTTGAGCGAATTTCGATTTCTAAGGTATTTGTTGCCCTTGTACTCATAAAGGTCCACGTTCGTGATAATTTTCAGATTTTTCGGCTGAAAGGTGTCCAATCGCGAGGGGGGGGACACAAATTTTGGGTACATTTTGCGTTCCCCTGGACCCCCTAATTCATAAAATGATTTTTTTATTTCAGATTCTAAAAGTTCTAATCAAGACCTTTCATTTGATACCCCACTCGACTACCTTTGATGAAAAAAAAATTTTAAGGGCCAATTCGCTATTAGGGGGGACCCCCCTTAAACATTTTTTAAATTTTTGTTAAGGCCTTAACTTTTGAGAGATCATCACTTCTGACCTTTTCACAAAGTTTGAGCATTCTAGCTTTTATAGTTTCTGAGGAAATCCGCTGTGACGCACGGACAGACGGATAGACGGACAGACGGATAGACGGACAGACAGGTCGCGAAACTAGTAGGTCTTTGTAAAAAAAATTTTTACAAAGACCTACAAAATAAGCTAATATATAGTAATAATCGAATACAACTCGAATCTTTAACCAAAGATGATTCGTTATTGTTGTTGTTTTTTCTCGATAATACTGACGTCATTATCAGCTTGAGATGTTTTGCAACGATTGTTGACCATGATGATTGTTTGAATGACATAATTGTTTTAATTTATTGCCAAGTGTTGATTATTGTTGCTTTGGATGATGTAATTGTTTCGATTTGTTGTCAGGTATTTGCTATCATTGCTTTGGATCGTTTTATTCATGTTAACGCAGCCTATGGCAACATTAGCTCATGTGATTGTTAGGAAATGCAGCAATAATTATCCTGACAATTTTTTACAGATCTGATAAGACAGTAAGTTCATTCCGAATGGAAAAACTTGATGAAGCTTTCCAGAAGATTAAGGCAGATGTCGAAACAATGATTCAAGAAAGAAAAGACAAGAAGTGGTAAGAAAATTTTAATACTCACATTTAAATGCAATCACACCTAACATAACTATACATTTTTCTCACACGCAAGCGATGAACGGAAAGCATCTATTATAAAAGGGTAAAAATATATACACTACCAATATAAAAACCATAACACACAAGATACTACTCGTACATATAGATTTTACTTAAGCTGTTCCAATCAAATAAAACATACTATATATCTTATGTTTTAATTTTTTTCTATAGGGACATCCAATACTTCCCAGAAGAGCTTGGACCTGTCATTCAAGCTCCAGTTCTCTCGACTGAATCTTTCCTGCAAGGACTAACAACATCCACAATTGACATGAAACTCGGTCCAAAAATGAAGCGATTACTTGAAAAATATCGATATCGTAAATCTCAGGAGCGAGCTCGTGATATGGAGAGAAGTGTTGTAGAAGCTCAAAAGCCTGATCCAAATCAAAATCATCCAGATGATAAGAAAGCAATTGAAGAGGCCAAAAAATCTATTGGTGATTATAAATTGAAAACAGACCCTTTCTATGAACCTGATGAAAGTCAAAATACTTTGCAAAAATACAAAGAGATTATTTCAACGCGTGAAGAACTTTTCCATTTGCAAAATAATTATAATGAAAAAATATTTGCCTTACGCACGGCTAAGAGTGATATGTACGCACATATTAGTGCTAGAATGGAGGAGTTGAGTATACTACATGAGCGGCTTCCTCCAGAGAATAGGAAGTTTGCTGCTGCCTTACCGGAAATTGATATGAATAAAGAGTACCCTGAAGAAGCGTTAAAGGTAAGTGATTACCAGATTCTCTCATCAACTGGCTAATGACTAGACCTTCAGAATAAAGAAGCTTTTGAATACAGGTTTCTATGCTGGTCCTTTTTGACTGGTTAGCAATGGGCTTGTCTATTTCTTTCTTCATTTATTATGTTACACAAAGTAAATTATTCAATATCGCAATTAATCGCATCCTATTGTAGATCATTTAATTCTTACTAGGTTTGTAATTTAAATTTAAACTTTAATTTTTAGCGTACCACCCAAACAGGAACAGGCGTTGAAGTTAAAGACCTATTTTCACGCCGTTCAGAAGCATTCCGTGGATCTCTGCTACGAGCGGAGAAGAAACAGGATAACCGTTTTATGCGTATTGAATACCAAATACTTCAGCTTAATCCAAAATTACCGTTGATTACCTTTGACGATATATCCATGATAATTGGCGACCATTCACATCTTACGAGTGAAGAGCAACTCTCCAACGACAGTATCACAGATACCTCTCGACTTGGTTCTTGGCGAAAAGAAATTGCTTTCAACAGGATCCTTACCACACTTGCAGAACAAGATGAAATTATTCAAGATATTGAATACCGAATCAACGAATTCGATAGAAATCTGGAAAAGCTTTCCGAGGAACGCCTACAAGTCGAAACTGACGCGAAATTTCTGGATTTATTTTTAGTCACCCTAAATCAAGAGCTGTATATTTTACGTGATTTTGAACGACTTGAAGATGATTTGGTACAACAAGTTGAAACGAGTGTTCAAAAACGTAATGAAATGCAAGCCAATATAATACGCGTGAAAAATGCAATGGAAGAACATCGTAAGGCTATCGAAAAAATGATTGACCAGGAAAAAGCAATTCAAAATCAATTTATGTCAAATATCAAAAATAATAAATTTGCTGACTTCCTTCGGAGGATTTTTAAGAAAAAGTACAAGCCACCAAAAGAAGCTGCAGCTGATGGTTCGTTTGTTTTCTTTTAAATCTTTTTAAATTTCAAACGAACTTTACTTCTTTTTTCTTGAAAAGCCATCGGGCCTTGCTTTATTGAGTGAGCGTGCTTTTCAAGAAAGGAGAGAATTGGCCTGCGAATACCAAATACACCAAATAATTGACTGGAATGTTTTTTCGTTCAAATTTAGAATCCGAAGAGAGCAGCGCATCATCCGAAACATCATCATCTGAAGAAGAAGATGATTCAAAAAGTATCGATTCATTGGACGTCGCACCGGTGCGCTTAGATGAAAACTACTGTCCGCCGGGATGTGATCATGATTTGTATGACTTGACTTTTGCACTACGAGCTGAAAGGCATATCCTAGAGCAAAAGGTTTATGAAGAACATAAATCAATTGATGCATCCAAGAAGCAAGCTGAGGAATTAAATTCAAAAATGAGAGCGATTGAGACACAATTAACTGCAAATCGAGCAACATTGATGGAATTTCGGGTAATTTAGTATAATCATCAAAACTCATCAGAGTTATAGATTTCCTTTATTTTAAGCTTAAATATTAACTTTTGTTCATTATAAATTTATTTTTGCAGCTTCTATATTTTCAAAAGTAAACTGGCTAACATTTATGCATAAATATGAAGGCCACTACAAAAGTTTTTGTAATAGGGATGTTCTAGTACGTTTTTTTCAAATCTGACACTTTTGCAACCGCGGAAGTCACCGCAGTTGCAGACATTATGTTTCAGCAGAGGGGTGAGTAACCCGGGGTGTCGTGTGACTTCCGGGACACCCTCGGTTCATGCTGAGCCACCCTAAATAAAAACACTAACACGAAGGGTTAAGGACGGGAGAGGGGAGGTCATATTGAGAAATGAAAAATTCATATTTTAGCGAATCATGGCCGTTAATTTTATCAAAAAAAGTAATTCACACAGCAAATTCAAAAATTAAGAGATACCAATCAAAAACAAACAGACCCCTCAATAATTTTTTTATGCAAATAAATATAATAAGATATTAATAAAAAAATAGCAAACTACAATAAACTGGAAAAAAATGTAACAGATAAAAGAATATCAAAAACAAGGAAAAAACTCATCATTTTCTATCCAACTCAACTGTTCTTCCACTCTCAAGATTCAACTTTATTTTAATTTATTTAATTAATTCACTAAACTTCCCAGTTCGACTTTCAAACAACTTTCATTCCCCGAAAACGCCAAAGAATTCCACTCTCCTTCACGAATCATATACTAACTGCCCCAAATCCAACTCGGCCTAGCTCCATCAATGCACCACATAACCGCGGTGGCAAAGGAGAGTTGTACTAAGAGATCATCGCCAAGTACGCAAACACACCTCCACGGCCTAGTGAGGTCATCACCAGATAGTCACGCACGGTCCGCCTGTCTACACAAGGCTGCATTGCCTCACGAAAGAATCCCTCACTGCAGCGAAAGCCGAGGTCGATTTCCTATTGGAACGATTCGTCATCTAACCTTCATCAAGTCCCCTGCACATAGAGTTCAAGAACGGTAGCCGTTTGTGGGGTACTGGGAATTATCACCCATATAATGCCAACATCTACATCTACTCGGGCTGCTACTCATTACCTATCATCAAGAATCTGACCCAAGAGGCCAATAGCTCAGTATTTTCAGTCATCGACCTCCAGCGTGCCTTTCACCAAATACTGGCCGTTCCCGAAGACTGCATAACGGTAGTCAATACACCCTTTGTAGCACTACAGCACCTATCGGGTCTTCGCTTGGAGATATTTAGATTATCTCACTATCATGATCGAGTGTATCGGCACTCCATAAGATGATATGGGCAGTATCACGCTTTGGCCATGTATCCGTCCATCCAACTGCGATGCGTTCTAATTTTTAAACCAGCACGTATCATAACTAAATGAGTTTATAGTCCGTCCGAAGAATCACTCGAACCAAATCTCATTGTCGCCAACAAGAGTCGAACCAGCGATCTTCGGCTTACGGAATGAGTGCTCTAACCACTACATTACTGTTTGAGGGAAGGTTTCTTGGCTTATGCAACTCAGCCCAAATGCTCTAGCAGGTACTTAACCACCTGCTAAGGAAGTTTGACTTCATTTGCGTCTAACAGGACGACATCTTAGTCTTCTCGGCCCAACGTCACCTCAAGCAGCTTCTCTCAGTGTTGCAAGCCGCGAAGCTCCAAGCCAACTGGAATGAATGCCAAGTCAGCCTACCTGAAGTCAGTTTTGCCGGGTAGCACATCTGAGGGGCAGGATTTCGACCACTAGCTCCCAAGACGCAAGCAACAGGGCTAACTAAGGATGGAAGTTACATCGGGTGTCGCCCGGGGAGCTATCCTTGGTCCAGACCTGTGGAACGTACCTTATGACGGGCTATTGATGAGTTGCGCTTGATCAGCTATGTGAATGATGTTACAGCCCTGGTCGCTGAACATACCGTTGGACAAGCGAAATTAGACTGGGTATGCTAAAACGCCGAGTGAGAGCCTGGAAGACTGCTCATGGCCTTAATTTACCACTGTTGAAAATCGAAGTGGTCATCTTGACAAAAAATAGAATTCATAAATATAAATTTTCAATATTGGAGAAATACTAATCGAATTGAAGCCAGCGGTGATGTACCTGGGGCTACTGATCGGCTCATAGATGAGTTTCCTTGAGCAAATCAGGGCGTCGGCTGAGAAGGCCGCTTTGGCTCTGAGTGGACCTATGCCAATGTAGGGGGACCCAATCCATCGAGAAGATGCCTCTTGATGAGTGCTGTAGGGTCCACGAGGAGAAACAGCAGCAGTCTTGAGTGAATTGCACGAAGGGAAGGTAAACTGCGTGCCTCATCTCGAATAAGAGACGATAGGTAAATTGAAGGCATGGTGATACTGACTTCTCTCTGATCCAGCTTTTGAGCAGGCACGGGTGTTTTCAGTCTAACTGCACAAAACTGGTAAGACACGGTCCCCCGATTGTCGGTTTTGCCGAGGAAAAGAAGACGATGCATGCCACACATTTTTTGCGTGGACAAAATGGCACAGACTGTAACGGGAACTCTACAGGGAGACGGGAGGGCTTACCCCGGATAGTGTAGTCGAGGTGATGCTTGAACCGGTTGACAAATAGAACCAGGTGGCACATTATGTTCGGGCAATCCTAAAACATGAAAGTAACTCACAGCAGCTGGGGAAGTTGGGGTTGGGGGCACTTGTCTGGCAATTCCTCTTCTACTCTCCCCTCCCGCTAGAAGAGGGATCCCCCAGCTTGAAGGTGCCTCACAGCGTAATAAAACGAGACCTGGCCCGACGTAATGTGTCAAAAGGTTCCAGGCTAGGCTCTCGGGTTGACAGGGAAAATGTTTAGTGGGTAGTGCAGTCGCTTGCAAGCATATAAATAACATTCACCTCCCAATCACAAATAAATAAATTTCCTCAACCGGCCGACTCCTCGTAGCTGAGACGTTTTCTTGGGATGTTCAACCCAACAAGTATTTCTAGTAAATTCTGGAGGCGAGACACAATCTTTACACAAGCATCATGGGCCATTCACCTCTTCTCTGACGCAACGTTCAGATAAAGCCTTGCCTCGTCAAAGCAGACAATTCAACTTCATAGGCTAATTTAGCATGCGGTTGGAGTACACACCAGGCGAATACAACATCGGTCCCGACACGCTTACACGCATAGAAACGGTTGCGGCACCGGCCGTGCTCACTGCTCCAGCCATCAGCGAGGCTCAGGCCATAGACGACCAGTTGCTGCACCTCTTGGTGAGGCCTTGCCTCAAGCTGTATCAGTTGGTGTTGGATATCTACTCAGTGCACTATGTCAAATTAAACAGTGCTATCAAGCCATATTTGCCAGTCATGCTCTGCTGTGAAGCTTTTGCCACTGTCCACCAGCTCCCACACCCGAGCTGGCGGGCCACCCCAAAGTGCGTAGCTTGAAATTCTTCTGGCCAAGTTTGGGAAAGGATGTGTTTCGCTGGTTCAAACAGTTCGTACCGTGTCAGCTATCAAAGGTCAATTGCTACCATCATACCGAACTTGGTAGTTTCAATGTATCGACCTGATTAAGCTTCCGCAATGCTACGAGAGCATTTCAACACTAACAACTACTTATACTCGCTATGGGCTTGAAGGACAAATGTCACAAATCAAGTCTTACGAATAAAAATGCTTTTAGTATGTGATAAGCTTTCATTATGAAAGTGCCGAAATCCATACGCGAGTTGTTTCCTTATGAAATCAGGGCAAAATTGCTAGGGAAATTGGAAGGACTGTAATAAAGATGCAGACACAGTTGCCAAAATTATAAAAAAATATCGTGAGTGTATCCAGCATGCCACGTAGAGGGTGCCCACCAAAAATGAACAAATTGGTCAAACGTGGAATTTTAAAAATTGCCCTTGACGAGCCATGCCCTAGTGATCCAACCATCGCTACAAACTTGTCACGTGACTGTGAGGAACAAGTTACGAGAAAGTGGTTTTTTAGCAAAATAAACCGTAAACACCATTTGAAATTAGTAAGGACGTCTGGCAGATATTGTCGTCGACATAAATTGAATGAAGCAATGAAAATTAAAAACGAGGCCTACATTCAAACATGGTGGAGGTGGTACGGGAGTGAATCAAATATAAAAGGTAATTTAGCTATTCTGCTCAGTACGCACCTCAAAATTACAAAAGATGAGTTACTGACCACGCTAAGTTCTATCCTCACTACAACCATGACTGAGCAAGAGGTACATACGAGTAGGCCTGTCGCACAATGCATCATCATAAAGTTTTTAACCAAAAAATTCGAATAGCACGTGAACAATTGGCTGACAACTCGTCCTAAAACATTTTATGAACAAGCAATATTCAAAAGTGGCAAAAGTGTCTAGACGCCACAGGAGACTACATCGAGAAAAATTACCATTGATATTTGATTGATATTATGGTATGAATTGTATGAGTGCATAGGGAGTGAGGGTCTATACTTTACAGTTTTGAAGTGCTAATGTTAATTTTTCCATTCCGTTTGCTCTTACGGTTATTGTCTTTAAGTTGCTTATTTACAGATTAAAACCTAAACTAAACTTACCTTAATTATTCTATCGTTAGCCTAATTACATTGTAACTATTCTTTGTATTTTTGGTTGGTCGTGCGTTCTCTTCAAGCGTTACATCGAAAATCGCGTTTCAGAAGAGGCACAGTTCTTACCGTTATTTTTTATTTATTTAATCGGTCCCTTAATTATTGTTTCTTTGATTTATATTCATTCCCAATGGAAATTCAAGTTGCTTTAGCCCCTGTAGATATGGGGGGATGGTATACATATAATAGAAAACGGGAAAACGGGTCTAGCGCGCAAGCGACTGTGCATTGTTTTTTGCGCAAGTTTTTTACGACGGTGTCATGCACAAGCGTAATGGCATGTTCTGTGGATTTTCTGGGTTGGAATCCGAACTGAAACTCTGGAATTAGCTTCATTGAAAATGCTCTAAAGCTTCGTAGTACGATTCTTTCCAAAATCTTACGAATATTGGAAAGTAAAGAGATTGGCCTGAAGTTTTTTAGGTCTCCGTTGCAGTTTGGTTTAGGGATGATGATAAGGTTGCCTCGTTTCCATCTTTCGGGAAAGTAATCATTGTTGGTGCAATTGTTGAAGATGATGGTTAAGCTTTTAGCGACAATTACGCCGGATTTCCTTAGTACTTTATTAGGAACACCGTCTAGGCCCAAGGAGGTTTTATCATTAAGACCAGCTAGTATATCTTCTACTTCTGACACGTACGTGAAAAATTCCCCGAATGTTTCATATTGGGGAGATACTGCCTTGTTGGGGTCAGAAAATATTATAAGGTATAACCCTTGGTAACTAATGTTTCTAGTTCTTACAGCCGATATCATTTCCTGTGCTCTTTCGTTCTCTGGAGCTCTTTCTCGGTACAGGTTTCCGTAGAATGAGGAGATAACTCGCAGCTTTTCTTCAGGTGTAGAGAAGGGTAGCCCTCTATGCTTGATAGGGTCCCTGTCGATGTAAAAATTATATGACTGTCGGCCCGTTAGTATATTAATTTCTCGAAAGACGTCTGAAGATGGTTTGAGTAAACTCAATCTTCTTTTATAATTTTCATTCATCTCACGTCTTATTTGCCACCTTATGCGGTTGGATAGTTCTGTGATGTTCCCTTTGATAGTGAGGTATTTCTCGTTTATACGATTACTGTGCCGATGGAAGATCTATTTAAGCCTTTGAGTTTTCCATTTTGGTGTCTCGCGTAAGGCATCTATATAGCCATTGTTTCGGTTTTTCTTCCGGCGCATGTGCATCTATTCGTTTTAGCATAGACTCGGTTAGGTTCTGGATGTGGATATCAATTTCCTGGTTAGATAAGATTCGGTTTACAAAGGGAAGGGGGGGAGCAAATCGTCTTCGAGATCTTTTCTGAACTCTGCCCAATCAACAGAGGCATAGGAGTGAAGTTTTTCCGGTATTTCTTCAATGGTGGTTTGGTTATTTACGTGAAGGGTTAGTTTCAAACAATAATGATCGGATATCGACGGTAGGGTTGCACATTGGTCGGGAGTTGTGTTGCCAGTTAGTAGGTCTTGTGACACTAGAAAGTTATCTAAGAAGAAGCTGGTTCTTGGGTATGAGGGGACACCTGCGTTGACAATGACGCATGTAAGAAATGCGCTCGACAGGAACCATTGATATATTCTTTGGCCGTTTGGATTCCGTGTGGAATCACCCCAATGCTCATGTCTCGCGTTGTCTCCACCGTCGTGATTAGCAGCTATTGTTAGTATTCTATTAAGGGTCGAATCTATTGAAGGTCACAGGTTTTCTGGGATGTAAATAGATCCAATTAGTATTTTCCCATGACTACCATTGTGTCTTCGCATGTTTAAAGTTGCTAGTGTGCAGGAAATGTCAGGATGGTTAAAATTTATTTGGTCGACTGATAGGTGGTCTCGATATAGAATAGGGGTCCCTCTGCCTGCGTCGTTTCTAAGTACAGGGTTATCCATTTTACGCTTGGGAAAGTAAAGCTAAAGAAAACACATAAAATATTCAGATGGAAATGAAATTTTTTATTCAATATAATCTTATATTGAATAAAAAATTTCATTTCCATCTGAATTCAATATAATCTTATATTGAATAAAAAATTTCATTTCCATCTGAATATTTTATGTGTTTTCTTTAGCTTTACTTTCCCCAGACTATACGTGAAACACAACATCATTCAAATGTCCTCCACGGGACCTTTTATAGGCCTCAATCCTTTTGACGTAATTTTCAATGACTTTTCGGCACATTTCCGGCAATATCTCGGCCATAACTTCAAGAATATTATTTTTCCATTGCTCAAGATTTTGAGGATTGTTTGCGTAAACACGATCTTTTGCATAGCCCCATAAAAAGAAATCCAAAGGTGTTAGGTCGCAGGATCTTGCGGGCCAATTGACATCACTCAATCTCGAAATTATGCGTCCTGGAAATTACATGTTCTCCAGATCATAATCTTCAATTTCTCTCCAAAAATAATCGGTTAACATCCGTCCATAGCGGTAAGAATTGACTGTAATGGCTCTTCCTTGATCGTTTTCAAAAAAATACGAGCCAATTACACCACCAGACCATAATACACACCAAACGGTCACTTTTTCCGGATGCAAAGGCCTTTCTGTGATCCCCTGAGGATTTTGAGAGTCCCATATGTAGCAATTCTGTTTATTTACGTAACCACTGAGCGAAAAATGAGCCTCATCACTGAAGAAAATTTTATTCGAAAAATCGTTATCAATGGCTTGTTGTTCAATCACCCAATTCGCATACATTCTGCGTAGTGTATGGTCTTGAGGATTAAGTTCTTGAGTGAGTTGGATTTTGTATGGATGGAGATGCAAATTCAAATGCAAAACCCGCCACAATGAGCAGTAAGACAAGCCCAAATGTTGAGCACGTCAAGGAATCGACAAATTCGGGTCTTCCTCCACACTTTGAGCAAAGACAACGATATTTTCAGCAGAACGAATGTTGCGATGATACACAGGCCTTGCAATATCAATAACCGATCCAGTCTCTTGAAATTTTCTCACTGTGTTCGAAACTGTTTGCTGTGTAGGTCGATTATGTCGACCATAATCGGTTCGTAAAGCCCTAAATGTTGATACAGCAGAATCACCATTTTTATAATAAAATTTAATAATTTTAACACGTTTTTTGACTGTTAAACGATCGATATTTCAAAATGGCAAACCTTCAACTTGTGTTGGCGTGCCATCGTATTCCAGCCAGAATTGGGCAACTTTTTTTAGGAGTTCCCCTGGTTACACTCTTAAAGTTTGGACTGTTTCGTAATGGATTCTTTGAAGGGGGTTCTTTTGTGGTACTGCATTCCGGGGTATAGTTGAATTTCTTCCACTCGTGACTTCCGAGTATTGAGGTACTGATTGTGCTGATGCGGCTATTGCTATGAGAGTTTGAATATATTCGAAAGATGAGGTTGAAATGGGCGTTATTCTTTTATTTTTAAAAAGCGCTATCTTGTCTACCAATCTTCTCCTTATCGGGCATCCGGAGAAGTTTGATGGGTGGCCTTTCTCTTTGCAGAGGACACAGAAAGGTGGGTTACTTGTTTTGTCAACGTCCTTTCTTGGGCATTCTTAGGGGTTGTGGTCCTCTCCACAAGCTACACATCTTGCCTGGAAGGCACAATTCACCGAGACATGGCCGAAGCGCTGACATCTACATATAACACTGGAGTAGGTCACTCCTTCTGGGCTTTTCCCATGTCGCTTTCTGTTGAAGGATGAAATGGAGCTTAAAGAGGCGGTCTTGGTCTTCTATACTTTTTGCGTTCCGTTGGTGTGAAGGAGTAACCTTCCACTTTAAATCTGCGGATCAAATCCAATAATTCGTCATGGATGGCGACTTCGTCAACTGTCATTTTTAATTAGCTCGCGCTCAGGCGACTAATTCTATACTTCTTTGTGGGGCTCTTTTGCATGATTTTTTTACTGCCATTGCTGTGATTCCTTCCACGAATATTGGGGGACAGCATGGTTTTTTCTTTTCAGAGGCACACGTGTTTTGCTTGGAGGTTATATTTTCTTCTCCAGGAAGAGGCGCTTATGGGTTTGGATTATGGGGGGTTGGTGCTTGGATAAGAATGGGTAACTTTCTTTTAATTACCAATTCACCTTGAACCGTGCTAAATCCTTCCGATTCCGTGTTGATCAGGTCGATAATTACGCTGTTTGAAACGTTTGTTGCAGGTTGCGCTACTTCCATTGTTGCTGACCGTAGTATTTCTTTCTTGGCCGCTTTCGTTCTTGGTGGTAAAGCCTTCTCGTCATTTTCCGCATCGGACCATCTTTGAGTAGTTGGGCACTCGCTTTGTACCTCTGCTGTTGCCAGTTTTCCGGACTCGACTTCCTTTGTTCCGATATACTTGTATTTTATTTTCTTTTTTACTTTGATTGTTGACACCTTAGTTTTTTCGTTTGTGATATGTTCGGTTTGACGTCCTACCATCCGCTCCTTGAATCAAGTAAGATGTGCTGATTTGACTTTTCCTCTTGTTCCAAATCATTAGCTTCTCAGTAAACTTCCTCTGTTTCGGAACGTTAAATGGTTTCTTATGGCAAAGTGTGTAGGGCAGAGAATTTCAAAAAATGTTTATGTCCTCCCTCAAAGACATTTCAGTACCGCAAGTTCAAACCTTACTTGGCAATAAAACACATATATACCCTCAAAATTTTTTCAGCTTGTATTTGGGGGCTGAGTCAATTTATGAGTTTGACCATGGTTGTCATCAACCAGCAGCCTAAGTACTTCAGACTACTTACGAGTATATATGAAGCAATACTTCATTCAAGTAAATCTTTCTTTAATCTCAATGTAATCATTTTCTCCCTTTCGATGAAATATAGCCCTTAAATTGCTCCAAAGACATCCTTATTGAAATATGACCTCTCAACATTCCTTTCAGCGTGAAAAACAACGTTACCTGAACAAAGTAGAAACATTGGTTGTACTCAAAATGGATCAAATGCAATATTTTAAAGAAGGCGACAATATCTTTGATATCGATAGTACTCTTCTATTCAGTTTACCAAGCATTACAAAACTGTACACTCGTGTTGGCCAGTTATATGACGAAACTGAAGAGGCCAGACAAAAACATCGCATTAACATTGTTCACCTAAGTCGAATGAAAGCTGACTGCAAATATATGGAGCATTGCATAAACCGCCTCAAATCGGATGTTGATCAAGCAATGATCAAAAAATTTGGACGTGTAGTGAATTTAGATGAACTTGAGGAATCTGTTCTTCGTCGATTTGTTTTCAATTTACGTACAAGTATTGAAGATGAAAGGAAAGAAGCTGATAAAAAAATAGCTGAACAAAAGGTGAACTGCCTTATTTTGAGGTAGTAAGAAATTTAATAAATTAATTAACACTTTTTTTAGGAAAAATTGATTAAATTAGAAAATGATCTTATAAAAGAAACACAGCTGGGTACCGAAAAAATAAATATCTTAACAGTTCTGCAAGAAGAAAAGAACTATTTGCGACAAGTATTGCAAAGACAAACCAAAATATTAGAGAAAATGACCAGCAAAAGTGATAAACGTATTGATTTTCGACATGATCTTAACAAACTTAAGGATATAGAAGTCCAACAAAGAGAACAAATTGAAGTAAGAATCTGTATTATTTCTGCAAATAACAATTCAAATTCTATTCTCATTTCAGTATCTAGAAAAAGAAATTAGAAGTTTGCGCTTAAAAGCAAAAACATTCCTGTGTCCTGAAGATAAAAAAACCGAGCCACCGGTATTCAGCGAAGTTCTCCCACCACGCGATGAATTGTGTTATGAGGAATACGTTTACATGGCAGTTCATGAGTCGTCTCAAGGGAAAGAAGAACCAATAATTAATCCAAACGTTGATATTTTCGACAGAGTCAATATCCTGGTTGGTAAATACCTTATCAAAACGTTATCAGGTCAATCCAACGAAGAAGCTATACGGAAGTATACCACCAAAATTGCCAGGCATCTTGCATATGTTGCCAACAACCTCGACCGCACACAAAGCCTTAATGCCACCGAATGTATTGTGAGGTTTATTCACGCATCTATTCCCAAAAAGTTGCACCCATACCTCAAGGATACAGAATTGCGTCAGCTGTTCCATGATGTCATCTGTATTGTAAAGGATCGTCGTACTATAGTGAATGTATCGGATATTATGGCCGGTATTATCAATAGTGCACAAGAAGCAGTAAATCGTATGCAAGTTCTGAACGTTACACAAGAACTCGTGAAGGAGATCCTTAACGCAATGATTGAGGTCCTGCCAGTGTCTGATATTTGCAATGTTGATGTGATTCAGCAAATTGCTAAAATTATGTCCAAAATCGATGATGTTGATGCGAGATGTGTTAATTTCAGCCAATTAGCCGAGCATGCTATTAAACATGCTAAAGACAATATGAATGATGATATAACGCTGAATGTAGTCAGGAGATTTACCGATTTGTTGGTTGAAGCACTTGGTCCAAAAGTGAGCACTAACAAGGATTTTGCTAAGTTTTGAATGAAAACATCATTTTTGTATGCAGTTGGTAGTTAAAACTTGAAGGATTTAAAATAATTTATGTTTGTAATTGCATTTAAAATATTTACAACACATTTTCGGTTTGAAACCAAGCTAAATTATAAACATTTGGTTTTAATTTAGTTTCAGTCACGTTTATAATTGTGAGGAGTTTTTATGAATTTGTTTTAAAATTGTATCTGCTCTAAATGTTACACAAAGGACTACAAATAGAACGTTAAATAAATTTGGTAGATACGAAATTCCTCCTTTTATTAAATTGGAGCATGTTTGTTTGTAATGTATTGTGCCATTTGTGTCTCCTGTCGGCGGCTGTCTCTTTGTCTTTCAATTCTTCGCAAATAGATTTCACTGCACTCTAGCAAGGAGATCGATGAATATCACCCCTGCAATGACCAGTACCGTGAACTCAGAGACTGTTTGATATGTTGTAGTGAAAAGGTAGGTATAAATGTCCGTAAAGAACTGCAGCGATGGCCTGCTGCCTCGGCGAAGGAAGATGTTGATATCCGCCGAGAATGCCCTTGTCTGGGAACGCGTCAATGCGCTGGCAGGCTAGCATTGCGGTGTCATGGGGTGGGTTTACTCCCCCAGCACAAGGACCCACTACAAAAGAATTTCGCATTCACGAATTTTCGGGTCCCAAAAGAACGGGCGACCGAAGTCGAAAAATTGTAGGTAACTACCAAAAGGGAAAATGACTTGCTCAGACAACAAGTTGAAACGATTGAAAACATACGGACTTAGGGAAACCTCGTCATTACCCGACGACTCTCATGGCCCACAAATAAGAGTGGGACAACCGGATGATGGTAGTGCCCCTCGCATCCGCCCAACCGGATCAAGATCCAAAAATGTTGCAGTGGTCATATATTTCCCTTCTGAGTGGAAAACTCATACAACATAACTTGTATGAGCCTTCCCATCAGAAAAGAAATATACCGGTGATCAATTTATGTCATAGGGTTACGCAATCGGATTACATAACCCTATGCTATAAAAAGGCACCTTGTCTCGAACCCGCGTGAGCTCCTGAAACTAAAAAAAGTTGGAGCGCGCCCGATAGCAAGCTCATTTTTGGTGGGGAAAGCCTTCCACCATGCCGGGTCCCATACCCTGTCAGACGGGACAAAAATGAAAAGACCGGCGTTCTGATCTAATAATTCATTATTATTCAATTAAAATTTCACGAAATTCTAACAATCTACAGCAATTACTTTTGCCGCGCCTGCCTTGCCCAAGTTTCAATTGAATACGCGATATACAAAAAAAATTCATCACTTCTAAAATTTTAACTCAAACACAAATTGTAATGAAGTAATAGAAAAATATATAAATTATTTAATTAAAAAAAAATTATGTTGCAATATACAAAAATTTAAGAATAATAGAAACATATACAAGTTAATTAACTAAAACAAATCATGTTGCAATATACAAAAAATGTAAAAAAAAAAAGAGGAACAAACGGGGTACTGACCCATCCTCCTCGACGAGCGCTCGTTGATGGGGTGAGTACGTCCTGGCAGCTAATGCAAATTTATAATAATTAATGATTTTTAAATTATTATCAGACGATTTCCTTCGATAGTTTCCTTAAACCTCGTACAAATTTGCTTATTCAAATTGCTGTTCTATAGTAAAACCGTGTAACATAGTGACAATCAGGCAGAACATATTGAAATTCCGTCAGGATGGTCTCACAGACACGATATATTAATTCCAACAGATTATATAAATCGGCACAGCTAGGTGTATGTTGTATTCACTTGCAACATAAAACTATCCCGGGACAGCAATTTACGATATATTGCTTGGTAACGTACACATAATTAGTTGTAAGGCGATACGAGGACCAACAGTTTTTGACCGAATTTTTTCAGCTTCAAGTATTTCGCCGGCAGTTTAGTCCAATTTTTTTAGCGCTACCACAGAATAATCCAAGACAGCCGGTTTTACTATAGAACATCATCAGAGCAAGAGTTCCCTCACGATCACTTGCAGATTTAAATAAAATTGAGATAGTTCGCTTTTGAGAATTTTCAGCAAATCTGTAGTGACTAATGAGTTTCCATAAAGTCCGTGAAGGACTGCAGCGATGTTCTGCTGCCTCGGCAGAGGAAGGTGTTGATTCCTGCCGAGAATGCCCTCGTCCGGAGACGCGTGAATGCGCTGGCAGGCTAGCATTGCGGTGTCGTGGGGCGGGTTCGTTTCCCCGGCACGAGGACTCACTACAAAACATTTCGCATTCACGAATTGCTTGCAGAGTTCAAGAGGACGACCAAAGTCGCAAATCTGTAGATAACCTCCACGAAGGAATTACGACTTGTTGCGAGAACAAGTGCAACCTGACAAGAAAGACTAATTTGGGGTTGACCTCGTCTTTACCCAAACACATTCAGGGCCCACAAATGAAAGAGGGGCAACCGGGTGGTGGTGGAGCCCCTTCATGCCCACCCAACCGGAATAAATCCAATGTTAAATCGTTGAAGTGGCCAGGTATTCCTCTTCTGAGTGGAAAACTCATACAACTTGAATTATATGAACTTTCCCATCAGAAGGGGAGTACCCCGGTGACCAATTTATGTCATAGAATTATACAATTGAATTGCATAACTTTATGCCATAAAAAGGCACTTGGCTTGGGCCACTCAACCCATAAAGTCACCTGAAACAAAAGAAGGAATTAATCTGTACCCGGCGGCTGGCTCATATTTTGGGGTGGAAGCCTGCCACCGTACCGGGTCCTATACCCGATTGGAAAAGACCGGAAGGGAAAAGACCAGTTTTTGTTTAATTCAGCATTTTATTTACAAATCGCATGTTTTTCCAAGAATGTTAACCTGACAATTACTGTAAAGTGATTCGCTTCAAAATGCAAAGCTTCCAAAATTTGCGATAGGACCTACATCAAAGCAAAGGACCGCCAAAAATCGGTTGTTTAACACATCGTTAAGCATTCATGTTTCGAGCAAAACAGGTGAGAGCTCATATTACTTATAGTACAACAACACCAAATGCTGCATGTTTATACTATGCTTTTCAGGTTAAAAGGTTTCTCTTAATTATTTAGCAAGTTTTTGAAATACCCGAGTTGCTTTTCAACAGGCAAAGTAAGAAAGATTTATTTTAAGCAAGTTCAGCTAACGAAAACGCGTCCACTAAATTTCTAGGCTTCTAATTAATTTGAAATCAAAACTCAACTGTCGAACGCGCTCAAAAAAAAAACAACTAGGGGTGACAAAATGTGGATCTACGCTGTGCCAACAGCTAATTTACTAAAGACATTTCCTTTTTCGACAGAAAGGAACTTCGAATCTGAGGGAGTGTGGTTATTCGTTACTTTTCTTCTTTATTTCTCTATATAAGATATTTTTCTTACTTCTTCCAAGAATATAATAACTCGATTAGTTTTCCTCTTCCCTTTTTTTTTTTTGTTCTAAAGTCTAATATATGTATCTAAATATTTTCTTGTCCTACAGAGATACCTCTTGTGTGTGCTTAATTAACCAAACGGATCATGTAGGAAATTAGAGCTACTATCCTTGTATATATTAAAAATAATTATTATATAATTTTATTAGATCAAGAAAAGGGACTCACCGCATGTTCCGTCGAGCGCTCGATGGGTGCTGGATACGTCCTGTAAATCTTCGTTTTTGGTTAACTTAAACGCTACAATGTACTTCGATAATGGTCTAAGGCCGAATAATTCACCTATCGCTATAAAAGTTCTTTGGCCGAATGCCATTCAAAATTTAGTAATCAAATCACTTGAAACGGGCGCTAGTGTGAATCCGTTTTCAAGAATTGTTCGTAATTCTTCTCATCCATAAGTTTATCAATTTCTGAAGTTTCACTGAGCTTCACTTTGAATAACCAGCCTTTTCATAGCACGATGTATTTCTTGACCCTGGGGTATCCTCAACTGATGTGTTCTTCTCTACCACAGTTCCTAACACAGGAGAATATAATTCCCTCGCTAGCGGTGGGTGCAGAACACAAAATCATTTCGATGATTGTGGGGCCAGTTGAATACGCTGCAACACGAGGAACTGTCGATCCGATGCGCTTTGAATGTCAGGAATGGCGAACGTGTTTCCGTTAACCAGCTCGTCCCAGACAATGATCAGTAGAGCGGGGGGGTTGCCGAAGCCTTGAAAACGAACCAAACGCGGCATCCGCTAATTAGTACTGCTCCAGTGCTGGTTCATCGGACGGATTGAAATCGTCATCGAAATGGGGCTTGGGTATTGTATGTGTACGAGTAGTTATCAATCGCTGTAATCACGGCAGGCCATGGAGTAATTGCGGCTTGTCCTCAATTCAAATGGCGTTGGGTACCCGTATTTATCCTTGCACTATCAACACCGTGATTGCATTGAGAAAGTTTTGGTCAGCTCTAGGTGCACGGCGACTGGTAATAATTAATAAAAAAGTTCACATCACCAGAGTATTCCCCGCAAATTTCAATTGTTGCCTGTTTCGACTCACCAATAAGTTCGTAAACACACTCTCTTATTTTAAAATCTATCACGCGCGCCGATAACAGATATTTGTTCTTCGCACATCACGGATATTTTTATTTTATAGTTACAAATAGTTTTAGATTAAGTTTATGTTGAATCGTCATTTGAAGTGTTTGCACGTTATGAAAATGATTTAATACACATGCCTGGTTTCAAATATTATTGTGCAATATTTTAATTTTGAATGATAATTTTAGTTTAATTTTAGGTAGGGTTGCGTTTGAACCATTAAAAGTTTAATATATTAATAATTGGCCAAGAACTTAATGAACTTGTTATGTCCCGCAAAATAAACAGATACGACATTGTATAACTTGTATAGAATGCTTATCGCCTCCTCAGGATTCACCACTGAATCATTAAAAGCTGGCATTTGACTTTCGTTCAGGGAATCTGATTCCAAGGAATATTCACTTACTCCCGCAAGGTTCCGGAATCCTTCACGTCTTCTCGCTAGATTTGTCCTTGCTAGTTGCCTGATAAGAGGTTTTAGCCTCGTGATGACTTGATCTTTTGCTATCGGAAATAATTGGAAGTGAAGATGTTTCTGTATTTTGTGATTCTCTAGGAGTATCACAACTGCTGGTTGATTGGTAATCGTGGTCCAGCACCGTGCTATCTACAGATTTCTTTCCCGAAGTACGATTACCGCGCGTTTTGCAATAGTAACTAAGCAGGTTAGGCTTATTTTGCGTAGTAGACAAATGTGCAGCTAAATGATTTGATTGTTGCTGTTCGGTTGCTTTACCGAAGATTTGGTTTGGAGGCTCCTCGTTTTGAGATATTGATGGATTTCCAACGACTGTTGCAGCACTATGTTCCTTTCCAACACGAACGTTATTTACTTGCTTTGATCGATGTCTGCCGTAAGTTGTGGGCTGGGGTACTGAAGTCGTCTGAGGTTCGCGATCGTTTTCTAGAAGCTACACAATCACGTTTGGACGAGTTGGTTTTCTTCTCACTTGAATCCTTCTGGTGAGATTTATCGTGTTCTCGATTAGCGTTATTATCGGTTGGGTTCTGGCGACGTCTCCTGTGACTCGAATGTGTCAATAAATCTTCACAACTTGGCAACGAGTTTTGGTCCGATATCCGTTTTCGTTCAAATCTTTTGGATGCAGGATTTGGGGATTGAGATTTATTCGATCTAATAGATCCACTCGTATGGGTACTATTTTCTAACAGGCGTTGTTGTCGATGTCGCTGTGTTGCCAACGTTACACAAGGAGTCAGTGTTGGCTTCGTTATGTGTCGATTTTGTTCGTAGACTTCGCGAGTTTTTCCCGATTTGGGTTTTTGCTACTATTTTGGTGGCTATTGTAATGTTACTGGCTACTAGAAGCTTTTATATGACAATTTTGTAATTGGATAACTTTCAAAACCAAATTGGCTTGTTCGATCAGAAAATATCTGCTAAATGTAGACCTTATAAGATTCGTTATAAAATATTTTACATAGAATGTTTGTTGCAAAATAAATGATGTAAGAAATAGTAAATTAAAGTTGCATTTCAAAAACTAAATAATCTTTGATTATATAAAGTTTTTTTTTAAATCATTAAAATTTCCACACTTTAGGGACTTGTATCCAGTCAGCACACGACACAATTAATCCTGTATATCATACAGTCCCTCCATTCACCGCCAATCACCATTCCATCAAAACTAATCAAATCCCTTAAACTCTCATCACATAAGTATGCATAACTCATCAAAGTGTACAAATTAATACCTTCAGTAAAGCTAATTGATACCAATTATTTCGCAACACAACAACCAATTGTTATTAATTAATTCCGCCTTACCTCCGCACTCTACAGCTCAACACCAACTTTCGCATTCGGGCGAACATTCATCTCTCCCCGATGCAATCACTAATCAAACGTGAGACAATAATGCACGCTACAGCGACCTGATGACGATTTTCGGTAACTGTTATGTTATACCGCATTAATTACAATAACTTACAACAACGGTGACGGGCGGAAATATTTCCCTGGGATAAATTACAATATCACCATTTTACCGCTCAATTAAGTTTAAATCGCGTTTCAGCACACAGAAACTTGCCGATAATGAACTTTATGACTGATGGTGAAATTAAATCGCGAAAAATTCACTTGACACTGAACTGTACGAAATAATTGTTGAGCTTTAGGTAATCAATTTTCATATGCAGATTGTCGTTACCTTGCACTTTAATTATCGCCACGACACCGCTGCTCAACCGCTGTAGTCAGCCGGAAAATCTCGACCCCAGACCACGTTGATGAACTCCTTCTCTCGTGTTTTCCCAAGTTGCCAAAAAAATGGCGGGGCCGAGCCATCGAGCAACGACACCACAATGGAAAATCGCGCAAAGTTTCGTTGAATAGTGCCATCTATGAGTGAACCCGTGATGGTGATAATGCACACTCGTTTCGGTGGTTTTTAAAATTCAAAATCGTCTTTTTGTAGATTCGATTAAGTTTTCAATTGAACGCAATTTATGTTGATAATTATTAGGCGTAATTAAGGGGGAAAGAAATCGAAAGAATAAGACAGGCACGCGTTAATTACCGACAAACAAACCAATTTTTAATTAATATTATGGTTGGATTGTGTAAAATTTGACAAATTTTGTGGGGTTTAAATGATACAATGATTTTATCGTTCATATAATTTAAAAGATTAAATGATACAATGATTTTAGCGTTCATATAATTAAAAGGATTAACCGTTTCGTTCTAAGCATTTGTATACCGCGTTACACCGCAATTCGTTAAATTATCTTCAAAAGATATTGTAATAAGATACTACACATTAGAAATTTTTTAACATTTTTAGAATTTTGTTTCCCGGGTGTTAAGTACAAAAGAAATTTTTCCACTTATTTTTCCTGCGAGAGAGAAAAGAAAAAAAAAAAAAACGAGTGTTGCGATGGGGAAGGTGACTGAATCGACTCAATCCTTGTTAAATTGCGTTCGTGCTGTGTACCTGTGTCAGCGCTGCTTTTAGAGCCATAGCTCCTAGATTACTACAAATCGCATCACTCTCGAATTGTGTTGGTGACTATTCGTTAAATGGGAGTGCGTAGAGTTCGTCAGTTGGCATCCTGACGATGCTTGGGAAGTAATAAACGAATTCCCTGCTGTTTTTGTCTCGTACAACACCTCACCCTGCGTGCCAGAAGTCGAGACTCGCACATACTGAATATTCGAATTATCTTTCAATGGAAAATTCGTCAGAGATGACGTCGACGTTGATGAAACGACAGCTTTATTACCATTCGAGTTATTATTGTTGTTGTTATTGTTTTTCACACCAGATGCCATAAAGGCCCCACTGAGCGGTGCTTTCTCTTCTTCCCGTCGCTGGATATTATTGAAACGCTCAGTCTCGGGCAGCTATTGTCAAATATTTATCTTTATCGATTCGTTTTCCAAACATAGCTTTTCAATCAGAAAAATTTCACAGATATTGCGCGCGTACAAAATAATCCAATAAGAGAAATCCAAAAAGTGTGTAATTAATCCTTAATTGCAGTTTTCCACGCAAATTTCGACGACCACACAAACGAAATCTCTTCTTGAGCTGGCGGAACGACGAACGGAAGTTCACTTGTCATCACCACTTGACGCGTCCCGAACCAATTGACAATTTTATTTCTAAACCACGCGGGGCTCGGTGCAGAACTCTTTTTTTATTCTATCCACGCGATTAATTTCGATCCGTTCCTCGACAATTTTTCGTGCAAAAATCCGCAAAATCATATCAAAACCATCAATTTCTATCAACTTCTTAACCGTCTCCAATCCCGTATCGATCTCACTAAATCTCCTCCGCACCGTACCAATCCAAACAACCAGCTCCCAGCAGATCAACTACCCACACTTCGCAATCACTAATCCTCCCCATGCATTCTCATCTTTTCAACTTTCTCCCAACTTCATCAGCTGACACCCGTACATTTCGTTTATATAATATTACATTTACATGTTTGTGTTGCGTCTCGCCTTTGCCTGTATAATGTTGTTCGTTACAGGTTTTTTCTTGTTTCTCCGTAAACACACGCACACCAGCTGTTCCTATCACCAGCTGATGCACCCATTCCGGATTGTTGAGATTTATTTTTCGTTTCCAAGAGTTTACAGTTCACGCTAAAGTCAGGAATGAATTCGAATGCATTTTAGGTAATGCACCGTTGCCCTGCACGAAGTCAGATGTTCCACATCCTAAATTGTAATGGGCAGATTCAAATTTTTAACAAATCCCAAAATTTAATTGTAGTAGGGAAATTTTAACTAAACCAAAGAAATTAAAAGTGAAGTAAAAAATTTAAATAAATTGAAGAAAATTTACATGCAATGAACAAATTTACATGAAGGAAAGGAATAAAAATTTTAAATAGTAATGAAAAATTAAATTTTATAGAAAAGATAATTAACGGAGAACATTTAAATTTTACTATGGAGGGAAATTGATAAGAGGTTACATTTACTAATAATAATAAGAAGAAAAACTATTCAACAAATAACAATTACAGAAAAAAAAATTACATATTATTATTTTTTTTTTTTTTTACCTCCATTCCCTTCCACTCTCTCCATCACACTTTCTTCGTCGCACTACGCTCGTGCGATCTGCACTTCACATTTCGTCGTTTCCTCAGGTGTGCCACCCAGGCAATGTATAACACATCGGTATAAGGGGGCACACAAAAATATGTGAAGTCCTCCGGTTAATCTTGTCTTGTCCATATCGTGATCAGCTCTCAGAGATAAAAAAAAATTATAAATTCGACGCAGTAAAAAAAAAACTCTGAGTTAAAAGAATAGCTGTCTCTTCAAGCATCTCGACGATAGGGTCAACAATGCCCTAAGATGCTATGTTGAAATTACTGGACTGATATTATAATAATAGTAGGTGTTTCTCGAGGCATCTCGAAGATAGGATCAATAATTGACCTAAGATGCTATGTTGAAAGTTTCTGCACTGAGATTCAATCGTTATTCATTAAATAGTTCCTAAGTCTTTTCTTGAAAACCATAAGAGAATTCGCTTCTTTAACTGATTCTGGAAGATTGTTGTATATACGAAGGGCGTCATTTGTAGCATCGTTCTTCAGGCGATCTGTCCTTGCAAAAGGAATTACAAATTGGTTTGCGTTCCTAGTACTGTATTGATTCTTTTGTGAGACTTTAATAAATGGTGTTTGTGACGACAAGCTGAGATTTAAACTTTTGAAGATAAACTTGGCTTTCTCCATTTTAATGATTTGGTTAAAAGTTAATGCGTTACATGATTGATACACTATGTTTGTTGGTGTGAGCCTTGGGAGATTATGTATTTTTTATACGCCTTGGTTAATATCCTGGAAATTATATTTAGGTGTTGCTTTGAGGACTGACTCCAAATTACCCCTCCGTAATGTACTTTTGACAGTACGAAGGCATTCAGAACAAGATGCTTGATGTTTTTTGGAAATTCCTCATATCTTCGTAACAATCCAATTATTGGTGCTAATTGCCTCCTTAAGTTGTTTATATGCGGGAGCCAGGTCAGACGGTGATCGATAGTAAGGCCAAGATATTTAAGTTCGAGCACTCTTTGCAGCTTTTCACCATTAATTTTTATATCAACATCTATGTCTTCCCTGTTCTTTTGCTTAAAGATAATATATTTTGTCTTTGAAATATTCAACGCTAGTTTATTCTCTTTCAACCATAAATTATATGAATTTAGATCCTCGTTGATAGCGTCTCCGATGTCATTTTTATCGCGTCCCGAGTAAAGAAGCACTGTATCATCAGCATATAAAAAGTAATTACCACTTAGCCTGCATGTATTTAAATTATTAGTGTATAGCAGGAACAAGGTTGGGCCAAGTATTGAGCCTTGTGGAACACCTGATTTCATTGGTGCCGGGTCACTCAGAACATTATTAAATGCTGTTTTCTGCAGTCTGCCTTTTAGGTAATTTTGAAATAGTTTATTTGCTGTGCCTTGAACACCATATGCTTCTAGTTTTCGAAGTAAGAGGTCATGATCGACCGTATCAAACGCTTTCCTTAGATCCACAAAAATGGCAACAACATAATCCCCTACATCAAGTCTCTCGTTGATGAATCGCGTTACCGAGAGTAGAGCGTCAAACGTTCCCTTGTTTTTCTGAAAGCCATATTGGCGGGAGTTTAGGATAGAGTTATCTAATATGAAGGATGTTAAGCGAGAGTTAATTACTTTTTCAAATATTTTACTAAATCCGGTCAAGAGTGCAATTGGGCGATAATTATTGGGGTCCGATCGATCTCCTCCTTTGAATATAGGTACAATTTTTGCAAGCTTCCTCTCTTCAGGAAACGTTCCGTTTCTGATATGCTCATTTAAATAATTGACCACGAGTTCTGCTATTTCATTTTTTACAAGCGCAATTTCCTCCATCGTGATCTGATCAATACCTGGAGCCGTATTTTTCTTCATTGCCTCAATAGTCTTAAGAACTTCGCTTTTATTGGTTGGATGAATATGAAACATGGAATCGGGTGAGATGTTAGCGTGATCTAGCCTACTTGTTGGGACATCACCAAGCTCTTTTGTAATTTTTTCGCCCACAGTTGAGAAAAAGTTGTTCAAGAAAGTTGCTGCTCCTTCTGGTTTTAAATCTGCCATTACAATTTAGATAGGAAATAGGAGGGTTTCCGAGCAGTTTGCTGGTATAACTGCTCGATTACTACAATGTAGATATAATCCTCAATGATTTTCATCTCTTTAGCTGTACCAGGCATTTTCAGTGCAGCTCTTTGGTGAGCGCGTTGCTCCATATTTCTGCTCCATACAGTTACACGTACTGTACGATGATCATCAACAGTTGCCTCCTTGGTAAGTTTGGTCCCCTTTCATTGGCTATAAGTCGACTCAAAGCTGATACGTCTGATGCAGTCTTATCGGCCCTTTAAGTCTATCAGCTTCAAGTCTATCAGCAACCACAGCTATTTTACTGCTGGTTTGGATTCGACCAGCACTTCTTCCATACTGATCGTTCTTAGTCTGGAGACTATCTTCTTTGTCAGAGTAACACTATTTGTTTTTTCCAGTGCTTACCCTACCATCAGTCATCCAGTTCCTCACCCAGTGCATTAGCACACGTAGTGTAATCTTTTGATATTAGACTGTGCGTCCAATAACTAGCGCCGCAACATCATGGGCATAGCTGATCAAGGACGAATCATCTGGCAGCTCAAGTTTCAGTAGCCCTCCGTATGAGACATTCCACAAATTTGGGTCAATAAAGCATCCTTGAGCAATGCCCAATGTAACTTTCATCTTTTGTCGGCCTTGCTCCACATTATAGAGTAGGCTCACGAAATCTCTCAAAATCTGCATAAAATATTCCGGTGCTTCAAAAGAGTTTTCCAAAGATAACCACCCATATAGTGGAATTTAAGGCATTTTTTACATACAGTGTTAACAGAACTATTTTTTTTCATTTCAGGGCTTTGTGAGAAACATCACGTTATACTTTTGTTTTGTATAAAATTGCAAAAGTAACGCGTGTTACTGAATTTCCACGAGTAAAGATTTGTGAAGAAACCGAGAAATTAGTGGTAAGTTAAGTTAGAAAGTTTTTGCTAAAACTTAGTTAAGTTAGAAAGTTTTTGCTAAACTTTAAGTGGATCATTTCACCCTTTTCACAACAATTTAATGTAAATCTATGCGATAATTTTTGATCTACACTGAAGCTTTCATTACGTCGTGCGAATATTGATCTCGTTTTCGGATGGCTCCGATAGCTTTTTAAATTACTTATGGAATTCTTTGTAGCTATGTACATGAACGTTGCATATTTTTTTAATAATTTTTTCTGAAAAATTAAAAGAGAAGAAAAATGTTAGAAGCAGGTGGTTTCGACGTGTGTAATAATTTAGCTAAGACAAGTACTTACAAGGGGAAATTTAACTTGAACATAATTCGAAGCTACAAAAACATATTGAGTTCGCATAAGTAGGAAAATTAAAAATAACTCTCTCACCTCTAAGCATGGTGGTCGCCATCACCGGTATGTATCCAAGAGATATGGCCCGATGAGAATTAGTACACACGTCGAAGCCGCCTTCTTCTAACATTTTTCTTCTCTAATAATTTTTCAGAAAAAAATTTAAAAAATATGCAACTCATTCATGTAGCTACAGAGAATTCCTTAAGTAATTTAGAAAGTTTGTTTGTATACAAATATACTGTGAAGAAAGGGGAGGCATGGAATATTATTGCTGAAGAGCTAGGAATTACAAGCAAGTACGATGTGATGTCTTTTTAGGATTATGTAAAAAAAATTTTCAAAACCATATTGAAATTGGCTGTCTGTTAGTCTGTAAGTAAAATACAAGGAACCATAATTAAAAATTATATATTTTTTTATTCGCTCGATTAAATTCCGGCATCACTACTACGTATCATAACTTTATATAAACAATTCCTTATAAAATTATTATCTACTGCCAAAGTAGTCAGCAAAACTTTCACGGACTCGAATCGCAGCATTAGTTGATCTTCGATTGGTTGCATTTGTTGATACGAGCGCTTGTATAGGCTCAATGGCATCAATGTCATTGGCTGAATATTGTATGTTAACTACCCTTTTTGATTATAATATAGCTATGCAAACAGGTAGCTGCTTTAACTACGCAGTCTGCAGTGGTGGTACATGTTTCTATTGGTCTCAAAAATATGCGCCATTTCATGGCCAATATGCCAAATGCATTTTCCACGACACGATGGGCTCGACTGACTTGTGCAATAAAACATTTTTTTTTTTTGATTGGTCATTCCAGCTTTGGGAAACGGCCACATTAGGTACATTTAAAGTGTGAATCCTTCATCACATGAGGAGCTGGAGTATGCGTGCCAGGCAATTGCTTTGGAGAGAGAATAATTTTTCATCAATATACTGCCGGTGGAAAGCGGAATCCTCAAATATAGCACTGTCGCTATGTCGCTAACTTGTAGAATGGGTCCACCACTGCCGGAAGGACGAGAGAAAAAAATGTTTGTAGCAGTGATATTCTGATCCACTCTTGTTGGGGCATTTTAATTTAATTTACATTTCATCAATGCTTCCAACGCAGTTAGGAAAACCCCATAGCGTGAAAAACCTTCCTCAGCTTCTTTTTACGTCCGTATCGTGGGAGGGGGCATATATATTGGCTGCAAAACGTTCTAAATTTCCCGACAAACGTCTCTTACAATGTAAGAAACAGTTGAATGTCTCAAACGAAAAGAAAACGCGCTGGTTTGGTAACTGTCAACAGTAGCCAAATACCTGCAAAATAAAGAATACCTATTAGATACATATTATTTTTTTTAATTTTGAAGTAATGTAAACTTGGAACTATTAATCTAATTTTTTAATTAGGTGATGCAGCCAAAACCAAATGGAAAAGTATACGGGACAATTATATGAGGTACAAGAAAATTGTGAAAGGTTAAACGGTGCAGGCAAAAAAGTACCAAAAGTGGCAATAGAGTCAACAAATGCAATTTTTGGATGATACTCTTCAAACCCGTCCCACTGAAAGCAACATACCAAGTAACGCAATCGAAGACTCCACATTTGTTGATACTCCTGAACCTCAAAATGAAGCTGAGGAGCATGAACCACTAATATTTTCAGCAACAACGCAAACATCAATGCCACCTCCACCTCCACAAAAAAAATGAAAGAAAGTTGGACTTAAGGCCCAACATGATGCACCCCCCGATAATTGCCGTGGATAAAGTCCTTCATTATTTCCAAAATAAGCCTGCAAGACGCGAGTTTGATGGCAACGACCACTTGTTTTTGAGTTATGCTGACACGTTCAAGAAATTTCAGCCAGCGACACAAGCACTGATGAAGATGGAACTTGCTGCTCTATCCGTAAAAATGGAAATGAAGGAACTTGGTGCACCATTTTCCCACCTGGGCTATCATCCATACATTCCGATTCACCATCTCCATCCGGAAATAGTATATCTTCGTCCTCAGTTCACCACAACATGAGTCCAATGAACTCAGCAAGCAATGATTCGTCTGAAGGAACACATCATTTTTATGAAAATTGGGGGGGGTCTCATTTATTTGAATTAAATTAGCTTTTCTCTACCAGCTATTTTATTCTTAATTATATCAAACGTATTATAATATACAATTTTGTAAAAATGCAGCCAGGAATTTGTCATCAACTTACCTCAAACAAACAGCTAGTCTTTCCCTTGTTCCAACGGGTCTCCTCCAGTTCGTGACTATCTCCTCAATATTCAGCTGCAATAGATTATGTCAATCCTCAAAAGTTTGTCTTGACATGCGGAAATATACAAAAAAAACAATCTTCATGTGAACACAGCTCTCGACACAGACGGTGGTATTCACTAAATTCTTCTCTCTTTTTAGTGATTGGGTGCACCCAACACCGTTTCTTCCGTTCACTATCAATCAAAGCTAGAAGAAGCAGAACTTCCTCCTCATCAGAACTACTCATTGCTTTAAATTCGGTCAACCTATTACTGAAACACACAGAATAATGTATCGCTCGCACGAATAACGCTGTGTGTGTGTGTGATGTAGCTATATCGCTGAACGTCGAGAAGAACGCGCGTTCCCTGAGCACCGCGTTATAACGCGTTCTATGCGAATAAGCCTTTAGGTCTTATCATAAATTTCAAAATTTTTAAGGGGTCCCCCTTTATGCTGGCCCTTAAATTTTTTTTATCAAATGTACAGGGTGGGCCATATAGAAGTTTCTTTTCAAATCACATGTTATTCTGACACTGACAGCTGTTTCCCACTCAAAATTATATTGAAATGAATTATGAATTGAAGCCGAATGACCATCCGCTTCATTATCGCTTCGCAGTTTGCTGATTTTCCTCAAAAAATCATCTTTTCTGATGAGGTACATTTTCATCTCGGTGGCTATGTGAATAAACAAAACTTTCGCATCTGGGGCTTGAAAACCCCACACGTGATTGTCAAGAAGTCAATGCATTCTCAGCAAGTGAGTGTGGTGTGGATTCTGGAGTGGTGGCATAATTGGACCGTTTTTCTTTGAAAATGAGGCTGGAAATGCTGCTTCGGTCGACAGGAAGCGCTACAGAGTTATAATAACCGACTTTTTATGGCCGAAGATTGAAAATTTGGACTTAACTGGCCTTTGGTTTCAACAGACTGATGCGCCATGCCATATAGCTTTTCAAACAATCGATCTTTTGCGCACAAAATTCGGAAATCGTGTAATCAGCCAACTTGTCAATTGGCCGCCTCGAAGCTGTGATTTGACCCCATTGGACTTCTTTTTATGGAGCGCCGTGAACGATTGGTGTTCGGACTATGTGGAAAATCCACAAACGATTCAAGCACTGATTGAATATTCAACAAACCATTGCTCAGATGGGGCCCGAAACCATAAATAATGTCTCGGAAATTAGGCTGAGAGGATGGTCTACTATCACGCCAGCCGTGGCAGCCATATGAATGAAATTGTATTTCACAACTAACGGGAAGGTTTGTTCTTTCGAATAAAGCCAAAACGTAAGAAAAAATTTGATTTTTGTCCATTTCATTGCAATTTTAAAAAGAATCTTGTATTTATAAAATAAAAGGTCTGAATTAGAACTTTTAGAATCGTCAGAGTCCAGGGGAAGGAAAAATTTACGACAAATTGGTGTCTCCCCCCCCCCTCGCGATTGGACACCTGTTTGCCGAAAAATCTGAAAAAAAATAACGGAGGTAGGTCTTTATGAGTACAAGGGCAAAAAATACATAAGAAATCAAAATTCACTCAACTTTGTTAATGATAGTATGATTTGTCAATTTTACGTTTTCTCACATTAAATCAGAATGGTACGCTTAAACTTCTTAACAATTATGATGATTTGTACAAGGTCCTTCGGGAAAACTTTTTTAATCCATAATGGTAGCGAGGATAGTGGCGGGGTTCGGGTTTATTTCGGGCTAGTAATATGAATGTCAATAACTTGCATATCAAATTGTTCTGCATTTATTGCGTTGTTGTTATTATGAAATGGTCTTTTTTGTAAAGGTCCCTCAAGCAGTTTGCCTAGGTGGGCTACTCGATGACTACAAGTACCCTCAGCAGCCATTATGTGGAAACCCCTCCAATTATGTTCCAGGTCTTAACTAACCCCCTGCAGCGTTGTCCGAAACAAGATTGTTTCGCATTTCTCCGCATTGATTTTCATTCGCCAATTGTCAGTGTACAGCTGCACAGCGTTAAACGTTTGTCGAAGATTGCTCTGAACTATTGTACAGGTCTGCAGATCATCAGCAAACACTACCAATGATCGCGTTGACGAGAGGTTAAAATCAAGGCCGTCCAATAGAATGAATACTGAGAAAAGCAGAGGCGCAGTAACTGTTCCCTGCTGTAGACCATTCAAGACCTTGTCGTCAGATTTTCATCAGTTAAAGGAAATGATTTCCCGTATACCATATTGTACATCATGGCGACAAGGTGTCTGGAGAACTTGTACTGAAAGTGTTTAAAAATTATTCCATCTAACCACACTGTATCGAAGGCTTTCTCCATGTCAATGAGACATGCTCCAATACATTCTCTATCATTTAGTTTCCAATAGATGTCTGAGGTTACTTTCGTTATTGCATGTATGGTCAAATGCCTAGCTCGAAAACCAAATTGGCAAATCGGCATCAACTCATATTTCTCAATGTGGGCGTTTTGTACTTTGTTTAGTATCACTTCAAACACCTCGTAGTGTTCGGCAGCAAGCTGATTGGGCGAGAGCTGATTGGGCGATAGCTTTTCGGGCACGAAGATTCTTTTCCTTTCTTCAAGATCGGAAATACCTTAGCCTTTTTCCACTCATTTGGGAAAAATGAATTGCTCAACATGTTGTTGAACAATATGCAATAATTTCTAATAGCAACCTTAGGCAAATGTCGGAGAACTACATTTGGAATACCATCAGTACCACATGATTTCTTGTTGTTTATCTTGCGGAATATCATAGCTGACAAAATAATCAATAAGATTCAAGCTCGGTATGAGGTTAGATGTTATTGTTTCATTGAAATGAAGAATTGATTGGCCGTTCAGGCTTGATTTGAAGTTGGAAACTTTTGCTTCAACGACTTCTGAAAAAATTTCGTTCCCTCTCAGGGTTTGGTAGATGAACCAATTCAAAATGTGTTCCAATCAGGGCAAGTTTATGCAACCCTTCACTTATAATAATGTTTCCATTTCTATCCGGAGTCGTACTATCAATTTCGATACCAGCCCTATCGAGAAGATTTATCTCATCACTCGAGACCTTGTGGAATATGCTATTCACTTTCGCGAACACGCCATCTGGGTCCTGTGGGCTAATACCCCTCAATTTTTCCGCCCATTGATTGCTGGCCTCACTCCTGAAGTATGAACGCATTAAGTTCCGGACATTCTTCAGGTGTAATTTCAACAAAGCCAACGAGGGATGGTTGTAGTCCAAAAATCGTCGATAAATATTGCTGACACGTGTGAGAAGAAGGCTTTTTAACCTTGCGATGGTTGATGTTTCATATCCTTCCATATTATTTCGATGTTTAATCTTAGGAACTACTTTCTCAATCGTTTCAAACGTAAGCTTCTCTTACTTCGACAAATAGACATCTTTTTCATCGTTAGTTAGATTCCTGTCATTAGGAACCATTGAGCAAGAGTTGCCATCATCAGAAGGGGGACATTGCTTCTGATACTCCCGATTAAACTTCTTTTGAAACTTTCCCCAGTCTGTTTTTTTTTTGAAGTTCAACCGATGATTTTCGTGTTGAACTGGAATGAGGAAGAAATCATCCCTTTGATGATTGATTTCCATTACGATTGCGTTATGGTCGCTATCATAAGGAAGCACCTGCAGTTTCCGTTGAGGACTATTAAAGCTGAATTCAAGTTTTGCTTCAGCAATGCAAAGGTCCAAATATGAATTTGTCCTAGGGTATGTTGGGAGCTCCGACCCATATAGATTGCAATTGTATTCAATTCGATTCTCTGTAATCCACGATTTCAGGAATACACCTCTTGGATTATTGGTGGCGTTCAGTCATGATATATGCTTGGCGTTCAGGTCACCAGCAAGAATATAATAATTATGCAGCCTGTTCAATTTGAGTATTTCAAACAAGGAATTGAGTTCCTCCTTGAGCTTGAGAACAGTTCCACCAGTTGCATAGGCAGAGATAACGAAGAGGTTATCCCCACCTGGCAGTGAAATTTTGATAACGGACACTTCAAAAATTCAAAGCTTTTGAATCCGACTTTTTCAATATTTTGGAAACAATAGGGTCTTCGAACCAATATCCCGTTGCCACCTCCCCCATCACCTATCACCCTATCGTTTCTTACGAATTCAAAATCCTTGAATGTCATGAAGTGCCATGAATTGAGGTGGGTTTCGGTGAGAAGTATGATGTCAGGCTTTTGCTTAACAATGAATTCATGGAGATACTCACGCCGATGTATAGTAACAATGGAGTTGATGTTGATCGAGATGAGACGAATCCTATCCATGGGAATGTGTGTGGATAACAACCTATTTTGAAGCATGTTGGCCTAAACGTTGATAAACGAAATGATGTTTTGGTCTTGTTTATTGATTCTATCTGAAAGAGATTCAAGCTGTTGGTAGATTTTGAGAAGCAGCTTATTATTGCCACTCACATTATTTTTTTTTATTTACATTTGTGTCTGCTGGTCCTCTGGCAGCAAGTGCAAATGATACCCCGGGCTTGACAAAGTTGGGATTTAGAGCATGAGACTCTTTTAAAAGCACGTCCATACGCAACGAATTCTATCCGCAGAATCTTTAAAAAACACGTCTACGCAACGAACGCTAGACGATATTACGCCGGCCTTGCATTTCGTCTTGCCTTTGCAGAAGTAGACCGTGCGCTCGGGGCTTGTCCAGTGCAGACCGACTACTCTATCTGCAAATTACTACCTTTTGGCTTTTACTTATTTCGGGTTTACTCACACTCGTAAGATTTGAAAACACTTTCGGAACACTCAACACGTCCTTGATTTGTATATTTCCGCTAGCACCCGAACCGTTATGGGGTGATTCCACGTGCATATCGTCTGCGAAGCTCAGATTCAAACATTTTATTTTCCTGAGATCATTAATTATACAATCACACGACACATTTTACAGTATGGTTTACATTTCATTTTGTGACCTATAGCCAAATGCTTTTTGTACTCAGATTCTTTCTTGAAAGCGTGTCTGCAATCTTTGCACTTGTATTTCTCCTCCTCGTGCGCTGTCTGGTGATTAACTAACGACGCGAACGTAGAGCAGGCAAGACCACACTTGCGACATGTGTAGCATCCGACTGTTCCTGCCAGTTCATGCTCAATAATATGATTGTCGAATTCCTCTTTGGTGTCCATTTCCAGCAAACAATACTGACAAATACCATGGCCATTATGCTGTTCAACTTCATGCTGTTTTAAAGAAATGCTCTGGTGAAACCTTTTTCTACATATTTCACACAAAAACTTGTCCCTCCGGAAGTGATCAGTTACGTGAACTTTTACATTTTTAAGTGGCATGGCTATGAAAAAGAAGACAAAATATCAATTGAGTACTGCAAATCAGACTAGGGCTCTAGAGAGCAGTATAAATTCTGCTAGTGCAGATAAAGCACTTACTTATATCGCATACTTTACAATAGCCACCATCAATGTGCTCATTAAGGAAATGGGCTTTAACAGCTGCCTGATTATCGAAAATTTCGTTGCACGTTTCACAAATACGTTTTGCTTCATATTCGACTCCGTTTGCTGCCAGCGCTTCTTCTGATCTTTTTTCGTGCTCAGCAACATGCGCATTGAATTCTTCTTGATTGTTCAATTTTGAGTGACATTCCGGACATTCGAATGTAGGGTGATTTTTGGTTCCATGGTGTAATAAGGACAACTCGCTACTACATAGTTTATCACATTTCGGACATTTTATTTTGGCTCCCTTAAAGTGAGCACTAACGTGTCGATACATGTTGAAAATTATCTCTGAAAGTACGGAATCAAATCGGCAGTTTATTAAATTTGAAACAAAATAAACATTGAACAAACCTCTATTGCAGAACATGCAAAATTGCTCGTGCGTATGGCTTTCAAGAAAATGCTTTCTTATGCTTTCTACATTTTCATGGGTTTCTTCACAAGCTATGCAATTTAATGTTTTAGTAGTAACGACCCGGTTCTGTTTCGGATTTTTGGGCAATGGTCCTCGTCTTCGCTTGGTTGCCTTCTTTACGATCTCCTCGTTTCCTTTCTTAGGACTTTTGCTTATGGCCTTGACGGCATCTGTGGTTTCTTTATCAACGTGTGATTTATTGTAATCATCATAATCTCGATCTTCGTTTTCGGTTCCATACTCGTCGTGCTCGATAATGTCGTCTATATTGTCGATCAGTTGGTGATCTCCAATTTCTACTTTGCTGACATAATTGGAATGTTCCATATGCTGAGCTTCGTGGGCTGGTGGATAATTGTGCGAATACTTTACTTCGTAAGGGTCCGCATACTGAGCTCCGTATGATGAATACGTTGGAACATTATAGCTAAAAACATTTTGTCCCGTCATCGGGTCCTGCACCACTTCAAAGTAATTATTTTGAGGGTGAGGTTGATACTGGTGAGGGTTGACATATTCCGAATAACTTTGAATAACGTTTTGCGCCCTTGCTGCTTCAATTATTTCATTCTCAACCTTACATGGTGCTTTGTTTTGTTGCCGGTCGTTCGGGTTTCTATCTTGTTGAGGCTCAGCCTCTGGTTCTGTTTCTGGCTGATGAGCCGGCTCTTCATGCAATGTTTCATATTCCTGAATCAAATCTGCAGTAGAAACACATTTATCTTTTTTCCGTCCACTGGAGGGGGTAATAACAACATTAAGGATCTCCTTCAACAAAAATCTTTCTGCGGCTTCACATTTTAATTTGAACACGTATCCGCTTGTTATATCCCTGACGCAAGACGTACATATGCGTTGAGGTATTCTTTCATCCTTATTAAGCTATAATAAAGTCCAAAAGTTTTGGGTGTAAGCTCAATTCTGTAATAATTTCTCAAGGTGTGAGAAACATCAGTTTGTTGCGCTCACCTCGATACTGAGAAATAATTTCATTGCATCCAGGAGGCTTATAGTGCTAAGATGAATACGGGTTTTCTCGATTGGAAGTAGGTGACCAGTATATTCCGATTCACTTCGCAAACACACTCGGCATAATTGAAGGTAGTCAGTCATTTTAAAAGGACTAACTTTCTGCAATAACAGTCTATAAATTCACGACAAATTCTAACGTCCCGTCAAAATGACACCACTAGTTGTTTGTTCGACATATGCTCTTTTCCAATTCAAATATTTTCAAAATAGATCACTGCAAATGCCAAACGTCAAATACGAAACATCACAACAAATGTCGAACCATTGAGTAATTAGATAATAATAATAATAATTATTATTATTAATCTTAGGCATAAACAGTGCGAGTGGAAACCAAAACTGACGTTAGATAGGAAGCCATATGGTACCAATTTGCATATGATTAGTTGGCCTACTATGGACAAGCTTCCGTGAGCTGTCAGCCAACTGCGGCATTAGCAAATGCTTATATTGCGTAATATATACTATTTTCCGCATAAAAACGTACAAAACGGATTCCGTGTATGCTATAAATTCACCCTGCACTGTTCACTGTACTCCTAAATTTTTCAAGACGAGCAAATGATGCACATGTTTTGCAACTTCCACTGATAGCTCAGCGTTGAGATGTAAACAAACTCTTTTTCATTTATTTGGAAGTCGATTAAAATTAAACGGGTGTAAAAACTCAAATAATTTTCACTTCACTAGGAGTGCTATATTGTTCTCCGCGAGCCATCTGAATTTCACTGTAGAAATCCGTCTCAAAACCGTACAAAATCTCGAATTTTCGTTGGCACCTCCATAATTCTTCATATACCGCCATGTGAATTAAACAGCAAAGTCAGCCTACTAATGGTCATGTGTGTGGTAGTAAGCGCTGCTGCCCATGGCTTCCTATCTAACGTCAGTTTTGGTGGAAACTCAACGTTAATTGGTGTCTAAAAAGTATTGATGAATTTTTGTCATTTTTCGATTGAATATTTCTTTTATTTAAAATTGATTTTATTTAAGTACATATTCCCATTATTATCTATGACATTTTGCCATTTTTCGGGTAGAGCCATTATTCCATCTGTGTAAAACTTCTGTGGTTTATCAGCGAAAAACTTGGCCAAGTGATTTTCAGTCCCTTTTTGAAGTGAATTTCTACTCATTAAGGAAGTTTTGCAGAGACCGAAACAAATGGTAGCCTGATGGTGCAAGGTCTGGACTATACGGTGGATGCATCAAAACTTCCCAGCCAAGCTCTGTCAATTTTTGCCGGGTCTGGCATTGTCATGATGGAAGACAACGCCCTTTCTATTGATCAATTCTGGCCGGTTTTTTCGAATTGCTTAATGCAATCTGGTTAATTGCTGACAGTACAGTGCCAAATTGAGTGTTTGGCCAGGTTTTAGCACCTCATGATAAACAATTCCCTTCCAATCCCACCATACACACAGCATAACCTTATTTATTGCAATCCTGGCTTTGAAATCGTTTGTGATGATTCATCTTTTTTTGACCATGATCTTTTTCGCATGACATTCTCGTATCTAACCCATTTTTCATCGCCTGTAATGATTTGCTTCAAAAATGGCCCGATTTTGTTGTGTTTTATTAGCATTTCGCAAATGGAAATTCGGTCGATCAGATTTTTTTGTGTCAATTCATGCGGCACCCAAACGTCGAGCTTCTTTCTGTATCCAGCCTTACGCAAAAGATTCAAAACTGTTTGGTGATGGATATTCAGTTTCTCAGCAATATCATGGCTGCTTATGTGTCGGTCTTCTTCAATTTTTTGTAAGATTTCATCGACTTTTTGGTCGACGTGAGCGGGGTGCATCTTTGACATCAAAATTTTCAGAACGAAAGGGAGTGAACCGTCTCTTGGCTGTGGCTTTTGATAAAGTATCTTGACCGTAGACACCACAAATTTTTTTCACGAGCCTGCGATGCATTCTCACTTTGATCGTAGTGATATTGTAAAATATAACGATTTTTTCAGAAATTTTACTCATTTTTAAATGAATACAACTTTTCGCACGAAGGACGAAATACAAAATTGTCCATATGAAAATTGTACACTGAAATGTCACCTTTCAAACGCATGTCAGTTTGACTCAATCTGATCAGTATTGCCCGATACATGACAACGAACACCATCTAGTGACAAAAAGGCTCATTACTTTTTAGACTATCCAATATATATATATATATATATATATATATATATATATATATATATATATATATATATATATATATATATATATATATATACATATATATATATATATATATATATATATATATAAATACATATCTATATATATATATATATATATATATATATACAATTTTTTTATGAGAATTAATATTTATGCAGGTGTAGCAAATAAAATAGCAGTCATATTAAAACTGTTTTTTTAAATCCTTCTTTTCCTTTCTTGCTCGTACGCTATTCTCTATTAGGGTTAATTTTAATGATTCGGATATGGTCACACAAAATACAGATGAACGTAGGAATCAAGTGAAAATAATAAGCATTAAGAAAAAAAAGAAATATAAATCAAGTGCTACCTATTTTAGCAATTAATACCTATTCGAATAACATCCAAACAAGATAGCTGTCGATAAACAGATTTAGCAAAATTTAAAGTAAAAACAGAAGCAAGAGATTATTGAAATGAGTACCAAAGATACAATAAGAAATTTTTAATGTATGCACCGCTTCCACCACTCTTATTTGTGGGCCATAAGTATCGTCGGTAACGAGGAAGCCCCCTTAAGTCCGTTTTCTCCAGCCCCGATTTGTCCTCTCAAGCAACAATTCTTTTGAACCTTAGGAGGTTACCTCGTTTTTGACTTCGGTCGATATTTAATTGAACCGAAATTTGGGAGTGCGAAAAAAAATGTTTGTAGTGGGTCTTGTGCTGGGGAAAAGAACCCGCCCCACGACACCACAATGATTGCCTGCCAACACATTCACGTGTCCCTAAACAAGGCCAAATCTCGGCGGATCCTACCATACTCTTTCGCCGAGGCAGCAGACCATCGCTGCAGTGGATCCAATTTCAATAAATAATTTTTTTTTTTTTTTATCAAATGCAAGATCCAGTTCAATTATGACCTAATCTTCAGGCAATTTCAAAGATGCAGTTCGAAAGAAGTGATTTGTTCTTTGAGAAACGGGTACAAAAAATATTTTTTTCAACTCGTATAAACTAAGCGACAAACCTACATTGTTACATTCAAGATTATGCTAAAAACACTAACCACCACTAACTACCCTTGAATTGTTATGCATAATAACAAACAACTTAAAGAAAATAAAGAAACAACATATGGAAAATAGTAATAGCAATGAAGTTCAAACTCTAAATTTAGAAAAAAATAAAATCCATATTTAAACATATTAAAATTGAAGTGAAATCCGTATGTATATATATATATATATATATATATATATATATATATATATATATATATATATATATATATATATATATATATATGCCACAAGACAATTTATGCTAACAAGAATATCATAATGATCGCGAAATTATAATATCGATGCGTTCAAACAAAGAGATAATGGGAAGGAACCTCTACACTTTAAATGTAGTGAAAGAACTTAAATATTTTAAACTCTGAAATACATAAAATGAAATGTTAAAACGATTATACCTAAATGGCTGGATACATAGTTCTTTTTTGTGGGAAAGAAAATGAACTAACTTACAGCCGTGAGAAAAGAAAAAAATGTATTGTTTACTCGATTTGATAACTTTTATAGCTGTGAATTAATTTTTTTGAATAACTCTTACTTCTAAGTGTAATATTTAGTTTCTCCTTATTATTTTTTATTTTGATCACGTTAAAATAATAACATTTTCCGTAATGTTGGACTATTCTCTTGAAAGTAATAATATAATGATATGAATATATTCTGAACTTTGAAATAAATTAAGATGTGTTGCTAACTAAAAAACATTCTTTCCTTTCCAGTAGTTAGAGTTTTTCAGTAGGGAATGGAAGCAGAAGAATGGTATACGGTGAAGAAGGGAGTTTTATCATAAACCCGTGAATGATCGGATAGCTTGGTTGGAGAGCGTAGGGCCGTAACACGTATTTGGCATTTTTAATTAGCATAGAACATTTCGTTTAGGGTTGGAGTAGCTGATTTCTGGCACCGCATCAGTATTTAGATCAAGAACGCGCGAATCTCATGTTGATTGACTGGTAGCCTCCTAAAGGTATCGGTAAGGTAATGGCGAAAAGTTTTCTTCGGGAAATTGTTGAACGCATTTTAAACGGGCATTTGAATCGTTGGCTGAGAAGTTGTATTCAGACTTAATCTGCAGTCGGAAATCCTCTCCAAACAAACTAGCCTGCAAGCTGCCACCTTGGAATAGACTAAGGGTGCCCAGCCTAGTTCACGCGTAGGGTACAATCTGTTGGCAAGTACCGAGACTTCACATGTTTGACCGATGAGAGGATGATTTTGATTTCCTTCGGGAAATCTTGGAAGAACATGAGAAATCATTATACGAGTAATACACTCCCAGATTATCTAAAAATTTTATACTTCAATACAAAAGTCATATATTTCAAATTCCGACCCAGGCAGTGCAGGAACTGTGGCAGGTTGGGTCACTCCACCACCATCTATAAAGAAAAACACCGAGATGTCTAAAATCCACTTCAACTGAACACAATGGACTTGCAACAGCAGAAAATGTTTGCTATGCAACAGCAAGGAGCATGTAGCTACGGACTAAATATGCCCCAAATGGGTTAAATATAAGCATAAAATACAAGTCAGTTCCATATTAAATATCACCGACAGAGAAGTACGGGTAGTTATCAATAAAACAGGCATGAAGGGCTTGACCTTGAAGACGTAGCTCAATTGGATTTTCTTCACTTGAAGAGGAACAAATTTACTAATAAATGAAATCCGGAGGGAGATGTTAGAAAACTCTTAATGAAGTACACATATGCTCAAATGGTGGCCTCCCGTGAGAAAACCAACATCAGAAACAACGAATGGGAAAAACGCCAAACTCCCCATAAAACAACAGATGGTGAAAAAATAATATACGAATTACAAAGAAACTTCTCGTCACTAGCAATGCATGATTATCAAGAAATTGGCATGAACTTACCAAAAAACTTGTCCGAATATCTCAGTCAGTTTAAAATCCAAAGAAAAGGAAAGGTTACGAAAGAACCACTACCGAGCACTTCATATGAATCGAAAAATTAACTTTCAAGTATTTTTATCAAAACATCAACAGTACCAAAATAACCTAAATTACACTATTTATTAATTAAAAGAAGGTACTTCCTTAGGATATATACGATATAAATTCAAATTTTATCCATTTTTAATTAAATGTTAATAAATCCTTAGAAACTACTGACATCTCACTACGATGGTCGGTCGATTAGAATTACGCTATAAAATTTTTACAACAATACTTAAAGAGGGTCTTGTGTTGCCTCCCTATAAATTATCTGTAGTGAACATTAGGTATAAATGTCTGTACAGAACTGCAGCGATGGTCTGTTGCCTCGGCGGAAGATGTTAAGATTCGCCGAGAACGGCCTTGTCTGGGGACGCGTGAATGCGCTGGCAGGCTAGCGTTGTGGTGTCATGGGATCGGTTCATTCCCTCAGCACAAGGACCCACTACAAAAAGAATTACGTATTCGTGAATTCTCGGGTCCCAAAAGAAAGGTCGAAAGTCGAAAAATATAGTAACTAACGAAGGAGAAAATTGCTTGCTCAGAGAACAAGTTGAAATGGGTAAAAACAAACGGACTTGGGGATACTACGTCGTTACTCGACGATTCTCATGGCCCGCTAATAAGAGCGGGGTAACGGGATGGATGTGGTGCCCCCTCGCACCCGCCCAACCGGATCAAGATCCAAATGTTGAAGCGGCCATATATTTCCCTTTTGAGTGGAAAACTCATGCAAACATACTTTGCATGAGCCTTCCCATCAACCGAGAATTATAAATGTGACCGATTTATGTCATAGAATTATGTGATCGGGTCACATAACCCAATGCCATAAAAAGGGCACTTGCGCTGAAGGCCACTCAACCCGGCAAGAGCCCCTGACAACAACAAAATAGGTGGAGCGCGCCCGATGGTTAGCCCATTTTCAGTTAACCGCCTACCATTGTAGCGGGTCCTATACCCGGCCAGAGGGGCACAATGGAAAAACCGACGTTTGGGTTTATTAAAACGTTTGATTTATTAAAATTTCAATAAATAATAATCAACTTTCCAATTCCTTTTTCTTTTACTTTAACAGTTATCACGTCTGTTAATTTATTGTCAATGGCAACCTATCGTGCACAGTCCCCTATGTTCGAGCAATCTACAGCAATAACTTTTGCCGCGCCTACTTTGGCGCATACATTTTAAAAAAAGATATAATGAAATACCTAAACAAAAAAAAACGCATTTAAGATAAAAAAAGTTCAATAAAAAGAAATGCTCTTTAATCAAATTAATCAAAGAAAGAATTTTTAATTGAATAAATCCAGGTGAGAAATTTCGACCACATGCATACAAAAAAAAAAGAAAATTACTCAAATATCTCAAAAAAAAGAATTAAGCAATTTAAAAATTATCAATTATAAAACAATTCAATTAAAGGAAAGAATCTTTAATCAGGTACATCAAAGAAAAGAATTTCATACACACGCATACAAAAAAAGAAAATTACTCAAATATATCAAAAAAAGAATTAAACGATTTCAAAATTATCAATTATAAAACAATTCAATTAATAAAAAACCGGTACTCACCAACATCTACGCCGGGCGCCCGCTGGTTATGTGGCGAGATTGCTAATGATTTCCTGCAATTTTAACGAGTTAAGCTCCCTGGCCTTAATGTCACTTCGTTACAAAAAAAAAATTAAAATTGAAGGCTAGCTATAATGATGAACTTTGTTTATAAATTTTCCTTCATTACAATCTATGACTTATTCCATCCACGCTACACCTTTTGTGCGTTTTAAAACTTCATTGCATTCATCATAGATTCCATAAATTCTATTAATACTGGCACATTCATGGTCACCACGTAGCAAAAAGAAATTTTCCGTGTATTTGATTTTGTAGGCAAGCAGCAAACGAATTGTTTCAAGCGGTTGTTCTCCTCTATCGACACAACCACCCAAAATTAAATAATTGGCTGCTGGTGGGAATCCACCGTATTCGAACACTTGCAACAAATCTGTATACTGTCCATGTATATCACCGCATATAATTAGCGGTGCTCCCAAAACCATCCCATAAGATTCCGTGGTCCAGTAAATTATACAATGGCACAGCTTCAACCGTTCGAAACTCCCGCTTGTCGCTAGCCTGCTGTGGAAGCGCTTTGCCTATTTTCCGTTCTCCCCAACGCTGTGATTTGCTGAGTCGGCTAATTCAAAGGCGAGAGTGGTTGCAGTGACTGCAGCGAAATTGATGATTTCCATCATACATCACTTTTGTTATGAGATTTATGAAATCCGTAGGGCAGTCATGATAAACATAACTGCAATCTAAATCACTTGCACCATATTCTTCTGCAGCTTCATATGCATGCTGATAGACCTTTCCATTTTCGCTGAACGACCGGTGAATACTTGGACTTAGTATAAATGTTATCAGTTCAGCTAACAAATTATCTTCGCCCAAATCAAACGGATGTTTTGCCACTTCACATACACTCTTCAGCAAACAAGATTCATGGTACCAATAGTCTTACTGTGAGCCTCAACAGATTCTCAAATGAACAATAAATAACTCCAAATTTCACCAACGTTCGATAAAATAATATTATACACAGGAAAATCTTTGTGACGCTTCGATGCTTCGCGGGTCGCGATAATAATTCCACTCTTCTACCGTGTTCACGACGTGGCCAACCAAACCTGCATTCCATTATGTAATGCACCGTTTGCCTGCACTAATTCAGTGTTCCCACATCGTAAATTGTAATGGGCAGATTTAAATTTTTTAAGACCAAAATTTAACTGAAGTAGGGAAATTTTAAATGAACTAAAGAAATTAGAAATAAAGTAAAGAAATTTCAATAAAGTAAAGAAAATTTACATGAAGTGAAGAAATTTACATGAAGTGAAGAAATGAAAAATTAAATTTTATGGAAAAGATAATTAAAGGAGAACATTTTAATTTTAATATAGGGGAAAATTTGATATAAAGTTACATTTAATATAAAAATAAGAACAAAAATTATTCTACAAATTACAATGGAAATAATTACACATTTTTTTGATCTGCCATTACAATTTTGGATAGAGGATAGGGGGGTTTTCGAGCAGTTTGCTTGTATGACTGCTCGATTACTACATATCCTCAAATAATAATAATGAAAACCCTTCCCACCTCATTGATTCAACTTACCAATCCCTGGGGCAAGCTTACTTTTGACGGTCCCACGTTAATGAGACATACACAAATTACTATCAGTTTGCCCCTATTCAATCCCCTGGTCAGTGCCTTTAATTTTTGCCCAGGCTAATTTATCACCTGGAATTTTTATCCAGTCGACCACACAACTTAAAAAGAAAAGTAACCACAAAGGTTATTTTTCTTCTTTCTTTTAATGTAGACATGATAACAACAGCTTGACGACGTCCCACGAATGTTTTAAAATTTTAGAAAGATGACCGTTTCAACGCATTAATCATTTAGTTGGGTATGAAACGAACAATTTGAGCTATCAAATGACCGGACAAAAAGGATTCATTGTGGAAAGTGTTTTTCGTCAAATAACGGAAAGACAACGCTTTATTATGTATTCACGGTTTAAGGGAATAACCCGAATAACCTTCCTTAACCAGAGCATATATACATATATATGCTCTGCCTTAACTATGCACGAAGCGCTCTCTCGTGGTATTTTATGCAATATATTTTTGGCGTACAATCAGCTGTTGAACGTTGAAATGACAATTCTCTTCCTCTGTAAAGTGAGAAATTGAATCGCCGGGATGTTAGCTATTCCCATAAATATATTTGGACGTGATCCGGCCCTTCGCTGCCAAATAATATCTTTATTACAAATAAGATCGCGCCATCTCTACAGAGGAAAGCATCCAGGTGTCGCCAGATCTTTAGAAAAACGGCTTAATGGTAATTTCGGCCGGGGGGTTATGTTCAGTATATTTATTAAATTCCATATGTCTCATAGATGATAATCCTGTGGATACTGAATTAATAAAACAAATCAACATAGGCTTTCCACAATTGAGAGAAGCTCGCTCTAAGCAACTTAAGGAAAGATTGAAGGTAGTTAAGGCACTGCGATCAAACAGTGAAATGGAAAGAAAAGCAAGGAACAATTTGTGTAAGTTCATCCAATTCTGTACTTAAATCTATTTTAGTATTGCAGTATATATTGTTGTTTGGATTGCGCTTTTCAATTTCTAGTATAGATTATTTACTATGGTTTAAAAAATGCATCTTATTTGTTCTTTAGTACAAATTGATTTGGCCCAGGAACGTATAGAAAGTTTAAACTCCTCTCGTCAACATCATCTTGTTAAGCTTGCGAATCATTTTGCAATTTTTAAAGATCTATTTGGCGCAGCATTTTTCGTCCCGCGGGTACCATTAAATATTCAGGTTTGCTTTCCACTTTTTTCTCTACTCAAAAAAATCATTGTATGTTTTACCGCAGTTCGAACGCTCTGATGAAAAGTTATTACCAGTCTATTATGGAAATTTGATATCACCAACTGATGCATCAAAAGCTCCAAGCATTAGTTTTGATACGTCCAAAGATATCGTTACTGGGGAGGTAACAGTTCAGCTCAGTTCACATTCTTTCTTCCTTGTAGTAAATTGAATTTTGGTTCTTTTTCCAGAAAACTAGCGGACAGTCATACTGGACTCTATTGTTAACAAATCCTGATGGTCACTTTTCTGGAGGAGAAAAAGAATATGCACATTGGTTCATGTAAATATCAATAAATTTCGGTACCTGTTGGTCTAATAACAATATTTAACTTTTAGATCAAATATACCAAACAGTGATATAAGTAAAGGTGACTTGATTGTTCCCTATCTTCAGCCATTCCCTCCAAAAGGTTTGGGCTATCAACGCTTTGTATTTATTCTGTACAAACAGAACAAAAAAATAGATTTCAGCTCATACAAAGTGGAAAAATTGTAAGACGAAATCACTGCTAAAACTCATCCATTAATGCATTTTTTTATCTAGGAATGATTTAGAACGGAGAACGTTCAGCACGTATGACTTTTACAATAAATATCAAGAAGACATCACCCCCGCCGGATTGGCATTCTTCCAGTCAAGTTGGGATAAGAATCTAACAGAATTTTACCACAAAGTCTTAGGTACAGTTTAAGTACATTTTCAGTGATGGTTTAAGTGGATCTAAATATTTATATTTCAGAGATGAAAGAGCCAACATACGAATACGATTTCCCAAAGCCGTTCCTACGTGACCCAGAATGGTTCCCGCTTAGAATGCCATTCAATGATTATCTTAAGAAACATCGAGATATCAAAGAGGTAACCTGCGCAAAGTTGCTGAACTCTTAACTATTTCAATTTGTTTTTATATTAGGTGAACAAAGAATATTTGAAAATGGTTTTAGCCAGGACTCATCCGTTCAATGGACCCGAACCACCACTAAAGTATCCCAATGCACATCCACTTAAAGGAACGCCATCCTGGTTGAAAACAGAAATACGAAATAATCGGTTAAGGATTGGTAGAATTAATGATTACGTATAAAAATACTGAATAATGAGACACAAATATATGTAGAAATGAGAATTGATTGTTTTTACTTATCTAGGTTTGTTTAGGTCATTATGGCCGATTGATACTCTGATAGCCATCGTGTATCGATACGGGTACTTTTATTTATTTTTTGTGGCAACCTTAACTGAAATTTTAGCAACCGGGTATGCTCATCACGGCTGGGGAGGAAGCAAAATATTAAGCCTCACTCTTCAGTTCATCATAAATTACATAGCTTTACAAATCTATATATCAAGACCAATATGTACAACCAAACTTCGCCTCTCTTTTGGCGTGTCCTTGCATAATATCTGCTTTACTGAATTCTACGTTTAACAGTTATAGCGGTTAACGCGTTTTTAATTCGCTCCTGCCATTAATTTTTAAAACTTAAATAAATTCTAAAATGTCAATTGGAAATTAATTTTTTATTATATTGTCGAAACAATTTATTCATAATCGAATATCAGAATGTACTTCGATATCTATGATACAAGAAAGCGACAAATATCAGGAGCACTTCGGGCCCGGTGACATAGAGAAGCAACCTTGGGCGACAAATATCAACCAGTCAATGAATCAATCGACCAACGAAAAAATACTAAAAAACTGGAAGCAGAAAATACTGCTGATGACGGATGAAAATTACAAAAAGTTGTAACCAATGATGAATTGGAAATATGTAGTTAGGAAAGCGAACAAAGAACTCAAGCTGCGAGTGTTGAAAGAAACGTATGCCAAAAAACCACCAGAGAAGATACAGATACAGCACCCACCAAAACAATCTGGAGCCAAAACATCAACAATACAGGATATGGATGGTATACAAAGCACGAAGGAGCGACCGGTAGAACGAATAATTTTGTGGTACTTGCCGCAATGGATTATGAAATAGACTGAAGGTAATAATTATATAATCGTCTTCTTCTCAGCGCCACAGCCCCTCTCGACCCTTCGCTTCCTGTAAAAAGCGCCTAGAACAGTCTCGATCCATCGACCGTGTCCTCCAATTTCGAAATCCGAGCAGCGATGAACCGTCTTAGTCGACCGAGTCAGACCAGCTTCACCTCGGTTTTCCCACTGGTCTCCGCCCTTCAATTCTTTCAACGAATACCTTTTTGGATATCCGTTATTTTATTCTCATTGATTTTTAGCCGAAACCAATGTTAGTGTTAACAAGCCCTCCAGAAAAATTTTGCATACTCAGTCTAATTTTGGCAAGCCCCGTGAGCTGTAAGCCTACTTTGGCAAAAGGAAATGCTTGCATGGCGTAATACTATCTATACTATGTTTCAAAAGAAAAAGGTGCAAAACACATTCCTTGTATCCCTCAAATTCATCTTTCACTGCCCATTATACACCTACACTTTTGAGAGCAGCTAAATGAAACACACGTTCAACTCCCTCTACTGATAGCTAACTCGAAAAGTAAACAAACTCCTACTCTTTTAACTTTGAATCTCAATAACATATTCCTTCTCCATACTTCCTTGTGTACAGTCGAGTTTCTGGCGCAGTGTAAAGTCAAAGTCAAAAGCGCTTTATTCAATACTAATTGTTATAAATTTTAAAAGAATATAAAGCAAATTCCAAACAAAAGGAATACAAAAACTTAATGACCCAAATGGCTCTCTAAATTTATACGTTATCAGGTAAACACATTTGATCAAAAAAACTATAGCAAATTAATTATGATTATTACATATTTTATGATTTGATTGAAAAAGGAGAAAAAACCAACCTACACTATTGATTCCGAAGAAGTTTCAATATGAAGATATCGACTCTTGTTACTTGAGCAGTTTGATAAATTCTTCTATTTGGTATATAATGCTTCCAGTCCGTCTCAGGCTTTCTGTACAAACCAGTACAAGCACGAAGACATTTCCTTTCGAAAACTCTTAATCTTTCCATAGTACTAGTTGTAGCAGATCTGACATTCATATGTAAAAAACTGGTCTAACCAGTGTCTTGTAACAGATAATTTTGACCTTTTGATCAATGTTTCTGGAGCGAAAGACTCTTTGTAGGGCCATGACTACTTTTAGTGCCTTACTAATCATGATTTTGACATGTTCAGTACAGTACAGTTACTGATCGAGATGAACACCGAGGTATCGAACACAGGATTTATGTGGAACCCGTTCTGAACTATCCTCGCCAGACATGATGTAGAAATCCTTCCAATTACGTTTCAGGTCTTGACTAACCCCCTGCAGCGTTGTCCGAAACAAGATTGTTTCGCACTTCTGCGCATTGATTTTCATTTGTAAATTGTCAGTTTATAGCTGCACATTATTGAACATTTTTTGGAGATTGCTCTGAACTATTGTAGCTTTTTGGTCTGCCGTATAGATGATCAGATCATCAGCAAACGCTACCAATGATCGCTTTGGCCAGACATTAAAATCAAAGCCGTTCAATAGCTTGCGAATGAATATTGAGAAGAGCAGAGTCGCAGTAACTGTCCCTGCTGTGGACCATTCAAGACCTTGTATTCGCGCATTGTTGTCAGATTTCCATCAGTTACAACAAACGATTTCCCGTATAACATATTGCACATCATGGCGACAAGGTGTCTGGGGAACTTGTCCTGAAGGAGTTTAAAAACTAGTCCATCTAACCACACCATATCGAAGGCTTTCTCCATATTAATGAGACATGATCCAACACATTGTCTATCATTTAGTTTCCAACAGATGTCTGGGTTACTTATGTTATTGCATGTGCGGTCGAATGCCTGGCACGAAAACCAAATTGGCGAATCGGCATCAATTCATATTCCTCAATGTAGGCGTTTAATGTTCTGTTGAGTATCACTTCAAACACCTTGCTGATATTAGGCAGCAAGCTGATTGGGCGATAGCTTTTAGGGCTTTTAGGGATTCTTTTCCTTTCTTCAAGATCGGAAATATCTTAACCTTTTTCCACTCATTTGGTAAATACGAATTGTTCAACATGTTGTTGAACAAAATGCAATAATTCCTAATAGCAACCTCAGGCAAATGTCGGAGAACTACATTTGGAATAGCATCAGTACCACATGATTTTTTGTTGTTTATCCTGCGAAATATGAAACATAAGTCTTCATAGCTGACAGAATAATCAATAAGATTGAAGCTTGGTTTGAGGTCAGATGTGAATGTTTCATTGAAATGAACAATTGATTGGCCATTCAGGCTTGATTTGAAGTCGGAAACTTTTGCTTCAACGACCTCTGAAAATATTTCATTCCCTCTCTCAAGGTTTGGTAGATGAACCAATTCAAAATATGTTCCAATCAGGGCAACTTTCTGCAATTCCTCACAAATAATCCTGTTTCCATTTCTATCCAGAGTCGTACTATCATTTCGATACCAGCCCTTTCGTGAAGATTCTTTTCATTACTAGTGTCTTCAAGATTCGATACCTTCACTCGAGACTTCTTGCGGAATATGCTATTCAGTTTCACGAAAATGCCATCTGGGTCGTGTGGGCTAATACCCCTCAATTTTTCCACCCATTGATTGCTGACCTCACTCCTGAAGTATGAACGGATTAAGTTCCGGACATTCTTCAGGTGTAATTTCAACAAAGCCAACGAGGGATGGTTGTTGTCCAAAAATCACCGATAAGTATTGTTCACGCGTGTGAGAGGAAGGCTTTTCAATCTTTTCAACCTTGCAATGGTTGGTGTTTCATATCGTTCCATATTGTTCCGATGTTTAGTCTTGGGAAATACTTCCTCAATCGTTTCCAACGTCAGCTTCTCTAACTTCAACAAATAGAGATCTATTTCATCGTTAGTTAGATTCCTGTCATTAGGAACCATTGAGCAAGCGATGCCATCATCAGAAGGAGGAGATTGTAGTAATCGAGCAGTCATACAAGCAAACTGCTCGAAAACCTTCCTATCTCCTATCCAAAATTATAATGGCAGATTTTAAAAAAAATATGTAATTATTTCCCTTGTAATTGTAATTTGTAGGATAATTTTTCTTCTTATTATTATATTAAATGTAACTTTATATCAATTTTCCTCTATATTAAATTTTTAACGTTTTCTATAATTATATTCTTCATGAGATTTAACTTTTATCACTATTTAGAATCTTTTTATTTTTTCTTTACGTAACCAATTTTTTTTGAAAAAAAAAAAAATTTGAATCTGCCCATTAAAATTTAGGATGTGGAAACGCCAACCAGCGCGGACGCCGCGAGTAAAGAAATTGCTTCAATTTGAAACTTGAGTTGCATCAGCGTTTTTTTTTATCGATTAGATTTGAACCCATCGAAATAAAAAGAATTCGCGAGAACCTTACGTGCTATTAACATCAAACGAGTGTAAATTTGGTGTATCGATTGTACATTGTCCGCCAGGAATGTTCGCTTGTGTTGTGTGTTAAAATGTCTAATTTTGGAATAAAAGCTTCGGGAACGCCAACTGATTGCTAATACCTTCATGAATCGTTTAAAGCTAAAAGGAAGTCAGAATATCTGAAATACTTTCCCAGTGTTCGATCTAAAGTCATTGTAGTTGGAATTTCGGTATTCATTCGCGTAACCGGTAGGGATGTTGTTAGAGTAAGCTGCAATTTCCGCAACCCAGCGCTGGATAACGGTTGCATGTTAAAGTGGTTGATGAAAATAGCTGGGAATAAACCTTGTCCAAATGCCACGAAATTGCATGATCATACGGGTTACGTAGCGTGTAGCAAACGAAAGAAAAGAAACTGGTCGGGTCTTTCGTGAAAGTTTGCGCAAATGAGTGAATTGTTCCAAATTGAATATCCCGCGAGTGACGCAAACGGCTGGCCTGTATGAAACACATCCGGAATTTCCTCATTTCAAATTGAACTTTGCTACCAATTTGAACGTTTTTCCTCTCGAAAACACTTCGCCTTCATGTTCAGACTTAAATCTATCATGTGATAGCGGGAAAGATGATAAGAAAACGCTTATTAATAATATAGAAGAAGATTTATATTAAATCTGACCAATTCTACAACATGTATTAGCTTATTTGGCAGAAATTATAAAGACTATCAGTAGCTTAAAGTGGGGAGAAGGAAAGAACTAAACAAACTTTAACGGGCTAAGAAAGTGAGTTTTTTTTGTTGGATATTTATTCATTGGACATGATCAGAAGAAAATTTCAAAGAATTAAACAAAACTTTTATGGGCTAAGAAAGTGCGTTTTTTTTGTTGGATATTTATTTAGTGAACATTATCAGACGAAAATTTCAAAGATTGACTAAATATTTTTTTTTAATGAAAACGACGAGTGATTAGGGGTGGGGTAAAAGTTATTTTTTCCGAACAAGGCGTTATATGCAAAACATATGGTTATGAAGACAAGTTTGAAAAGAGACTTATAAAATAAAAACTGAGCTCGCAATATACTTTAAGAAATATTTGAAATTATAGAGACATTAGTTGCTTTTTCGGAGCGAAGCTAGACGGGGACCAATGGCAAATTCGATACAACCATGAGCTGTATGAAATTTTTGATGAACCGGAGGCCTCAAGGATTCTACGACTGCGGAAGCTGCAATGGGCTGTACACATGAATACCCAAGAAGGTATTCGTTGGGAGACCTGAAGGCCGGCGGCCAGTGGGGAAACCGAGGAAACGCTGGTCTGACTCGGTCGACGAAGACAGTTCATCGCTGCTCGGATTTCAGAATTGGAAGACGCGGTCAACGGACCGAGACAGTTGGAGGCGTTGTTTGCAGGAAGCGAAGGCCCGAAAGGGGTGTAGTGCTAAGAAGAAGGAGAAGAAGAAAGTGGTAAATTCTTCCTTTCTACGGTTGAACTTCTTGTTACAAAGGCTTTGACTGAATCAAAATTAATGTCTGTTACAGCTTCTTTGAGCACCTGAAGAAGATCGACCGTATCCTCTCCGCAGTCCAAACCCTTCAATAGGAAGGCCTGATTCTTCTCACTTTCTGGGGTATAGGTGAAGGGTGGAACCTCCCCAAAATTTAGCGCATCTTTTTCTCACTTGAAATCAACTAGTGATTTCGTCCTTATAGTTAATTTTTCGGTATTAACTCTTTTGATCTCGGAACTAGCTAGTTTATTTTCGGCTGCCAATAGCTGAACCATATATTTTCCGCTTTGTCCAAACACGTTGATTGGCGGAACTTTTTTGTCTTGTTGGAAGCTATTTCACAGGATCCAGCAGAACTGTAGGCTGGTTTTTTCTCCTTATTTTTATTTTTTAAATACTGAATAAAATTTAAGTCATTATCTTGATTAGAATTACCTTTGATGTTTTCTTCAATTTTCATTTCTTCGGTTAATCCCTCCAGCGCTGCAAAATAGTTTTGACTCTCGTTGGTGCCACCAGCACTTAGAACTTCTTGTGGATTTGCTTGTTTTGCACTTTTTTTCACCTTTGTTACCTGTTGCCATTGATTTTGCGGCTGTGTGTTTTGAGGCTTCATCCCATTCTTGAATAGATCCTTGAGGGACTGTATCTCTAGCCTTAGTTCATCATTTTCTTTTTGAAATTTGGCCATTTGTTGATTGTCCACTATTATTTGCAGCTTGCACCCTCCATCTATGTTCGTTATGTTTTCTCTTGGATATTATCACCAGTTTCGTATTCGGCGTTTCTCCAGGTTGCCCCAACGGTGGGAAGCCATTGGGCTCCTCCATACCAGCGGCCTTGAAGTTTTCTTTGGTTCTTTGCTTTGCTTTACCAATCGCAGTAAAAAATATTCGATAGAAATTTCCTGAGTCAATTACTTTGATAATATCAGTTTTTCCCGATAAAAATTAACTTCGGACTGACGCTTTTTAAAAAATTAAGTTAATTTTGAAAACGTTTGACAGGAGTGATTTAAAAGAGGTCTATACGCAAATACTGCTACGATCCATCCCTTCGTCTCAAGCTTTCCCCCCACAAAAGAAATCAGCTAACAAACAGAAGATCATAGCAAACTGTTATATAGGTATCTATACTTTTCTTTTGAGAAGAGCAGAACTTCCTAAAGTAATTTGAAGAACTCGATTATCTAATAAGCTGGCATAGTGTATGCGATGTCAGATATTTTATTTAACAATATATTGATCATAAGACAAAAATATGAACATAAGCTACATTTCAACTAAAAACATCAGATAACTGAACATTGCTATCTAAAAAATCTTCATTTGGAATTGTTAATAGCTCGATAATTGAAACTTCATCATCAGGAAGGTCGTAAGTTTGTTTTATTTCTTCTTTAAGGCGCTTCAAGTCAGTCTCAGAATTTGCCAAGTGAAGTCTACCGACGTTTCCATTTTCCGAAGACATAGGATCGCCGAATTTTTAAAATCGATTATTGTTGTGAAAGCACGATTTTTGACACTAAATTATAATTTTTAGGAAAAGACAAATGCAAATCTCAGTTGTTTGCTGAGTTGAATAAGTTTTTTTTCAAAATATAAAAAGTTGATAACGTTTGTATCTTGTTTGCTTAAAATTTTTCCGATTTAGTTGATACCAGTTTGAAATAAAACAAATCTATTTTGTCCTAATTTAAATAGGTATCAGTCGTATCAGCATGCATAATTAATTTTTTAAGAAGTATATATACTATATATATATATTGTTACATGTACAAATAATTACATGTACAAATAATTCTGCGAGCTACTGTCGCAATTGTTTTCATCATCATTAAGAACGTCAACGAATGAATTTACTCGAACCCACGAGAATCCAACAAGCATGATCAACATCTGCAAGTGACGTCACTCCATTCATGAACTAGCTCGAACATACCAGGTACCTCTCGGTAGAACATTCGCCAATGTGCGAGAAATGGGCGAATAGGTAGAGACCCTATATAAAGGCGAGCTGAATGAATGGGGGGAATCATTCATTCGACCGCGAGAAGAACTGCGATTGTGTGTGGGAAGCGATATTCTTCGAGTAGTAGAAAAGTGTGTTTCGTAATAGTGAAGTAATTTAGAAGACAATTGCGATAATAAATTTATGGACAAGTGTTAGATAGTTTTAATAGTGACAATTAAAATTAGTGAAAGTGTTAACTGATTATTGTGCATTTTATTTAATTGAATAAACTCTTTTAACTTAAATTAAAAGACATTGCGTTTTCACTTTCCCGGAACATTAAAATTATAGGCCGCGAACCAATAACACGCGACAATATATATATATATATATATATATATATATATATATGTATATATATATATACATATATATATATATATATATATATATATATATATATATATATATATATATATATATATATATTTATTTGTATTGAATCCATTTCATGGAAATGTAATGAAAGTTAGACAAGAAGACTTGATAAAGACACTAATAACAGTGACTCAAATTGAAAATGACCCACCAGGGGAAAATCTGTTCAAATGCATTACTTTGTCGTAAAATAAGGTAGAAAAATGTCCGTAAAGCTTGTAATGAATCATGCGACGCCGCTGGCAACCACTACTAACACACCTTGCTGCTAGGTAGCTTGTCATTTCACGTTGCTTGCGACGAGCGCACATCCCACGTCAATTTTGTCGTGGGATGTCAAGAGGATTTGACAGCCACATGCCAGTGAAGTGTGCACGTAGTGGCCGCCACCCAAGAAGAGAAGTGATAGTCCGGGGAAAAGAAAAAAACGTGGGAGCGGGTTGGCGATCTCCGATTAGTTGTCAGGTTAGAAATCTTACAGTGTATATACGAAGTGTAATCGATAGATTGACTGAGTGGAGAGGAATTTGAGTTCGAGGGTAAATTATGAAGGTGTTTTTGATCAAATTGGGAACAATGAGGCAGAAGTAGGTGCGTATAATGCTACATATTGTGTTATTTTCCTGCTATTAAAAGCGTCAAATTCTTTCGTTGATAAAATTCTTCTATGGCGTAGCACTCATTGTACTTGTATTCGTTTATTATTTCTTCTGGGTTTTGGGGCTGCTGTGTATGCCGATTGAAGAAGATCATTGGATTCACGGTCTGTTCCCGCCTCTGCCATATGCGTTCGCAATCCCGGCAGCCTTTGGGGTTATCTTCGTCGGAGGCTTGGCAATTTTTACATTGGTGAAGATACGCAGTTATACTTGAAAGATCACGTTATGAAGCGGTCCTAATTGTGATTTTGCACAAACGACTTCATGAAGGTCATGAAAAGATAAGCCGGTAATAAACGCCAGTAAGGTTCCTTTGCTTCTTGATTGCTTTCCTTATCAGCAAACTGGTTGAAATAACGACTGTGATGGTGGATATATGTGTCCTGCAGAGCGACTGCGGTCAAACAATCAATGGCAGCCCTCGTCAAACGTCGCTTGCTTAAACTGCGAAACTGGTGCAGTGGGTGGTTAATCATCGGCATTTTTGGTGTAACTTGTGGCCGCAATACTACGCTCGCTGCCGGGCTGTAAAACTTCTTCACCAGCAACCGAAACAAAGGCATCCTCAACACGAATCTCGTTGTGGCCGAAACGTTCGTGCTTAACCAAGACAACTATTCCCTCGCTAAAGACCACCCCGACACAAATGGGAACCGAACTAAGCATATCAATTCGGAAATCATGTGTACATTGGATGTCGGACCCATTTTGTGAGTACAAGATTTATAAAGTTCTATGAACTGATAAGAAGTACACCTAATAAATGCTGCTCAAATGAAGGACAAACAAAAAAAAACAATGATTTATAAGCTAGTTACCTTTAAGTTTCTGATTCGATCTTACAAAAAGCAATTTTTACTCTAAAATTACATTTACATAATTTTAACTTACAACTTCACTTCGCAAGATTTTTTTTAATGAGTTGAAAATTTCATAATTCCATTCCAATTAACTTTTAATTCAATTTCATAAGAATTGTAATTTTTAGAATTAGTTTTATAATAGTCATCACTGAAGATGACCCAAAGGAGTCGAAACGCGTCTGCTCACACAGCAAAGCAAAGCCCGACGGCTTTTCAAGGAAAAAAAATTTATAATGAGTTTCAGCCCTTCTAACAAACTAAACCCAACTTTATATTCGTGCTCACATCATTACTTACCATAGAATTTGCATTACTAGTTAGCTCAAGATGTGATAATAGTAGTATTTGATTCTAAATTCAAGCTTTTTATTGGGCTTTTTCATTAGCAATAAGAAAGCAATGTTTTTGCGGGTTTCTGATGTGCTTTTGCTACTAAAATATAATTTTAACGAAAAATTTGGTACGGGCAAAAGGCTGCGATTATTTGGTTTAATTTGTCTTTACCTTATACTCAGCAGTATTATTAATTTAGCGACTATATAAATCTTTTTGGATTTAAAAGTTAATAAGTTGATAACAACAATGTTTAGCAAATTTTGTTTGCAATCATAAATTTGTAGTGCGAGTGCCTATTACATTGGTTCACACAGTCAATCCTTAAAATTCCTTTTAAATTATTTTAAATAATTTGCAGCTTCCTACAAGTACTGCTGAAGAAAAAAAGAATAACTATTTTATGTTATTTACAGAGGCCTACAATATAAAACAAACGACAAAATATAATTAACGTAAATAAAAGAAGATACGTAAAAATAAATAAATGAATCTTACCTACAAAATCTATAATCAACAAATAAAACAAGTACATAAGATTATCTAAATATAATATTGATCAGTATTATAATATTTATTTAAATGAATTTAATCTGGGTATTACAATATATAACCTTCCAGATCTCCATTCCATTTGTTGGTTTTATGATAATAAAATCTTTGTAGGTTTAAACAGTTTTATATAATTTTTCCTGCGTATATTGAGTGCCAAAAATGAAGTTCTAGCTTTTTTTGACAGAACAATTATTTCCATTAGGCACATAGCATAGGAGTCAAAGTAGACCCACATTCAATAAATATGCGTAATAATTTTGAAGAGAGCTAACTATGATTACTTTAACATTACTATGAATTAGATAATTCCAGATTATTTAAACTACTCGTAAGTCGAATTAAACACTTTATATTGATACTCGTAGGACAAAAAAAAAGCATTAAAATATAACATGAATTGCTAACTCTAACAACGACTTTCCTTTCCAGTGGTCCTTCCTTTCAGCGGGAAATAGAGTGCATGGTAAGTATGCTGTCGCGAGGGTAGGGTTTGAGAAAATCCGCTGAGGTCGGTTTCGCGTCGCGCGCGGTACGCGGTACCTCAGTTGATTTTGGTTTTTCTTTAGCGTAGTTTTTTTCGGACTTACGTTAACGTAGTATATTTTTCGGTACCGCGACGAAAATTCGGGAACGCGAAGTAAAGATTAGATCTTTGTCCTTTGACTGATTGTATGAGGAAATACGGAGTAACGTAAAGTAGGTTTCCTCTCCGTATGGTTTTGTTTTGGTGACGCGTTTGAAAATTGACGGGCATGTTTTGGTGGCTGAAGATTGTAAATGAGCGTAATCCATTTGGCGACCCGCGACCGAAATCCTCTCCGATCTAGCTGGCCGACAAGCAGCCACCGCGAAAATGGATTACGGTGCACGGATTGGTTGACCGGTTGGTACCATCCGTTGGCACTACTCAGACTTAACGTCTAGAACCGATGAGAGGTCGGTTCCTCGTCCGGACTTAGACTTGAAGAATCATTACAAGCTCTGCAGCGATGGTCTGCTGCGTCGGCGAAAGAGGATGGTAAGATCCGCCGAGATTGGCCTTGTCTGGGGACGCGTGAATGCGCTGGCAGGCTAGCTACACTACAAAAACATTTCAAGCATCCACTACAAAAACATTTCAAGCATCCACAAATTCGGAAGTGTTGTTTGATTCGCGATCGGAGTCGAAAAGGAGGTAACCGCCTAAGGACTATGAGCACGCTGGTTCAGAGGACAAATAGGACCTTGCAAAAATGGACGGACTTGAGGAGACCGTCGTTTCCGACAATACTTATGGTCCCCAAATAAGAGTGGGGCATCCAGGTGGAAGCGGTGCCCCCTCGCACCCTCAACCGGTTCAAGATCCAAAAGTAGACGTGACAATGTCAAAAAAAATTTCACATTCAAAGTACGTGTCTTGCACTCTGATTCTCACGCTTCTCTTGACTCATCTGACAATGGACAGTAAATTGATATTACCTTTCAATGCCGTTGCGATAAATTCGCGATAATTTTTGAACGGGACGAACAAAACACCACTGTGATAGCGATGGCGTCTGTAACGATTTTCGTGTGGTTGCCTGGTTTTGGATTCCCCACGTGACCTTCCTCGGCAAGGCATTCTCCGGGTATCCAATGCGTCATAGCGATCTGCGCTGACACACAAAAATTGCGGTTAGGTACTCCCTTTGGGTTCACACTTTATTCACTTTGAGGTTAGGTATTCCGCCCTTTTTCTGCTTTGTCGTCATCGTGCAACTGGAAACAGCAAAGTAATTTCCAGATTCTAATGTGTTCACTTCGACTTTACTCGATACAACACAATTTATACTTGCTAAAACACAATTTACAACGGGAATGTGTAAAAGACAAATTATTTCGGAGAATATAGCAAAAAAATCCGTTTCAGAAATGCACAATAACCGTTTCAGAAATGCAATCTTGCCATCTGGCCCGTGCCTTCCACTTTCTGACGTTCACTCCCACACAAAAGGGCCGATTCATTAAAAGTCTTTAACGGAGATAAATTCTATTTCTGGTGCAACTTCTTGAAGCACCTGAAGGAGATCGACTGTGTCCTGTCCGCAGTCCAGACCCTTCAATAAAAAGGTTTGATTTTTCTCGCTTTTGGGGTTGTATGTAAAATGCGGAACATCTCCAGAATTCAACGCACTTTTTGCTGCCTGAAAATCAACCAATGACAGTTCTAATTGTCAGTTTAACGGCATTAACTCTTTTGATCTCAAAATCATCTAACTTATTTTCGGCTGCCAAAAGCCGAACCATATCTTTGCCTGTTTGCCCAAATACATTGATTGGTGGGACTTTTTCTTTCTTTTGATTAACCTTGACAGACGGACCAGCAGACAAAACTTGTTTTTTTCCCCTATTTGGAATTTTTAAGTATTCAATAAATCCACTATCTGAGTTAGCAGTACAATAATTAGAAGTTTTATTACCTGTATCCAAGTCAATACTCATGGTACCTCCTAGTCCTAGTCTAGTGCTGCATAATGATTCGTGCTGACGTTTGCTCCGCCTGCGCTGAGGACATCATCTTGATCAGTTTCTTATCTTCAGTCGTATTTTAATTTACCTCCTTTTCTTTCTTGTTTTCTTTTGGTTTGTTGAACGTCAATGTTCCAACGAGTGCTTCTAGTGATTTGATTCGAAGTTTGAGCTCTTCGTTTTCTTTCTCAATCTTCTCAGCTTTCTCGTTAGCTTTGATTAACTGCTCGATCTCGATGACCGATAAAATTTGCGGTTTTTCTTCGTTGTTTCGTATCTTCGTTTCAGCTTTTTTTCACCCGTCATCGTCGGCGATGGTCACGATCGTTCTGGTTGATGGCTGAAGCCATCGGGCTCTTCCATCTCGTTGCTTTTGCAGCGAGACTAGAGGAAATATTCTTAAACCGGGACTTCCCTTGAACGTATTTCCACTTTTGATACTTCTTCAGGAAATAAATTTCAGGTATTCGATAAATGTTCGAATAATTCGACGGTTATGGTTTTCAATTAAAAAAAAATTACTTTCAACTGACTTTTGAGAAAAATTAATTGATTTTTAAAATTAATGACAGTAGCAATTAAAAACACGTCTACACGCGACGAGTGCTAGACGTAGAATCACCTTTGCTATTCAATTTGGCTCTGGAATACGTCGTAAGAAAGCTACCTGCCGGTACAAGATGTACATTTGTAGTTGAAGCTTAACGGTTTGAGCGTAAGGATTGTTTTATGCTTAAACGTTACATGACTTAAGTGATCAATCATTGGCAAAATATAATTCTGACAAGTGCAAATGCAAGTGCCCTACAATGCTCTTATTTTTAAATTTCAACGTTTGGAATACAATGAATTTTATTTCACTGTCGTAAAGTTCTCTCCGCAACACTTTCATAAAAAAAGCGCAATTTTTATTCACAGTATGCGCCAAAGATTCCTGTTTAAAACCACTATAAAATTGTGAAATAAAGTTATAACAATTACTCTATAGTTCATACCTTTATTCATGTAACACAAATTAAACCAAAATTGAAAAGAAAAACGAGTAATTCGGTTTTGCCCCTTTTTACATTTAAACTTAAAAATATTAATCAGGTGGGCAAATTGTTAATTCTGGGAAAATATCAGAGATTTGTACGTTTGTTTTTAAAAATTCAACTTTAGGTATACGATAAAGCTCCTTTAAGGGCACTGTGGCATTTTTCAAATTATACGTTTGAGTAATATCATCCTTTAATGTTGTAATCTTCTCGTAATTCATCCAATGATTCAAACTTGTCTGTAAAAATGAACACGTGGTATTATATTGGGAATAATTATTTCCGTTCTGTTTTAGTCGCTTGCTAAAATCTGGTGAATTGCAATTACTCCCCTTCGTTAAGCATGTTGATGGCATTACAGTTGAAATTAAATCAACTTCTAGCTCTTCATAAATAACTCTCTTTAAGTTTCGACGATTACGTGGTCGCACCTCAGGACTAGTTGTTATTGGGATATTATCATATTCACTTTCTCTACGTTTCCGATCACGCTTGGGTTGTTGCTTTGGTGTCGTTTCAGTCTTTTGCGCACTTTTTGGTTTTCGTTCATTTGTTGATTTTGTTTTTGTCATTTCACATTTGGATAATTGAGGATCACATGCTGAACTTGTAGACTCTTCGGGTATTGTTGTTTCTGAGGATATAGATACTGTTGATGGTGTAACTGATGGGGATGACGTGGCCGTTTTCAGAGAGCTTAAAAATGAACGTAATGCTTCCGCCAAAGATACTTTTTTTGGATCGTCCAAATATGATGCCGGTTGATTATTTGAAGACATAGGAATGTATGCTTCAAAGGTACAATTTTCCAGGCCTGGAACTCTTGGAGCTGGAAGTGGAATCGTTTTCATTTCAACAAATTTTTCATTAATTTTTGAAGTTGATTGAGTGCATGCAGTTGCCATTGTATCCACTATTTCGGATTTATCAGCTTCAAGTGTGATCTCATTTACAGCTGTATATTTAATCGGCAAAGGAATAAACTTTTCACTTTTCATGGTTAAATAAGAAACATATCTTTTCGGACGTTCATTATTTACAGTAGCCAACTTATGAGTTGAATTGACAAAAAACTTAATTTCTCCCGACGAAGACCCTTGGGTAGCACTAACATCAGTTGCATTGTTTTCACGTTTGCTATCAAATCGATACAGTGTTGAGGTTCTCATTGATTCTTTGTAATTTTGATCTTGTGTTAGCCTTTTAATCGATTTTCTACTCCTTGGATTAATAACTAATAAACAACATGAAATTTTATTGAAATTACTGTTCAGATTTCTCGGTACAATATTGAATGAAGCAAAAACGCCGTTTTTTGAAAATCTATAAAAATTCCCAAAATCAATATTTATTACAATGGCTTTGCATTTTTGTATCATCAAAGAAATTTTCGAATCGACATAAAATTCTAAGCCATACGTTATTTTATAACGGATTGGTTGTAGAATTATTAATTTTTCCGGATTGGAATCCTCTGAATTGTTGTTGATTGTCAATTTTTCATTTTTTTTTGTAAAATTTGATTTTGGGAATTCAAGATCAAGTAGATTTTGAAATATATTTCTTCGCGCATTTTCATTATTAATATATTTTTTCAACAGGTGATCGTAAGTTCCATTTGAAAATTGATTTCTTCTTTTAATTGCACTTCTTGTCCGTTTTGCAACTGGAGTTGTAAAATCGCTTAACATAAAATTTTTAGTCAATTTTCTAGTTCTTTTGGGTTTTTCCATTTTTCAAAATTTTTGCCAGATAACATTTGTGGTAGGAGGTTTTGATCACTAATAGCCTGTAAAAAAACCGAAAAAATTCACTCAGACTACAACATTCAAGATTTATAAATACAGGGAAACAAAAATCGTTATCAAAATTATAAGTTGTGTAAAACAATGTTTACTTTACTCTTTTGAAAAGTGTAAATGTCTATGCCTGCCCGTCCGTGTGTCACAGAAGTTTTTGAGGAACTTAAGTAGCTAGAATCACCAAACTTTGAAAAATCTCAAGGATGGCGCTCTTATGAAAGTTTCATAGCTTAAAAAAATTTCAAAGGGTTTCAAGGGAGATCTTCTAATAAAGGATGTAATCCTTTGAAATTTCGTTTTAATCGAAAGCAATTGAGTAGTGCACAAATCAAAGGTCTTGATGCGTTCTTTAACTATCAAGACTTAAAATTGAATGGTTCCACGGGGTAAGGAGGGGAAGTTAAAGAAAACGAAAAGAAAATGGTCATTTCCCCCTTGTGATTAGAATCTAGTGAACTGAAAAACTCATTGCGTTAGATCTTTATATCGACGAGGGAAACAAATACTTCTAATTCACTCATTATTGTTAATAATAGTAAAATTTGTCAATCTTACGTTTTCCCCAAATAAAACTGGTTGGGCAAGGTTTAGGTACCCAAACAGTGTTTGGGTTACCTCAGGAAGCAAAGGCCCGAGAGGTGCTGTAGTACTACGAAGAAGTAGAAGAGGTAAGTGCCTTACAACTCAATGGAATTCAACATTTAGGTAGTTATTTATAAGATGGTTTCATCCTGTTAGATTCGAAATAACCTGTGGTGACTGCAGCAGATTCCTCACCGTTTGCCATCTGCCCACTGTACGATAATTCTCTTTACAATAAGGTGACACGTCAGCTGCGGAAAATTGAAAAACAAAGCAGTTTTAAAAAATAAGGGATCATTTTAATAAAAAATAATTAGTTAAAATAACTTAATAAAGATAAAATTTAAAAATTTACCGTGATAAAAAATGATAGCGATATGTTTTAAATTTTTATAATTGTTAACGTTTATATCAAAAATAAATTAACTAATAATTTAATTAATTTGAAGTTATTCAATCATTTTCAACTTATATAAATGAAAAGCCACACATGGTTGTTGTAGCACAAGAATATTTAAATGATTGGCGCTTTGTTTAATCTAGATTCTTTTGAAATTTGCAGGATATGACAACTTTATGTTTAGTACATTTAAGTAATACTTTATTGAACTTAAGTATACCCATACAATTTTATTCAAGATAATTTGAAAGTCGCAAATCGTACTAAATTTAAGCATATACTGCACAGTAGTGGCGAGGCGCCCATATAAGCCGATTTCCATCGGCATCCCTTCTTGTAAATTCCTAATGGGTAAAATCGTGTCGTAAGTGTAGAATTACTTCAATTCATAACTTTCAATATGCATTCCCCACCTGTCAGTATTTTACTCTTAAAATTTCATTTCTTTATTCTGTACATTTTGGTACTATTTTTCCTGTAACAAACAAGCTCATTCGCAGTCATATTGCGCTTATAAGCCAAGATTGCTATCGGCTTGTCTTCTTTACCGTAAAGTTCGTATCACCTCTATAAGCAGTACTAAAAGTTATTTATGCAGCTTATCGAAAAATTTTTCGTTCAGCACTATTCCTGAAAGGCAATGTGAAAGCCGGGAGTACTATCCACTTTTCGATTTGCTCTTCAATAGGAAAAGGGCACCATGGATTTCAAAGCACACTTATTTCGTCAAACAATTGTGTACTAGCTCTCTTAATACATTGAACTGACTTAATTTACCTATCTAGTTTTGGGGAGTTTTATTTGGTTTCATATAATCAAATTTACTTTTTTTTGTGGTAGGGAGGTGAAGGCATTTACGCCCGCCGAGTCTGGCAGTGTGGGACTCCCATGGAGGATACCATTGAACTACCCACTAAACACCTCCCCTGTCAATCTGAGAACCTAGCCTGGAACCGTTTGACACATTACTTCGGGCCAGGTCTCGTTTTGTTACGCCGTGGGGCGCCTTCAAGCTGGGGAGTCCCTTTCCTAGCGGGAGGGGAGAGGGGAAGAGGAAATGCCAGAAGAGCAATCCCCCAGCGCCTCCGGCTGCTGTGAGTCCCTTTTATATTTTAGGACTGCCCGAGCATAATGTGCCACCTGGTTCCATTTGTCAACCGATTCGAACATCACCGCAACTATATTATCCGGGGTGAGCTCTCCCGTTACTTAAAGAATAGTTTTTTCTCTATTTCGGCTCGCTTTTACTTCGTTTTAAATATCAGCAATATATTTTGTTAACAAATATTCCTATTTGATATATTGCCCTAACGTTTAATTGCAAAACTGTAATGAAGAAGGTTAATTTATGCAGCATTTATGTTTATGCATAGACTATACTGATTTGGCTAAACCATCAATAGAATACATCTCTCAAGTTTTGATCGGCTTAACCTGATGAGCTTATTCATGAATGGCTAAAGTTAAAAGTCCGCATTTTATTGTCTGGATACAAAACCCTTAGGTTAGGAGCATCTGCTATCGCTGATGTTATTTTTTCCTATGTTGAAACCTTAGTCCAGAATTATAGGGTAAATCCTATGATCCATCTAGCGATATCTGTGATTAAAATTTAACTTTAAAAAGTCATGTATCGTATAATACGAACAATAGTACCCTGTACAATTTTAATTGCTTGTTCAGCGAGTTGGATTACATTTTTATAGAAGTATGACTCGAATCTTTGAAAAGCCTTAGCTTGCGATGAGTTTACACAAGTACGCATTTGATATGTGGGTTTGATTTTTACTTGTTTTCCTGATGGTGATTGAATTATTTTTCATGAAACATACATGTTTCTTCAGATACCTATTGATAAAATGGTTTACCGAACCCTTTCTTAGTTCTGCATGTAACAACATTTCACCCATATTAATTTTCCATACAGACATTTCTTCCCGTGATCAATTATGAATATAAATATCTTCTATACGAAATTATCCTATCTGAAATATCGAAATGTGCATGATTGCATCACGAAAATTGAAAAATTCTAAATCTAAAGAGGAGAGGGAGAGCATGTGTTTATATCAGCTACATACCCTTTCCATAAGAAACTAGATTTTCTAGAGATGGTCAAAAGAGCACTCAAGCCAATGTGACTGAAAACCGTATTGCACTGGTTTCAAAAGTAGTGACGTTAACATGGCGACCACAAGTGACCAGTGTTGGATTGATAATGGCGCCACTCGCCATGTTACTTCAAATTTAAACTGTTTCATCGACTACAAGCCTATTTCTGTGAACTCGAATGCTACGGGGAAGGCCGCAGGAAAGGAAGGAGGTTTCAAAGCTCGCGGCAAAAGTATTATCGAAGTGGCCAGCTCCGTCCATGGAAATTTGGAAACATTCACGCTCAATGATGTATGGTCCGTGCCTGACATATCACGAAATCTTGTTGCTGTCTTTACGGCCCACGATCGGAACGCTAATAGCAAGTTTGAATCCACAGATACTGAGTGTCAGTTCAGTATTGATGGGCAATCAATTTTTAAAGGTACCCGCAACTCAGGTGAGACCCTATACCGTGCCTCATTTCACTATTCAACCGGCGAAGGTATGTACCAGCGTAAGTGAAGATAACCGAACTCTTTAGCTCTACCATCAACGATGGGGTCACATGGACGAGCATTATATCCAATCCAAGCTAGATTCTGAATTGGGAATTGAGATGCCAGCTCACAACGAAATCTACGAGCCATACTCGTTCGGTAAGGCACATCGTTTGCCGTTTGGAACCCGAGTCAAAACTTCGACCCCTGGTGAGTTATTGTCCGGTGATGTATGTGGCCTGTTCGATCCATCTTTCAGTGGTCGTCGCTACTTGATCGTCATCAAGGACCATTATTTCAGGTACCACTACTACTTTGTCGCATGCAAAAACTCTGCTGTCAGGGAGGCCTTGCGTGAAGTGCTGACTAAAGCTCATACGCTAGGTCACACCGTTAAGGAGTACCTGAGATCCTGAAAGAGTATAGCTAAAACCAGAGATTGACCACCCCATATATAGAACAGAATGGAGCAGTGGAACGGAAGAGCACTCAATCATAGAAACGGCTATGGGACTCCTGGTGTAAAATTTTTTCAGGCCATCTGGGCGGAACTTGTCACAACGGCAGGCTAGGTCCTTAACCGAGTGGGGAAATCACCGATTGCTGACAAGCTGCCCTACGAACTCTGGTTCGGTCAGAAACCGAGGATCACATATCTCCGCATTGTGAATTCAAATTACTATGTTCACATTCCTGTACAGAAGAGACGCAAAATGGAAGCAAAGGCAGTACTTGCCTATCATCGGGATGAGCGTTATCGAATCTACGTTCCTGAAGAGAAAGATATTGTTGTTTCACACGACGCTACTTTTCACGAGAAAATCGAAAACTGTGATGAGAACATCGTATGGCCTATTAAGAGAGAATAAACCCCCAAAATCCAAGAGGATCATATGGACAAGGAGAAAGCTGTCATCATGCCTAGATCTAACTCTGAGACGCACTTAAAGACTACGTCAACTTCGCAGATGTTTTTCTCACGGAAGACGAGCCAAAGACCTTCAATGAAGCTACCCAAAGGGATGATAGTGATGAATGGAAATTAGCTATAGACATCGAAGTCAATGCACAAGAACGATGCATGGCAACTGACTGAACTTCCTCCTGGGATACCATAAACAACAAGTGGGTCTATCATCTCAAGTGCAATCCAGACGGAGGTATTGACAAATATCGCACCAGATTGCTCATCAAAGAATGCGCTCAACGACCCGGTATTGACCATGAGACCTTTAGTCCAGTCGCGCAAGCGATTCGGTCACTCTTATCCATTGCGGCTGGGTTATCGGTAGATTTGCTGGTGCAGTAAACGCTTGGCTTAGCCGTCGTTAAGAACTGGCTGTCGATTCTACCTGAGAGGCGGAAATAACTGCAACGAACCTTGGTTCAAGGGGGCCCATCTAGATTTCTCGGCTGTTTAAGGCTGTTTACCTAGATTGTCTGCTCTCCTCATTCTCAGAACCGACAACAAATGAGCAAAGAAACTCTCTCAACATCCCTAATTTCACTTTCGTACCAAGCCCATTCTACGGAAGTACGTTTTTAGCCGTGTTCGGATCAAGGAAGTAATGCTACCAGTGGAGCGTATTGGGTGCGAGCATCAACTTTTAGACATCTTTACGGAGCCCTTACCTCTTCCCCGGCTTCAAGCTCTACGTGAGAATCTTGGTTTGAAGTGAGCCAGCTTCGACTACACAAGTAAGGAAAGTTTTGAAAATCAAGGATCTGCAATTATTTTTATAGTCGCTAGCTCTACGCTTTCAAACTGGCCGCATTGTCATAACCAGCATGGAGCTTTACTTCTCTTCTTAGTTTTGACAAATTGAAATTTTTCATTCTAAAATTCAGTTTGCTTTTGTGGCCCTTAAAAGGTCGTTAAAGTCAATTTAAATGCGTCTTCAGTTATTGGATTACAAATACGAGCCCTAAAACCAAAAATAGCAAGTAAATCCTTATTTGTGGAGACCCCCTTAAGAATGTTTAGAAAGTTTTTCCCCTAGCGATGGGAAAACCCACACCGGTTTAACCGAAAACCGTTTTTTTTTTGTTCGAAAACCCGGTTTTTTCCTGAGGTTTTTTCTCCCGGTTTATACCGATTTCTTCTTTCGAATTCAAGAACCAGATATACAAGCGTATGCAAAAAACCGGAAAGCTGTTTTTTCGCTATCCCTACCTAGGCAGCATTAATGACCGCAGTCACCAGAGCAAAGCAAATTTCTATGTTTGTTTGGTTCTTGGTATTAGATGCTTGCATCGTTTCAATGCGTAGGGCTTCACTCGGAGTGCGAAGTGAAGCTAGCACACGATACACAATAAATGCAAAATGTTTGGGGACTGAACTAAAGGATCTTACACGTCTACCTTCAAAGTAGAAAGCATAGCCAACCAACGTTCTACTAAGAAACCTGGCGGCGAAAGAAGTCCTTTAAAAGAATTGTTATTTGTAAATGCGAGAAGAAAGCGCTAACCGGGTTATGTGCGTAGGTATTGAAGAAAAATCAACGGGTTATATAGGAGCAATCCATTATGGAGTTCAGCTACGATAACGAGCGACAAAGAAATGGTGACAGAAAAAGCGTGGCTGGGACCTAAGTGCGAGGACTAGGAAAAAAAAGAAACCCTCGACAACTCCAATAGAACCACAGTAGCCAACACCGGTATTCAACACAAAAGAACCTGGTGGGGCAGCCAAGATTGAACACAAGTCTGTTCGCACTGATTGAGGGGTCGAAATCAGAAAAAATAAACAAAGTTACCCTATTTGACAGGCCTACATGGAAAGCTTATACGGCCATACTGTCTGAAGAGTTGAAAATAGAGAAGGTAAATGAGGCCACATTGTCTGAAAGACTGTAACTGGAAAATTAAACTCAGATTACACAGCCACAGAAGCTTGACCTTTCCATATTGCTGATCAGCTCTGAAAATTAAGAGCGACTAAATCTCGAGCGCTTAAATCTTCAGCATTAAGCGAGCAAGTATAGTTCAGATAAATATTCAACACGATAGTGCGACTAGATTGTTGAAATAAGTAGGCAAGATCCAAGAAGCCAAATCTGATCTGATTATTCACATTATCGGATACAAACCATCCATAGCTTACTTAAACATTAAGAAAAACTGTCTGTCTTTCAGAAATTATTTCGCTGTATTTGCTTCCTTTAAGAACTGATTTACTAGACGACGAGACATTCGACAGATTTATTGAATCAGCGTGCCTTTTCGATATATAGAAATTACTACTCCAATAGAAGTGTAAAGAAATATAGAGCATTGTGAGAATGGAATGCAATGTGACGCCAAAGCGAATTACCAATTGTATGGTGAGCAGCACTTATACAACAAGTTGGGTAAACAGACCTACGCTCATGTCAGAAGGGTTTTGTATTCAATTTACAAAATAGAGTCACCAGATCGAATCAAATCAAGAAACATGTCAAAGACGATTTTATTGGAGAAAATATGAAATGCGAAGAGCATACTATTTTTAACAAGGTTGAATGAATTTCGACTTCTGAGGTTTTTGGTATTGTTATACTCATAAATATCTCCCTTGATAATTATTTCAGATGTCCATTCGCGACAGAGGAAAAACATTTTTCATGTATTTCCCCCCTGTGCCCCCACCGAAGCAAAAACTGACAGTTTAACAATTGTTTTGAAAAGCTCCCATGAAAACTTTTATTTCATACTCATATCGGCTACGTTTGATGAATTTTTTTTTTTCAGGGGCCACTCTCCTGTGCTGAAATTCGATTCATGGCCAATTTTTTCGAATCCTAGAATGGTTACAAAACCCTTATGCTAGGAGCTCTCTCCCACCTCCATGACTTATTTCACTTATGAGCATTAATTGTAGGTACTCATCTTCAGTCATTCATTCAATTGAATCAAGTGTTCAAAGCATGCACCCTAAACGTTGAAGTTGGGAAAAAATAACTCAAAATTATTCAATCTTCGCATTTAAAACAGCCACTATTTTATTTTACGATTACTGATACTACTAGCTGAACTGATTCTCAAAGATATACATGACACCTATCATTGCTGAAATTTTCATGCAAATCCTAGCAAAACTGTAGTGTCTAAGTCGGTAAGAAGCGCATGTTGTTCCATAGCCATATGTTGCCATAGTAATAAATGCAGCGCATATTGTTCCATAGTAATACAGGAAAATTGAAACCGCTATAACTTCGCTAAATATGATTCAATCTTTATGAAACTTTCAGGATAGATCAATCTTATAAATAGACATCTACGTACTGAATTTCATTGAATTTAAGGGTACCGTTAAGATTTTATTCAAGAAAACATAAAATCGATTAATCATACTATTACTAACAAAGTTGAGTGAATTGTGACTTCTAACGTATTTGTTGTTGTTATACACACCAAGGCCTACATCCCTGATTTTTTTCAGATTTTTCGGATCACAGGTGTCCAATCGCGAGGGGGGGGGACACAAATTTTTCGTGTATTTCCCCTCCCTGTGCGCCCCTCGAAGCAAATTTCGCCAAACTAAGACCTGTTTTGAAAAGTTCTCATCAAGACCTTTCATATGATACCCATATCGGCTACCTTCAATGAAATTTTTTTTTTCGGGGGGTCGCTCTCCTATATGGGGAGACCCCCCTTAAATACCTTAAGAAATTTTTTTGTAGTTGAACTTTGAAGAGATCACCACTTTACACCTACGTACAAAATTTGATGTTTCTAGCTTGAGTAGTTACCGAGAAAAACTGCTGTGACACACGGACGGACGGACGGACGGACGGACAGACGGACGGACGGACGGACAGACGGACGGACGGACGGACAGACTGGTCGCGAAACTAGTAGGGTTTTGTAAAATTATTTTACAAAACCCTAAAAAAAGGGATACATTTGAGTTCATATTAAAACCGACTCTAAGCCTCCTCATCGTGAGGAGTTTTCATCACGAGAGCAAGAGAGGAACTATACTACTTTAAGTAATAAGATTGATACTTCTTCTCAAAGAGTCAAGAGAGTCGGACGAACCTTATCTCTGACTATAGAATGCTGTGGTATGGCGTGAAGGACTGAAGGAATAAGAAACTTTACTCAAAATAACCCAGAAGTACAGACTGGGCTTTTTACAATTTCATTCTGGAAGATAATCCAAAATACGTCTTAATGAAGTTCCTTAGAAGTGGAGCATGTGGTAGAGCGACTTAAATAGCCTCTAAGTTTCTATCACGTGCTCCAGTTATAGGGAACTTCATTAACGGCTTAGAATTTTCGCAACATAAAGAAGGGGGAAGAGATAAACTGATAGATTACCAACTGCTGGGATGTATACATACCACAAATCTCTTAAATCATAATGGCAAAGAAAGCTGTAAAGAGAATCAAAAAATAAAAGCTAAGCAAATTTTAAGACTTCATAAAGCTTTTGCAAATCAGTGACACGAAAACTGAAAAAGAGAAAGTGCACTTCAGCTAATGGAGACTTCGAAGGAAGTGAAATTATCAGTGAAGGGATCGAAGAGACAAATTTGATTGGTAAAGGCGGTAGTTTTTATACGAAAAGGGAATTTTCTTTACAGTAAATCGATATTTAAAAAAAACTGAGCATTCTCTATTATTCCTGCAGTTCAATTTCGGATTCATAACTAGATCGACCACAAAAAACATCGCACTCAGAAGGTTTGTGTAATGGCAGGATATTGCCTGAATTTTTCTTTTGTTAGAACGGTATCAAGATAATAGCAAACAAGAGAAAGAGAGCTAGAGTAAGGAGGAATGGAACAGGACGAAAGTGAAAGAGAGAAGGTAAGAAGCAATTGGAAAGCACAAGTGAGTGAGTGAAGATAGAGGGGCGAGTGAGTGAGTGAAGATAGAGGGGCGAGAGAGAGAGAGGGGAGGGGCGAGAGAGAAAGAGGGGAGGGGCGAGAGAGAGAGAGAGGGGAGGGGGAGAGAGAGCGAGAAGGATGATTGAGTGGGGAGAGAGAGAGAGCGAGAAAGAGGATTGAGAGGGAAGAGAGAGAAGAGCAAGAGGTGAAAGAGTGAAAAAAGCGAGAAAGAAAGTAGAGAGTGACAGTAGAGGGAGATAGAGAGAGAGAGACAGTAGAGGATGAGAGAGAGAGAGACGGCAGAGAGAGAGACAGTAGAGAGAAAGAGAGACAGTAGAGAGAAAGAGAGACAGTAGAGAGAAAGAGAGACAGTAGAGAGAGTAAAAGGCACGAGAACTAAAAAGAGGGAAATAGGTTGCTGGAAAAAAGGGTAAAGTCAAATAGGAAAATGTAAAGTAGAGAGGGAGGAACGAAAAAAAAACACGATAAAGAAAAACTAAAAAATAATAATAGGGGAGGTAGAAAAAAATAACAGTATAAGTGGACGCAACACTGAAGTGATTATAAAGTAAAAGTAAAAAAATACAGTTATTCTACGAGCCTCGTTGAAGCCTATCGAACTACAGGGGAAACGAAAACAGAAGATTGAGGCGCTGCATGAAGAACGATAATTATATTATATTCGACAAAAATAATTCATCTTTAAAAATCATGTAACTAAATTTATCCATGATCCAACTACATAGATAGTAAGCGATAATTTTATTTTATTTTTTTCAAACATATAGCTCCAACTCGCTAAGAACGAAAATCGGAAAAAACGAATACGCTTTGTTAGTAATAAACTTAAAGGTTAATCTTTCTGTGTAACCTAAATCAATAAAGGATATCTTGTTCCTATAATCCAACTTTTGCTGTAAATACGTGAACTTTTGAATGAAGTATAACGTGCAAGTCTGCTAATTTGAATATATTTTTAATTACTTTTTTAATGAAGTTGCCGCAAGTTTTGAAATAATGGGCAGTAATCTACCATAAACGTTCGAATTTTCTAAGAAATCGCAGTTCAAAGACGCATAGTGTTAAGGTCCTTTCAGTTCCACTTGAAGCACTCTGCGTTGGTAGATTACAACAGGGTATTTTAAGGCCTTACCGTTGGAAGATTGATCATGGCTACCCAGCCCAAAAGTGTTTTGATCAATCTGTTCATAATTCCTTCAATCAAACACAATAAAATATTACTAACAACGATCGTTCCTCTTTCGGAAGTCAATCCGAATCAATAACAATTTCGTTTTGTATAATGCGGGAAAATGATTCTTCAACCTGATTGAATAATCTTCACCGCTCATAACTATAAAACAAAATATATAAATCGAGATTTAATATCCCTTGTCCACCTAGTAGAATTCATAATCCACCTTGCTTCAAGTCGCCTCATGCTTACCTCTATAGTCGGAGTTATCTTCACGCTCATCACGATAACGTAAAAGAATCTTCACCATGGCAAAACACTTTCTTCCCACGATTGCCAAGAAGTTAATTGGCTTGCTACAGAAAGAACGCATTTGAGAACCTTACATGCAATGTACTATGAAGTCTTAGCAATGGCCTCGAATTGCAAAAACCAAATCGGCTAACACTGGTACTAAATAACAACTGCGAAAAGAACGCCGTCGACACAGGCGATTTTCAGTTTTTCATTTTCAGCCCTTCGCGCCACCCTCCTCGTAAACGATTGGTTTCTATGCTATCAATCTAGCGATACATGCGCTGAACAGCGGCAATTAGGACAACGTTTTTATGGCATTATCAAATATTTAAATTGGTAAATGATCTATCGAAATGACCTATCACACTGAATGTAGGATTCTAATTGCTCATCGTACTCGAAGCTCTCAAGCTTTTTCAATACGAGTTCATATGCGAGAACGAAGGATGCAACGTGGTTTCAACGATAAATCTGTGGGCACTTAAGAGTTTCAAAAAGTCTTACTCGTTAAAAACAAAGTTTCAGTTACAGCCTGATTTTTTTTTTGATTACTTTTTCTATAAAACAATTATTTCTAGAAAAAACTAGAATTTAGTAACAACTTAAGAGAATCCTGTCCTCAGAAAATTTTCGAAATTTCTACAAATAGTTAATTATTTTAAGGTTCTGTAAAATAAATTTAAAAACCCTTCTAAAATCATAGCTGTCTCTCCGCCTGGCTTTTATAGCAAGTTTTTGAAGGGAACTCTCTCATCAATTGAGAAGATTCATTTTAATTAATAGCCGATATGGACATCAAATGAAAGATCTGTAGTAATCGAGCAGCCGCCAAGGCAAACTGCTCGAAAGACCTTTGCGAAGAAAATACCATTTTTATGAAAATACCAACGCAATAAGTGCGGAACAATTTGATACGCAACTAATTAACATTATTATTTTCTAGCCTGCACTAAGCCCCGCCGTCACAATTGCTACCACTATCAGGGAAATTTTTTTCCAAAGAAACAAATGAAAAATTAAATAAAACTACAAGAAAAATTATTAATAGCAATCCCTTTGCGACGCAATTTAGCGAGGCAATTGCTAGTTTATTTCGACGAGAAAAACCTCCGTTACCGCCATGAAGAGGCTCGTTGAGATAAGCAGAAAGATTGATACGAAGCAGGACTCCCATTTTAAATGCCGAGCGGGAGTGATTCTTTAGCGGTCTACAAACGCGATCAGATGTGTGCCATTGCGAAGGTGTGCAGTGGACTTTGGAATATATGAAATTTATTTGTCGATGCGTCTCGCGCAATTATTCTCAACTCATTTTGAAATTTGTGTTTTCACTAGTGAACTTGCTCTGTGTGTTTTCACTTTGGGTCGATCTGGTTATCGTTGAACGTCCGCAACTGAACAGTAGAGCAAGGGAAATAGATTGAGTGCTGGTGAAAATCTTTATTTTACTTTTCCTGTCTGTGTTTTGGGTGTGGCAGATTGACTCAGGTGTTATTGAGCTTGAGATTCGTGCGAGGTGTTTCGTGTGGTGATCAAATGGTTACAGTCGATTTTTGCATAGGACCGATTGCTGAAAAGCGCAGTGTAATTTTTGGGGCGGAAATTGCATTTTGATGTTCGAAGTAAAATCTCACAGGAGACGGAGGAGTTTTCGACTTTTGAACATTGTGAAATCGTGACTTGTTCAGATTCGCCGACCACGTTGAACGCCGTGTGCCAGCGCGGGTCGATGTGCCGTTGTCATTCGGCGGATTGACGTTTCGTGTTCGGTCGACGACAACTCTCGGCGACCTTACTGACGATTTGTATTTACGTCTTGGTTGGGAAAATCTTTTTTTTTTTATTTGCATTTTGAGAAAAGCCTCGGAAAGTGCAAACGTGCAAACCAGTTGGAATAAAGTGGTGAAATCATTCAGTCAAAGTTTGGTAATTGGTTGCGGCGAAGTGATTTTGAACAAAGACGGCTTGAAAATATAGGTGCTTAGACAGGATATTCATGAAAATGGAAATTAGAGAGCCTCCAGCAAGACTTAGTTAAAAGCACAACTTTTGTACACTAAACAATAATTTCATATGAATTATTTTTTTAAATGTCGCAAACGTTCAAAGTAAGATTATGCACAATTTCAGGATTTGTCTTAATTTCGATCATTTTTAATTCGCGCAATTTTAATCATTTATAATTCACGCAATTTTAATAATTTGTAGTAATTGAAGAGGTCAGGAGTGTGAAGAGCGATTTATAAATGATCATCTTGATTTCCTCTATTCTGAATGCAAAGAAATGGTATCACAAGAGAAACGAAAAGATCTACAGAATATGTATGTCATCCTGAAACCCATACCAGATCGATTGCAGGATATGCTCAAACAAACGTTCCTCGATCATATCAAAAATGAGGGCATTGAAACAATATCTACGCTGAACTGACTGACTCACTATTTTTAAGTGCATTGGACACAGCATGCGCGAGTGTAGTAAATAAACGAATGCAACATTTTCCTTCTGCACTTCAGAGCAGTAAATCAAGTCAAGTCTAGATTTCAAAGAGCCGTTACTAGAACTTGCAGAGAAATTTTCTGAATTGAATCTCAACTGAAAGTCTACGAAACAGACGGAAAAAGTAGGGGGAGATGATACTGAAGCTGTGCATGAGTTACAGAAAAATGACATTGGATTGGAATTGGATTATCCCGTTGATGCGGTGAAATACGGGGAGTCTGAATTGAGTGCTTGAAGCTCGCGCACCGTTTTATAATAGGAAATAATTTTAAGACAAATCTGTTTTGTCTTGAATTATTGTAATGGTTTTTGCGTTTTTAAAGTGAAAACTGAATGAATTTCGGGGAGTCGAGTGAAGATAGTGGAACAAGTGAATCTAAGTAGTGAGTGAATGATTTGCGAAATTGCTTAGCCACGACCAAGTGTAGTAATTGCACATATGATTTGTTCTGTTGACCTGGAATGTCATTGTTTTATTATAACCCAATTAATGCAGACTTTCTTCATTGAATGAAAATTGGAACCTTCTATACACGCATAACAGTGAGCGATAGACGAGAGACTCCCCGGGGATATTCTGTTGAATTATAACGAGGGTAGAATTTATAGATTTGTTATCATTAATTTCGATGCCGGCCATGCGAGTAAATTGTGATAGGTTGCAAATTGTGTTATTGTCATAAACGGTGTCTGTAATAACCGAGGAGCTTGAACGTCGCGTTGAATGAACCAGTTTTGGGTGTGATTGGAAGAGTGTGGGCTAGCGGGTTTTTGTTTGGACGGTGAAGGGGAGAGTATCGTCGATGGTGGCCAGGGAGGTTCACACCAACTTTTTGCATCTGAAAATTCGCCGAAGAAACGCCTTGATCGGGAATAAAATAGTATATTGTGTTTCTTGGGCACCTCGGCGGTAGTTTTGGAAAGTAGAATTGGCAATCAGAGGACGACAGGCTGAGTAATTCGGGAAATAATCGAATTTTTTTTACATGTGACCTCAATTTGACGTTTTGGCTCTGAAACTTTCTTGTGTGCTGCTACTGCTGCGGCCTGCGACCATCCGATGGATGGATGAATGCATTCTTCTTTGATCGGGAATCTTGTTGAGCTGGTGTTTCTATAATTCAAAATAATTGAGCCGCGAGGGCAGTGACAAAAGCGGGAAAATGAAAACAAGCGGAAAGTGATTGAGAACGAGTGAAATTGTTGCGGGGTTTCGCCGTGACTATCGAATTAACAACATACAAATGCGAATGTGAAAAGGAGAGTAATTTGGTTTCTTGAAATTGCATTGATGATAACTCCACGCTTTTACAATAACTCTTGAAGATAGTAAAGTGAAATTAGGCATTGACAGTGGCTAGCGAGACCGTGGTGGCCGTGCTGCAAGAGCGAGAAGTCTTTGCGTTCATCTTCGATTTTTTTTCTATCCTATGAGTCATTGTTGATTATCTGCCGCTTTGCGGACAAAAAAATCCGATTTGGAGTGGACCAAGCGCAGCGACGAATAGAAAATTGTTCTGAGCCAACTGTGTGACTACTGTCGTTGAAACATCCGGAAGTAAATGGAAGAATTGATATCCAAAGAAAAACGTTTAATCTGTATGAATGTCATTACCACGTGCGCGTTTTAGCATTTACCAACAAAAAAAAAAGGAAAGCAGAAGAAAAGTTGACAACGAAATATTCCAGAAATATCGCGAGTGCTTTTAACCAAGTTGCTATTCAGTATTATTACATTTCAGGGCCATCTGCATCGTCGTCGAGCGCTCGGAGGACCATGCGGGTGAGTACCCTTTTGTTGCCTTAATGTTGTTATATATATACTTTTGGTTACATTTGTTTTATATCTACTTTGTTTTTTTACATTTTTTTATATACATTTTTATATTTGAGCTTAAATTTTCTTTTCCTCAATTAATTAATTTAGATATCCATTTAAATTTTTTTTGCGTTAAATTTTTTTTTGTGTTTACCTTTCAAATTTTTTCTTCCATTTATATTGAAAATATTGTACCATTTCCGAGAGTTAATCGTAGTACATAAAAACATGGATGAAATAAAAATGGAGTAATAACTTACCCGAGGGTCTTTCCTTTCCTCCAATTCTAATCGGGTATAGGACCCGGTACGGTGGCAGGCTTCCACCCCAAAACATGAGCCAGCCGCCGGGTACAAACTAATTCTTTTTTTTTTTGTTTCAGGTGACGTCATGGGTTGAGTGGCCCAAGCAGAGTGCCTTTTTATGGCATAGATTTATGCAATCCAATTGTATAATTCTATGACATAAATTGGTCACCAGGGTACTCCCCTTCTGATAGGAAGGTTCATACAATTCAAGTTGTATGAGTTTTCCACTCAGAAGAGGAATACCTGGCCACTTCAACAAGCTATCAATGGATTTATTCCTGTTGGGTGGGTATGAAGGGGCTCCACCACCACCCGGTTGCCCCTCTTTCATTTGTGGGCCATGAACTTCGTTGGGTAACGACGAGGTCACCCCAAGTTCGCCTTCCTTCTCAGGTTTCACTTGTTCTAGTAACAAGTACATCTCCTTCGGTGAGGTTATCTACAATTTTGCGACTTCGGTCGCCTTTTTGATCTGAAAGCAATTCGTGAATGCGAAATTTTTTGTAGTGTGTCCTCGTGCCGGGGAAACGAACCCGCCCCACGACACCGCAATGCTAGCCTGCCAGCGCATTCACGTGTCTCCGGACGAGGGCATTCTCGGCAGATACCTCCATCTTCTTCTGCCGGGGCAGCAGAACATCGCTGCAGTCATTCACGGACATATGAAAACATCCTTATTCACTACAAATTTTTAATTTGCGCAATTTTACAAAATATTGCGATAGATCGAAATTTTTAAACCTCAAAGGAATTTATGAAAGATATCTCTCTCTATTTAACGCATAAAGAAAAACAATAAAAAAAACTACACGCACGCACGGTTCTGTTCCGAATTACAATGCGAACGGAATTACTCGGTTGGAGTTTATAGAGGAAACCAATATAAATTAAATTATAAATTGGCTCTCCACACACAACTACTTATAAATCATCCAAAAGTGATTGAACGTGTATATAGTTAATAGAAGGTTAATTGGTTAATTTAATTGCAAGCTTCATAACCAGTACAGGTTCTTACCCGCCCCAAACAGGAGCGCTCGTCGGAGGAGGATGGATGAGTACCTTTTGTTTATTAATAGAAACATATATATTTGTATTATTATATTTGCCCCTGATGGAATTGAGGTTTCTTGCATTAAACATACATTTGCAAAAAAAAAAAAAATATATAATTTTAAAACGAAATTCATGAATGGAATAATAAGGGTAAAAGCCAAAGTAACAGTTAGCACCAATGTACATACAAGTGTATATTTTAGTTTGGTCCTACGATGTCTAACATTTTCACGTTACCGATTCATTTTAACAAAAATTAGTGGAATCTTGTGCTGATTTCTGAATTTTAAAAAAAATTGATTTAATGATTTGCTAATATGCGAAAAAATAACATGAATAGATAATTAAATTTCACTTTCGGTCTTTTCATTTATATAGAGCTCGGACCAGGTATGGGATCCGCCGCGTTGGCTGCCCCTCCACTCATGAGCTAGCCGTTGGATGAGTTTACCCCTTTTTCTTTGTCATTGCAGGTGCTCTCGCAGGATAGAGTGGCCTTACGCTTGAGTTTCCGATTTATGTTAAAGTGTTATCTGATTCCATCACATAACACTTTAACGCAAATTTGGAACGATAATATTTTTCATTTAAAGGAAAAATTCATGCGAATTATGTTTGTATGAGTTTTTCGTTTAAATGGAAAATATATTGCCACGTCTATAATGGATCTTGATCCGAATGGGGTTACGAGGGGGCGTAGCTTTCATCTGGATGCCCGACTCTTATCTGGGAGTCATCAGTATAAATAGTAAAGAAGAATTTCTCTCAAGTTACGCACGCGTTTGCCAGGCCCAGTTTGTCGTTTTGCTTTGGCAACGCATCCCTTTATTATGTTACTTCGGTCTCGACACCATCGAACCGAGTCCTCCGATCACTTTATTCGTGAATGCGAATTTTTTTTTGTAGTAGGCCCTTGTACTGGGGAAAAGAACCCACCCCACGACACCACAATGCTAGCCTGCCAGCAATTCACGCATCCACAGACAAGGTCGATTTCGGCGAGCACTAACACCTTCGCTCGCCGAGGCATCAGACAATCGCTGTAGTCCTTTACGGACATTTATATTCCTTCTATTCACTACAGATCTTGATTTGAAATTTTAGGATAAGGTGTCACTAATCGGCAATAGTATTGTTACATATCCAAATCATCTTACAACGTATTTTCATCATTAACATAATAACAATTGCACAATCAAAACCACAAAACAAAATTAAATGAAAAACAATCATCCGCAACATCTATAGCGTTGGTTGTTTTTTTCTCCTTTTTCCGATTGAATCATAAAATAGATAATAATTTTAATAAATTTGGGCCATTAAATTTTAGTATTTTTATCGTTTTGAATTTGCTTTATATTCTTTGAAAATTTATAATCATTAGTATTGAATAACGCGCTTCTAACTTTAACTTTCTGCAAGATCTATTTCAATCCCATAATCCAATACAAAGAACAACAGACACTACGAAGTCTAGTGAATCATCTTCTTCGGTTAAGTAGGATGATCGAGGCAATTCTATACAATGCTGGAAAGTGCTTGTATTGTTGGAATAATTTGTTATTTACTGCATGAGATTTCTATTCCTGAATTTTAACCTGCTTCTTCTTTATTAAAAAAAATGAGGGCTTGTTTAATTTCAATCAAATATTCATCTTTTTATTTCTCTTACATTCTTTGTGAAAGTAATTTAAGCCTACCTAGTCCTGGCATGTTATGGGCCCAGGGCAATTATGCGAGAAATAGTTTTATATAAATGTCCATTGAGCGTATATCCTATCCTTTGAGCGAAAGTGGAAAATATAATCAATGCAATGGAAAGCGAGTTGTAAGAGTAACGAAACTCATGATCATTGAGAATGTTGGAATTAGGTAATTCCAGATAAAAATGTTTGAGTGAAGTATTAAATGTTGTGTTAGGGACGGGACAAAACTGTCAGATCTAGGCATGGAGGCCAACGCTGCAGCGTAATTCGAGGATTTATTGAGGGCCATCGAAAAGGGAATTTGCAATGAAAACCATCTAGATGATATGTTGTAAGTGCTGAGATTAAAATATAAATTATTCTCAGTTAGTTCCGCTGTTGACCCAGGACATGATTTGCACTCAACAAACACTACTAGTGAGTTAATTAAAAAGGGCCACTTCATTGCGAATGGACTTCACCCTGGGAAAATGTACATGATACAATTTAATATCAACGAGCTGAAATGGTTCTTAATCTCGTTGGATACACTGAACAACTAGCATAAGAAAAATGTAGCCCGAATGGTTTAGTGGTTCGAGCATTCACCCCGTATGCAGAAGGTTCCTAGTGCAAGTCTCATTGGTGACAACAAATTTGCTTTGAGTGATAATTCGGACAGACTGTAACTCCGTTCAGTTATAATATGTTCTGGTTTAAAATCAGAACGTATCGCAGCTGGGTAGATGGACACACGGCCATAGCGTGGTACTGACCAATATCTTCTTCCCGAGTGCCGATACATTCGATCAAGATAATGATATACTCTAACTATCTCTAACCGAAGGCCCAAAAGGGGCTGTAGTGCTAAAGCAAAAAAGAAAAGAAACATGTGCATCAGAACCCCAGCTACGCTAAACTAGAGTCTTGGAAGATTCCTGATACCAATAAAAAGTAGGAAATCAATTTTGCGAAGAGTACACTCTTGGCAGAATGCACCGATTGTCTTTGCTGGAGAGTAACGTAATAGCTTATACTTATCACTTCATCAAAGGGCGAATCGACGTCACAACATCCCGAAGACTAGATTTGAGAAGATGGTCACAAATCGTACCACAAGGGTCAACAGTGTGGACACTCGACCATCTACTGAATTTGGCAGCTCCGTATGGGCTAGCTAGTTCAGTGAGGAACTTGGTTGTGGATTGGTCAATTAGCAGGCTTATCACTTATTACTTGATCAAATTAATCTATCACTGTCGTATGTCAAAGACATATTCGGCGAAGACTAGCTATCTACAGCAATTTGACATCGAAAGGCTCACACCGATGCCTGGGGCAAAAAATTTCACGGATACCCTCGACAACAATCTATCTCCCATCCTTTCAGATAAGTTACTGGGAACAAGCAATGAGCTATGGGTGAAAGGGAAAGCTGCAATTAAGACCATGTCAGAACAGACAACTGGACATCAAGCCCGGTGCAAAAGAAATGATTTGTTCGATGATGTGCCAGAATGCGTTAGACATAAAGAATCAGACGTACAAAGAATTCTTAGGTAGGAAAACTAGGATGAAGAGAGAACATGATGAATATCTTAGAAGAGTAGCGAATAAAATAATAAGGATTAAGAAAGAAAATACTATGACAACCAATCGAGAAGTATCGATGCAAGCCTAGTGAGCAAAAACACAAGACAAGCATAGAAAGTAGTGAAAAGCTGGAAACGAGGTTATCAGCTCAAGATCATGCTCTGCCGTGATGACATCGGTAATATCATCGCTGACGAAAACAGCATTAAGGAAAGATGGGCATCATATTGCTCAGAAAACAAAAAATCACACTTTTATATTGCAGGATTTGGATTACGGGTAGAACAGGGTTGACCTTCTTGCAATGCTCAAAGAAGCGGCACCAGCCGTTGAATTTATTTCCGTAAGTAATTTTGCAACAAGGAGATCAATCTTTGAAAATAAATTTTACCTTTCTACATAGTGCGAACATTAAACAACAGATAACTAACTATGATGTAACTAAAATAACTATGATCTATAGAGTAGTGAAGCAGAAACATCTCCTCAAGAAAGAATTCAACCAGTGCTACCACTGCCAAAGATTTGGCCATTCAGCTGCCAACTGCACCATGCACCACCCATGTGCTAAATGCAATGAGATCTAAGTGAGGGCGAACCGACTAAGGTGGAGACAACAGAAAAATTATACTGTATCAACTGCATTATATTCCATCACCTTGCACCATATCGAGGATAAACTCAAGTACACCGCCATATTATATCTCCTAGTTCCGTCAAGCCCGGGGTATCATTTGCCCTCACCGCCTAGAGGACCAGCAGACAATAATATAAATAATGCAAACAGCAATAATGAGGTGCTATTCGGTGGATTTAAGAGGTTCTTGCAATATGATGCCCATCTTTCCTTAATTTTGTTTTCGTCAGCGATGATATTACCGATGTCATCACGACAGAGCAAGGTATTGGGCTGATAACCTCGCTTCAGGCTTTTCACTACTTTCTATGCTTGTTGCTCGCTAGGCTTGCATCGATACTTCTCGATTGGTTGTCATAGTATTTTCTTTTCTTAGTTCTAGTTATGTTATTTGCTACTCTTCAAAGATTTTTATAATGTTTTCTCTTCGTCCTGGTTTTCCTACCTAAGAATTCTTTGTACGTCTGATTCTTTATGTCTAACGCATTCTGGCACATCATCAAACAAATCACTTACCGCTAGAGGACCAGCAGAAAAAGCTGGGAATAATGTAAATAATGTAAGTGGCAATAATGAGCTGCTTCTCAAAATTTACCAGCAACCTAATTCTTTATCGGAGAGAATCGACAAACAAGATTCAAAAATTAACTTTGCTTTTCAGCGTTTAGGTCTTTCAAATGCCAAATTATAGCTTGTCATCCAGTTATATTCCCATGGATAGGCTTCGCCTCATATCGATCAACGTCAACTCTATCGTTGCTATAAATCTACAGTCTTGGAGTTGCTATGGCTCACAAAGATCACCTGAAAGTCCAAAGGCACTGCCTTCCAAGTCTGAAATGTATTGAAGCAGAAATAATAAGCTCCATGCGGAGAGGATGCATCGTTGCGTTCGTGGGGATCTATGTTCGACATGGATACTTGGTGGGGGAACTCATTGAAGACTTGAAAACAGTGCTTACTCTGTGCAAAAAATTTCGATTTCTATGCCATGGGAGGTGATTTTAACGCGAAGCATCCCTAGTGGGGAAATATCGCATCTAATGGCTATGGAACAGCTATATCTAACTGGGTTCAATCAAATATGAATCTCATATTAATTGCCCTAAAAGAGCCTACCTTCCGCCGAAGCTCGTCTATTATTGACTTCTTTATTGTGTCTGCCAATCTGGTAAATCTCTCCCACAGTTGGAGGAATTTCTAGTGTAGAGTTCTTGACGCTGAGTCTGAACATCTTTTGGTTGAGCTGACCTTAAGAGAGAAAAAGGGTGTAAAACTTGAGGTTTCAGATCCTCAACTTTTCATTCCATACAAGCGAATCGATTGGGCAGCAGTAAGTGCTGACCTTGACGGAAAATTGAAGGGAATTTCGATCAATATATCGAAAAATCTTTCTATTCCTGAAATCGATGAGGGAATTGCTTCTATAAATTCAACCCTGGATACGGTCATCTCAAAGATCTCTATTAAGAAATCTTCGACAAATTACTTTTATCGAGATTTATCGGAAGACATCTTGGAGCTTCATCGTAGACGTAGTCGGCTTAGAAAGCTACTCGCAAGAATCTACCACCGCAATTTAAATATGGTCAACTGGGAGTATGAACGTATTCACCTAGTGATTACGTCCCTAAACCGAATGATCTCGAGGAGAACCACGGGTTTTGCTAACGAGCGACTTGAGCGGGCCTTGGAAAGTATCAAACCAGGTCCCTGTATGTTTCCTCACATCAATAGGTTAACGGGCAGAAAAAGGCTGCCCAGGGTCCTCACTTATGATGAATCCATGCTCATGGATGACAAAACCATCTCTGATTCTATCGCAAAATATTTTGCGAAAGTTTTTCAAGGAGAAAAAGCAAGCGAGGACTCTTCCGTTGCTTCGTTAGTGAGCAGCACCACAACGAATTTCGATAGGGACAATGATCAATTGTGCTTGACTCGGTTCTCTGTTTCAAATCCCTCTGACGCACCTACTGGCCATGGCCTGTTTGTCAGCCTTGAGAGGCTCACTTTCTTGGCACTGGAGCAAAATTTCAAAAAATCAGCAGGGACTGATGGAATCTCCAATTACTATATATGCTTAAAAGGCTTCCCCATGTTTTCTTTGTTCTCCTCGCGATCATTCTAAATAACTGTATTAATATTTGCTACTTCCCTCAGCAATGGAATTGTGCAAAAATATTTGCAATACCCAAGAAGTTGGGCAGTACTGACGTAGTCGATACTCGACCAATTTCGTTGCCTTCAAACAATGGTAAGCTTCTTGAAAGGGTAATACTTGAAGGCATCCTACAATTCTCTGCCGGGGCAAGAATTGTGCCGGAAAGACAATTTGGCTTCAAAAAAGCTCACTCCATGGTGGATGCTATGACCGTGTTCCAAGCCGATATAACGAGAAGCTGGTGCAACAATAAGCTTGTTGTAGCTTGCCTGATCGATGTGGAGAAAGCCTTTGACTCTGTATGGATCAATGGGCTTCTCTACAAAATGATAAATCTTGGCTTTCCGGCCCATATTGTGAAAATTATAGGAAGCTTTATGAGGGGACGAACTGCCTTTGCGGTGGCTGGTGGAGCTAGTTTAGACCATTTAGTATTGACACGGGGGTCCCACAGAGGTCAATATTAGGCCCATTTCTTTTCAACATATTCACCTCTGACGTCCCGGGCGTAAGAGATGAATATAAGCCCGGGACCCAGGTGAACCTATTCGCTGACGACTTGTTATTGTGGTCATCTGAGCACAATTTGCGCTTTGCTAGGATGCGGCTCCAAAGATATTTGGAATCTCTTACTGCATATTACTGGAAATGGGGAATTAAGGCAAATGCAAAGAAAAGTGAACTAATTGTGTTCAAGGACCCCCACAAAAAATTCGGTCGTCGTGCAAGAGGCACCTGCGACTCCAGGGTTAAGTTGAATGGGTATATGGTGCACTGCTCTAGGCAAATGAAGTACTTGGGGGTAGTTTTTGACAGGAAACGTTGGTAATATTTTGAAAAAAGTGACTTATTCGTACCATCTTCTTTTACCTCCTTTGAGGAAACATTCGGCGGCGAGCCAGCGAGTCAAGATGTTGGCCTATAAAACCTTGATTCATCCGATCATCACATATGTGGTGATGGTATGGATTTAAGCTCCGAAAACAAAATGTGGCAAGATAGGATTAGTGGAGCGAAAAATCCTTCGGGCTGGCACAGTACTATACAGACGGGAGGACGGACGGTCTTACCCCAACGAGGTGCTATACCAGGAGATAGGAATGGAGCCGATAAAATCGTATGCAGAAAAGCTTGCGGAAGCGGGAATCATACGAGCCAAGGAGCGTAAGGTGGGAGTTGTCAGGAGGGCGACGGACAACCGCTCTATGGACGCAGCGAATGAGTAGCTTTTAAGACAGTTTTAAGGAAATAATGTACTTAATTTTAAGGAAATCAATTTTCAAATTTTAAAACTAGTTGTTAGAGCAAATGATGTTTACAAACTTCTTTTATACTACTGTGACCAAAAAATAAGGTGACATTTGAATTTAAACTGCGCGCGTCGAAGGATTTGGAGAATTATTTTTTTTAGGTTGGTAGTACTGTCAGTGACGTCTATGTCAAATTTACATGTCAAAATATCTATTAGTGCTTGAGATACACGTCATTTCCGGGATGACCTTCAGTTCCGTCTTCGCTGCGGCTTGAATCTCCTCTATCGTATCAAAACAGTGTCCCCGGAGCGGTCTTTTGAGCTTGCTGAACAGCCAAAAGTCACACGGCGCCAGATCAGGTGAATACGGTGGTTGCGGAAAGATATGGGTTGAGTTTTTGGCGAAATTATCACGAATTACGAGTGCAGTATGGGATGGTGCATTATCGTGGTGTAAAAATCAAGAATTGTCTTTCCACAATTCCGGCATTTTTAGGCTGATAGCGTTACGCAAACGACGCATAACGTTCAAATAATATTTCTTGTTGACTGTTTGGCCCGGCGGAAGGAATTCATAATGCACAACACCACGATAACCGAAGAAGAGAAGAGGTTGGTGGTCGCCTAGGACGCTCTTCGTCTTTGACGCGTTCACGGCTGGCTTGGAACTCACTTTACCACTTGTAAACATTTTTTTAGACATAGCCTCATCACCAAAGGCTTTCTGCACCATCCTCAACGTATCCGCAGCAGAAAATTAATCCCGCAAACAAAATTTAATGCAAATTCTTTGCTCAACAAATTTCGACATTGCAAAAAACGAAAAACTCACTTTTAGCAGCTCACAAAACGACGCGTATCTCAAACATTAATGAATATTTTGACATGTAAATTTGACATATATGTCACTGACAGTACTACCAACCTAAAAAAAATAATTCTCCAAATCCTTCGACGCGCGCAGTTTAAATTCAAATGTCACCTTATTTTTTGGACACTAGTAATCTATTAATGTATGATAATGTTGTGGGTGTCAACATTTTAAAGTTTTCTTTTACCAAAAAAATAATATGATAATGTTATTAAAGTAAATTATTATTGAGCTCCGGGAAAAGCCCTAATGCACAACCCGCATGTATATTGTTAGGATAAGCTATTGATGAATTGTATATATGTAAAAAATGAAAAATCACCAAATAAAGATCTTGAATCTTGATCGTTGGATCTTACGTATTAAGTACGTACTCTACATCTAACATCATCCTTGCCAATTGTAAATTGATTTCAATTAACCTTTTTCAATGAATTAATTGGACTCGAGTTGTTCTTATTTAAATTTAAAGAAAATATAATCAAGATTCTAAGTATCATGTGCACCGGCACTAAGAACCAATGGAACTAATGGTTTGTGGCATTGTGCTTCACTCTTGAGCGCCCGTACCGTCCTATTCCAACCGGGGGCGATTCGAAATCCGATAGACTTTTCGCATCTTGGTTCAGCTGGATGGCAATGTTTACACTATTTAAATCAATAATCTTGCGGCACCTGCGCCGTACTAGTTTCATATACAATTCGATTACACTAAATGTGATATAAGCTGAAAGATAACAAATTTGTTGTATTTTAGCTGGGTTTTAGACCGTTTAATTATTTTTTACGAATCAATTAAACATTTATATATTTTTATCACACTTTCCGACTGCCCAATTCGCCGCCCCAAGACGTACCGCCTGCGTGCGCCGCACACCCGCTTACGGCGGGCCTGGCCCTTTGCGAACAAAATTGTTTCGCACTTCTGCGCATTGATTTTTATTCGCCGATTGTAGGATTAAAGCTGCACATCATTATACATTCTGCCGTATAAACGATCAGATCATCAGCAAACGCTACCAATGACTTTAAAATCAAAACCGTTCAATAGCTTGCGAATGTATATTGAGAAAAGCAGAGGTGCAGTAACTGTTCCCTGCTGTAGACCATTCAAGACCTTGAAGTGACGCACTGTCGTCAGATTTCCATCAGTTACAATAAATGATTTCCCGTATAACATATTGAAAATCATGGCGACAAGGTGTCGGGGGAACCTGTCCTGAAGGAGTTTAAAAATTAGTCCATTCAACCACACCGTATCGAAGGCTTTCTCCATATCAATGAGACACGCTCCAACACATTCTCTATCATTTAATTTCCAACAGATGTCTGAGGTTACTTTCGTTATTGCATGTATGGTCGAATGCCTAGCACGAGAACCAAATTTGCAATTCGGCATCAACTCATATTACTCAATGTGGATGTTTAATGCTTTGTTTAGTATCACTTCAAATACCTTGCTGATGTTAAGCAGCAAGCTGTTTGGGCGATAGCTTTTAGGGCACGAACATTCTTTTCCTTTCTTCAAGATCGGAAATACCTTAGCCTTTTTCCACTCATTTGGAAAATATGTTGTTGAACAGTATGCAATAATTCCTAATAGCAACCTCAGGCAAATGTCGGAGAACTATATTTAGAACACCGTCAATATCACATGATTTCATGTTGTTTAACCAGACAAGTCTTCATAGCCGACAGAATAATGAATAAGATTCAAGCTCGGTATGAGGTCAGATGTTAATGTTTCATTGAAATGAAAAATTGATTCGCCGTCCAGGCTTGATTTGAAGTCGGAAACTTATGCTTCAACGACCTCTGAAAGTATTTGATTCCCTCTTTCTGGGTTTGGTAGATGCACCAATTCAAAATGAGTTCCAATGAGGGAAAGTTTCTGCAATCCATCACAAATAATCCTGTTTCCAATTCTGTCGAGTCGTACCATCAATTACGATACCAGCCCTATCGAGAAGATTTATCTCATCCCTAGCGACTTCAAGATTCGATACCATCACGCGAGACTTCTTATGAAATAAGCCATTCACTTTTGTGAAAACGCCATCTGGGTCCTGTGGGCTAACACCCCTTAGTTTGTGCGCCCATCGATTGCTGACCTCACTCCTGAAGTATGAACGGATTAAGTTTCGGACATTCTTCAGGTGTAAATTCAACAAAGCCAACGAGGGATGGTTGTAGTCCAAAAATCGTCGATAAATATTGTTGACGCGTGTGAGGTTTTTCACTCTTTTCAACCCAATGGTTGGTGTTTCGTATCCTTCCATATTGTTTTGATGTTTAATATTGGAAACTACTTTCTCAATAATTTCCAACGTCAGCTTCTCTAACTTCGACAAACAGAGATATATTTCATCGTCAGTTAGATTCCTATCATTAGGAACCCATTGAGCAAGCGTTGCCATCATCAGAAGGAGGACATTGCTCCTGGTAATCCCGATTAAAACTTCTTTTGAAACTTTCCCCAATCTTTTTTTTTTAAATCAACCGATGATTTTCATGTTGAACTGGAATGAGGAAGACATCATCCCTTTGATGATTGATTCCCATCACGATTGCATTATACCAATCAACAGGTAGTCGGTATGATATTCCTCTCATATTCCGGGTTTCATTTGGACCACTGCTAGATGTCCCAATTTCACATAAGTTCCAGTTGTTTTTTTTTTTGTTTTATTTTAATGCATGTCGAGAAATAGCCTATTTCATCACTCACCCAACTAAGTATCTAACCAGCAGTTAAGAGACGGCATCGGAATCCTTATTATTGTCGCTTAGGTCCATAGAGGTATACTTAGGTCATCGTTTGATCTTGGGTTTCTTTCTCATAATCTGCAATTCATCAGTCATTCTAATTAAATTATGAAAAATAAGTTTTGTATTGTGCTGTTGGCTGTTCTATGCAGGTCGACGTTAAAGAATTCAACCTAATGACGAAGCGAAGAGAAGAGAAATGTTACAGAATGTAGCTTGACCAATATACAATAAAAATACTTAGTTAATTTCATACAGGAATATATATATTATATTTGACAGTCTATGCATTGAGTTAAAACACACATCTTACGACATGTAAATTTATTATCAAAATGTTCTATATATAGTTATCGTTATTGTTGTTTGTATTGGTTTCTTCTTAAACTTTAGCCATTCTTTCTTTAGGTGATTGTAATTTCCCATCATTCAATCGCACTCTCATCAAATTATTTGCAAAGTTATAGTTTCTATTACTTAAAAAGAAAAACTTTATTACATTACGTCTTTTATTTAATATTTGTATTGATGGAAAGCATCTGTCGCTGTGAAATTTGTTAACGTGTAAATAATTTAAAAGAATTGAAAAGCTTTAAATATCGTTAATCTTATACTAATACCTCTTAATACCTTATTGCATGTAAGTTAAACGTACACACTCCTAGCATATCGCATATTGCAGACTTTAATCATCTTTGAAGTTGTTACAATCTTACTTTTTGTGTTATTTTCCATCGAAAAAAATATCCTTATACTAATAAATAATAATTGCCTCAGCTTGTTTACATGAATTGTCAACGATTTGAAAACTATAATAATTGTTTGTAGCGGTACTATTAATTCTCTAGATTATTAATATGATCAACTTTTTTAAAATTTTAATTTAATTTGATAATCATGGGATTCGCTAGATGGTTGCAATATATTTATGTAATGAATGAATGAAGATTCCTTACTTGGTACACTTGGACATTTTTCATAAATATTTACAATATCAAATTTGTTTTTCAAACGCAAGGCCTCATTCGTGATGGTGGCTGTAACGTGTAACTTATTTGTGAATAAAATGGCTAAATAATAGTTATGACAATCTTACAATATTCCTATAACACAAGCGTTGATGGACACCAAAACTAAATAACCACTAGTGATCAAAACCACTAGAACCTGTTTCGTATCAATAAACATGTGCGAATTATTTTCCATTATATCCATTTCCTAAAATCGTACCATTATTTCGGCCCAAAACCACTCTACATTTTCTATAACAGCAAGTCCATTAAATAAACGATATACGACCTAATGGAAAGGGAGCGCATCATTTTAACCGATTGTAGCTAATTCAAAGGATTGGTTCCTCTGAATTTAGCCAAGCCTTATGTTATGCAACCTCAATACTAGATTCATCGAACAAGTCATTGATCATTGATTCTGCTCCCTGAATACCTATCATTTGATCACTGTTAAGAAATGCATCACTGAATACAAAATTGTTATCACTTGTGCTATTCTCGTAAACTATGTTTGTGTTGTTGATAAGCAAAATTGTATCATTTTGTAAATCGGATGGTTGTAAGAACTGTGGCAGCATATCGTTTATCTCACCTTGATGCATTTTTTCGAAATGTTGCTTCAGAAGCTGCCCTGAAAGGAACACTAGACTACACAATTCACATGAAAAGGTGCTCTCCATCCTATGTGTTTCCATGTGAGATTCATAGAGGCCCTTGTTCCAAAACGTCTTTGAACAAGTTTCGCATTTGAAGTATTGCTTCTGCGCGCTTTTCGCATCATGCTTCAGTACCATGTGTGCTCCGAGTCTTAATTTGTCTGGGAATTTTTCGGCGCACACTTCACATTCATACGTTTTTTCAACGGTATGACTTCTGAAGTGATTCACTAGCTCAGAGCGATCTTGGAAAGTTAGCGGGCAAAGCTGGCATTGGTACATTTGAAGCTGCTTTGTATGATATGTTTTTATATGGCGAGCAAGACTTTGCGAGTATCGGAAGCTTTGTTTGCAGATTTCGCATTCGAATGGTTTGTCGTTAGCGTGAGATCGAGCATGCTCGTCCAAAAGGTTTTTGTCTGTGAATTCCATATTACATTCACCGCATTGAAATGATGCTACTTGTTTCGTTTCATGCTTGTCGACTATATGCGCCTTGAAGCTCGCCTCAGTGGAGAACTTTTCCGAACACTCTGTGCATTGGAAACCATCTGCGTTTATATGCTCTTCCATATGCCGGACCAAAAGACTGTACAGTTCAAAGCTTTGCGGACAATATTGACACGTGTGTATTTTCGTTGTGTCATGTGTTTTCATGTGCATAATCAATTCTAATCTTCGCGTGAAAACCATCGAACAAGATTTGCATTTATATTCCGATTCAACTTTTACCGCGTCTGGGCCATGCTTTTCTTTCACGTGCAGATTCAAAATTTGCTTGTAGTTGAAGCTCTGTGAGCACAGTTCACATTTGAACGGTTTGTCTTGTAAATGCATTCGTTTGTGACGATGCAGTGTTGATCTGTTCGAAAACGCCTTGAAACACAGATCACATTCGAATGTTTGCTTTTGGCCCACTTTCGCCGCACACGTGTCACAAGGAATGTTTCTAGCTCCTTTGCATTCAGGACATTGTTTTGATCGTTGTTTCGGACCTAATTTAACGCAGCATGTACTGCAGTTGGCAGTTTTCACTCCCTTACATTCAGGACAATGCTTAAAACGCACATGGCAATCAAGATTGCGCTTGAATCGGAACGTCTGTTGACAAATGTCACATCGATAAGGCTTGCCGGTCTCATGCAATTTAATGTGATCAACGAAAACCGCTTTGTCAGCATACGTTTGTGGGCACTGAGGGCATTTGAAAACAATTTCTCCATTTGCATTCTTTACTGCATGCATGAAACTAACATGCAAGTCTAATTCCTCTTCATTAACGAATGATTTTTCACAAACATCGCATCGAACAGAACGACTGAGAATTGGAGTTTTCACTTCAGTTTTGATCGGAATATTCACATTCGCAGCTGGCATCTTCGCTGGATAATCATCCATGGTTTCCTCGATGATTTCGTTGAAAATATCGTCGATTTTGTTCAAAACACTACCCTCCACAGTTGTTGTTGCTGGTGTTTGTTCCGTTTTAACCACTCGATTGTGAGATGGATGAGCAGCTTCAATGTGACTTTCAAGATCTACGCGCAATTTAAAAAGCTCCGTGCAGAAACAACACTGATAATCACCACCAATTAACGTTGTTCCTTCAATGATTTCATCATAGTCCACATGTGGTCCAATATGTCGTGCAAAATGTTCTTTCTCGTTTCCGCTTATATCTGAAATATAATACGAGGCAAATGAGGCAAAATTCTACATACAAATTTCATATTGCATACAAACCTTTACTGCAAATAGAACACATATTTTCATTCATATGATTCTTTATCATATGTTTTTCCAGCCCCTCTGCTGATATATGAACATACGGACACGCAGGACACTCGAAGTTCTGCTCTTCAACTGCACTATTATTTGTGGTATTATTAACATTTGGTTCATTATGCGCTGTTGTATGTTTCATCAAGTTGTCGCCAAATGTAATTAACGTATCGTCATCCATTGTGCTAGCCACATCCGAGTCAACTTCTTGCTTTATTACTACTCCATCTAAATCAATGTCGTTGACAGTCATTGGCTGGGACCCTCCCAATTGGTCGAATTCTATTAAATTCAGAGGATCATCCAGAAATTCGACATATTTTGTCGTACATGATGTATTTTTTTTATTAAATATATTCATTGCATCGAATTCCATTGTATCGGCTTCACTAGATGTCACTGATATTACAGCTTTATCTGAAAGATCTGAGACTTTATTATGTGCTAGACCATTCATATAAAACATTGGTTTCTTTCGACTTGTATCAGGACTGGAATCCGATTTAAGTTTTCTGATTTTTATCTTAACATTTCTCAATTGAGTTAGAACAGCGAGCGAACGTTCACACTTTGTTTTAAGGATAAACGCTCGTTGGATTTCAAGGTAACATGCTTGACATATTTGTGTTGGTAATCCATCATCTTCTTCCACCTGAAAAATTTATGAAAATAATTTTTCTTTAAAAGAACACAAGTGCTTTTGTTATGAAATTTAAAATAAGTGTAATTTATTGAATCTGAGGATGCATATTATGACGGGCTTCCTATTTTTTGCAATCCGTTGAAGTAATTGTAGAAAATTTAAGTGGCTGCATCTTTACGAAGTAAAGGGTAATTCATAACAAGTGTACACATGTGAATGGGCCTTAACTCTTATTTATCACCAATTTCAGGTCCATATATTGACAGATTAGGACAGTTTGGTTTTTTACAATTCTAACCATGGTTTCATACACATCAGCCAAACGTTTTGTTATTGTTAAAACTTTTTACAAAAATAATGAATCGCCAGAGCAAACATTTCGCGCTCTACGTGAATTTTTTGGTCCACCCATAAATTGGCCGGCGAGATCGTGTGATTTGACTCCTTGTGACTTCTTCCTTTGGAGATTTCTGAAGGATCGTGTTTACGCTGATGCTCCCCAGACTATTGAAGCATTAAAAAACAATATTCGAGCCAACATACGCCTAATAACGCCGGAAATGTGCGAAAATGTCATCGAAAATTACAATCATCGTTTGAGCAGCACGAGTTGCACATATGCCCGAAGTAATGTTTCATATTTAATTGTAAGGGACCAAATTTTCATAATAATTAAACATTACAGCTCAATCTTCACAAAAACTATGTTTTTTTTCGACAAAAATGTGTACACTTGTTATGAATCACCATTTACAGTAAAATATTTTTCCAACTATATTGACGCAAAAATCTGTTAAGGGCAGTGTGAATAAAGTAGCTTTTTGGACGTTGCGAATGCTTTTTGCAAAGATGTTCTTTTAGTTACAGGCGACGAGAAACGCTATGTCCAAGTGTCCGATATCGTTCTCTCAAAATATTTGAGTTAATCATCTAACAGATTTATCGACAAACGAGTAAAGTGACCGGATTATATATAAATATATATATATATATATATATATATATATATATATATATATATATATATATATATATATATATATATTATTTAAGAAAAAAATTGTACAATGGTATTATTCAAAGTATTGCCCATCTGAAGCTAATACCTTTTCCCATCTTTTTGGCAATTTGTGGATCCCATCCCAAAAGAACTGCGCCGGTTTGGCAGCCAAGAATGAATCAAGCCAATTTTTGATATCCTGCTCTGATGTGAATCGTATTCCAGTGAGGGCGTTCTGCATCGATCGGAACAAATGGTAGTCAGAAGAGACAAGGTCTGGGTTATAAGGCGGGTGGGGTAAAACTTCCCATGCACTGTTTTCCAAATAGTTCTTAACCGCAAAAGCAACGTGGGGCCGAGCGTTGTCATGATGGAAAATTATTGCCTCGTGTCTGGTCGCATATTTCGGGCGTTTTCAGGCTACTGCTCCCTTCAAACGGATTAATTGTGTTCGGTAGCGTGCTCCATTGATGGTTTCACCCGGTTTTAGCAGCTCATAATACAGCACACCCTTCTGATCCCACCAAATACAGAGCATTACCTTCGCGCCATGGATATTCGGCTTTGCCGTTGATTTGGCTGGTTCGCCGGATTTCACATATGATTTTTTGCGCTTGGGGTTGTCATAATGGATCCATTTTTCATCACCAGTAACAATCCGATGCAAAAATGACTTCCTTTTGTTGCGTTCCAGCAGCATTTCGGACATGCAAAACCGCATTTCGACGTCTCTCGACTTGAGTTCATGTGGAACCCAATTTCCTTGCTTTTGAATATATCCAGGTGCTTTTAAACGTTTTGAAATGGCTGCTTGAGTGACACCCAAAGATTCTGCGAGCTCTTCTTGTGTTTGGCAACAATCTTCATCGAGTAATGCTTCCAGTTCTTCATCTTCAAACTTTTTTGGCTGCCCAGAACGTTCATCGTCTTCCAAGCTAAAATCATAATCATTTTAAATCGTGCAAACCACTTTTGGCAGGTTCGCTCAGCTAGAGCATGTTCACCATAAACTTCCACCAAAATACGATGACTTTCGGCAGCAGTTTTCTTCATATTAAAGTATTGAAGAAGAATTCCCCGCAAAAACACTTTTTCAGGAACAAAGTTCGACATATTTGAGTGAAAAAAATTATTGTTGTTAACGCTTCAAATGAATGGCATACACTGAAAAGACGTACAATGACAGTAGCTTTCCAACGCAGGTTCGGAATATTAGAACGATGTAATATTATACAAGTTACGCCATCTCTTAGCAAACCGCACGAATTAAGCTATAGACTCAATATATATATATATATATATATATATATATATATATATATATATATATATATATATATATATATATATATATATATATATATATATATATATATATATATATATATATATATATATATATATATATTTGGTTTTTCGATAATTAATGTCGTTTTTTTTTCATGTTTTTCATAATAAATTTATTTATATTAACAACAAACATTAATCAATGATATATTGACTATTTTGTTGGATGACCTTTTTGGAAAGTTGAAAATTTCCACGTTTGAAGAAGCCTTGGGTTTTGGAAGCGAAGAACTGGCCCAACTTATTTTTAACAGCCTAATTCGAATCGAAAGGTTAATCATTCAAATGGTTTGGAAGGGAGCGAAACAAAATATAGTCTGATGGTGCTAAATCAGGGCTATAGGGCGAAGAAGCTCTTACTAAATTTTATTCCCACCTCGACTCGCTTATCCGTCAATTTACACCCCTATGTAGGTCCAAAAAGTGCACTGAGCCACCTTGGCTCAACCGTGACATCTTAGAAGCTCTGAAGATTAAGAACAAACTTCACCAAAAGTTTAGATTAACTGATGATTCTGACTCTTATTACGTATACTCTAGATCCCGTGCCTCCACGAAATTATTAAATAAAACCTCAAGGAAAAATTACTTTACGCACATAGAGCAGTTACTTCATTCCAACTAGTCAAAACCATTCTGGTCATATATTAATCATCTAAAGTCCTCCCCGCACTTTCCTAGCACCATGTATTGGAATGATAAACAGAGTTCAACATTGGAATCCATTTCCAACTTGTTCGCGGACTTCTTTTCCACTATAACTTCCTCTTTAGCATCTGATTCTTCTTATGATTTCCCTCTTCATTTTTCTCTGGCTGATAGTGCTCCTGCAGTTAGCCCTGCAGATATCGAGTCCATAATTAATAGACGGAATTCTAAATGTGTTCGTCAAATCTCTGTCCTCTTCATTAAGTGTTCCTCTGGGTTTTATTTTTAACGCCAGTTTGTCCTCCGGAGTTTTTCCTCGCTTCTGGAAGACAGCCAACATCTTTCCGATTCATAAATCTGGTCCTCTTTCGTGTGTCTCCAACTACCGTCCAATCTCACTTCTATCGTGTTTCCCAAAGATCCTAGAACGTTTCGTTCATAATCACATTTATGAACTTATATACTCCTCGATATCTCCTGCTCAACATGGCCTTCTTCCAGGTCGGCCGACGACTATAAATCTTCTTGAGTTTACTCACATTGTTGGTGAAGCCCTTGATAAGCATTTCACGTTGACGTCGTTTATACTGATTTTGCCAAGGCGTTTGATAAAGTAAATCATAACGTACTGTGTAAAAAGCTAACACAACATTGTATTTCTGGTTGTTTGCTCTTTTGGCTTATCTCATACGTAAACAATCGTTCATGTAGAGTAAGTCTCTGTGAAGTGTTATCTCACTCCTTCTATCCACAGACTGGAGTCCCTCAAGGATCCATCGTGGGGCCGCTTTTATTCCTAATATACATTAACGACTTGCCCTCTTTAATAGATGCTCCATGTATTCTCTATGCTGATAATCTTAAAGTTTTTAAAGTGATTAGATGTATTGATGATTGCATTTCCCTCCAAAATGCCCTGGAGTGATCAAATTTTCTTTCCCTTAATGTGCAAAAATGTCATAAAATGACTTTCTCTTTAAAACCGAACCCAATCTCATTTCCATATAGCCTACACAATGAGCCGCTATCTGTAGTGACCAAGTTCAAAGACTTAGGGGTGATCTTAGACCCGCGACTCAAGTTCGAAGAGCTCATCCTTGACATCATGTCACGTGCTTCTCGGGTTTCCAGATTTGTTCTTCGTCACTCTTGCATCTTAGGAAATATCCTGTCTCCAGTACATCTTTATATAAGAACTGTTCGGCCTATCTCGTAGACACTTTCTTGATGAATGTCTCCTATATAAGCTTCAACATCATCAGTTGCATACAAATGTAAGAGAGTGACTGACAATGCGGACATCTCATCATCCCTCTAGAAATGAAGGATCTTACCAAATTCCATTTGCAAGAACGGAAACATTTTACATTTTTCATCATAAGCATCAAAGCTGAAGATATGATTGAGAACTACCAGCTTTTGTCCACTGCTACTAATACTCAATTACCACTGGAGCTATTTAATTAAGCTTCTTACTTGATCACAAACTACTGCGAAACTATTTCACAAGTCGCGGCGATCTAAGGCAGACAAGCCAATTTCACAAACACAAACGCAAAGTGAGCAGAATGCACAATGGTCTCAGATATGGAAAAACAAGGTTTTATTAAGCCATATTCAGTCCATGGACCTTACGAGTAGTTCTTGTTAAGAAAAATGATGGAAGTCCTTGTAGTGAGATAGGTAGGTATATGCCCGTGAAAGACTGCAGCGATGGTCTGCTGCCTCGGCGAAAGAGGATGGTAGGATCTGCCGAGATTGGCCTTGTCTGAGGACGCGTGAATGCGCCGGCAGGCTAGCGTTGCGGTGTCGTGGGGCGGGTTCTTTTCCCCAGCACAAGGACCCACTGCAAAAAAATTTCGCATTCACGAATTAAAAAGGGTCGAATGCCGATCGACTGGTGTCGAAGCCGAGGTAACCTACTAAGGGTTGAAATTGCTTGTTTAAAGAACAAATTGGGTCTGGAGAGAACGGACGGACTTAAGACTTAACTTATGGCCCACAAATAAGAGTGGGGCACCCAGATGGTAGCGGTGCCCCCTCACACGCTCCCAACCGGATCAAGATCCGAACGTAGACGTGGCCATGTATTTCCCATTTGAGTGAAAAACTCATACGAAAGTACTTTGTATGACCTTTTCCCTCAAATGAGGAATACAAACGTAGCCGATTTATGCCATAACGTTACGCTATGAAATAACATAAACCTATGTCATAAATGGGCACGCGAGCAGAAGGCCACTCTATCCGACAACAGCCCCTGTTAACAAAAGATAGAAAAGAGCGCGCCCGATGGCTAGCCCATGTTAGAGGAGGAGCCTGCCACCGATGCGGGTCTTATACCCGGTCTTTAAATGATTTTGACGGCACTTTTACCAGCACTTTTTGGCTCGCTGTTGGTCTTAAGATAAATTCTCAAGCACTCCATTCATTAAATTGAAAAGGTAACATCGCTATTCGCTTCAGCACGAAAAGTGACACATGCACTACCACTCAAATAAGTTCCCGTCTTCTGAAAAGATATGATTTGCAATAGCTACCGGTACTATCTCCTTCCTCTAAAGCCCTTTAACTCATTACCAACACGTGCTATTACGCTGCTTCTCAACAGAAGTTTTATTGCAATTCTAAGCACTTTTTACAATACGTTCAATTGAGCACCGGGTGGATGCGTGGACGAGCCGATCAAACGCTTGAACACACGCGCTGTTCCTCAGCAATTCCAAACGAAGTGAAAACCCAACAACAAAAACTGTTAGACTCGCAGCGTTGAATTGTTTTCAACGAAATCCAAACTGTTTCGTTTAGACAAATAAGCCGACTTCACCAGCGGACGGACTCGCGAAAAATCAAATTCAAGTTAAGGTTCGAATCTGAAACTGTGCGAACTGCACCATGATTAAATTAGTTGGCGCAAGCGTAAGAACGCTCATTCACTGTCCACAATCGCGAGCTCTTCTTCGCACTTTCTCAAGATTTGCACCGGACTACCACACGCGTCCAGTGCAAGAACTCCCGCTGTTTGTACGTAACTTCGAGCACACGAAAGGGTGCGATGCAATTCGAATTACGATGGCCAAGTGAATTTGGCTACTTTCAATGAATTTACTTGCTTTTTCCAGAAATGGCACTATTTTCTTTGCCGGCGTCGTTTTCGCGACGTGCGCTATGCGTGGCGTTCTCCCGATGACTCCTCCGTCCAAATCTTTTCTTTCTCCCTTTCCGTGTCGCAACTGTAAATCGAATCAGCTGAGTTCGATTGCATTCGGTAATGAAATACGCCGTTGGGATGCACTAAATCAGTGCTCCCATGTCCGAGATTGTAATTTACAGATTTAAATTTTTCAAAAAGAAAATTAACTGAAGTAAAAATGAAAAAGAATTTAAATAGTAATAAAAGTTGAATCTCATGAAGAATACAATTAAAGGGAAACGTTTAAATTTAATATAAAAGAAAATTGATATAAAATTACATTTAATAATAATAATAAGAAAAAAACTATTTTATAAATTACAATAGTGAATGGAAGTAATGAAATCTTTCTTTTTTTTTGTCTAAATCTGCAATTAAAATTTCGGGTACGGGTGAGGAAGGTTTTCGAGCAGTTTGCTTGTGTGACTACTCGATTACTGTATACTCGCTTCTTTGTCGAATAAAGGCAACTGAATTATGTCAGAAGAAAGATAGTTATTCGCTCCTACGCATTAATGGCTTCATAGACACTTCAGCAAACGTGAAATATTTTTCGACACTCGCTTTTAAGAGCGGCTACTGGCGGGTAAGAATCGACAAATAATACCAAGCGGAAATCACATCATCAATTAGCACCAAGCTATAGTAAGTTGCGGAGATGTAATTTGGGCTTTGCAACGCTTCGGCAGTACTCCAACGACTTATGCAATACGTACTACGAGGGCTAAGCTGAAGACCTGCGTGGTAAATCTAGACGAAATTATCGATATAGGGGGATTACTCAAGTTTCATATTAGAAAATTTGGAAGAAGTGAAGTGAAGAAGTAAGCTTAGCCCCAATAATTGCACCTTTTTCATAGCTGAAGTAAAATATATGGGGTACGTTGTATCAGTAGAAGTCGTGAAAACGGACCCTGAGGAAAAAGAACATACAAAATGTTGGCCAGCACCAATTAATAAACGATAACTACGAAATTTTCTTGGGTTGGCAACTTATTTTTGTAGGGTTGTGAAGACTTTGCCGCAATTGCCAATTGTGTCTATCAGATAATCCAAAAAAACTATCTCTTCACCTGGAATGAGCAACGTCAAGCAGGCTTTGAGACATCGAAAAATATTAGTTGACACCAATGCACAAAACAGGTGAATAGGAGCTGTAGTATCTCATCAGATTACTCTGTTGGTAATGAGGGCATTGCATGCAAGATTAAATGCTTTCTGTAAATTGGAATTTAACTCATAATCATAAATTTGTAAAATAGATTAATAAGCCGCACTACTCTCCTAACTATTAAATTTTACTAGGGCTAAAATAACGAAGAGAAATGTCTAATCCTCACCAAGAGAAGAGTGGTTTCCTTTCGATCGTATTCGTTTTCGATTTGATTGGCAGTTTTTTTGGTAGACGCGAGAAGAATAGCCCATCAATTTGTGAAAATTACTACTACAAAATTTGAACTTTTTGCCAGTAACTAAAAAGGACTCCTGCTTCAATCCAAAACAGAAATATCGCCTGGAAATTCGTCTTCCCCGTGTGTAAGCACTAAGGTTTTAACTCTATCTAGAAACCTAAGAGATTTGCTGCATTGCTTACCTAACAAAGTTCAGGGAATAATTGAAAGAGCGAGTATATTTACTTTTGGGGCTTGGTTATGGGATTCGCATCAGTGTAAGAATTCTGGTCTTTCCACTAAACAGATCCCCAGTTATCTTGAGAACCTCTCACGAGCCATTTGAAAAATTAGTTCGGGCAAGCCTCATTTCCCTACGCCTTGAGTTGCCATCAAGTTCAAGTCTCATTTCTAGCGAGAAAGCTGAAGAGAAAGGAGTTTCTACAAAAAGATTCACTTTACGCCAATCCTACTAGAAGATCAATAATGCACTTTTACAGGCAAGATTAGAAGACAGGGAAATAAAACTTACCAAAAAATAAAGTATGATAGAAAGAAATCATGTTCTGCAATCGCAACACATGAGAAAAGCTGGAAGCTTTTACAGAATAGTCTCTAAGTAAGCTCTATAGACCTCAAACTCCACAGCATTGGAAACAAAATCATCCAAAAATTACGTGTTATCAGAAGATTTGTATTTTTTTTTCTAGAATTAATCATGTATGGAAGAGAGAAGCAAATTTTCCAATGGTTGGCGGAAGCTTCTGACGAAGGGCAAAGGCTAGATTCTTAGTCGGGGTCAGATCGGATAGATTAAAGTGAACATGATAGTGCTAGCGAAATCAACGAATCTCTTGCACATTCAAGGGAATCATTAGATAATGATGACTACTTCTCTACAGGACAGTATAAAAAAATTTTATTTTTCAAGACATAACTGCAAAAATGGTCCTAAACAAGAAATGGACAAAGTCTTCTCCATCGAGCGTTTTCAGAACACGAGGCTATAATACAAAGCAACATTGGCAAAGACTCCTGGAATGTTTCAGTTTTTTTTCTTCTGATAATATTTTGAACTTGCTTGTAACAAACACAAACAAATACATCAGCGAAGTTAGAAATAGCTTTCAAAGGGAACGTGACGCAAAAGATAAAGACATTGAAGAGTTTTTTCATTGTGTCTGGAGTGGAGACAGTCTCATATATGAATTTAGTAGATCTCTGGGTCACCGATAGAACTGGCGTAGAGATGTTTCGCCTAACAATGCATTATCAACGATTTCTATTTTTACTGCGATGCTTTGATATTTGACGAAATAACAACCTGATCAAAACGTCAAAAATTGATAATTGGCAGACATGATGGATCGGACTTAGCTGCCTTCCACGGTCGCGTCAAGGTGACACTTGGGTGCGAATGGCTCTAATTCAACTATAATACTGTTACCATCTCGAAAAACTTTTGCAGGCCTCGGAGTACGTTTGAAGTACGTACCATCGAGTTGGTGGTGTAGTTTCAGTTGAGATGGTCTGCTGATTAGTGGTGGTCTGGGTCTGACCACCTGTTCCCATAAAGGCTTGTGCCGACCTCCATGCTTTGCAAAGACAACTATTGGACCAAAAAGGCGACTACACATACAAACGGAGATAGCAGCTCAAAGGGGAGAAGCAATCAACATCGACCTGGCTCTCAAACGCAAAAAAAAACATTGACAAAATTTACTTTTAAAGATGAGCAACTCATACAAAAGCCGGGAATGGTCCTGCAGGGAATGGAGGCTAGTTATTAAAAGGAAATAAACAAGGGCATCATGATCGAGGTCCTAGAGCTAGAAGAGCTCTTAGAGAGGACACTACAGACAGTAGTTGCTGAGGTCAGAGGAAGAGAAGGAGGTTGAGACACTTGGCAAAGTGCCAGTCATCCTAACTTCTGTTACCAGGAAAAGAGTTACCTGTAGCACAACCCAAGGAAACAAAGGGAAGAGGAAGAAGGATGAACTCCAAAAGGAGCACACCACGTCGAACGAGGGGTCCCAAACAATCCAATCTAAGACAATGAAAAATTTATCTGAACCATGGAAGATTAGCAGCCTCCCCAGGAAGCAAAATCAGGAGGAACATCCAACCTAAATCAAGCTAGGGACAACCAATGGCGCAAATCCCAAAGTCAGGATCTGCTGGTCGAACCTACCGGTATTAAGTCTTACGTAAATGTCCTGCGTGAAGCTAAACGAGTGGTTAAGCCGAGTGAGGTACAGAGAAGTGCGGCTCACCCGGACTGGTTGAATTCGAGCTAGAGGCAATGAACAGTCAAAAAGGCTCTTGGGGAATGCTACTGTAGTCTTACTCAAGCCTTTGGCAGCGTTCAATATCAGGGACATTGGCTGCGTCACGGAAGTGATCAAGATCGAAAATGTTATTGAAAGACTTAACCCCAGTTAAGGAGGTACAACAAATGATCAGCGCGGACTAAATAAGAATTTATTTGCCGGATACTGTGAAAAGCAGTACGTCTTCATTATTTCCAATACTTTGACTATGGCCATACTGCAAAAGGATGCAAGTATTCTGATAGGAGCTCACTATGCTACAATTGTGGTAAAGTGGGGCACAAAATGAACCAATGCACGGGCGTAACACATTGCGTCGTGTGTAAGGATACTAGTCTTAGTGTGGATAAACTTAAGAACACCAGGTCAGGTCTTTAAGGAGGCTCTAGCTTAGGCCAAAACAGTGTTGCAATGATCCGTATCTTGAAGCTAAACTTGCACCGCAGAACTGTTGCTCAGAACCTGCTGGGGTAATTTGCGAATGAGATGAAAGCCGACTTGCTGCTGCTTAGCGAGCAGCATACTGACAGGAGCAGTTTTTTGATGAATCTGGTACTGTGACCATATTGAGCGCAGAATGGCGTATTCTCGTTGAAGGAGACTTCAATGTGAAAACCAATGAATGGGGCATGACTCTGTCAGATGGTAGAGGGAAACGAGTACTGGATATGGTAGCCAGAACTAGGCTTTTTGTGTTAAATACTGGCAACAACTCTACTCTTTCTGCTACTGAAGCTACCTTAGATGCATCCCAGATGTAACATTCACATCGCAGTTCTAGAGGACTACGCGGCTTGTGATCACCAACATATAGTGCTTGAGATCAACGATGGTTCTTCTCGGCGTACATATGCTCAGTTTCCCAGTCACGCATGGGACACTGGGAAGATAGGCGTTGAGAAATTCGTCAGGATGCTCATCGTTGGAGCATCGATGTTCGGAGCTTCACACTGGGAGTGGAGGATTAGCAGCTACGGATGCAGTGAACTTATCCATGAGTATTATCACGTCTATTTGCAAGCCCTTTATGCCGCATCAAAAACCTCAACATGGTAAACCTCTAGTGTACTGATGGTCATCTGAAATAGCTGAAAGTCGAATGGAATATCACAAGCTCTGACGAGAGACCCGGTGGGCATGGACTTTGGAAGACGCATGTACAAAGCTCGCTGCATACAAGTCGGCCAGAAAGCGGATCCGAAAACTTATCAACAACAGCAAGTTCAGCTGCTGGAAAAATCTGGTGGACGACGTGAATCTATGGGGTCTGAGCTACAACCTGGCCATGCGGAAGCTTGAAGCTCAAAGTTTGCCCTCTAATTCTATCTTCACAAGAAGTGGGCAACCCACTGGAGTTTCATTGTGGATTATTTCAACAAGAACGAGGCTTGAAGGGAAAGGAGCTCCTTGTTATGTCCATGATTGTGCGAGCTCCTTTCCTCTCAAGCCTCGGCCTTGTTGAAACAATCCACAATGAAACTCCAGCGGGTTGCCCACTTTTTGTGAAGATAGAATTAGAGGGTAAACTTTGAGCTTCAAGCTTCAAGCTTCAAGCAGGTTGTAGCTCAGACCCCATAGATTCACGTCGTCCACCAGATTTTTCCAGCAGCTGAACTTGCTGTTGTTGATAAGTTTTCGGATCCGCTTTCTGGCCGACTTGTACGCAGCGAGCTTTGTACATGCGTCTTCCAAAGTCCATGCCCACTGGATCTCTCGTCGGAGCTTGTGATACTCCATTCGATTTTCAGCTATTTCAGATGACCATCAGTACACTAGAGGTTTACCATGTTGAGGTTTTCGATGCGGCATAAAGGGCTTGCAAGTAGATGTGATAATACTCATAGATAAGTTCACTGCATCCGTAGCTGCTAATCCTCCACTCCCACTGTGAAACTCCGAACATCGATGCTCCAACGATGAGCAGCCTGACGAATTTCTCAACGCCTATCTTCCCAGTGTCCCATGCGTGACTGGGAAACTGAGCATATGTACGCCGAGAAGAACCATCGTTGATCTCAAGCACTATATGTTGGTGATCACAAGCCGCGTAGTCCTCTAGAACTGCGATGTGAATGTTACATCTGGGATGCTTCTAAGGTAGCTTCAGTTGCAGAAAGAGTAGACTTGTTACCACTGCCACTGCATTAGTTTATTAGTAATATCTGCGGGTTTGTTAGTATGAAAATGATTACTTGAAGTCAATTCAAATCATACGATCGTAAAAAAACGTCCTATTGAAGTGAATGATCGTAAAAATCACATTCAACAACTATCCGGGGAAAATACAAAAAATCCGTAAAATTTGTATGCAATGATCACTCTCAGACATGTTGTCAACAATGTGATAACAGTGATTCGGAGAGTTCCTAAAACTATAATAATATATCATTTGAAGTATAAAATGTTAATTTTTGTTAATAATTATATTTTAGCACTCTAACCCCTTTTGGGCCTTCACTTAGAGGTAGAGTATCTCATTTCTTGATCGAATGATATGGCCAGTACCACGTTTTAGCCGTATGTCCGTCATCCCAGCTGCGATACGTTCTAATTTTCAACCAGTACGTATCATAACTGAGGGGCTTATAATCCATCCGAGACCCATCTAAACAAATCTCGTTCTCACCAAGAGGATTGGAACCAGGGACCTTCGACTTACGCATCGAATCATTTTAATTTAGCTAGTTTTTTTTTTTTATCTAATTAGATATTAACTAATGTTGTTTCTACAAAATATATTACGTCAAATAATAAAATTGGTTGATTAACAAATTTATTTAGTATATATTAAACATAATTCTTGCAATCAGGAGTCAACTGAAAGCCCGTGCGAATAGCTATGATTTTCTTCGTGCGTGTAATTTAGGTTAACCCTGCCTGTAAATCTAGGGATAATTTAATTTTTTCCATTAACATTCAACCTTTTACAAGATTTACTACGATTGTTCTCACTGATAACAAAACTGATTTACACCATTGAACTTTGAAATTTGTACACTGGCCAAGTAGTAAATGTAGAGTGGCATGAACTTTGTTCGCGGTCAAATTGTTTTCTGATGCATTGTCCGGTTAATTTTATGCCTCTATCTAAAAATTTGCTTCAACCTTGTACATAAGACCCATAAAAAAATACAATCCCAACATTTTGGATTGTAGTCGCTTGTGTAACTTATAAACATGTACTGCATAATTTTTTCTCGACTATTATAGTCGCTTTCTATGGGCGTCTATAAACACAGCTGTACTAGTTTTGAGCAATTGCATCTTAACTAGCAAACAAAAGAATCTAATCAGCATGAATCTTTTCCACCCACAAATGACACATAATTGGAATGTAAACAAACGGCATATTGTGTATTTGCAATTGCAAACCGCATATTGCTTCAGAACAGGCTTTATCTTTGCCTTGCTCACGATAACCCCAGCGAACAATGCAATTCTTTAACGCTCAAGCCGGCAAACCACATTTTTTTGGCTGATTGGAAGTTTGCATATTTTTGGCGGGATATGTCGAAAATGCCACATTACAATAATTTCAAGACATTACAACATTGTCGCTATCTATTTCCACATCTTAATTTTGCATATTTAAATCATGCTTCACCCCAAAGGCCACGACATGAATTGTTGGCCATGTATGCGTCATCCATTTCGATAAATGCAGCAAACACGAAGCGACGACAGAATTATCGCTTCACAAACGATGCGATTATATACACACAGTGCGCTGTCTCAGCGCCATATGATTATCTGCGCTACAAAAGGAAATATGCGTGTGGGGTGATTGCCGAGACCGGGGCGTACCCTGCCAGACACTTGTCATCAATATCTTTTTAGCTGGCTTTATTGTTACATTGAACCATTGCAATCGATTAGGCAACGAAAAACAATCAAATCGGAATGTATGCATCACACTAATCGTTCACTACAAAAAGAAAACAATTGAATTTATTTACCATTGATCTTGTCAATAATCCCACGAAATCGGCTACTGTCTCCTTTCCCGGATCTAATTGAATGCTGTTTGGGCCGAACAGATTCAACATTGCACCATTTGTTGTTAAGCACGTCCGACAAATCGCTCCGGGTAACATTTTACTCGAAATTTCCATGAAAACCTCAAACTTGTTGATACACAAAATGTTTGCGCCTTTGAATTCAATGTCACTTTGACGTCTTCGGCAAATTCTCCAATAATTGGATTTCATAGCGAAGTGGTTGGCATCTGATGGGCAGTTTTTAATCTTCAATGCCGTCATTCATCTAGGTGATTGTTGCGCCTTGCGCGGTAGTGGGAAGATTTATTTGAAACGGCCGTTAGTTTGAATCTAATGGCAACATTTTAAATTATATCATATGTTCTTAATATTTAAATTGACTCTCCAAATATTTCTGTTTTGATATTTGTAGCTTGAAAGGAAAGTGCAATATGTGACAAAAAGCAAATATTATAGGAGAGCCAAATGAATGTTATGATTATGATTTTTCACTCGTTTATATTTTTCACGAGACTGTTTTTTTCATTTCTTTGCATTGATTTTCACATAGCTTAAGTCACTCTCCGGGGGACATCATAATAATTCAATTTTAGCACGGATTTTTACTCTTCTCTGTGTGTACAAATTTGTTAAGTTTTTAAAGTCATACAGTTCCATGCTGTATACTGTGTATTTAATGGAACACTATTAATTGCTGCCAGTCCCAAGGAGTTGAAATTGTAAATTGTTTGGTTTATTTTCTTTTCCTTTCAATAACTACATGGACAGGGCAAGTTTCTGCAATCCACCACATATAATCCTGTTTTCATTTCAATCCGGAGCCATACTATCAATTTCTATACCAGCCCTATCGAGAAGATTTATCTCATCACTAGCGACTCCAAGATTTGATACCTTCATTCGAGGCTTCTTACGGAATATGCTATTCACTTTCGCGAAAACGCCATCTGGGTCCTGTGGGCTAATACCCCTCAATTTTTCCGCCCATTAATTACTGACCTCAGTCCTGAAGTATGCATGGATTAAGCTTCGGACATTCTTCAGGTGTACTCGTAAATTCAACAAAGCCAACGAGGGCTGGTTGTAGTCTAAAAATCACCGATAAGTATTGTTGACGCGTGTGAGAAGAAGGCTTTTCAATCTTTTCAACCTTGCAATGGTTGGTGTTTCATATCCTTCCATATCGTTTCGATTTTTAATCTTGGGAACTACTTTCTCAATTGTTTTCAACGTCAGCTTCTCTAACTTCGAAAAATAGAGATCTATTTCATCGTTAGTTCAATTCCTATCATTAGGAACCCAATGAGCAAGCATTGCCATCATCAGAAGGAGGACATTGCTTCTGTCACTCTCAATTAAACTTTTTTTGAAACTTTCGCCAGTCTGTTTTTTTTAAATTCAACCGATGATTTTCATATTGAACTTGAATAAGGAAGACATCATCCCTTTGATGATTGATTTCCATTATGATTTCGTTATGGTCACTATCATAAGGAAGCACCTGCAGTTTCCCTTGACTATTAAAGCTGAATTCAAGTCTTGCGTCAGCAATGCAGAGGTCTAAATATGAATTTGCCCTAGGGTATGTTGGGAACTCCGACCCATATAGATTGCAATTGTATTCAATTTAGTTCTCTGCTATCCAGGATTTCAGGAAAACACCTCTTGGATTATTGGTGGTGTTCAGCCATGATGTACGCTTGGCATTCAGGTCACCAGCAAGAATATAATAATTATGCAACCTGTTCAATTCGAGTATTTCAAACAAGGAGTAGATCTCCTCCTTGAGCTTGAAAACAGTTCCACTAGTTGCATATATAGAGATAACGAAGAGGTTATCCCCATCTGACAGTGAGATTTTGATAACTGACACTTCAAGAGATTTAAAGCTTTTGAATACACATTTCATAAGAAAAACTAAAGCAAATTCAAATTAATTTAGGAATATTGTGATAGAATTTGTTAGCATTTGATAACGTTTTTGTTTGAATTTTATTAGAATTAAGTTATAACATATGAGGTGTAGGGTCAAAGTTCACTGTTGTGTTAAAATTATAAATGATTCTAGGATAGCGCAGGTTGGTTTTTTTCTCCTTTTTACAATCAAATCATAATACATATATTATCAATATATGTATCATTTATAATTTTAACACAACAGTGAACTTTGACCATACACTTCATATGTTATAACTTAATTCTAATAAAATTCAATCAAAAACTTTATCAAATACTAACAAATTCTGTCACAATATTTCTAACCTACACGTTTAACCTTATATGTAAACCTAATAAAATAAACATGACATATACCTAACCTACCCCTAATTTTTAGCACAAGTAAACAACAATAAACGTAGCAATATTGAGCTGAAACTCAAAAACTAAGTAACAAAAAACACAAAAGCTGAAAATAAACACGAGTAATTTAGACATTGTCATTCAGCCACCAATACCAAGATTGCTCTGTCTCAGCTCGATCACCTTCAACGAATCTAATAGCCATGACTACTTTTTGTGCCTTATTGAGCATGATCTTGACATATGCAGTACAGTACAGATACTGATCAAGATGAACACCGAGGTATCGAACACAGGATTTATGTGGAACCCGTTTTGAACTACTCTCGCCAGCCATGATGTGGAAGTCCTTTCAATTACGTTTCAGGTCTTGACTGACCCCCTGCAGCGTTGTTCGAAACCAAATTGTTTCGCACTTCTGCGCATTGATTTTCATTCGCCAATTGTCAGTGTATAGCTGCAAATCATTGAACATTTTTTGGAGATTGCTCTGAACTATTGGCGCAGTAGCTGTTCCCTGCTGTAGACCATTCAAGACCTTGAATTCAGGCATTGTTATCAGATTTTCATCAGTTAGAACAAACGATTTCCCATATAACATATCACACATCATGGCGACAAGGTGTCTGGGGAACGTGTCCTGAAGGAGTTTAAAAATTAGTCCATTTAACCACACCGTATCGAAGGATTGCTCCATATCAATGAGACATGCTCCAATACATTCCTATTATTTAGTTTCCGACTGATGTCTGAGGTTACTTTCACTATTGCATGTGTGGTCGAACGCCTGGCACGAAAATCGTAATTCGGCATCAACTCATATTCCTCAATGTGAGCGTTTAATGCTCTGTTGAGTATCACGTCAAACACTTTGCTGATGTAAGACTTTCTTCAAGATCGAAAATACCTTAGCCTTTTTCCACTTATTTGAGAAATATGAATTGCTCAACATGTTGTTGAATAATAAGCAATAATTCCTAATAGAAACCTCAGGCAAATGTCGGAGAACTTTATTTGAAATACCATCAGTACCACGTGATTTCTTGTTGTTTATCTTGTGAAATATGAAACGTAAGTCTTCATAGCTGACAAAATAATCAATAAGATTCAAGCTCGGTATGAGGTCAAATGTTAATGTTTCATTGAAATGAAAAATTGATTGGCCGTTCAGGCTTGATTTGAAGTCGAAAACTTTTGCCTCCACGACTTCTGAAAATATTTTATGCCCTCTCTCAGGGTTTGTTGATGAACCAATTCAAAATGTGTTCCAATCAGGGCAAGTTTATGCAATCCCTCACAAATAATCCTGTTTTCATTTCTATCTGGAATTGTACTATCAATTTCGATACCAGCCCTATCGAGAAGATTTATCTCATCCCTAGTGACTTCAAGATTCGATACGTTCACTCGAGACTTCTTACGGAATATGCTATTCACTTTCGCGAAAACGCCATCTGGATGCTGTGGGCTAAAACCCCTCAATTTTTCCGCCCATTGCTTGCTGATCTCACTCCTGAAGTATGACCGGATTTCAGCAAAGCCAATGAGAGATGGTTGTAGTCCAAAAATCGCCGATAAATATTGTTTACGCTTTATTTTCCTGTGTATGCAGCTGGTCTTCAAGATCGTCAATACTGTGTCAAATATTTTATTTGCGGAGTGTATTCTTCGGCATATTTCGTCTCTTTCATTGCCCGTTTTCATTATTTTGGCGCCTAAATACACAAATTCACTAACATTCTCGATGCTGTATTCGCCTGATGTGATATTTTTTGTATTCGAGATATTTTTTCTCGACTACGTCATGAGCTTTGTTTTTTTTATTTGATAAAGGGAAATTACTTTATACTGGAAATTTCTCTTTTTTTGTGGTTGGGAGGTGAATGCCATTTATGCAGTGAGTGTGAGGCTCCCACGCTCTTAACTAACTGGACTACCCACTAAACACCTTCCCTGTGAACCCGAAACCCAGCCTGAAGCCGTTTGACATATTACTTCGGGCTAGGTATCACTTTTGCTACACCGTGAGGCACCTTCAAGCTGGGGATCATCCTCTAGTGGGAGGGGGGAGGGGACGAGGAATTGCCAGACAAGTGATCTCCCAGCCCCAACGTCTCTAGCTGCAGTGAGTCCCTTTTACCTGTTAGGACTGCTCGAACATAATGTGCCATGTTCCATTTGTCAACCGATTCCATTTGTCAACCGATTCCATTTGTCAACCGATTCAAGTATCACTGCGACTATACTATCCAGAGTGAGCTCCTTCATTTCCCTGTAGAGGTCCTGTCACAATATGTCCCATTTTTCGTGAGCATAAAATGTGTGGCAGGCATTGCATACCTTTCCCGGGTAAGACCGATAATCGGGGGACCGTGAATTACCAATCTTGCGCAGATAAGACTGAAAACACCCATGTCCACTTAAAGCTTATTCAGAAAGAAGTCAGTCTCACCATACCTTCAATTTAGCCATGGGATGAGGCCTGCAGTCCACCTTCCCTTCTTGCAATTCACCAAAGACTGCTGCCAAACGTTGAGTGAACGTAGTTGCTCCTCGCGGTCAACGGCCTCCCTCACATCCCCGCTTCAATGCAAGTAAACAGCGTGGTGCTCTCTAGCAAGGAGGGTCACAGGTATCACGCATGCAATAACTCTCACCGCTGAATCAGAGACTGCCAGATATGAAGATGCAATCCAGAGTACTCTTCTTGTCTGTACCTGTGCCAAGCGTTTTCGGTATACCTCCTTACTGAAAGCATCACCCCATATTTCTGCTCCGTACAGTAGCACTGACCCTACAGCACTCATCAAGAGGCATCTCCTAGATTGGTTGAGTCACCCTACGTTGGCCATGAGTCGGGGCCCAAAGCAGCCTTTTCAGCCGTTGCCCTGATTTGCTCAGAGATACTCATTTTTGAGTATATCAGTAGCCGCTGACTTCGGTTCGATTAGCATGTCTCCAATACAGATCATCCTTACTCTAGAGATTCTCTTTTTTGTTAAGATGACCACTTTGGTTTTCTCCACTGCTAAGCCGAACCCATGAGCAGTCATCCAGTCTCTCACTCGGCGCATTAGCATACCTGGCCACAACATCATCCACAAAGTCAATCAAGCGTGACTCATCTGGCATCTCTAGTCTCAGTAGCCCATCGTAAGACACGTTCCACAGGTCTGGACCAAGGATAGACCCCCGGCAATACCCGATATAACTTCCATCCTTCATTAGCCCTGTGTTGTGTCGTAAAGCAGGTTTTGGTCGTTCAGGTAATCCCTCACAAGCGGCATTAGATATTCTGGAATTGAAAAGAGTTTTCCAGCGTACCCAGAATATGCACCCACCTAGCGGAGTTGAAGGCATTCCTAACGTCGATTGTCACCAATAGGACGTTGCGTCACTTAATACGGCTATATACCTCTGCCTTTTTGACCACACTCAACACCTCTGCAATCGCATCAATGGTGGAACGTCCTGCTCTAAGTCCATATTGCCAAGAAGATAGGTCTCCATCAGCACGAATCACGCCAGTGAGTCTTCCCTTGATGAGTTTCTTTAGAACTTTTCCAGCAGTGTCTAGCATACGTAACGGGCGGTATGCAGATGGCGACCCGGGATTTTTACGTACTGCGAAAACCCCGTCTCGTAGACAAGCTTTGAATGTGCTGAGTATAATGTCTGGACAATGGTGATAAACAATTTGCAACATCTCAGGTGGAACACCATCTGGACCTGGAGCTTTCTTCGCTTTCAATGAAAGGACTGCCTCTTCCATTTTCGGCTTTATGAAGAGTGGGCACTCGATTGCTATTTCATCATGGACAGCGTAAACACTGATGGCTGGGTAAGAGTACCCGCACTATCTGGTCCAGCTTTTTTGCTTCATATTACAAGGCGTCCGTAGGGTGTTAAGCCTTCACATAACTAGCTTGTAGCCAAGGCCCCACAGATCCTCATTCACATTGTCCACTAGATCTTGCCAGCTGTGAGCCTTGCTATGGTTAAACAGTTTGCGAAGACATTTGCTGGCCAACTTATATGCTGCTGTCCAGTTGCATGCCTCGTTACGGTTCATGTCCGTTAGGCCTCACACCGAAGCTTGTGACACGCTCTTCGCTTTTCAGCAATTTCAGTCTACCACCAATACACTGAGGCCTCGCCATGCCGGGGTTTTCGACGGGGTATAGAAGTGTTGCAAGCAATCGTGATGATGCCCATAGCTCAGTTCATCACGTCTTGAGCTACCAGATCTTCCGTCCCCTTTGGATCTCCCTGCTGCGGCACACCTCGACGAACCTCTCGACGTCTGTCCTTCCGATGTTCCACCCAATTGTAGGAGGTTGAGAGCACGGACGTCGGAAGACAACTTCACTGATCTCAAGCAGAATGCACTGATGATCACAGGCTGAGTAGTCCTCTAATACTCTCCGATTGCGTATCTTTTGTACTAAGGACTCCAAGGTGAATGTCACGCCCGGTATGGTTTCTTCACAGCCAATGCGGCGGAAAGTCAGCGTGTTTCCGTCATTTAGTACGACGAGGGCAGTGCTGGACGCCATTTCTAGGATTCATTTTCACCGCGGATCTGTTGAAGGCATGTCCCATACTCTCCAATTGCGTATCCTTCGTATTAAGGACTCCAAGGCGAATGTCACGTCCGGTATGGTTTCTTCACAGCCAATATGGCGGAAAGTCAGCGTGCTTCCAGCATTTAGTACGACGAGTGCCTTGCTGGCCACCGTTTCTAGGATTCGTTTTTCCCGCGGATCTGTTGAAGGCATGTCCCATTCGATTGCTTTAGCGTTGAAGTTCTCCCCCAACGAGCACATTGCTGTCTGCGTTCAAGACAGTGTCCTACAAAGCAGTAAGCTTGGCTTGAAAAGATGGTATCGGTTCGTTCAGCATTAGGTACACACAAAAGAAGGTGGTCCCTGAGCACCAAAACCACACGAAACCACCTCCCCATCCACAGCTCTCTGCGTGGAACTCACTGTTCCGAACGCAGATGGTGACATGACCAGTTTCATCAGGATACCATGATATGGGTCATCGAAGCTCTGATTTTTCCTTAGGTAGGGCTTCCTGGAAAATATGTTATTTTTCTGATCCCAAGACGTCCCCAAGGTGCTGTCTTTGATCAGTATCCTTGCAAAGAATAGAGTGTGCGTTACGAAGAATAGAGTGTGCCTCCTCTTTTGTCCATTTCTAGCATTTGTAGTATAGGGAACTCCCATCAGCATGAGTGTCACCTCGGCGCTTCCGTGCAAAGTAACTAGGCCCAAACCATTATATCCGCCAGCCCAAAGGATAAATTCCAGTTCATTATCCAAAGCATAGTCCAGATTCAGTCAGGCTCGTTACCTGTCATTCCAGGAGGAACCTTACGGCGATCTCCATATCCTCGGGTCCGTCGGGTGGTGCTCCCTAAAGAATTCTAGCCTCCAAGAGTATTCCTATCGACCGGCGTTCCCTCCGTGGTAGGGAATTTATCTTGGTATCGACAACTAGGTTTATAGTAGGTTTCAGCACGTAGTACTAGATTCGTATACCACATGTCTGTCTAGACTATAAGGTATGTTTGTCTAGGCTTTAAGGACGTTTAGGCATGTGTAGAACTGATCTGCTCACTTGAATGATATGTACGAGTATAGCAAAACGATGCAACCTGAAAACTATGCAGACCGGTGCTTAAGAAAAATTGCAAATCGTAGCGACAATCGACCTGGCAAGAAAAGTCGCTGTGTGCGCGCACCAGTTAACCATATGTAAATTACGATGGTCACACGACTACCTTTTCGTAATATTTTCGAACTCTAAATTTACGAAAAAAATCAGCCTGCATTTGGTATTGTATGAGATGGTAGAGCTTTCATGTGCACGGCTTGTTTGCTTCAGTAAAGGCTGAGCTACAATCAACATAACCAGACATAAAGCAAATGTCAAAAAAAGTTTGAGTATATTTGACATAAGGATGACATACGCAACATGAAAAGTTGAAATCGAACGAACTTTTTATGTCAATATGACAAATACATTGTTTACTTTAAGTGACAATCATACATTATTGTTCGCCATTTGAAAGGGTGAGGAAAATTTTATCCAGCTGTGAGGAATTATGCAGAAAACAGGTGTTCTCACCTGTTAAGCACAATTCCACTCTGATATTGAAATTTAATTTAATATTTCTTCTACGCCGTTGAAGACTTTCATCAACAAAATTATAACGCATCGTCAAAAACATAAAAATTCAAAATCAATTTGAAATCATCAATTTTCTTCAATTACTTTTGTCGCAATGACACTTTTTCGTATCTGTCAAGATCACGTAAGCGCGAATCGTATGTAGGCGAACTATGTGCGCGCTACGTTGCTTGACGTTCCTTATTTTGTGTTATGTTGATTGTAGCACAGCGGTAAGCAAAACTGACGATAGATACAAGCCATATGGTAGCAATTTGCATATGTATTAGTCGGCCTACTATGGACAAGCTTCCGGTAGCTGTCACCGAACTGCGGCATTAGCAAATGCTTATATTTCGTCATATATACTATTTTCCGAATAAAAAACGTGCTGAACGCATTCCGTGCATGCTATAAATTCACCTTGTATAGCCCATTGTGCTCCTAAACTTTCCAAGACGAGCAAATGAAGCACACGTTTTGCACCTTCGACTGGTAGCTCAGCGTTGAGATGTAAACAAACTCCTATAAATTCACTTTGGAAGGCGATAAAAACTTAACGGGTATAAGAACTGAAATAATTTTCACTTCACTAGGAGCGCTATTGTGTTCTCCGCGGATCATCTGGATTTCACTGTAGAAATCCGTCTCTAAACCGTACAAAACCTCGAATTTTTGTTGGCACCTCAACAATTCTTCATATAACGCCATGTAAGTTGGCCAGCAAAGTCGGCCTACTAATGGTCATGTGTGTGGTAGGAAGCGCTGCTGCCATATGGCTTGTATCTATCGTCAGTTTTGGCGGTAAGGCTTTAATATCAAAACTGACGATAGATACAAGCCATATGGCAGCAGCGCTTACTACCACACACATGACCATTAGTAGGCCGACTTTGCTGGCTAACTTACATGGCGTTATATGAAGAATTGTGGAGGTGCCAACGAAAATTCGAGGTTTTGTACGGTTTAGAGACGGATTTCTACAGTGAAATCCAGATAATCCGCGGAGAACACAATAGCGCTCCTAGTGAAGTGAAAATTATTTCAGTTCTTATACCCGTTTAGTTTTTATCGCCTTCCAAAGTGAATTTATAGGAGTTTGCTTACATCTCAACGCTGAGCTATCAGTCGAAGGTGCAAAACGTGTGCTTCATTTGCTCGTCTTGGAAAGTTTAGAAGCACAATGGGCTATACAAGGTAAATTTATAGCATGCGATAAGCAAAACTGACGATAGATACAAGCCATATGGTAGCAATTTGCATATGTATTAGTCGGCCTACTATGGACAAGCTTCCGGTAGCTGTCACCGAACTGCGGCATTAGCAAATGCTTATATTTCGTCATATATACTATTTTCCGAATAAAAAACGTGCTGAACGCATTCCGTGCATGCTATAAATTCACCTTGTATAGCCCATTGTGCTCCTAAACTTTCCAAGACGAGCAAATGAAGCACACGTTTTGCACCATCGACTGGTAGCTCAGCGTTGAGATGTAAACAAACTCCTATAAATTCACTTTGGAAGGCGATAAAAACTTAACGGGTATAAGAACTGAAATAATTTTCACTTCACTAGGAGCGCTATTGTGTTCTCCGCGGATCATCTGGATTTCACTGTAGAAATCCGTCTCTAAACCGTACAAAACCTCGAATTTTTGTTGGCACCTCAACAATTCTTCATATAACGCCATGTAAGTTGGCCAGCAAAGTCGGCCTACTAATGGTCATGTGTGTGGTAGGAAGCGCTGCTGCCATATGGCTTGTATCTATCGTCAGTTTTGGCGGTAAGGCTTTAATATCAAAACTGACGATAGATACAAGCCATATGGCAGCAGCGCTTACTACCACACACATGACCATTAGTAGGCCGACTTTGCTGGCTAACTTACATGGCGTTATATGAAGAATTGTGGAGGTGCCAACGAAAATTCGAGGTTTTGTACGGTTTAGAGACGGATTTCTACAGTGAAATCCAGATAATCCGCGGAGAACACAATAGCGCTCCTAGTGAAGTGAAAATTATTTCAGTTCTTATACCCGTTTAGTTTTTATCGCCTTCCAAAGTGAATTTATAGGAGTTTGCTTACATCTCAACGCTGAGCTATCAGTCGAAGGTGCAAAACGTGTGCTTCATTTGCTCGTCTTGGAAAGTTTAGAAGCACAATGGGCTATACAAGGTAAATTTATAGCATGCACGGAATGCGTTCGGCACATTTTTTATTCGGAAAATAGTATAAATGACGAAATATAAGCATTTGCTAATGCCGCAGTTGGGTGACAGCTACCGGAAGCTTGTCCATAGCTCACGAAGCTTGTCCAATGATAGACCGACTAACCATATGCAAATTTGTGCCATATGGCTTTCTTTCTTGCGTTAGTTTTGCCTATTTCGCATTGACCTTATGCGGTGTCCAGTCCCCTTCTAAATTTCATCAACTTCTGTTCAGTGTCTTATACTTGTCAATGTCAACTGTGCTGTCAGAGCTTGCAATTATTCCTGATCTACGGTTTTGTGTCTTGTCGATTTAGAACGCCGGTCGTAAATCCTTAAACATCGGCTAAAGTGAAACTGAAAAAGTTCATTCTGTCATTATAATTCGATAATAAATCAAACAATGGCTCCAAAAGCACAAGCCAATCTCGTGAAACCGAAAAGTTCCGCCTACAAAGACAAATCTAAACCGGCCGATGTCCGTTTGAGTAATATCAATGCCGCAAAAGGTAAAAATGAGTCTCACGTGAATCAGATAATGTATTACTGATTATTATTATGTGATCCTTTGCTCTGTCACAATAAATAAGGTGTTCGATATGTTTTTCTGTGAAAAAGGAACCGGCAAAGTGTCAGCTGTGTTAGCCTCTCATGGGTGTAAACAAATGTCAATCTCGAATATTCTTCTGAGTCATGAATAAGAAGACTTTGCTAATGAATTGAAAATTACAAGGATTTTAATTCTGTAGCCAGCGTTGTTCTGAGATAAGAGGGTTCTATTCAACACCTCTGAAGCGGTCAATCTTCCACAATTTGTGTTTAGAATCGATTAATTTTGCACAAGATTACTGTCAGGTGACTCAGTCTTGGGGGGTAACTGCCAATTATTTTCTGTATGAAAATGATCTGGCTATGCGAAAGTAATTACCCCTTGCAATATCTCCATTTGAAATGAAACTGAGATTATTAATTGCCGCATATTTTGAGCTTTCATCGAGTGCTAAATACGATCAAATGTATTGTTTTTTTTTCAAAAATAACTACATAATAGAACATAGCATAAGATTTTAGTTTTTAAGACGTTAATCAACGTTAAATTCTTATTGTCAGTCTGGATTACCGTATAGTTAATGCATAAATTTCCTATAGCTGTGTCAGATGCAATCCGCACGAGTTTGGGCCCTCGTGGTATGGACAAAATGATTCAGGCAGCTAATGGCGAGGTCACCATCACCAACGACGGAGCGACCATTCTCAAGCAGATGAATGTCATTCATCCAGCAGCAAAAATGCTCGTAGAACTGTCCCGGGCACAGGATGTCGAAGCTGGAGACGGAACTACTTCAGTTGTTGTTTTAGCTGGGTCTCTTCTTGAGGCAGCGGAACGATTACTACACAAAGGAATTCATCCCACAGCCATCTCAGACTCATTCCAAAGATGTGCGCGCAAAGCAGTAGAAATACTTACCAAGATGTCGCGTCCCATTGAGCTGAAAGACGAGGAAGAGTTGATCAAAAGCGCTTCAACTTCCCTGAACTCGAAAGTTGTATCTCAACAGAGCAGTTTGCTTGCGCCAATTGCAGTGAATGCAGTATTGAAAGTTGCCGATGTTGGAGAAAATCCAAATGTTGATTTGAAGAACATTAAAGTGATCAAGAGCTTGGGCGGTACTGTAGAGGATACTGAAATGGTGGAGGGATTAGTTTTCACACAAAGGTCATCTGGCACTAATGCACCAAAACGAATTGAGAAGGCAAAGATCGGTTTAATTCAGTTCTGCATTTCACCACCAAAAACAGATGTAAGTTCTACTATTGGTAGAAAATCGTGCAGATGTAAATTTTCTTGTTTTGCAGATGGATCACAATGTGATTGTCAGTGACTATGCTGCTATGGATCGTGTTCTCAAGGAAGAGCGCGCCTATATCTTGAACATTGTGAAACAAATCAAGAAAGCCGGTTGCAATGTTTTACTGGTACAAAAATCAATCCTTCGGTAAGCAGTAACTTTTCTTCAAAAAATTTGGTCAAATTAATATCACTAATTGCAGAGACGCTGTGTCTGATCTCGCTCAACATTTCCTCGATAAAATCAAAGTGCTCGTTGTTAAGGATATTGATCGTGAAAATATCGATTTCATATGCCAAACATTGAATTGTCGACCAATTGCATCATTGGACCATTTCGTAGCTGAGAATCTTGTCAATGCTGATCTCGTTGCCGAGTTCTCGAGTGGATCAAACAAGTTCGTTAAAATCACAGGCATACAAAATCGTGGTCGTACCGTTTCAATTATTGTCCGTGGATCGAACAAGTTGGTTCTAGACGAAGCGGCGCGCTCTTTGCATGATGCTTTGTGCGTAATTCGCTGTTTAGTCAAGAAACGTGCGTTGATTGCTGGGGGTGGAGCTCCTGAAATCGAAATGGCTCTCCAACTGGCAGCGCATGCACAAACACTGGAAGGTGTCGATGCTTATTGCTTCCGAGCGTTTGCAGAGGCGCTCGAAGTTATTCCATCGACTTTAGCTGAAAATGCTGGTCTCAATCCAATTGCAACAGTGACCGAACTGCGCAACAGGCATGCTCAGGGAGAGAAAAATGCTGGAATTAATGTGAGGAAAGGAGCAATTACTGACATTTTAGCGGAAAACGTTGTTCAACCGCTACTAGTTAGTATTTCTGCAATCACTCTAGCATCGGAAACAGTCCGGTCGATTCTCAAGATTGATGACATTGTAAGTGCCTATGAGTTTAGTTGGCATTGCGGCATTGCTGATGGTATTTATTTTTTCTTTCAGGTGAATACGATTTCATAAAACTACGCAACTATAGAATACTAATTCATCATTTTAATTGCCTGTTGCTGATTCTAGCGCATTACACTGTAACTTATGTTTAAATTTACTTATTGTCATAACATTGAGCAAAACAAAAAAATGCACTACGTTATTCTTACTCTTAAAAATACATTTGTATTAATTCATTGATTTGTTTTATTTAACTTATTCACTCACTTCACAGATGATTTATAGGGGCAAGAGTCGCGAATTTTTAGTCGAGGTTACTTACTGATTTTCACCCAATCCGATTTAGATATCTAAAAGGATTCTTCATATGGCGTTCAAAATATTCAGACGTACTTTCAATTAGCCCCTGTCAATAATTTTATAAATTAAATAATTAAATTTTATTGGACACAGTTTCTTGTTTGTTACATTGATCAAGTCGAATAATTCATCTTTAAATATCGTTATTGGATTCGTATACGGTGGTTGCATCTTTGTAAAAAAATAAGGAAAGGCCGTTTGGTAGAACGGCACGATGCAGGAGCCGGATGGTTTGGATCATCCGACACATGAAACAAAACGGAGATCGAAAAAAGAAATCTTTGAAGAAAAGAAACTAGGTGAAATTTGAAGACAAGAAAACGGTACACTCAAAACGTAATCGCTTCGTTAAATATAATTGTCCAAAAGATACAAGAAGAAATCTAAAGCCTAAAAGTAAGTAAAACAAGCGAACACCCTAGCAAATATATCAAAGTGAAATGATTTACAACGATGTGTTTAATTTAATTTCTTCACTAGCTGCTTCCATCAAGGAAAAATAAAATTATCATCTCCGGTGGCTTTGTTGAGTTACTGACACCCCTGCGCGCCCATCGCGGGCTGATCCGGCAACATTAACGCTTCAATCAACTAACATAGTTTTTTAAGGTTAGTTAGCACTGTAATAATTAGCCCATTCGTAATTCATTCGATTTTTTTGATTGATTTATCAATTGATCGATCATTTTAATTCAATTCACCAAATTCAAATTCAATTCGCCACAAAGCGAAAATACTGTTAGTTTCGAATACAACATTTTTATCAATCGAGTAACCCACTTTTCATTTAATTTGTCAAAACTTTGAAACAAAAGTTTATTCTTTATTCAATTGTTTAATTTATCAAAACTTTGAAACAAAAGTTCATTCTTTGTTCAATTGTTGGTTGGGTCGTTATATATTCTGCGAATTCTTGTCCTAATGTGTCTTGTTTTCAATTGTCTATAAAGGAATAATAAAAATAATAAAATCAAAGTTCGGGACAAAAGAGTCCTGGCGCAAACATTTAGAGACCCCGGCGAGATGATACTTAGTATTTATTTTGCCGTAAATTACTGAATAATTGTTTTTTCCCCGACGAACAGGCCGTGAAGTGCTGTTTGGTGTTTCGTGTAGTGTCGTAGTGTATCCAGGGTTTCAGTTTCCGGCCGCTTTCCGACTTTCTACGCGATGGCAAATATGGATCGCCTGATCGAGGACCTAAAAGGATTGGCTCGAATCATCGAAGGCGTCATTTCAAACTACAAGAAGAATTCGCCCTCAAGGAAGTAGGAAGCCGGGTATTATGCGGAGCGACTGGAGGCCGCATGGGAGGATTTTTAATTTAACTAGGCGATAGCCACATCCGATCCCTACCGGAGTTCGCTCCGTCACACGAGTATTTTACTCAACATATACACGACACTACCAAAGGCAACTACCTCCGTTACCAGCAGCACTTCGGCGATCAAATGCGTTCCAAAACACACGTGGACACGCCAACCGGGGAACAGTCACCAAAAAGGCTTGAAATTCAGGATAGCGGGGACAAGGACTACACTGCAGAAGCCTCAGCACCAAGAGATGCCAGTGTGGTAAGGATGCTGCGTCGCTACAAAGTCATGGCAGCCTCGTTGAGGAGGATCATCGACCGTTTGGACCAGAAGAAGGTCACTCGGACCAGGTGCAGGACTAAACTCATAACCTTCCAACGAGGTTGGCAACAGCTGGATAAATATCACCTGCAGATCGTAGAGCTCCATGATGATCCTGAAGCGTATGGTTTTAACGTGCAACAGCACACTCATTTAGAAGAGCTTACCCGAGATTGAGTCATACGTCTGGAATCGAAAATGGATGAGCTCAGCGTCACAACTGCCTCAATGACTCTGTCTGTGTCTCCTCTTACCTTGCCTCTGCCGAAAATAAAACTCCCCACCTTCGATGGAAACTTTTTACATTGGCGACAATTCCACGACTTGTTCCTGCAAATGGTGCATAGCCAACCGATGTCCAAGTGCCAGAAGCTATGGTATCTCAAGGCCGCTCTCAACGAAGAAGCAGAGCTTTTGATTCGAAATTTCACATTGTCGGATGACACTTACGAGGTGGGTGGCTTGTATAACCTTGAAGGAAAGGTGCGACAACCGGCAACTATTCGTAACGACGCTCATCAACAAATTGATGAGTCAGCCATCTCATGCTAATGAAAGGCCATCAGTGGCAGCAATAAAGGCTTTACATGACACCACACAAGAGTGTCTCAGAGGCCTGAAGAACCTGCAAGTGTCCACAAGGGACTGGGATCCGTTGCTGCTACATGTGCTAATCCGAAAATTGGATCCAGCGACTCACGCATCATACGAACAATCGTTATCCAACCCGCACGAGCTACCACTCTTGAAGAGTTTGTTGGACTTCATGGAAACGCGTTTCCAGGCTCTCGAAAAACTCGGCCATAAAACAAAGGAACCGGAGATCAACCGTAGGGAAGCCACCAAGTCGACCGTGGCCGCCACGACAGCTTCTCGGTGCTTAATGTGTGAGCAGGATCACCCGCTTTACTACTGCCCCGATTTCCTTAGGATCACTGCTGCAGAGACTAAGTTTCGTGCGCGCTAAGAAGCTGTGCGTGAATTGCCTTCGAGAAGGACATCAGGCTTCCAGCTGCGTGGCCAGAAGTTACAAGCAATGTTCCAAGAATCACAACACCCTGCTACATCTGCCTGCAAACAACAAGCCCAAACAGACCAAGACGATGTCCTCGAGCACGACAACGCCGAAACAAGACTCGAAACCGCAAATAAATGCAGAACCGCGATCGCTCGCTTTAACGACTCTGATGGAGCCCCCACCCCAAGGACATGTACTTCTGGGCACAGCCATCGTCAGTCTGGTCACCAGGAATGGGAGGACAACGGATTGTCAAGCTGTGGTGGATCCGGGCTCACAAATAAACCTAGTCCCCAAAAGAATCATCAAAAAATTGGGTTTATCATCGACACCACACCTCATTGAGAGGGTAGGCGATAGTACTGAGAAGGCATACCATAAGGTGAACCTCGGCTTAAGATGCAGATTATCAGGATATGCCACACAGTCGGAAGCCGACATCATGGACAAAATTATATTGCCGCAACCGTCTCAGAACTTGAACATAACGGGATGGCACATTCCCAAAAACATAAGGCTGGCAGATCTAGACTTCCACCGAACGGAGCGCAACGACATGTTGCTGAGTGCCAAACACTTTTACGAGGTCCTAGCTATTGGACAAATAAAGTTGGGCCCACAGCTCCCAGTGCTCCAGAACACACTCCTGGGGTGGATTGTAACTGGAAGAGTGATCACACCTCAAGTGTCTTCCGTGACATGCGGAATCCTGGCAGAAGATAACCAGCTTAATCAGCTCATCAAGCGATTTTGGGAGGTCGAGGAAGTGCATGATCTGTAGCACAAGCTTAAGTTAACCGAAAAGGCTTGCGAAGCACATTTCGATCAGACAATGACAAGACATCCCGACGGGCGTTTCTTGGTTAAACTCCCATTCAGCAAGAATCCTGAGACGTTAGGTGATTCCCAAACGGTGGCCACTTGCAGATTCATTGTCTTGGAGCGTCGACTGGAGAGGAACCCTGATCTAAGACTTCCCTACGAGGACTTTATGGAGGAGTATATTCGGCTTGGGCATATCGAGGAGGTGACTTCACAGCAGCGGGAAGAATTACGATACTTCCTTCCACATAATTGTATCCTGAAGCCTCACAGCAGTACAACCAAGCTGCGAGTGGTTTTCGATGCATCCAGTAAGACGACCACAAACGTTTCGTTGAATGATGCCCTTCATACAGAGCCTACTGTCCAGGATGACCTTTTTTTCGATACTCTTGCGTTTCAGAATCCCCTGTTTCGTATTCACCACCGACAACGAGAAGATGTATCGGTAAATAAATAAAGATATGGCCACGTCTACGTTTGGATCTTCATCCGGTTGGGAGGGTGCGGGGGTACCACCTCCATCTGGATGCCCCACTCTAATTTGTGTGCCATAAGAATCATCGGGTAACGACGAAGTCCTCCTAAGTCCGTCTGTCTTCCCTAAGTCCAGTTTGTCCTTTCTCATCAGCAATTTCCAACCCTTACTTGTTTATCGCCTTTTTTCGACTTCTATTTGACCCCGGAATTCGTGGATGCGAAATTATTTTGTAGTGGGTCCTTGTGCTGGGGAGAAAGAACCCGCCCCACGACACTGCAACGCTAGCCTGCCAGCGCATTCACGCGTCCCCAGACAAGGCCAATCTCGGCGGATCTTAACATCCTCTTCCGCTGAGGCAGCAGACCATCACTGCAGTCCTTTATGGACATCTATCTACCTACTATCACTACAGTTTTTCACGTATTCTGGACCGATTCTGAGATTGTCTTGGCGTGGATCAACTCTACTGCTTCATCGTACAATAACTTTGTGGTGAACAGGGTCTCAGCCATACAAACCCTCTCAAGGCCGGACCGATAGCGACACGTAGCGTCTGAAGACAACCCAGCTGACACCATGTCACGTGGGATGGCGCTGACTGAATTGAGCCGCTGTAGTATGTACTTGCAGGGACCACCATTTTTATCCAGGGCAGAATCAGTTTGGCCTTCCGAGTATCGGACTGGGGGTCCTTGCGAGTTGGAGACGAAACTGACCAAGACCGCTATGTTAGTGGCAGAAACTCCTGAAATACACTTCATTCAGCAGATCCAACATGGTAACTCCTTCAAGAGCCTGCAGCACATAGTGGCCTATATGATGCGGTTTATCTGTGGTATCAAGCCGGCAGTCAAGCAATCTCAACTGACAAATCAATCGCCCACGAGTGATGAATTATCTACAGCCCTGGATATCATCGTGAGGTATGTACAATCACAAACTTTTAACTGCGAACTTTTCGAAGTCAGGTCGGGGAGGCAAGTCTCCAAGCACAGTCCGTTGGTGGGACTGGCCCCATTTCTGGATCCAGAGGGCATAATCCGTGTCGGTGTTAGGCTGCCAAGATCACGTTCAACGCCAAACGTCCCATTTTATTACCGTTCAAACATCCGTTCATCAGACTGCTGATGATGGACATCCATCGCGACCATTGCCATCTCGGTGTGCAAACACTGCTCGCTACCACTAGATAGCGGTTCTGGCTTATTCGAGGAAAACAACTCGCGAGATCGATCGTTCAACGGTGCGTGTGGTGCACCCTTGTCAAGTCTAAGCTGTTTTCACAAGTCATGAGAAACCTGCCGAGCGCACGTATTCAGCCAGTCCGTCCGTTCATCAACTTTGGCGTGAATTTCTGTGGGCCGATGATGATCCATTATTGAGGTAAAAAGGGTACCTAGCCATATTTTGCTGTTTCACTACAAAGGCCGTCCATCTATTCAGCGATCTAAGCACAGAGGCATTCCTCTGTGCTCTCAAACGTTTCATGGGACGACGAGGACACTGCCGAAACTTTTTTTGTGACAACGCCACCAACTTTGGGGGAGCTCACTACCAGCTATCAGAATTGTCGTCCTCATTATATTCCAAAAAAGCGCGTCAAGAAGTAACAACGGCCTGCTCCACTCGGGGAATCGACTTCCATTTCATCCCTCCACGTGCGCCTCATTTTGGCGGCTTGTGGGAAGCGTTGGTCAAATCAGCCAAAAATTTGATCCGTCGAGGCATTTCGTCGACGGCTCTCACCTACGAGGAGCTGGATACCTTGGTGTTTGAGGTGGAGGCTATAATCAATTCTAGACCACTGACTACGATGTCAAATGATCCCAATGATTTGGCAGCAGATTTGGGTGTAGAGGTTGAGTTCCTAACACCCAGCGCCCATCACGGTCTGATCCATCAACATCAACGCTTCAATCAACTTACATAGTTATTTAAGGCTAATAAGCACTGTAATAATTAGCCCATTCGTAATTAATTCGATTTATTTGATTGATTTATCAATTGGTCAATCATTTTAATTCAATTCACCAAATTCAAATTCAATTCACCACAAAGCGAAAATACACTTTAAGTTTTGAGTACCACCTTTTAATTTTAATCAATCGAGTAACCCATTTTTCATTCATTTTTTAATTTGTCAAAACTTTGAAACATAAGTTTATTCATTGCTCAATTGTTGGCTGGTCTATATCATAGCTGCTGAACGTTTATTAAAAGATTTTAATGAATTTCGAGTTTTTTGCTGAATGTATCAAATAAAAATAATAAAATCAAAGTTCGGGACAAAAGAGTCCCGGCGCAAACAAAGGTTTATGAAGTACATAAAAGATAAATAACAGTGTGACAATGAACATTCGGATTGTACGGTGATTCTAACACTACTTCTTAGGAAGATGGCTCTTTTTGCACTCCCATTGCTTCTATGAATTGTGCATATTTGGTCTTGTCCAGGGATTTTATAAGAATATCTGCAATTTGCTCAGTAGTGCTTATGTAATCGATTTTTATTTGATTTTGGTTGAGTACATCCTGTACGAAATGATGGCGTATGCCAATATATTTGGTTCTGGGATAGAATCCTGCATTTGAGGTGATCGCAATTGTGCTATGGTTGTCACACGGGATTTGAAGTATCCATTTCTTTTGACCAAGTTGAGTGACAAGTCCGTCCCACCACACTGCCTCTTCACATGATGAAAGCGCCTCTGTAGGCTGTCTTTTAGAACTCCAAGATATCGCTCCTTCTTGAGTAATGATGACGAATCCAGTGGCTGACGTACGATCATCACTGTTAGCAGCGCAATCAGGATCGGTGTAATCAATTATGTTGTTGTTACCATTTTTACTGAATTTTAGTTTCAGTGAAGATGTACGACGCAGATAGTGAAGTAAATGCTTCACAGCATTCTGATGTCGTGGTCCAGGACTAGAACTGAATCGACTTAGTAGGTTTATCGCTTAGCATATATCAGGTCGTTCGTGGCACGGAACATTCTTCATTAATTCAATATCTTTTACTTCAAATGCACCACCTTTAGTTGATATCTTTTTACTAGAATTCATTGGTGTCATCGTGGGTTTGTCCTTTTCCATCCCAAACTTTTTTAGAACTTTCTCCATATATTGCTCTTGATCAATTGCAATTGAACAATCAGATATTGTTATACGTATTCCAAGGATTTGTTTCGCTATTCCTAGCACTTTCATTTTGAATTGTTGATGGAGTTGCGCTTTAATATGTTCAGGCCTGTCGGTTTTATTTGAGAAGAGCAAAAAATCATCAACGTGTACCGCTGTGATAAGTATATTTTCGTTTTTTACTTTAACATAAATGCACGGATCATGCTTCGATATTTTTAATCCAAATGATTTTATTTTTTGTCCAGCTCTTGATTCCCGACCCTACTGGACTACTTTAGTCCATATAAGGCCTTTTTTAAACAACATACCATCGATGGGTTGTCTCGACTCTGGTAGTACACAGGCTGTTCCATATAAATTTGTTCCCTCTTTGAAGCAAAGCGGAAATTGCATCCATCTGTTCCACCTTAAGGTTTAATTGAGCTGCAATCAGGAAAAGATATCGCAAAGAACTGTATCGGACAATAGGTGAATATAAATCCTCATAGTCCACCCCTTTTGCTGCGAGTATCCGTGTATGACCAACCTGGCTTTGTAGCGATCAATTTGTCCGGTGAGATTACGTTTTGTACGAAAGACCCATTTAGATTTTATCGCCTTTCGATTATTTGGAAAGGCTTGAACTGTCCATGTATCATTTGCGAGTAGTGATCGCATCTTTTCTTCCATAGCCAGCTTCCATTGGTTCGCATCAGGTCTGGATAATGCTTCTTCTGGCGTTGCCGGGTCATCTTGGAAGTAATTCTGGTAAGTTATAGGTGCTGAAAATCCTTCAAACGGTTCCATTTCATCTTCAGGAAAGGAAAAAATCAGTATACTTGCCTGGAGTTTTACGCTCCCTTTCGCTGCGCCTCAACGCTTGCTGTTGCTGTTGGTTAGAGCTGGATTGCTGAGGGAGCGCCAAAGAATCTGAATCAATTGATGCGACTGCATCTTGAAAACTGTCTTCGTGTATTGCATCTTCTCGTTCGTTGCTAATAACGACATTTTTGACCAGATCGTTGTGATTGTTTTTAGCTTCACTTCGGTTGCGGATCTCGGGTGGTTGCATTTCGGCTTTGTAGATGAGTTCAACTTTATTACTTATTGTCGACTTCTTAAATACACTCTGATATGCGCAAGGTCAGGTAATTTTTGACTCCACGCTTGAACTCGTGTTGTGTTGGTTCCTTTCGATGGCAAACGGTTTAGAAGATATACAGAGATGCAACTGCTTCTGCCCAAAGTTTTTTCGACATTTTCGAGTCGGCAAGCATACATCTCGCCTTTTCGATGATTGAGCGATTCTTGCGTTCGGCCAAGCCGTTCTGCTCTGGCGTGTGCACATTGGTGGTTGGGTGATGGATCCCATTTTTCCGAAATGTGGCTTAAAAAATCGAGCTTATAATCAATTGTCATTGTAGTTCCATGTCGGGTAGTTTTCCCTACCGAGCAGTCTATAAATTGAGATACTGCTAGCACTGTTTTCGAACTTAAACATTTTTTAACTTTTATAAAAATTCAACAAAAAAGCGAAGCATTTTCAGAACTTCTATTTTTTCACTAGGGGCCCATACCGTATCAGCAGAGAAGAAGGAAAATACGTGTGGTCGGCTTGGTGACTATGACAGAAGTATCATTTTATTTAAAATAGGTTATGAAGTACATACAAGATAAATAACAGTGTGAAAATGAACATTCGGATTATAGGGTGACTAACACTATTGAAGGGCATTTGGAATAATTTTATTTTTAATCTGTACCAAATAAAAAGGAAATACTTTTATTCTCAACAGTTGATCTCCTTGTGGCATATTTTTAACGGATATGAAATCAACCGTTAGTATGGCTTCTCCAAGCATTCCGCAGTCCAGACCCTTCAACAGAAATTTCTGAGTTTATCCGTTCTTGGGGTGTAGGTGAAGTGCGGGGTCTCTCCAGGATTTAATGCTTCTTGGGCTGACTTAGTTAACCAGTGATTTCGTTTTTATCGCTATTTTGCCTGCATTTACTCTCTATCCGGCTGCTAAGAGTCGGACAATGTCACTGCCGCGCTACGCAAAAAACATTAATTTTCGGTATTCTTACGGGTTTTAACTGAAGGACCAGCCAACACATGAGTTGATTTTCCCTCATTTTTTTTTTGTTTCAGAACTATTGATTTCCAAATTATTACCTTCGTATGCATTTTTCGTTCCTATGGAATTTTTTGATCTCACAATCCATGGCCTCGACCAGTGTTAATACAGAAAAATAATTTTCGCTATCCTTGCCACTTACACTGAGAATTTTTTCGGTTTCTTCGTTATTCTTCGCTATAATCTTTTTATTTGTTAGTTGCGTTTGTCTTCACCTTTATTGGTAGTTTTTTTTAATTAGGATTATTTTTGATTAATTCTTCCAAACATTACATTCGCTGTTTAAGTTTCTGATTTTTTTCGAATTGGTCGAAACTTATCTGCATTTTTCACGATTTACGTTATATGAATCGCGTGCTAGCCTTTGTTCTAAAAGTTTTCCCCTTGAAATGCTTTGCGAGGCTCTCCGAACGGACTTTGGTTGAAGTCGTCGGGCTCCTCCATATCGCTTTTGAACGGGAAGGCATTTCCAGTACTAATTTTTCTCCTTTCACAGTTGAATTGTTTATCAATGTTCAACTGCAATGCAATAAACAACAAACTTTTTTCAGCAAAAAAATATTCAGCAATTGGTTTGAAAAAATTTTAATTTAATGATAGGAGCATTTAAAATCACGTTCGAGCACGACGAATGCTAGACGTACAACTCGCAGTAGCTATTAATTGGTGCTGAAAATTACTTTAGTAATTTGGGGAAAAAATTCACGTGTTGAGCATAAAAGAAATAAAACACCTCCATTATGTTAAAACTCTTATATTCTACATTTTCGTACCATACGCCTCTGGCATTCGTTCAATTGCATATTTATGTTGTGCAACGTACATTATGGGAACACCAGGTATTTTTCTTATCCTATTTTTTAAATCCTTATCATTAGTCGCTACAATATAGCATTTGTGCTGTGTAACTCTATTAACAATACATTCATCAGCATATGTGCCTTTATGCAGACAGGGCAATCGTTCAAAACGCGGATCTGTTATTATCTTTAAAGCTAATTTATATTTAGCACCTAACTTCTCCAATTCCGCCCTCACACAATCCGAAATATAGGGAATACATTTTGCATACAAACAGTCCATCATGTTTTGGATAATATCGAGCTTGCTTCTAATACTGAAATTCACAAAGTTTGTATCCACTATTATGTGATACGGCGGTCCAAGTTGCGTGTTGTATTGGAAGAAAAGTGCTGAGCTGATTTGCGGAGCATCGTGGATTTTAATTGCATTCAAATCAGATTTTTTCTTCTTCACCAAACGTATTTTGTCTTTGATTCGACTATCGGTCGGCTTGATTATACGTTTAAGTTGTGACACACGTTGCTTTTGTATCTTCCGAGTTTTCTTTTGTTTTCCCTAGAAATATTTTAGTTATAATACTGTTTCACGGTGGTTTGAAAAATGTATATTTACCATTTTTAAAGTTCTTTGATCTACGAAGCTATTTAGTAAACACGTGAAAATTGGCTGACATATCACAGCAGCTGTTGATGGCGGAGAAATGTCAGTTTGTTCGGAAGTGCTCAGAAACAAGGACTTTTTATTTCCGAAAAGACACAAATTTCGAATTGATTGGTTTATGCCTTGGATAGGATCCAAGTTGGTTGGAGCTCCGAATAAATTCGATGTTTTACTGGTTTTACTTTCTTGTCCGAATCGGGCACCGATGCATTATTCTAAGAAAAATGTTCCCCGCATGTGATTCAATCGAGCTGATGAAATAATGCAAATCCCGGCCCAATGAAACTTATTTTTTTGAGAGATTATACAAATATCTTCATGATTTAGAACTCAGAAATTTTTATTGTGGCTGCCTTACCGTATTTGATTTTGTTGATTGAATATAAATTTATAAGATAGACCATCGATGACTCTGAAATTTTTTTTTGTTTCTGTTTGCCAACACTATTGACACAATCGTACTTCTTCTTTTCTATATGAAGGTCATATCGTTTTGTGCTCAATAATAATTTTCGTATTCATAGAAATCTAACGTGAGTTTTATTGAAATATTACTGAATCTCAACAGGTTATTGGCCCAGACACGTAAGAAGTGAGTATTTCAATAAAGAATACAAGTTAAGAGCAAGATTACAGCCAATGCAAAAATAACTTACGAAAGTGAGGTTACGAACGCAATGAAAATTGAGAAGTTTGATGGTAAAAATTTCAAACAATGGAAGTTTAAATTGAAATGTGCATTAACAGCATCCATTTGCTGTTAACTTAGAAAAGGTAAGACTCGAGGAAATTAGTTCGCAAGTGCAGTGGAATAAAGATGATGGCATGGCCATGTTTATTTTAATGTCGTTAATGGATTTGAGCCAAATACCTCTCATAGAAAATGCGAGACTGCAAAGCAAGTCATGACGAAATTAGAAGCAGTCTATGAACAGAAGTCAGAATATAACAAAATGTTAATTCATGAAAAATTCTACCAATATAACATACATATAATGCCAGTGATACGATGGCACAGCATGTGTCCAAGGTGGAAGGCATAGCAAAGCAACTACGGGAGACTGGTGAGAAGGTCAGTGCCACATCAGTAATGACAAAAACTTAAAGCACATTACAAACACAACATATCGTTCGCTTAGACAAGCATGGCTGTTACTCGATGAAGATAGCCTATCACTTCTCGCTTAATAAGTGAAGAATCAAGCCTTGCTGACGATACAAATAGTGGTCAGACTGCGTTAGTGACGTCAAAAAGAAATTTTAAACGAAGAAATGGAAATAAACAAAATACTTAAGATGATCAAAAAAAAATTCAAGTCATAGATTTATTCGCTACAATTGCAATAAAAGAGTCTATTTCGCTAGAGATTGCAAGATGCCAAAGAAAAATTATAATGATAAGAAATCTAATAATATGTTGGCATTTAGCGCTGAAAGTTACTCTTCTGAACATATTAAAGATGCATGGATACTAGATAGTGAAGCCTCAATGCACATGGCCTTCAAGCGCGACTACTTTTTGATTGAACGAATGGAAATACAACAATTCAGTTGAATTGGATAACAAACAGAGTATCAAAGTATGTGGCAAAGGAACTGCACCGTTAGATAAACAAGTTAATGCTACATTGGAGAGATGTACACTTGAGCATGCGTTATATGTACCTGATTTACGAAGAAATCTGTTTTCCGAAGGCACTGCCCCCAGAAGAGGATATATTATGGTTGAAAATAATGAAAAAGCAATGATAATGCTCTATAATGTTATTGTTATGAGTGCACAATTAACCGGAAACTATTTATATCAATTGAATATCAAAACGATTAAACAAGAAAACTGTAATATTGTGCAAACAGATATAAAAGTTTGGAATGAAAGGTTAGGACATTTGAATGTCAAGGAACTTCAAAGTATGTGTAAGAACGGTTTGATTCCAGTTACATTGAGTGGAAACCCAAAATTTGTTTATGAAGCGTGTCAATATGGGAAGCAAGCAAAACGCCCCTTCTTGAAATCTATTCCATGCTCAACGCAGCCTGGAGAAATTGTATACAGCGATGTGTATGGTCCTATAGAAGGACCTTCTGTGTCGGGTATGAGGTACTTTGTGTTGTTCAAAGATGGACCTACAAGCTATCGCCATGTTTACTTTATGAAATATAAAAGTGAAGTGTTTGAATGTTTTGAGAAGTATAATGCAATTGTGAAGAACAAATTTCAACGTGGTTTGCACATACTACATACAGACAATGGTTGTGAATATGTGAACCAAGAACTTACATCATTTTTGGAGAATAATGGAATAACGCCTGAACGCACTGTCCCGTATGCTTCACAACCAAACGGAAGAGCAGAGAGAAAGAGAGAGATAGAGAGAGAAAGATGCGTTCTATTATGGAAACTACAAGAACTATGTTATATGCGAAGGACATTCCCTTAAACATGTGGTCAGAAGCTGTAAACTGTGAAATATATTTGTTGAATAAAAATACATTAAGCCAGACGGTAGATTTGACACCATTTGAATTGTGGCATAGACTAAAAGCTAACCTACAACATATCAAAATATTTGGATCTATTGGATATGTAACATACATGTACAAAAAGAAAAACGAAGGGACCTTGCAAAGAAAAGTGTGAAGATGGTGTTAGTTGGAGACGACCATGATAATTACAGAATGTATGATCAAAATACCAGGAAGATTACAATATCACGGGGTGTTTAGTTTGATGAATTTAGTAAACTAGAAGAAAAACAAAATTTCGTAGAAATGAGAGCTGAACAAGAAGAAGGACATCCTACAATGTTTATCCCACAAAATGCTTTCAACACCAAGGCAACGTACCTCTTCAGATGATAGTATCCAGAGTTTAGAAGATATGGATGAAAGTTATATTCCTCCAAAAGGTAAATATTTGGAACAGTCGTCGAAATAGTAAATTACAAGCTAACTGCACAGAGTTGGAAATACCTAACACTTATGAAAAAGCGATGACTGGCCCAGATTCACATCTAAGGAGAAGAGGCGAATAACTTCATTCATATAAAGAAAATCAAACTTGGATACTGACTGAACGAACTGAGAAGAAGGCTGTTTCTTCCAAATGGGTGTTCACCGTAAAGAAGAATAGAGATGGGAAATTAGTACGAATGTGTGCACGAGGTTTCACACAAGTAAAAGGCTTGGATTATAATGAGACCTTTTCCTCCACGAGCAGGTACGAGTCCATCAGGGTGCTGCTTAACATCGCAGCGAGAGACAAACTATCGAGCAATTTCATGTGAAGACGGCCTTCTTATATGGTGAGCTCTTTGAGGACATATACATGGAGGCGCCAGAGGGACTAGAACCGCAGCCTTCAAAAGTATGTAAGTTAATTAAGTCTATATACGGTCTTAACAATCTTTGAGATGTTGGTATGGAACATTTTGTTCTTTTCTATCTTCTTATGGTTTCAAACGATGTCCATCTGATAATTGCGTATTTGGCCAAAGTAAAGTTATTTTTTCAGATATGTTAAATAACCTTAAACAAAAATTTGATATCAAAGTTATAAACTGGAATTCATTTATTGGAAATGGAAATAAAAAGAGGAAAAGACTTTATAAGTATCAGTCAAAAACAATATATTAAAACATTAATCAAAAAATTTAATTTTTCAGATGCTCAATATAGTAGTGCTCCCGCTGATGACACATTTCTAAGAATACAGCTAATGAGCCTTTTAATTTCCCTTACAGAGAAGCTGTAAATAGACCTGACATAGCATATGCTGTGAATGTTGTTAGCAGATATGTCAATAACCCAAATTCTTCACATGTTACCGCTGTGCAAAGAAGGTTACGTTATTTAATTAGTTACATAGATATGTCTATTATTTATCAAGGTAATATTGAACTAGTTGACTGCTCAGACTCTGACTTTACAGGTGATTTGGACACTAGGAAATCTAATACAGGTTATAAATTTTTATGAACTGAGCTCCTGTCACTTGGTGCAGCCGCAAACAAAATACTTTGGCATTATCTACAACTAAAGAAAGAAATTTAATGGCTGAGGCAATTTTTTTATGACATTAGAGAGCCACAGGGCTCAATTACCTTAAATGTTGATAATCAGAGTTGAATTAAATTAATTAACAATCCTGTGTTTCATAGAAGAAGTAAGCACATAGATATAAGATATAATTTTATCAGAGAGAATGTTGCAAAGAAAGTTGTTGATATTAAATATGTAGAGAGTTCAAATCAATTGGCTGATTTCCTGACAAAAGCTTTGTTTGTCAATAAATTTAACTCAATTAGAGGTAAGATTATGAAAAATGTTGCAAATGGCTAGTATTATAAATATGATGTTTGTGGATTAGATCCATGTTTAATTTCTGAAAAAGTTGAAACGAAAGATTTAAAATGTGTACCATATAAGTTTAAATAAAGGAGTGTCTATTTTTTTGAATTTGTGTCTACCATATAAATTTAAGTGGGAGTGATGAATAAATATTAATTTATAAGATAGACTACAGATGACTCTGAAAATTTCATTGTTTCTGTTTGCCAACACTAGTGGCGCAGTTGTTCTTCTTCTTTTCTATACAAATGTCATATCGTTTTGTGCTCAGTAATAGTTATCGTATTCATAGAAATTTAACGTGAGTTTTATTGAAATATTACTGAATCCCAACAGATTTAACGAAAGTTACGGAGGGAGCGACTTTCCCCTTGTTGTACACAATCTAAGATGTTGTATGTTGAGTCTGCAAACTTGTGCATATGCTTACTTGGCACGGGAAAGCTTGATTGCTATCGTGTGAACTCTGATAGTGAACATAAATGACTGAAAAGTTTTTTATTCAGGATAAAATTGTATAATTGTAAATTTTCACTTAAAATATCGCTTGAAAACATTTTTGGTTTCAGGGAACGTAGGTTGGAGAGGCACCCATATTCGCTTCAGACATCAGTTCAATTCAATTCATTATTGATGCAACCGTTAAAAATTTGAACAAAACAGCAAGCAAGTATTAAAACATTAAAGTACTCAAAAACTTGATGGCCTACATGGCATTCTAATTTAAACAATTTTCAATAAAAAAATAGTTGAAAAACAATATCAAATGTTGGCAAATAAAAATTACTAAATATTATCAATTAAAGAAAAAGATAAAGAAAGAAACCAACCTGCTCTATTTAAAAATGCCATGCAACTAAAGACAACCATTAAAGTGTGTATTTTGCGTTATAACCAATATGGATCAACTTAATTCTAATAAATTTTATCACAGCCATGAAAACGAACACAAAAAAGTTAAGATAACAGTTAACGTAGCTATAATAAGCTGCAAAAAAACCATTTATCCACCAAACCTAGACTGCTCCATTTTAGCTCGACTAGCCTCAACAAACTTCGCAAATGAGTATCTTCATTGAAAACGTAGATCCCGCGAGCTCAATATTCGAGGGTATTCTTTCTTCTTATTGGTGGGAATCATGTCCAAATACACAACTACTTTTGGAGGAATGAGCTCAGTGGTGAGACAACCCTCAATGTACAAGTCGGTACAGTGGAACGGGTGCAAAATCCAAGGGTTTGTATTCACAGTTACAGTGGATTTCGAACAAGGTTCAAAATGGCAGTTTGATAAATTATTCGATTCGATGTATAATGCTTCCGATCAGTCTCAGGCTTTCTGTATAGACCAGTACACGCGCGAAGATATTTTCTTTCGAAAATTTGTAACATTTCCATTTTACTAGTACTCTGATTATACCAGATCTGACATCCATATATCGAAACTGGTCTAGCCAGAACCTTGTAACAGATAATTTGTATTAATCGAACAGTTCGCTCCCGCAAATTACTCGATAAATCAGCTGAAGCCCCTGCAAATTAACCAACCAACGCATATGCATAGGCGACCGCGAAATGCATCCGCAATGCGTATGCGTATTTGGCCGGCAATATTATGCCACAAACAGTCGTCATAACCGGTGATTCCGCGAAGCGATACCCAACAGAGATCTATCATCTCTACACAATCGCGATCGGCTGGTAAGTGTTGGATGACAGATATCTGCCACTGAAAAAAATATGCTTGAAGAACTAAAGAGTGCGCTCATTTCAATAAATGATAATAGTTCTAAGACGATCCAAATTGAAAGATGCTTTAGCAGTGATGGATCAATCAACTATCCATTTAGTGCATCGGCTCCCTTATCATATAGCACCGGTACTCACCTGCATAGTTTGGAAAAAGTTGATTCTGAGGTCGATGGCAAAACTTCCAAACAAAATTCAGAATTACCGAAAATTTTAGAGGAACGAATGCAAAGAGTCATCAATAGTATGAAAAACAATTTGGTTGAAAAAATTAACATCACAAACTCTAAAGTGAATTCAATGCCATCATTAAATCACGAGCTGATACTTACTGAATTTAAGCAAGCAGCAAATATTAACTCTAGCCTCAAATCAGTGAAGGATGCTTCTACATCTCCCATGAAGAAGGACACCCATGTCGCAAATATGCAGCCGTTAATTTCTCCGGCCGAATCTCCTGTTTGGCGTACAAATAGCATTATCAAATTTGGCACTCCCTGGTCGGAAGAAGAATGGAACAGGAACAAAAATTAAAATTACTAACTCCCCACATCTGACAATAATGCCTGAATTACACCGAAAAAATCCTGAATACCATGTATTTTTCGTCAAAGGAGCTCCAAAGGCAGCAGGTGTGGTGTGGTTCAGTAAGTCCCTCAAATTTGAACTTTTGCTTGAAGACTGTTCTGTAGAGTTGGTGAAACGCAAATACAAATTCTTCAAAGTATCTATTCCTGCACGATATGCCTGGATGTTCATTAATCTACAAGAGGGTAACAAGTGCCAGAACTGGAATGGAATGACTTTTAGGGAACGAAAATCCAAATCTAAATTCTCTAAGAGTAAGACGATTGAACTAAGTAAAAATAAAAATGATTTTCAGAAATTTTTAAATTCCAATAAAAATGGTATTCAAAATTCGATGAGAAGTAGTAGATCTTTAACATCCAATATAGTTGGCTCGTCACAAAACACTTACTCGTCTGATATGATTCAGTCTTATTCTCAGGTGTCTACTTTCTCTTCAAATGATAGACACTTGGAGAGACAAATTTCCTCTGAAAATCAGGCAATTCAGAGTAATGAGGCGCAAAATTTTTCTCTGATTGAATCGATAATTGCACCTGTTAATAGCTCTTCCCAAAAAACTACTTCACCATAATCTACACTTACACCTTACTCAAATTTTGTCCGTGGTGATACGTTGGCTCCGTCTTCTGAGGGTATAATCCATGTTCCGCCAGTTTCAGACACTACGATCTCTGCTAGCAAGGTAAGTCACATAGACTCACTTAATTCACCTCCTATAAAGTTGGCTACGGATATGAAGGATACGCTGGAGAGTAGATATCTACTTTCTAGACTGAGGGACCACAAACTGTTTGATTGTGTTCGACTTTAACTTGCTTACATGCACAAAACGCGTGAATCTACCTGTTTCGATGGTTAAACCAAAACTAATCTAAAAGTTCTAATTCAACAAGAAGGCCTACCTATTGAGATTGAGCCATTACGCCATCTATTTGTTAAATATCAAGAGCAGCTCGGATTTTCTGCTGACCAGGTGAAGAATGATCTAGAAACATACGGTATGCATGTGAGATCTAACCATGTCTCTATGCACCAAAAAGCAAGAGAAGAGTTTAAAAAGTATCATTCCTAATACTAATTTACCATTGAATAGTACTAAACTCTTTTACCATAATTGTGGCGGTATGAGAGGGAAAATAAATAAATAATACCTTGAAGCTAAGTCCTGCCATTTTAATGTATTAAAGTTCACCAAAACCTGGCTATATGATGGTTACATAAACGAAGAAATTCTAGACAGTAGCTGGACCATTTATAGAGCTGATCGTGACTATTCATCCACAGGTCTAACCAAAGGTGGCGGAGTGTTGATTGCGATCAAAAGTTCCATGGCCTCTGAAAATGTTGATACTACCTCCTATAAAACTTTTGAACATAAGCTTGTGTTGCGACCGCGGAAGTCACCGCAGACATTATGTTTCAGCAGAGAGGTGAGTAACCCGGGTTGGCATACTGAGGCCGGCTAGCGCTCAGTCGTATCGTGGGACTTCTGGGACACCCTCTGCTCGTGCTGAGCCACCCTACATATAAAAACTAAAACTAAGTGATAAGGACGGGAAAGGGGGAGGGCATTTTAAGGAATGAAAAATGTATTTTCCTTACACAGATATGGCCGTTTTATTTAACAAAAAAAAAAAAGTTACAAAAGAAAAAAATTCGCAAATTTTACAAAAGAGATTAATATAAACACCAAAAGCAAATCGCCCCCTTCAAAATCTAATATAATGAAATATGAACTAAACGAAGGTTAACAAAATTTACTATATGAATGAAAATAACGTAATTTGATATAATGAAAAAAAAAAAATAAAATAGAGAAAAAGTCAAATTTATACTCACTCTCTTTCTTGCAAAACTCCGAGTTCTCGGCGAAAGACAAAAAAAAGAAGCGTGGGGCCACTGTAAATTAAGATTGAAATGTCTGTAATGCAAAAAATCAAAGAAAGATAGTAAGACGGCCACCATCTGCTGTCTATCCGTTTCTTTCGTGTTTGTCAGTTTTTGTAACTCCTGCACTAACCTGTCTAAACTGTCGAACTTCCCACATTTATTTCCCGCACTGTACCTTCGTTCCTCTTCACTTTAGACTAAACGCCTTGGTATTCACTGTTTTTTTTTTCTCACTCCTTTTTAATTCTTTTCTGTTTACAAGTTTCGTTTATTTTATTAATATCTAAGCCAAAATCTTCTCACGACACACTTCGAATTATGATTATGCCTCCCAGTTAAAATTATTTTCACACACTTAAACTTTCGTCCACTAAAACTTTATCCACTAACACCCAAACTAAAAATCTTTTCCCCACAGTCCAAGATCAAATTCATTTAACACCCACACATTAAAAATCTTTTCCCCAAAATCCAAGATAAAATTCACTTAACACATAAACTTAAAAATCTTTTCCCCACAGTCCAAGATCAAATTCATTTAACACCCACACATTAAAAATCTTTTCCCCAAAATCCAAGATAAAATTCACTTAACACATAAACTTAAAAATCTTTTCCCGAAAATCCAATTTAAAATTCACTTCCAATTTCGAAACTAAAAAATCGGGGTAACGTAATCGAAGCTCATTATACCTCCGATTCCACTATCCACACAGCTTTTCCATATCAACAGACGCATCAATTTCCATTTTGCATAACCATGGAAGCGTTTGGTTAGATGCAAATTGACATATATATATGGCAACAATTGCTTTTGCCGATATTTTAAAAAGAGTGCTTTCCTGCGCTCGGGGAACTTGAACCCAGGGTCCCAGCGGACCCACGGTCAAGAATCCACGACGCTACCAATGGAGCCACCTTCTGTTGATTTCCCATTTCTTTCTTGACGGGCATGGAAATGAATTTGTTGGTAGGGAAGCGTGGATGAATAAAATTTTGCCAGTGGAAGCTAATGAATAAAATCAGTTAGTATGAAGGAAGGAATTAGGTTTGGTTAAGAAAAATGTATCGAACGAAATTTTGTTAATGGGAAGTAATGAATGGAGTGTTGTTAGGTGGAAGATTAAAATTATTATTATATACTATTTATTTTGTAATTGAAAATAATGGAAAAGGGTAGGATTGAGATGATGGGAAAATATAAAAATTATAGGGAAACTGTTAAATCTTAATAAAATTATAGTAAATAAATTTACCGAGGAAAAGGGTAAATGTGCCCAAAAGAAGGTGGAGATGTTACGGCGGTAATTTGAAGTTGCAAATGGGAGAATGCTGGTACACCGGAATTCGCAACAGTCATGGGGACGACCCTGACCCTGAGTGTCTCATTCAGCCGGGCAAAGAAAGAATGTCGGCTGGGGTAGTTGAAAAACGAAAACAAAAAAAGTAGACATTCACTGGACTTCAAATAATGGAAATATTTGTCTGGTTTCTGATTACGTGATGGGCGAGCCCTAGTATCTGTCACTTAACTTGCTCCTCCCGGCAGCCAATGCTCCATCCGAATTTTTGTGCAAATCATTCAGCAGTCCAATTTCACCACTGTTATGAGTATCGACCGTGTAATGAGCAGTACCCGAATAATGACGTTTAGAAATCGGGATACTTTTGCTCAGCTTCACCTCATCCATGGCAGATAGGTGGTGATCAACAACTTCGGATGGGTCATCAGCCGCAAGAGAAGAAAGACACAAGGGGACTGGAGTGGACATAAAAGATTCTGCAGACAGCGGCAATAAAACTGGCGCGATGTTAAAAGCGTCCCAAAAATCAATTACGAGATAAATAGAACGCGTTAATGCCGGAACAATCAAAATCCGAATCAAACGAATGTGATTATTGAATTGAACCAAGGCAGTAGCGTATCCTAACACGTCAGCCTTATGACCTGAAGCCATCTTGACATTGGCATGCATCAAATGAAGATACAAGCCAAGGTTACGGATGAGGTCAAGGGCTCCTCCTCCTAGTATACTAACACTTGCACCACTGTCTAACAGACCTTTCAATTTGCGTCCCTTAATGCTGATTTCAGCATAAGGCCGCTTGTTTTCGTGCGGTGTCACGATTGACTCAACGCACGCTCACTTGAGAAACCGTCCCGCGACAAAGTATTTCCATGATCTGTGGAATCGCGACTTTGATCCTCACCGCTTGCGGTTAGGCTTGTGGTCAGAATCAAAGTCACAAGCCACGTTCAGGGAATTGCTTGGGTGAAATTGGACGTCAGGCAGTGACGACTGTGTGGAAACATCTACAGGCCTAGGTGACTGAATTCCAATTTCCCAAGAAAATGATTGCAAGGGAATAGCTGGATGTGCTTCGGTAGGGAGGACACTGGACCAGCGACATGAATCATAACCAGCCGAAAGTTCGTCATGCAGTTGCACGGAATTGACTCCACATGTCTGAACTGGATATCGAAGGTTATTCATTTCCAGCCGTTGCCATGTGGCTTCAATTCGGGGACACCTTCTGACGAGATCTCGGGTGGTGGAGAACTCATGTCCAGCCAGTTGCTCCTGCAGTCGGAGATTCATGTTCTTAAAAACTAGGTCTCATAGATCCGTGTCCCTCATCGGAGTCCTGAGTTGGAGAGGCCATCGTGGGATCTCTGCTTGCGGGCGAACATATTTTCTCAAATATGGGCGTCATCAAGCCGAGATCCAAATCGATCCATGAACTCCACTTTAAGCTGCGTCCAACTGAAGTCTCTATGCAGGTCACGTATCTGCCAGTGCTAGTTTTCGGTAGATCCTTGCAGGAGAATATGTAGGCCCGACACCAACTCATGCTCCGAAATACCGTAGCTTTGAGCCAGGGTGCTAACACGGAACACAAACTGGTGAGCATCAATTCCACCTGAGCCTCCATCAAATTTGAAGCCCCATTTATGCATGGGAATAAAAGTTTCCTCATACTCACGTGTCTGGCCATTATCCCAGAATTGATGCTGTGAAGGAGGATCTGGCAAATCCTGCGAATAACATAGTGAAGAGCGAGTGAAGTTTTTATGCTCATATTGCGTACGAGGAAACATAGTAAAAATTAAAAACAATATAAATCCGTAGACCATCTAAATAATTTGAAAAATATTAAAATCAATGCAAAGACAGACAGCACCGACAATTTAAATAATATAAATAATTTAATGAATGACAGATGGACAAACAATTCTATAAAAATAGATTAAAAATTGAATGCCAGATAGACAAAAAGATACGTAAATGTTTATATAAAATGTTAACGCCTAATCTAAGCTGAAACAAAAATTAATTTGAATTCCTTCATCTAAATCTCTATCAATAAAACTTTCTTACGAAAAATTCTACTTAACTCTACTAAACCAAACTCAAATTCAATAGCCTAAACTAAACTCAATCAACAAAACTCAAACCTACTAAAATTTTAATCGAAACTAAAATCAATCGTAAAATGAACTATCCTAAATACCCAATAACTTATCAAAACCCTAATTAAATATAACTAATCTAAATTAAAACCCTAATTAAAACCCAATAACATATAATTAAACCTAACCTAAATTCGGAACTTTAAATAGAAAACATTACCAAAATTGAAACTAACCAAATAACCCATCTGAAATTAAATTAAATTAATAAAATTAAAAATATCACACAATTCTTTTCTCAAAATGATCTCCCTAGGAGGAAGGGGAAAAGAAAGGATAATTAAAGGCGATGAAGATTAAAATTTAGACATAACACAAAGCAGACAAATCGCAACAGTGCCTGGTATAACAAAGCACTTTGAAGGCGGACTCCGCTCAAATTGTCACCCCAAAGAGCCGACTACGAGTTGGCTAATTTTAAGTATTGGATCCAATACCAACTATCCTGTGCAGGGAGATATAGCCAACGGCTCAAAATTCAGTGGACCCCAACCAACATCCACACTGTCAGCACGGTGGGCGCCACTGCAACTACGGTGAACCCCGTGATCAAAAATCTATGAATAAATACAAAAACACAAAACTGTCAATGAAATCATGATGAAAACTATAAAAAACCAAAATCATAATGTAAAAATTATATCCAAACTCATCGAAAATTTCTAACAAAACAAAAAAAAATAATTTCCCTGGAATACTCAGACCACTATTCAAATCAGACGCTCCAGGTACTCAGCCCAACAAATCTAACAAATTAAAACTTTAATTAGCTAAACTTTTATTGAATCATTTCACCCTTTTCACATCAACTTAATGTAAATCTATACGACAAATTTGCTCTACATTGAAGCTTTTCTAACGTTGCGCGGATATCGATCACTCTTTCGGATGGCTCCGATAGCTTTTTAAATTACTTATGGAATTGCTTGCAGAGCCAAAATCATTTTGCAGCGCTGGAGGGATTAACCGAAGATATGGAAATCGAAGAAAACATCGGAGGTAATTTTGATCAAGATAATGACGTTAATTTTATTCAATATTTGAAGAACAAAAATAAGGAGAAACAAGTTGGTAAAACAGACCTACGCTCATGTCAGAAGGGTTTTGTATTCAATTTACAAAATGCAGTCACCAGATCGAATCAAATCAAGAAACATGTCAAAGACGATTTTATTGGAGAAAATATGAAATACGAAGATCATACTATTATTAACAAAGTTGAACGCCTTCTGAGGTTTTTGGTCATAAATATCTCCCTTGATAATTATTTCAGATGTCCATCCGCGACGGAGGAAACACATTTTTCATGTATTTCCCCCCTGTGCCCTCACTGAAGCAAAAACTGACCGTTTAACAACTGTTTTGAAGAGCTCCCGTGAAAACTTTTATTTCATACTCATATCGGCTACGTTTGATGAATTTTTTTTTTTTCAGGGGCACTCTCCTGTACTGTTATCATTGATTAATGGCCAATTTTTTCGAATCCTAGAATGGTTACAAAACCCTTTTGCTAGGAGCTCTCTCCCACTTCCTTGACTTGTTTCACTTATGAGCATTAATTGTAGGTACTCATCTACAGTCATTCATTAAATTGAATCAAGTGTTCAAAGCATGCACCTTGAACGTTGAAGTTGGGAAAAAATAACTTAAAATTATTCAATCTTCGCATTAAAAACAGCCACTATTCTGTTTTACGATTACTGATACCACTAGCTGAACCGATTCTCAAATATATACATGACACCTATCATTCCTGAAATTTTCATGCAAATCCTAGCAAGACTGTAGTGTCTAAGTCGGTAAAAAGCGCATGTTGTTCCATAGCCATATGTTGCCATAGTAATAAATGCAGCGCATATTGTTCCATAGTAATACAGGAAAATTCAAACCGCTATAACTTCGCTAAATATGATTCAACCTTTATGAAACTTTCAGGATAGATTAATCTTATAAATAGACATCTACGTTCTGAATTTCATTGAATTTAAGGGTACCGTTAAGATTTTATTCATGAAAACATAAAATCGATAAATCATACTATTACTAACAAAGTTGAGTGAATTGCGACTTCTCACGTATTTGTTGTTGTTGTACTCACCAAGGCCTACAATTCTGATTTTTTTCAGATTTTTCGGATCAAAGGTGTCCAATCGCGAGGGGGGGGGACAGAAATTTTTCATGTATTTCCCCTCCCTGTGCGCCCCTCGAAGCAAACTTTGCCAAGCTAAGACCTGTTTTGAAAAGTGGTCATCAAGACCTTTCATTTGATACCCATATCGGCTACCTTCAATGAAATTTTTTTTCGGGGGGTCACTCTCCTATATGGGGAGACCCCCCTTAAATACCTTATAAAATTTTTTGTAGTTGAACTTTGAAGAGATCACCACTTTACACCTACACACAAAATTTGATGTTTTTAGCTTAAGTAGTTTCCGAGAAAAACTGCTGTGACACACGAACGGACGGACGGACGGACGGACGGACAGACGGACAGACTGGTCGCAAAACTAGCAGGGTTTTGTAAAATTATTTTACAAAACCCTAAAAACCAGCCCGCAGTTCTGCTGGTTCCTCTGAAAAAGCTTCCAACAAGACAGAAAAAGTTCCGCCAATCAACGTGTTCGGACAAACCGGGAAAGATATGGTTCGGCTATTGGCAGCCGAAAATAAACTGGCCAATTTCGAAATCAAAAGAGTTAATGCCGAAAAATTAACTATAAGGACGAAATCACTGGTTGATTTCAAGTCAGTCAAAGATGCGCTTATTTCTGGGGAGGTTCCGCACTTCACCTATACCCCAAAAAGTGAAAAGAATCAGACCTTCTTATTGAAGGGTTTGGACAGCGGAGAGGATACGGTCGATCTTCTTCAGGTGCTCAAGGAGGCTGCACCAGATATTGATTTTGTTTCAGTCAAAGCCTTTGCGACAAGAAAGTCGACCATAAAAAGGAAGAATTTACCACTTTACCTGGTACAAATTGCAAATAAGAGCAGTCAAAGTGCCCTTCAACAAATAAGGTACTTGAATTTCAGAGTGGTGAGGTGGGAACGCCTCCAGAAAAGAGAAACCAGTGTTACCGGTGTCAAAGATTTGGACATTCGGCTGCCAATTGTGCCATGCACTATCGTTGCGTTAAATGCAAAGACGTTCATGCTCCCGGTGAGTGCAAATTGGCTCAGACGGAGCCTAAACAAAATTATACTGCGTTAACTGCGGTGTTTTTGGTCACCCAGCATCATATCGAGGATGCTCCCGATATCAAGATGCAAAAGTTAAATTTGCTCCAAAGCAAACACAAGTACACCGTAATATCATACCTTCCAACTTCGTCAAGCCCGGAGTATCATTTGCACTCGCCGCGAGAGAACCAGCAGAAAATGCTGGAAATAATGTAAATAATGTAAGTGGCAATAATGAGCTGCTTCTCAAAATTTACCAGCAACTTAATTCTTTATCGGAGAGAATCGACAAACAAGGTTCAAAAATTAACTTTGCTTTTCAGCGTTTAGGTCTTTCAAATGCCTAATAATAACTTGTCATCCAGTCATATTCCCATGGATAGGCTTCGCCTCATATCGATCAACGTCAACTCTATCGTTGCTATACATCGACGTGATTATCTCCTTGAATTCATTGTCAAGCAAAAGCCTGGCATCATACTTCTCACTGAAACCCACCTCAGTTCATGGCATTCCATGGAATTCAAAGATTTTGCATTCGTGAGAAACGATAGGGTAATAGGTGATGGGAGAGGTGGCACCGGGATATTGGTTAGAAGACCCTATTGTTTCCAAAATATTGAAAAAGTCGAATTCAAAAACTTCGAATTTCTTGAAGTGTCCGTCATCAAAATTTCACTGCCAGGTGGGGATAACTTCTTCGTTATCTCTGCCTATACAACTGGTCAAAATGTTCTCAAGTTCAAGGAAGAACTCAATTCCTTGTTTGAAATACTCGAATTGAACAGGCTGCATAGTTATTATATTTTTGCCGGTGACCTGAATGCCAAGAATACATCATGGCTAAACGCCACCAATAATCCAAGAGGTGTACTCCTGAAATCATGGATAACAGAGAACCAAATTGAATACAGGTGCAACCTATATGGGTCGGAGTTCCCAACATACTCTAGGACAAAATCATATTTGGACCTCTGCATTGCTGACGCAAGACTTGAATTCAGCTTTAATAGTCCTCAACGGAAACTGCAGGTGCTTTCTTACGATAGCGACCATAACGCAATCGTAATGGAAATCAATCATCAAAGGGATGATTTCTTCCTCATTCCAGTTCAACATGAAAACCATCGGTTGAATTTCAAAAAAACAGACTGGGGAAAGTTTCAAAAGAAGTTTAATCGGGAGTACCAGAAGCAATGTCCCTCTTCTGATGATGGCAACGCTTGCTCAATGGTTCCTAATAACAGATATCTAACTGACGATGAAATAGATCTCTATTTGTCGAAGTTAGAGAAGCTGACGTTGGAAACGATTGAGAAAGTTGTTCCCAAGATTAAACATCGAAACAATATGGAAGGATAGGAAACACCAACCATCGCAAGGTTTAAAAGATTGAAAAGCCTTCTTCTCACCCGCGTCAACAATATTTATCGACGATTTTTGGACTACAACCATCCCTCGTTGGCTTTGTTGAAATTACACCTGAAGAATGTCCGGAACTTAATCCGTTCATACTTCAGGAGTGAGGTCAGCAATCAATGGGCGGAAAACTGAGGGGTATTAGCCCACAGGACCCAGATGGCGTTTTCGCGAAAGTGAATAGCATATTCCGCAGGAAGTCTCGAGTGAAGGTATCGAATCTTGAAGTCGCTAGTGATGAGATAAATCTTTTCGATAGAGCTGGTATCGCGAATTCAAGGTCTTGAATGGTCTACAGCAGGGAACAGTTACTGGGCCCCTACTTTTCTCAATATTCATTCGCAAGCTATTGAACAGCTTTGATTTTAATGTCTCGCCAACGCGATCATTGGTAGCGTTTGCTGATGATCTGATCATCTATACGGCGGACCGAAAAGCTACAATAGTCCAGAGCAATCTTCAAAAAATGTTTAATGATGTGCAGCTCTACACCGACAATTGGCGAATGAAAATCAATGCGCAGAAGTGCGAAACAATTTTGTTTCGGACAACGCTGCAGGGGGCCAGTCAAGACCTGAAACGTAATTGGAAGGATTTCCACATTATGGCTGGTGAGGGTAGTTCAGAACGGGTTCCACATAAATCCTGTGTTCGATACCTCGGTGTTCATCTCGATCAGTATCTATACTATACTGAACATGTCAAAATCATGCTCAGTAAAGCACTAAAAGTAGTCATGGCCCTTCGGTGACTCTTTCATTCCAGATACATTGATCAAAAAGTCAAAGTTATTTGTTACAAGACCCTGGTTAGGCCAGTTTTGACATACGGATGCCAGATCTGGTACAACCAGAGTGCTAGTACAATGGAAAGATTAAGAGTTTTCGAAAGGAAATGTCTTCGTGCATGTACTGGTTTGTACAGAAAGCCTGAGACGGATTGGAAACAATATATATCGAAAAGAAAAATTCATCAAACCGCTCAAGTGACAAGAGTCGATATCTTCATATTGAAACTTCTTCGGAATCATATCGCAAGATCTGTAACTGTGAGTGAAAACCCTTGGATTTCACAGCCGTTCCACCCTACAAACGGGTATATTGTGACTTGCCTCACTACTGGCTTCGTTCCTTCAGAAGCATTCATGTATTTAGACATGAATCGATATGTTTTTGATTCTGACGGCGTCCCAATCATATATCACATATATCAACGGGCCACCGATAAGAAGATAAAATATCCTCCGAATCTGAGTTCACGAGACCAACAATTCCAATGGAGATACTCATTTGCTAGATTCGTTGAGGCTGGTCGAGCTGAGATGGAACAATCTAGGTATTGGTGGCTGAATGACAATGTCTAAATTATTCGTGTTTATTTTCTGTTTTTGTGCTTTTTCTCGTTACTTAGTTTTTTAGATTCATCTCATTATTGCTACATTTAGTATTGTCGTTTATTTGTATTATAAATTAGGTATAGGTTTCAATATAAGGTAACGTTTTTTTTTTGATTGAACTTATTTAGAATGAGGGTGTAACATATTAGGTATAGGATATAAGTTCATTGTTGTGTTAGTAGTATAAGTAATTTTTGAATAATGCTGGTTGGTTTTTTCTCCTTTTTCGAATTGAATCAAAAAATATCTAATAATCTTAAATAATTTAAATTTGCAAGTGTTTTTTTTTCATTAAATGTGTTTAACTGATACCGTTTAAATTTAGAGAGCCATTTGGGCCATTAAGTTTTTTATAGTTTTATTGTTTGGAATTTGCTTTATGTTCTTTTAAAAATTTATAACGATTGGTATAAAATAAAGCGCTTTTGAATTTGAATATGAATTTATGGAATTGCTTGCAGCTACATAAATGAGTTGCATATTTTTTAATAATGATTTTTCTGAAAAATTATTAGAGAAGAAAAATGTTAGAAGAAGGTGGTTTCGACGTGTGCATTAATTCTCCTTAGGCCATCACTCTTAGATACACACCGGTGATGGCGACCACCATGCTTAGAGGTGAAGGAGTTTTCTAATAATTTTTCAGATAAATTATTATTAAAAAATATTGTCGCGTGTTTTGGTTCGTGGCCAATAATTTTAATGTTCCGGGAAAGTGAAAACGCAATGTCTTTTAATTTAAGTTAAACGAGTTTATTTAATTATAAAAATGCACAATAATCATTTTAACACTTTCACTAATTTTAATTTTCACTATTAAAAGTCTAACACTTGTCCATAAATTTCTTATCGCAATTGTCTTCTAAATCACTTCACTATTACGAAAATCACTTTTCTATTACTCGAACAATATCGCTTCCCGCACACTATCGCAGTTCTTATCGCGGTCGAATGAATGATTCCCCCCATTCATTCAGCTCGCCTTTATATAGGGTCTCTAATCATTCAACTCAGTTCTCGTACATTGGTGAATTAGCGGGAACATTCCAGCAGCGTAATGAATGGAGCATGCTTGTTGGGTTCTCGTGGTTTCAAGTAAATTCGTTTTGTTGATGTTCTTAATGGTTGTGAAAACAATTGCGACAGTAGCTCGCAGAATTATTGGTACATGTAACAATATGCAACTCATTTATGTAGCTGCAAGCGATTCCATAAGTAATTTAAAAACCTATCGGAGCCATCCGAAAGAGTGATCGATATCCGCGCGACGTTAGAAAAGCTTCAATGTAGAGCAAACTTTTCGTATAGATTTACATTAAGTTGATGGGAAAAGGGTGAAATGATCCAATTAAAGTTTAGCTAATACAAGCATTTGCAAGAGAAATTTACCTTGAATATAACTTGCAGATACAAAAAACATATTGAGTTCGCATAAGTAGAAAAATTAAAATTAACTCCTTCACCTCTGAGCATGGTGGTCGCCATCACCGGTGTGTATCTAAGAGTGATGGCCTGACGTCGAAACCACCTTCTTCTAACATTTTTCTCTCTAATAATTTTCCAGGAAAATTGTTATTAAAAAATATGCAACTCATTTATGTAGCTGCAAGCAAATCCATAAGTAATTTAAAACTTTAAATTGAGAAAAATAAAATATAACACAATGAAAATCAACAACAACCATTTGGGCGCCATCTGTTGCAACCGCGAAAGTCACCGCAGTTGCAGACATTATGTTTCAGTACTGGGGTGAGTAATCCGGGATGGCATACTGAGGCCGGCTAGCGCTCTTCCAGGACACCCTCTGCTCGTGCTGAGCTATTTTACATATAATAACTAACAGGAAAGGAAAAGGATGGGAAAGGGGAAGGTCATTTTAAGGAATGAAAAATGTTTTTTCCTTACACAGGCATGATCATTTTATTTAACAACAAAAGAAAATTTATTAAAAAAATTCGCAAATTTTACAAAAGAAATTAATATAAACACCAAAAGCAAATCCGCCCCCTTCAAGATCTAATATAATGAAATATGAACTAAACGAAGATTAACTAAATGAATGAAAATAACGTGATTTGATATAATACAAAAAAAAAGATAAAATAGGGAAAAAGTCAAATTTATACTCACTCTCCTTCTTGCAGAACTCCGAGTGTTCGGCGATAGACAAAAAAAGAGCGTGGGGCCACTGTAAATTAAGATTGAAATGTCTGTAATGTAAAAAAATCAAAGAAAGATAGTAAAACGGCCACTTTAATAAGCACCATCCGTTGTCTATCCGTTTCTTACGTTTTTTCCACTTTTTGTAACTTTTGCACTGGCTTCTTTAAATTGTCGAACTTCCCACTTTTATTTTCCGGCACTGTACCTTCCTTCCTCTTCACTTTAGACTAAACGCCTTGGTATTCACTGTTTTGTTTCCTCATTCCTTTTGAATTCTTTTTTAGGTCTTTGTAAAAAAAATTTTTACAAAGACCTACTAGTTTTGCGACCTGTCTGTCCGTCTGTCCGTCCGTCCGTCTGTCCGTCTGTCCGTGCGTCACAGCTGATTTCCTCACTATAGAAGCTAGAATGCTCAAACTTTGTGAAAAGGTCAAAAGTGATGGTCTCTCAAAAGTTAAGGCCTCAACAAAAATTTAAAAAATGTTTAACGGGGGTCCCCCCTAATAACGAATTGGCCCTTAAAATTTTTTTTCATTAAAGGTAGTCGAGTGGGGTATCAAATCAAAGGTCTTGACAGGAACTTTTAGAATCTGAAATAAAAAAGTCATTTTATGAATTAGGGGGTTCAGGGGAAGGCAAAATGTACCCAAAATTTGTGTCCCCCCCCTCGCGATTGGACACCTTTCAGCCGAAAAATCTGAAAATTATCAATAACGTGGACCTTTATGAGTACAAGGGCAACAAATACCTTACAAATCGAAATTCACTCAACTTTGTTAATAATAGTATGATTTGTAGATTTTACATTTTGCCCATAAAATCAAAACGGTACTTTTAAACTTCTTGAATTATATAGACTAACATAAGATATATATGTTCACAAAATTTAATTGAGATCGAATCATAATCAAGTGAGTTATAGCCATTTCAATTATATGGAATTACACCAACAATAACCCGTGTTTATGGTTCATATAGGGTTTTCCAATAAGAGGTGTTATTTTGATATTAAAAGAAAAATGCCATTTTTAAAACAAATGATCGAATGTTTATTTCATTATAAAGACGAAGATATGCCGTTAATAGCAATAACTAACACTGAGCAAATAACTACTACTACTACTAAGTGGCTGCCCTATGTCCTCGATAGCCTCACGAATTTCATCTTTGAGATATTGAATCGACGCTGGGCTATTTGCATAGGCCTTCTCTATCACGTGGCTCCAAAGGAAGAAGTCGCAAGGTGTTAAATCAGAAGATCTATTCAAAATAACACCTCTTATTGGAAAACCCTATATATATTTAAAATTGACTTAGGCACTTTTATTTTCTTTCAATTTTCATGAAAATTTAAGAAATAGTGTTTAACTTGAACATGTTCAATCGAGCAACCGAGCATTCAGAAAAATCATTTAAGCTAGATCGAAATGGCGGCTGCACTGTGCTTATGAAAGAAACTGTGCATCTTTTGTATAAATTTGAACGATTTCATATCTAAGTATTGGTTGAATAACTCAAGTTATCGATTCACGCCATTAGAAAACTTGTTTCTAACCCTAGGATGTTTACAAAGACCTTCTGGTAGGAGCACTCTCCTGCTTACTCAACTTGTTTTTCATTCATACGTTTCATTTATTTCAGTAATATCGAAGCCGGAATCTTCCCACGATACACTTTAAATTAGGATTCAGCCTTCAAGTTAAAATTACATTCGTATATTTAAACTTTTGTCCACTAAAACTTCTTTTTCTTCTTTTTCCCAAAATTCAAGTTGAAACTCACTTAACACCCACTCTAAAAACTTTTCCCCAAAATCCAACTTAAAATTCACTTTCAATTATTGAATTAAAAAATCTTCTTCACACCGCCTAAAGCACTCCCTCTTATTTTTAAGCCAAATACTGACTGCCCCAAATCCAAGAACCCAATTCCGCAATCCTTTTCTTTCTAATTACCGCTGCTGCATCTGGGTAACGTAATCGAAGTTCGATACACTTCGATTCCGCCACCCACACATCTTTTTCGTATCGACAAACGCAACAATTTCCATTTTCCATATATGGCGATTTGCATAACCATGGAAGCGTTTGATTGGATGCCAATTATAATATATATGTATACAGAAACAATTGCTTTTGCCGATACTCCAAAAAGAGTGCTTTCCTGCGCTCGGGGAATTTGAACCCAGGGTCGCAGTGGACCCCCGGTCCAGAATTCACGACGCTACCAACGGAGCCACCATCGGTTGACTTCCTATTCATCGTATTAGCAACTTCAACTATGCTTCTTTCTTGATGGGCATGGGAATGAAATTTGTTAGTAGGGAAACGTGAATGAATTTTTGTTAGTATGAAAAATAAAATTTGTTATTCGGAGCTAATGAATAAAATTAGTTAGTATGAAGGAAAGAATTATATTGTATTTTGTTAGTGGGAAGTAATGAATGGAGTGTTGTTAGTGGGAAAATTAAAATTATTATTATATACTATTTTCTTGTAGTTGAAAATAAGGGAAAAAGGCAGGGTTGAGATAATGGGGAAATAAAAATTATAGGGAAATTGTTAAATGTTAATAAAATGAAATAAATTTACCGAGGAAAAGGGTATATGTGCCCAAAAGAAGGTGGAGATGTTACGGCGATAATTTGAAGCTGCGAGTGGGAGAGTGCCGGTACGCCGGGATTCACAATAACACTTGGAATAGAACAAGATTTCATTTTTTATCAGGATAATGACTCGAAGCACAAAGCTCATGTCGTGCGCAGTTGGTTGCTCTACCATTGCCCTTATATGCTGCAAAACCCACCGCATTTGCCTAGTTTGAATGTTATTGAGCACGTATGGAGTTATCTGGGGGAAAATTAAAAATTCATCACATAAAAAATAAAATACAGCTTTTAGCAGTCTTACAAGAAGAGTGGGACAAAATTCCGGCATATTTCTATAAAAATTGGTGGAGTCGGTGCCAAATCGCATGAAAGCGGTCATACAACCAAAAAGGGTTCTAAACTGAATATTAAAACTCAATTAATTTTTTTCCAACTTTAAAGTTTTTATGAACTTGCTATGCAAAGGCAATAGTTTTTGTAATAACTTTTACTTGCACTACATAAAAACGCACAATAATAATATACACAGGAAAATCTTTGTTTCGCAGTTGTGACGCTTTGCTGCTTCGCGTGTATCTCTGTTCTCTCAACTCGAATGCCTGGCGGTGAACACAATAACTATCTGTCATATGGGAAATACTAAAAATGCATGCTGTGTTGCATTATAACTTTGAGGCTAAAGTACTTGTTTTGTTATGTAATGCAATTTCTTTTGTTTTTAATGTGAACGTTGCTAACGTTTTTTTGGTGATAATAAATGTATATCCTTTATACTACTTAAAATAAAAAAAACAATGTTAGTAACAGATTTGTAGTTAATTTGTTATTAGCGTATAAACTTGTATATCCATGCTGTTCCATTATAACTTTGAGCCACCGTATTTGCTGATTTGGTTAGGGAGGCAGTGCTTCCTTTGCATTTAATAACGAGCCACCCCTGATATAATGATTACGAATTTACTAATAAAGTACTTAAAGCGTCTTAATTAGCTTGAATCTTGCTTAACTGAATTTATGTGCTTCAAAACCATTTAAGTAGAACTCAACGAAACTTCTCATCATCATAACAACAATTTTGAATTAGAGGGTGGTGGTGGTGCGTATAGAATATGATATATCTTTTGTAAATCTATTTATATCTGCCCTCTGAACTTTTTTCACCCAACAGCCATTTCTAAGTAAACGAACGATATTAAGTGCCTATAGACGATGATAATAAATAACTTCTTAGAATCTTTAAAAGCGATAAAGTGCTATATTACACCTTGGCAAGGACTCGTTCCATTCTACATCGAAGCTTTTAACGTGCCATTTACATTGAAGTATTGGAATAACGTCCAAGCAAGGAAGGAAAAGACGACGATAGGCTGATGAAATTTACCTTTCGAACTGTGGCTCTTTTGTTGTTTAAATCACGAAAGTAAAACCATTTTGCAAGGATCTTGGAGTAATGCTCCTTGTATTCACAGTTCTAACCTTTGCGTTTTCTCTGCTTTCCATTCCCGTTACTTCATGGCTTTGTAAAATATTTCTCTAGTCTGTAAGTCACATTTTAGCAGCGAATTAAGCAGAAAATCCTTGCTTGGCCATCACCAACCAGGAGCAAGGTAAGCGACTCCCCATCCTTCGTGGAGTTTAAATGTGTTTCAATCTGAATTTGACCACTCTGAATGTTCGTTTTGACTTTCATGCTCTTGCCCCCAAACTCTGCGCACGTGTCTCCTTCAGGCCAAAGGGTGGAGGAGGATGAAACGAGTCTCCTAAGGATTCTTTCTTACTTGTAAAGTGGATTCCTTAAAAAAAGCAAAATGGAAATTGAGTGCGCACTATAGTGACCGACCATTCTATGGACAATTATAGAGTAAATATTCCGTATACAGTGTATCCTGGAACAGGCGGCAATCATTGTTGACGTCACAACAATGTTTGTTGTTTATCTGCTTTTGGCAGAGGTCCTACTTAAATAGTGAATTCAATTTTCTGGAAATTAATCTAAGTAAAACGGATTTCACTTTGAAGGTTTATTTACACTTGAATACCGATGGGAGATGAGGAAAATTAATTGAATTTCGATTCGGATGATATGCTTTGCTATAAATGAAGGTTTAAGGTTTTCAACGGAATCAAGACTATTGTATATTGAAATTTGGTATAATTTTTTATGGACTTTAAGGCAAAAGTAAAAAGGATAGAGAATAAATAAACGAAAGTTCATTAAAATTTATGCAACAATTAAATTGTTGGTTAATGACCATCACAGATACCCTTATCAGGTATTTTGAGTATCAACTATCGATTGGTTGAAGCTACCACTTAATTTTGACTTGCAATTGTTCAAATTGCAAATTGGGTGTCGGCATCGAAAATAAAGCAGTCTCAGGTTTTCGATATTTTTTTCTTCTGTTGACGATTCAATCATAGAAATAGCAACCATCAACATAAAGTGTGGTCAATAATTGAAAATTGAAACCCAGACTTTTGTAGAAATTAACTTCACACAGATTTATCAATTGGAGGAGAACGCCTTAGTCCTTTTGGCTGCTGTTGGATACTCTATCAATTTGAGCAATTAAGTAGCTATTGAAGTGTGAGTTGGCCCCGATGAAGAGTCCAATCAAATTATTCCTCTAAAAAATAGTTTGATAGTCATTTAAGGCGGGTTCCTATTTCTTAGTGTGTTTTCCAATAACAGCACCAATTTCATATTGTTACATGCACAAATAATTTTGCGAGCTACTGTCGCAATTGTTTTCACAACCATTTAGAACATCAACAAAATGAATTTACTCGAAACCACGAGAACCCACCAAGTATGATCAACATCTGAAAGTGAGTCACTGCTCCATTCATTAAGCTGCTCAAATATACCAGATACCTCTCGGCAGAACATTCGCCAATGTACGAGAAATGGATTGAACGGCTAGAGTCCCTATATAAAGGCGAGCTGAATGAATGGGGGGATGATTCATTACAACCGCAATATAGTAAACTGCGATAGTGTGGAGTGCGAAGTAAAAAGCGATATTGAAGTTATGAACAGTTGAAATAAAAATTTAATGGACAAGTTGTGAAATAGCTAAATTAGTGATTGTGCAATTTTAGTAAATAAACTCTTTTAATTTAATTTAAAAGGCATTGCGTTTTCACTTTCCCGGAATATTAAAATTATTGGCCGCGAACCATAACACGCGACAATATCTATTTGTCATAAATATGTGCCTTACGTTTCCAAATATTAAAGCTACCACTTTTTAGAAAATTTCAATTGCTTTGAATACCCAAATACTACAATTAGAGCTGAGCAAAATGAAAGAGAGACAAAGAAAACATCAGTTGATAAGAAATTTGATGAGAAAATGCTGGTTACTTTTCAACGAAAAGAACAGAACCTATCAGAAAAATATATGGTTAAAGAAAAATCACATTGAGATTTCGTTATCGAAGTTACTCATTAGATACCAACTCTGACTTCGGTGGATTGGTATGATCTCAATTAGATGTTGCGCATAACTATTTAATTGATATTGAAGTCAATGGTACTTAGTTTTTGCATTTACCGAGTTATATCGAACGAAAAATATTTGATTGTGGAGTACGAATAGTTCAAACTTTCACCACGGAATTAAAATGAAAATGTCAGAGAAGAGAATTTTGTCACTCACTATTTGTTACAGTTGGAGAATAGAAACATCGTGCACAATATATTTTTAATAAAGATTTTTGTTACAGTTGTGCACCATATTTTATTATTGGATAGTTATTCGCTACAAGTGGTGACCCAGAAATCCGACTAAATTTATTTTCAAGCATTCAGGTTCCTTAATTTTGTTGTACTACATTTGATACTCTCCTTTCATAACGAAATGTCCGACATGGAAGAGTCGTGTAAGATACGAGCCTAAGATCCACAAATCCCAAAATACACGTGCCGTAAAAGTAAAATTCCTAAATTGCATATTCCCACAATTTATTCAACTTTGGATTAAAGTTTCCACATATCCATAAATGTTTTGTCTTGCCTCAAATAGCAAGCTGATACAGCTCCGTAATTATTGTAACGCTACATCAGCATACAAAATATCATAAAGTAATTTCGTGCGAAGCAATGTCGCTCTGGACTTATTCTCTGATATTAACGGACGCGAATAAAATTGGTATTAAAATTTAAAACAGTCTGTTATTTTTTGATACCACGTTTGGTTAAATGCGTAACTCACGCGCAAGACAACGCACTTTTCACCCCAATGCAAGAAATATAGTTTTATTGTGGAGCTGACGCGGTTGATAGCAGTACTAAATGAGGTTCAGAAAAAATTGGAAGTTAACGACGCACTAGAAATATATATATATATATATATATATATATATATATATATATATATATATATATATATATATATATATATATATAAAGGACTTAAAGCAAAACATGAAACCGCCCAAAACAACGAAATTTGTTTCTACCACATGAGTTTTGGAGACAAAGCTCGCAAATGTCGTGAGCCATGTAATTACCGGCGATCGGAAAACTAAAAGTGTCGTCAAATAGCGGTGTAACTGATGATATCATCAGCGAATCACATCGTTAGTAATGCGAGATAGATGAGGCGGTATGCTATTTTTCATAGATACAGGGGGCATCGTATTGGTCATTCCCCGAAGAAAGACTGACTGTATTTCAGCATTTAAATTATATGCGGTGAAAACTCTATCATCCATACGTCCGGCGAACGTACATTGGAGGTGATCGTCGGATTGCAAGGGTCATTGCGATAGTATTTCCATACAACGGATATCAATAGGGTAATTATGGGTGCGGACTTTCTTCAGCAAATTAATCTCCATGTCAAAGTGCCTCGTGGATGGGCAGTCGTCACATTTCTCAAGTGCAGATTTGCAAGTAGGAAAAATTTTCAATGCACTATCAACCTTTTGACGGAATAATGCGCTTTACAGTTTTTTGGTAGAATTTCCGGAGCTGACCGTATCATCGAACTACACCAAGGGTCAACCGTACTCCATCGTACATCGTTTAATTATGTCTAGACCACCCATTTTGGAACCACATAGGTGTTTGTTTGTGAAACCGTACGCAGCTGCAAAAAAAAAGACTTGATCAATAGAAAGAGTTTGACTATATGATGCGACAAGGAATTTGTCGACCGTCTAACAGCCCATGAGCGAGTCCGTTGCACTTTATGAGAAAAAAATCTAGGGATTGGAGACCATGCGGATACTACAGTCATTTAAATGCGGTGACAATACCAGACCGGTACCTCATAGCCTACATCGCCGACTTCACGCATAATTTCCATAATAAAACTATATTTAGCATGACTGATCTTCGGCGGGCATACCACCATGAGGAACAGATTCCTAAAACTGCAGTCTGTATCTCATTCAGCTCTTTCGAATTCTGTCGAATGACATTTGGCCTATACAACATGGCAAAAACATTTCAAAGGTTCCAGGACTCAGTCCTACAAGGTCTGGAATTTTGCTACGCTATTTGGACGACATCCTCGTCGCTTTTTGCAACCTGACCGAACATACCGAACATTTAAAACAAACCTTCTAATGCCTCGCCGAATATGGCATTCAAATGAGCATACAAAAATGTCAATGAGGAGTAGGTAGTGTAGAAATCGATGCAGTTATCAAGGGCAACCCAATTAATGTCAGTCATATTGCTCAAGCACGAGCTATGGATGAAGAACTCGAATCGTGTTGGAAAGGTGGAAAATCTCTGCGCAAAGCAAGGAAGCGTTGCACTGCGCTATGTCGACCACAGACGTTACGACGGCCAATTTGCCGGCAAATCGTTGGACTATCACATCTAGGCGCACATACCAGAAGGAAGTTGGTATAAAGAAAATGCGTTTGGCTAAACATGGGAAAATATTCGGTAGTCCTAAAAGTATTGAGCCTTTTTTGTCACTAGATGGTGTTCGTTGACATATATCGGGCAAACTGACATGCGTTTGAAAGGCAACATTCCAGTCTACAATTTTTGCACGATTAGTTTTGTATTTCGTCATTCGTGTCAAAAGTTGTATTCATTTAAAAATGAGTGAAATTTCTGAAAAAATTCGTTGTAGTTTACAATATCACTACGATCAAGGTGAGAATGCATCGCAGGCTCGTGAAAAAATTTGTGGTGCCTACGGTCAAGATACTTTATCAAAAGCCACACCCAAAAGATGGTTCGCTTGCTTTTGTTCTGGAAATTTTGCTGGCAAAGATGCACCTTGCTCAGTTCGACCAATCACTGAAAAAGTTGATGAAATCCTAAGAAAAATTGAAGAAGACCGACACGCAAGCAGCCATGATATTGCTAAGGAACGGAATATCCATCACCAAACAGTTTTGAACCATTTGCGTAAGACTGGATAAACAAAGAAGCTCGACGTTTCGGTGCCGCATGAATTAACACAAAAAAATTTGATCGACGGAATTTCCATTTGCGAAATGCTAATAAAACGAAACGAAATCGAGCCATTTTTGAGGCAAATCATTACGGGTGATGAAAAATGGGCAAGATACGAGAACGTCGTTCGAAAAAGATCATGGTAAAAAAGGTGAATCATCACAAAGGACTTCAAAGCCAGGATTGACACCAAATACGGTTATGCTGTGTGTATGATGGGATTGGACGGGAATTGTTTATCATGAGGTGCTAAAACCTGGCCAATTTCAATTTTGGCTTGTACTGTCAGCAATCAATCAGATTGCAACAAGCAATTCAAAAACAAACCGCCAAACGTGATCAAAAGAAAGGGCATTGTCTTCCATCATGACAATGCCAGACCACAAACATCTTTGGTGACCCGGCAAAAATTGATAGAGCTTGGCTGGGAAGTTTTGATGCATCAACCGTATAGTCCAGACCTTGTACATTACTTTACAATTTGTTTCGATCTCTGCAAAACTTCCTTAATGCAAAGAAATTCACATCAAAAAGGAACTGCGAAAATCACTTGGCCAAATTTTTTGCCAATAAACCACGGAAGTTTTACACAGATGGAATAATGGCTCTACCGAAAAAATGGCAAAAGGTCATAGATAATAATGGACAATATGTACTCAAATAAAATCCATTTTAAATAAAAGAAATATTCAATCGAAAAATGACAAAAAGGCTCAATACTTTTTAGGCTTACCAAGAACGTTCCAACGTCAGCGCACGCTTCACGGTGAAACCAGATCCTCGTCTCACAAAAAACATTCGCCTGCCAGCCGATTCCACATACCAGCAGTGCAAGCGATTCCTCGAGAAAATGTGAAATTTACTTGAGCCGCTCTTCTCGCTTCACATGAATTAACATACATGAGAGAACCTAGGCAAACATCACTACCTGGTTCGTAGTCAACATTATTATCAACATCAGTAGCAAAAAAATCATCAGCATCATCATCGACATCACCGATAGCATCATCATCATCAACAACATCACCATTCATCATCAACAACAACGAATCATCATTCATCACCTTCATCGTCGTAGCCGCCTACCTCGTCGTAAGCAAAAAGGAGTAATAAATTCTGTCATTTCCAAAGAGTAAAATATAAATATAGAGTAAAAGCTAAAGACTAAGATTTTTACTTCTAAAGGGGTGCCCCCAACTTGCAATAATAATGGTAGTGAGACAAAACGATGGGGATGGCGAGCACCACCTCCCTCAGGAGGCGCATCCAGTTGGCTCAGGAGATAAACGTCATCAGCCAGTGCTCTCCTCACCACGTTCTTCTTCGGACCAAGTCACTCTCAAGTTAGCTGCCTTGCGTCTAGCGATTACGCAGCTAACAAACTTGACTCGAAAAGCGCTTCAGCAACCACATGCCTGCATCAACACACTGCGGGAGTGGTCCTCGTCCAGAAACGCAAGCCAACGACGAGGCCATTCCGCGACTCCTGGACCAGACAGTCACACAGGACACTGCTGGTATCATGCCAAGCATGGGGCCCTAGTGATTCGATGCAAGCAGCCTTGTTCCTTCTCAGCCTTAGACCACACCACTAGGCATTCGGAAAACAAGGTTTGCCGGCGTCGTACTCAGCGGACACCGCCGACAACACCTTGGAGAAACACCTGTATGCCTCCGACCGCACCACAAAAACCAGGTTCTTAGTAGACTCTCCATAATCCCAAGGCATTCCATCGCCAAGCCTCTTCGTAAGCAGAGCCTCATGCTTCAGGCAGCCAATGGCATGCACATCACACCCTTTGGATCTCAGCAGCTCACCCTAGATTTCGGGCTACGCCGGCTTCTTCACTGGTCGGTCGTGATAGCAGATATCCAGAAAGCTATTCTAGGAGCCAACGCACTAAAGTATCATGGTCTACTCATCGATCTGCACAACCAGTGCCTCTTAGACGATCTCACTAACTTCTCCACAGCCTGCATCCTCGGTCCAGCTCCAGCTATACGCAGTATTAGCGCCTCACTAAAGTAAAGAACATCATTGGAGACCGGTACAAAGGGATAATCGCCAAATATGCAGACGCACCCGCACAACCCGGGAAATTAGCCTCGGTCGCTGACCTACCCGTCCACCACCAGATAGTGACCAATGGCAGACCGGTTTTCACGAAACCACGTCGCCTTGCGGAAGGACGCCTCTTTGCAGCCAAAGCCGAGTTCGCTTTCTTGCTGGAACGAGGCATAATTCAACCCTCATCGAGCCAGTGGGCCAGTCCTCTGCACATGGTGCCTAAGGACGGTGGCCATTGGTGAGCTACTGGGGATTACCGTCAACGCAATACTCACACTCGACTTGAGGATTTGATTCAGGAGGCTAGTGATACTGTTTTCTCAGTAATCGACCTCCAGCATGCTTTCTACCAAATTCCAGTTGCTCCTCAAGACGGCAGCTACCACGCCTTTTACACTGTATGAATTTCTGGTGATGCATTTGGGTCTATGAAACGCAGCCCAAAAGATGCAGTGGACTCTAAATCATTTGCTAAGGAAGTTGGACTTCGTCCGGGTCTATCAGGATGATATCCTAGTTTTCTCGGCCAGCCACGACCATCACAAACGCCACCTCGAGCAACTTCTTTCCATACTGCAGGTGGTGAATCTACACGCTAACTGGGATAAATGCCAAGTTGGTCAGCCTAAGGTCGTCTTTGCTGAATATCATGTCTGCAAAACTGGATTTCGACCTCCAACTCCCAAAATAGAAGCCATCATATCTTTTTCCAAACCAACCAACTCATCCCAGCTGAGGCGTTTTCGCGGGATGCTGAATTTTTAGCGCCGCTGCATGCCACAAGCTGCTGAGTCCCAAGCGCCTCTATGGAAACTGCTAAAACGTTGTACACAAAAGGAAGCACTACTCATCTGGACACTCGATGCTGAAGTGGCTTTTGAACGCTGCAAGCAAGGCATCGGCGAGGCAGCTTTTCTTTCGCCTTCACACCCATTGGCACTTCATACTGATGCGTCCAGCACTGCCATTGACGCGGCCTTGAAACAATAACGGGGCGATGGCACTTGGGTACCGTTGAGTTTCTTCTCGAGGAAGCTCTCGGACACTGAGCAATGCTACTCAACCTACGACCACGAGCCCCTTGCGATCTTTGCGGCCATCAAGTTCTTTCAGCGCATCTTGGAAGGAAGACACTTTATCATCTATACCGATCACCGGTCACTTATATTTGCTCTGACGCAACGTTCGGACAAAGCCTCACCCCGCCAAAGCAGACAATTGGACTTCATTGCCCAATTCAATTCGCGAGTGAAATACATACCAAGGGATGACATTATCGTCACTGATACACTTTCACGTAGAGAAATAGTCATGATACCCGCCACAATCACAGCTCAAGTCATCAGTGAAGCACAGAGCATAGATGACCAGTTGCCCCACCTCCTGGCGAGCCCCCGTCTCAAACTGCATCAGCTGGTCTTGGAAGGCTACTTCAGCGTACTATATGGAGTTTAGCAGCGCCATTAAGCCTTACCTGCCAGCTGCGCTCCACCGTCAGGCTTTCAATATCGTCCATCAACTGTCGCACCCAAGTGAACATGCCACCTGGCCGAGCTGCAAAAGACGTATCCCGGTGGACCCAGCAATGCATACCTTGTCGGCTGTCGAAAGCCCACCGCCGCAACCGCACCGAGCTAGTAAATTTGTAGACACCAGATGGGCGCTTCGATCACATCCATGTCGACTTGATCAAGCTGCCACTGTGTGAAGGCTACAAGAACTGCCTCACCATTATCGACTGTTATACACGGTGGCTTCAAGCAGTGCCAGTGCATAACATCAGAACCAGCACCGTCACCAGAGCACTATTCGACCACTGGATATCAATATTTGGCCCGTCACTGGAGATCACTTTGGATCAAGGACGCCAGTTTGAAGCCATATCAACTTGAAGCCCATGGCATGGTCGAACGGATGCATCGCACCCTCAAAACAGCTTTAAAATGCGTTCCAGAGACACCATGGTTACAAGTACTTCCACCGATCTTGCTGGGTATACGAACCACATTCAAGGGGGACCTGCAAGCCTCTCCTGCAGAAATGGTTTTCGGCACATTGCTTCGGATCCCGGGTGAGTTCATAGCGTCTCAAAACACACCAGCTGGTGGCCCACAAGATTTTTTCACCGACTTACGCCGCCTCTTCAAATCGATTCGTCCTGTCCCGTCAGTCAGACATTCGGCTCACCAACCATTCGTTTTCAAAGACCTAGCCAGCTGCCATTCGATCAGCCATACTCTGGACCTCATCGAGTCGTCAGAAGGATCAACACCAACACATACGTCAAAGACGTAAACAGCGTTACCAAAACTCTGTCCACCGTACAACTCAAACCAGCCTACCTGGAGCAAGCTGATGCCCATCCAGCGACACAGCAGCCATACTAAACACCTCCACAAGCGCCTACAACACCACCTCTGCTGCCCTCGGAAACGGCTCAACCAGCGCAGATTTTGCCGGAACAACTGTGTAACTTTTCACTCTCTGAAGGCAAATTAGTTAAAGTAAATATATTTTGCCGTTAGGTCTTGCTTGCTTTTGTAAGTTGCCTGCTCACACCAGCCCGACGGCTTTTAAAGAAAAGAGAGAATTCCCCTGCGGATATCAAAAAGAGAAAATAATTGGCAAAATACATTTTTTAAGCATGCAGCGAATTTCCAAGGAAATTAAAGACAAAAGATTCAAGAAATTTTTTTAAGTTCGTATCTGGTAGACCATGAAGCGATGGCATAAAAATGTCGTATTATTTTAAGGGAACTGAGTAGGCTCAATTTCGAGCTCAACGTATATTTCAACGATGTTCGATGTTCTCGAGATATGCCCCCAAAGTCAAAGTCAAAAGCGCTTTATTTAATGCTAATCGTTATAAGTTTTAAAAGAATATAAAGCAAATACCAAACAATAACAATAAAAAACTTAATGGCCCAAATGGCTCTCTAAATTTATACGTTATCATTAACTCATTTCATCAAAAAAAAACTATAGCATATTCAATTAATTAAGATTATTATATATTTTTAGAATTCAATTGGAAAAAGGAGAAAAACCAACCAACACTACCCTAAAATTATTTTTAATTTAAACACATCAGTGAAACTTTGATCCTACACCTAATATGTTGTAACTTAATTCTAATAAAATGCAATCAAAAACTTTATCTTATACTAAAAAAAATCCTATAACAATGTTCCTAACCTAAGCGTTTAATCTTATCTCTAACGTAATACAGTAAACATAACATATACCTAAGTTTTAACAAAAATAAACAACACTAAATGTAGCAATAATGAGCTGAAACTCAAAAAACTAAATAACGAAAAACACCAAAACTGAAAATAAACACGAATAATTTAGACATTGTCATTCAGCCACCAATACCTGGATTGCGTCGTCTCAATTAGATCAGCTTCAACGAATCTATCAAATGAGTATCTCTATTGGAATTGTTGGTCTCGTGAACTCAAACTCAGAGGATATTTTATCTTCTTATCGGTGGCCCGTCGATATATTTGATATATGACTGGGACGCCGTCAAAATCAAAAACATATCGATTCATGTCCAAATACACGAATGCTTCTGGAGGAACGAAGCCAGTAGCGAGGCAAGTCGCTATATACCCGTCTGTAGGGTAGAACGGCTGTGAAATCCAAGGGTTTTCACTCACAGTCACAGATCTTGCGATATGATTCCGAAGAAGTTTCAATATGAAGATATCGACCCTCGTCACTTCAGCAGTTTGATAAATTCTTCTATTCGATACAAACCAGTACATGCACGAAGACATTTCCTTTCGAAAACTCTTAATTTTTCTATAGTACTAGCACTCTGGTTGTACCATATCAGACATCCATATGTCAAAACTGGTCTAACCAGGGTCTTGTAACAGATAATTTTGATCTTTTGATCAATGTATTTGGAATGAAAGAGCTTTCGTAGGGCCATGACTACTTTAAGTGGCTTACTGAGCATGATTTTCACATGTTCAGTATAGTACAGATACTGATCGAGATGAACACCGAGGTATCGAACACAGGATTTATGTGGAACCCGTTCTGGACTACGCTCGCCAGCCATGATGTGGAAATCTTTCCAATTAGGTTTCAGGTCTTGACTGACCCCCTGCAGCGTTGTCCGAAACAAGATTGTTTCACACTTCTGCGCATTGATTTTCATTCGCCAATTGTCAGTGTACAGCTGTACATCATTGAACATTTTTTTATGATTTCGCTGAACTATTGTAGCTTTTCGGTCTGCCGTATAGATGATCAGATCATCAGCAAACGCTACCAATGATTGCGTTGGTGAGACTTTAAAATCAAAGCCGTTCAATAGTTTGCGAATGAAGATTGAGAAGAGCAGAGGCGTAGTAACTGTTCCCTGCTGTAGACCATTCAAGACCTTGAACTCGCGCATTGTTTCCATCAGTTACAACAAACGATTTCCCGTATAACATATTACACATCATGGCGACAAGGTGTCTGGAGAAGTTATCCTGAAGGAGTTTAAAAACTAGTCCATCTAACCACACCGTACCGAAGGCTTTCTTCATATCAATGAGACATGCTCCAACACATTGTCTATCATTTAGTTCATTTTCCTCAATGTGGGCGTTTAATGCTCTGTTGAGTATCACTTCAAACACCTTGCTGATGTTAGGCAGCAAGCTGATTGGGCGATAGCTTTTCGGGCACGAAGATTCTTTTCCTTTCTTCATGATCGGAAATACCTTAGCCTTTTTCCTCTCATTTGGGAAATATGAATTGCTCAACATGTTGTTGAACAATTTGCAATAATTCCAAATAGCAACCTCAGGCGAATGTCGAAGTTTTCTTATTGTTTATCTTGTGAAATATGAAACACAAGTCTTCATAGCTGACAAAATAATCAATAAGATTCAAGCTCGGTATGAGGTCAGATGTAAATGTTTCATTGAAATGAAGAATTGATTGGCCGTTCAGGCTTGATTTGAAGTCGGAAACTTTTGCTTCAACGACCTCTGAAAATATTTCGTTCCCTCTCTCAGGGTTTTGTAGATGAACCAATTCAAAATGTGTTCCAATCAGGGCAAGTTTATCCAACCCTTCACAAATAATCCTGTTGCCATTTCTATCCGGAGTCGTATTATCAATTTCGATACCAGTCCTATCGAGAAGATTTATCTCATCACTAGTGACTTTAAGATTCGATACCTTCACTCGAGACTTTTTGTGGAATATGCTATTCACTTTCGCGAACACGCCGTCTGGGTCCTGTGGCCTAATACCCCTCAATTTTTCCGCCCATTGATTGCTGACCTCACTCCTGAAGTATGACCGGATTAAATTCCGGACATTCCTCAGGTGTAATTTCAACAAAGCTAACGAAGGATGGTTGTAGTCCAAAAATCGTCGATAAATATTGTTGACGCGTGTGAGAAGAAGGCTTTTCAATCTTTTCAATCTTGCGATGGTTGGTGTTTCATATCCTTCCATATTGTTTCGATGTTTAATCTTGGGAACGACTTTCTCAATCGTTTCCAACGTCAGCTTCTCTAACTTCGATAAATAGACATCTATTTCATCGTTAGTTAGATTCCTTTCATTAGGACCCATTGAGCAAGAGTTGCCATCATCAGAAGGGGGACATTGCTTCTGATACTCCCGATTAAACTTCTTTTGAAACTTTCCCCAGTCTGTTTTTTTGAAGTTCAACCGATGATTTTCGTGTTGAACTGGAATGAGGAAGAAATCATCCCTTTGATGATTGATTTCCATTACGATTGCATTATGGTCGCTATCATAAGGAAGCACCTGCAGTTTCCGTTGACGACTATTAAAGCTGAATTCAAGTCTTGCGTCGGCAATGCAAAGGTCCAAATATGAATTTGTCCTCCGACCCATATAGATTGCATCTATATTAAATTTAGTTCTCTGTTATCCACGATTTCAGGAAAACACCTCTTGGATTATTGGAGGCATTCAGCCCCAATGTATGCTTGGCATTCAGGTCACCAGCAAGAATATAATAACTATGCAGCCTGTTCAATTCGAGTATTTCAAACAAGGAATTGAGTTCCTCCTTGAGCTTGAGAACAGTTCCACCAGTTGCCTAGGCAGAGATAACAAAGAGGTTATCCCCACCTGGCAGTGCAAGTTTGATAATGGACACTACAAAAGATTCAAAGCGATAGGGTCTTCGAACCAATCTTCCGGTGCTACCTCCCCCATCACCTATTACCCTATCGTTTCTTACGAATTCAAAATCCTTGAATGTCATGGAGTGCCATGAATTGAGGTGGGTTTCAGTAAGAAGCATGATGTGAGGCTTTTGCTTGACAAGGAACTCCAGGAGACAGTCACGTCGATGTAGACGCACAATGGAGTTGACGTTGATCGAGATGAGATGGATCCTATCCGTGAGAATGTGGCTGGATGACAACTTATTTTGAGGCATTTGAAAGCCCTAAACGCTGAAAAACAATGTTAATTTTCGAATCTTGTTTATCGATTCTCTCCGATAAGGAATTTAATTGCTGGTCAATTTTAAAGAGCAGCTCATTATTGCCACTTACATTATTTATTTTATTTACATTGTCTGCTGGTCCTCTCGCAGCACCCCGGGCTTGACGAAGTTGGTAGGAATCACACTACGGTGTGCTTGACTTTGTTTCGGAGTGATATTTACCTTTGCATCTTGATACCGGGGGCATCCTCGATATGATGCTGGATGGCCAAAGGCACCGCAGTTCACACAATACAATTTTTCTTTTGGCTCCACCTGAGCCAATTTGCACTCGCCGGGAGCATGGATGTCTTTGCATTTAACACACCTATATTTCATGGCGCAATTGGCAGCCAAATGCCCGAATCTTTGACACCTGTAGCACTGGTTGATCTCACTTTTCTGGAGGCGTTCCCACCTCACTACGCGGAAGTTCTAGTACCGTATTTTTTGCAGGGCACTTGAACTGCTTTTGCTGGAAATCTGGACTAAGTAGTGAGGCAAGTTTTTGCGCTCCACAATCGATCTCCTCGTTGCAAAGTTTTTAACGGAAATAAATTGTATTTCTGGTGCAACTTCTTGGAGCACCTGAAGGAGATCGACTGTGTCATCACCACAGTCCAGACCCTTCAATAAAAAATGTAAAATGCGGAGCATCTCCGGAATTTAACGCACTTTTTGTTGCCTGGAAATCAACCAGCGACTTATTCCTGATTGTCAATTTATGGACATTGACCCTTTTTATCTCAAAATCTTTTAGCTTATTTTCGGCTGCCAAAAACCAAACCATATCTTTGCCCGTTTGCCCAAATACATTGATTGGTGGGACTTTTTCTTTCTTTTCATTCATCTTAACGGACGGACCAGCAGACAAAACTTTTGGTTTTTTCTCCCTATTTTTAATTTTTAGGTATTCTATGAACTCATTATCTAACTTAGAAGTCTCACCTGGATCCTCTTCAATACTCATCGTATCTTCAAGTCCAGCTAGCGTTGCATAGTAGTTCCTGCTTTCGTTTGCTCCGCCTGCGCTGAGGACATCCTCTTGATCAGCTTCTTGCTTTGGCTTCCTAGTTTTCTTATCTTCGGTTTTTGAATTTGCTTCTTGGCCTTTCTTGATTTCTTTAGCTTTGTTGAATGTTAACGTTCCAACGAGTGCTTCTAATGATTTGACTCGAAGCTTGAGCTCTTCATTTTCTTTTTCAATTTTGTCAGCTTTTTCTTTATCTTTGATCAGCTGCTCGATTTCGGTTACCGATAGAATTGTCGGTTTTTCTTCTTTACCGTCGTATCTTCTTTTGATTTTTTTCGCCAGTCATCGTTGGCGATGGACACGAACCTTCTGTTTGATGGCTGAAGCCATCGGGCTCCTCCATCTAGTTGCTTTTGCAGCGAGACTAGAGGGAATGTTCTTAGACAGGGACTTCCCTTGAACGTATTTCCACTTTCGATATTTCTTCAGGAAATGAATTTCAGGTATTCGATAAATGCTCAAATAATTCGACGGTGATGGTTTTCAATTACAAAAATTGTTTTCAACTGACTTTTGTGAAAAATTAATTAATTTTCAAAATTAATGACAGGAGCGAATTAAAAACACGTCTACACGCAACGAGTGCTAGACGTAGAATCCGAGATATGCCCCCAAAAACTGAAAAAGTTACCTTTGGACCTCTCCCCTGTCCCCCGCGACCCCGGATATTGAGAGGATTTTAATAGGCATCAACCAGGGGACCTCCCTCTATGCATTGCTGAAATGTTTGAGCTACATGAATTTTTGCAGCAAACCGTCTATACTTGGGCTAATTTGGCTAAATTATATGCATGCTAGGTATAAAACAAGGACATAAAAGTAGATGTAGCGCATTTGATTCCCCACCAGGCAACCTTTAAGGAAAAGACAATTTTGAACTGAGCTATTTTTTTGAGGAGTCATTGAAGCCAAAATTTAAAAAAGAATCCATTAATAATTTCAGAAAGGTCATCGATTCTCACCTTCATAATTTCTTCAATGAAGAGGTTTGCTCGCTTAAAAAAGCAAGGCCCGACAGCTTTTCAAGATTAAAGAAACCAGTTAAAAAACCTTAAAATAATAATAAGGGAGCCATAGCTTCAGTTTCCTCGTTCAGTGCCGCTCAGATCATCATACTGGTGCCTTTAGAAATTTAAAATCTATTCCATCATTCAAAATACATTTTACAATCAGTTTATCAAACTAACTGGTCACATTTATAAAACTTTTATCAATCTTAAAACGTCGCCAGAACTTTTCCATTTCCCTAACCATTTTACAATTTATCAAACAGCCCAAGGGTGGCAATGCCAGTGATTGTAATGGGTGCCTCTCATTTCATTGCGTTCACATTGAAATCCTTTTCATCAAATCGACCTTTCGCTCTCCCATTCAAATTCAATTGAAATCAAAGGACTCGTCGATTGAAAATGATGATTGTGCGGCCATCATGATAATGGCGCAGGCTGTGAAGTGGAATGGCGAAAATCCTTTTCGTTTGCTCAACAAATCCAATGAGACACCCGCATGTTGGGGGTGGATGGGTGAATGGTTTGCGTACACTTTGCTTCAATACATTTTAGAAAATTTCATCTGTATCCTGATATGAATGAACATCTGAACGTTTTTTAAAGGACTCGTTCCTGCAGCATGAAACAGAAATGGGAGGCGATGGAGGATGGCCGAAGTTTTTTTTGCTTCTATTCTACTTTGTGATTTGCCAAGTTGGTTCGTTATCCAAATCAACGTTCTTCAGTTGGATCTTCCGCCAGCCTTGGTATGCGTTTAGGACGCATGTTAAATTTCTTTGAAATTTTACCTTATCGGAGTCGTCTCCACCGTTCAAGGGTAAATCATTCACGTCTGCGATGAGATACAACTTTGTTCAGGTCTATGATTACAATCAAACTAGTTAGCTTAATGCGATTCCGTAATAATAAGAAGAGTCAACATCGACATCGTTTCGTCCTTTTGTTCTGTTTATCTTTGTCTTGTGTCTTCGCTGTCATCTTAAATTACAGAAGAGTTTGAATCCCTCTTGACACTGGAGATGGAAGGGAATTAAATTGTACAGTGGCGGTGGAAATATTCTGATTCTTACGAAGAGATGCTGCAGGATTGAAAGGATATGTGAGTATTTCTAGTTGAGACTTTAAAGCTTGCTGTTAATTATTTTTTTCAAACAAACTCATTTTCATCAAGTACACATAAAGGATACAACTAATAGTTGGCTCCACCTTCTTACTCAACACTGTAAAATGTTCATTGAATACCGTTTCGAGTTCCACTCTGAAATTTCACATTCTCAAAGAGTCAAGTTACTGGCATTCTCAGAAGATTTCTCATCAACTTTTTTCAACTCAATTCTATTTCCATTCCTGAGACGGTTTCCTTAAATGCTTTGCAGATCAGTCTGTTACCCTCCTTGACCCGTATGTGCTGACAACTTAGATAACATTCGTAATCTGCTTCGAAGAATTTTTTCGGACTTCTTACAGCGTACACTTAAAGACACTCGTAAGTGAAAAGTAGGCTCACGATGGGGGCCTGGGCCGAACGCCATTGATGATGGAAAAATAGTATTGTCTCCCCAACCCTCGCTCCCTATTAAGCTCAATCTATAATTTTCTTCAACAAACAAACCCTCTTTTTCCGTATTGTTAACTAAATAAATCGATGGACACTTTGAACGGTGGCAAACACTTTTATGTTCATCCTTTTTTGGGGTACAACCGCCGAAGTGCGAGGGGATACGAATCCGTTGGTTCATTTCCTTTTTGGGACACTTGTCTTCGATGAAGGGTTAAAGAAATGCTCTTGATTCCGTTTTTTGTTGCTTCCGTATTTCGGTCATTTGGTCCCCAAGAGGCTTTTTGAGTAAAATATGTTCCAAATCGAATGAAATGTGTTCGAGCGAGTGTAAATTAATATTAGGCATATAAGCAAGGGTGACTGGTGCTTGAGAATTTGGATAAAGTGGGGTTGGTATTGCAAGAGAATGTGTTTTGATAGGATGTTTATAGATTTGACAATGTTTATTGGCGGTGGAGACTTTGATTAAGTTTAATTTAACTCCATCTTGAGGCTATTCCAAGGGTGAGTGTCAATTGAATATGCTTTTTGATTCAACAGTTGATGGGTGTGATGAGACTAAATTATATTTTAACCAGAAATGTGACTGTGCCTATTTTCTTCTTTGGATTTAAACACCTTTTTTTAAAAAAAGCAGTTTTTGTTTTATTTGAAATACTTTTCGAGATGTATATTTTATTTGTAATATACAGGATATTTTACTTTACTGTTGAGTTTTGCTCAAATTACCAGTCAAATTTCACTCAAACTCAACTTAATGTAGAGGAAATCCGGGAGATTTGCCCAGGTGGGAGAGATGCTCCATAACGCTTTAATCATTTCAAAATTCGCGCCATCATATTCTGCTACATGTCACAACATGCCGGTTTATTCTTCATCATATGGGTGGCACGACATCAGCTGCTACCATTCTGAGTTGACAGTGATAGAGACAAACACGTTTTTGGTATTCACGAGTGAAAAATAATATTTTTGTGTGTTTTTACATTAAATAGCCTTATCTACAGGGCCGCAATTACTGTCTAATAAAGTAAATACGTGAAAAAGTGTAGATGTAAGAAATAAGTGTATTTTAATCTACAAAGTCCAACAGTTTCCTAAAAAAGGCGACAACGTGAAGAGGTATGTTCAGGGAGATTTGATCCATAATGCATTCGGGAGACATGATCAATGGTTTAAGTGTCCCTCATGTATATGTGGAATACATACAAATATTTTCTAATTGCTTTCAGGTGCCAGCGTCATGCCATTCAATTACAAACCAAAAGTTGGTTCTACTCGCAAAAAAGTAAACATCCAAGAATTAAAAAACGCTATTCGTGAAGTGAAATCTGGGAATTCTCTTAGGAAAACAGCGGCAAAGTTTGGAGTCGACAGGACCACTTTACGTCACTATTGCAAAAACGATGAAAAGCTACAAATGTTCGATGAAAAGGGTCGGTACAAAGCTCCCCAGGTTTTCACAATTGCAGAGGAAAAAATTTTAGTGGAATATTTATTAAAATGCAGTAAAATGAACTATGGCCTGTCTCGGGTGGAGGCGATGAAATTGGCTTTTGAGTTTGCTTCATCAAATACAAAAAAAGTACCAGATAGTTGGCTCAAAAATAAATCTGCTGGAAAAGACTGGTTTCGTGGATTTCTGCAAAGAAATTTAGAAATCAGTCTACGGAAACCTGAAGCCACTAGCTTGTCAAGAGCAACCAATTTTAATGAGAAAAACGTTGCTGATTTTTTTGAAAATTTAAGATCTCTAAGAGAAAAGTACAAATTTGAACCACAAAATATTTATAATTGCGACGAAACTGGATGCACTACTGTGCAAGACAGCCCTAAGGTACTAGCCAGTAAAAAGTCGAAACAAGTAGGACAGGTTACTTCTGCTGAAAGGATAACTCTTGTGACACTCTGTTTTGCAGTTAATGCAATCCGTAATGTTATTCCTCCGTTTTTCATTTTTCTTCGAGTGAAATATCGACAAGATTTCGTGTCAGAGGGGCCAGAAGGTTCAGATGGTGATGCATACTCCACCGGATGGATGACTACGAAAAGTTTCTTAAAATTTATGGAACATTTTAAAAAGTACTCCCGTGCATCAAAAGAAAAGCCAGTTCTGCTAATTCTTGATAATCACGAGAGTCATGTTAGCGTGAATGTAGTCAAATTTGCAAAATACAATGGTATAACATTATTAACACTTCCTCCGCACTGCAGTCAAAAACTACAACCACTAGACGTAGCTATTTACTCTTAGTTCAAATCTAGATACAACAGTGTGATGAACAACTGGATGCCGTCGAATCCCGGAAAAATTGTAACAATTTACAACATTCCTGGATTTATAAAAGCGATGATGTTACAAGCTTTCAGCCAATCAAACATCCTAAGTGGATTCAGAAGTTCCGGCATCCATCCATTTAACCCCGATATATTCAGCAAAGAAGACTTCATGTGCTCAGCAGTCACAGACAGAGGTTTCTCGAATGACAAAGAGATGCTCCCTGAATACCCTGCTTCACATCAAAATCATCAGATTCAGCTCACTCCCTCCACTGGTAGCCTTCCTCAAGTTTCTCTTGAGCAAGCATCTTGTGATGACACTGAAACTTCTATTAGCATACTTCAAACTGAAGCTAATAATTTGCAAAACTCAGCGATTGCTAGCTTATTAACGATCCATGAGAAAAATATAGTAAAGGACTTTACTTCACCACATCCTGCGGAGGTTTCTGTCATGAATGAATCAGCTTTAACTGGCCACGAGAAAATTGATGATGCTTCAGTCCCGTATACTCACCAACAGTTCTCAGCCTTAGCTCAGATTACAAATCCAAGCGACCAAAATATCGCTGATGGTACTAGAGAAAGCACAGCTTGCCAAAAGCTCTCACTTGTTACTCTGGAAACGATAAGACCGTACCCAAAAGCTGCACCCAGGAAAACTACAAGGCGTGGCCGTATGCCAGGGAAAACGAAAATTTTAACACGAACTCCTGAAAAAGATGATACGGACAATCCAAAATCCAGTACGAGTGGGGTTTTTAATAAAATAGAAATGAATAAAATAAGCCAAAAAATCAAAGACAGGCAAAGCAAAACAAAGAATTTTTCAGGATAGTGAGAGTGAAATTGAGTATAAAAAAAATAGTTACAAGAGTGTAGCTGAAAAAAGAGAAAGTTACAAAGTAATATAGAAAGAGGAAATGAAACAATAAAAAATATATGTAAAACTAAGACCAAGAAGCGCATTCAAACCAGTGAAACCGAATCTGATAATGAATTTATCATTCCATATGCTGATAGCTCTTGTGATAGTGATTGGAATGAGGATTCAGATCTAGAGAACCGGTGGTACTATTTTGTATGCCAAAGAGAAGCAGTTTTAGATATGAGGCTTTGTATTTCCTGCGAGAGATATGTCCATGAAAAATATGTTGGATTGACGAAAAAAGATGATCGGAATTCCACATGCTATGAATGTGAACCTTAAGATCTGAAATACAGAAACAAATCAAATACTGATCTCTTTAGCTTAGATGCTTACTTCGAAAAACAATTAGTTTTTCATCTTACTATATTTTCTTAAAATGAATAGAATCTTTTGTTTTTACATTTATATTTTGAATAAATTTTTATGTTCATGTTATTGCATTTATTTTCGAATTAAAGCTTGTTAATAAAACTTTAGAGTTATTGTTTTTAATGTTTGTGGTGGTTTTAATTAAAATATTCGAGTTTGTAAAATCATTTGTCATTACTCCTCCTATGCAAATACATACGGGCAAATCTCCCTATTCATGTGTTCAACTCTCCCATGCGCTAGGGAGATTTGAGCCATCAATCAATTAAAGAAAAAAGTTAGTTGCAACTCAAGTTAATAGTTTAACGGTTACTTTGGTATAAGAAAGTGATGTCTGTTTACTAAAGCTTTGCATACGTGATTCCACTGTTAAATTTCAAGCCGTCTGTACAATTTTGTTCATGTTTAAGTACGAGGGGGTTCAACTCTTCCGGATTTCCCCTACTTTTATTGGTCACGAAAGGCACTGTAAGCTTTACGAGTCTGTCTAGTGACAGACGATGAACGTGATTGAAGTTTGGACGTTGAAACTGTCTACACGCGTGCAAATTCGTCAATATCGAAATAATCAAAATTTATAAGAAAACTAAAATTTATAAGTATATCTCATCATACACGATTACACACATAGAGTTTGAAATTTGAAGAACAGAAGAAAGCAGAAATTTCATCTTGGGCAAGCGCCCATTGCATACACCATGGACAAAATATTAGAGGCGACAAAATGGACTAGCTATTGTCAGCAAGTAAACATGACGGCGCCGCAACCAAAGACCAAAGCCGCCCATAAGGAACAGGATGGATGCGGACAATACGACAGCAAAGAATTCGAGCTTTAATGAAGACGTCAACCTCATCAACTGTAAGGTAGGTAAGTGAGTTTATGGTAGCGAAGTGTAAATTAGTTGTAGCACGTAAAATCCCGGCTCCGTTGGTAGCAAAGTGTAAATTAGTTGTAACTCGTAAATTCCCTGCTTCTTTGCCAACCCCATCCACACCTAGCACTAACCCTTTCAGCGCACTTGCAAACTATAGCCAAAATAATAAAACAACCGCAAATAACATTCGAACGAAAAATGTATGGTTCCCGCCAATTTTCGTAGAGAATGTAAACGCAACAGTGCTAAAAGGCATTCTGGATAGATATACTCCACCAATGGTACTCGTCTAGAGTACTGAATAACAAAGCCGTTGAATTTCCGACTGAGTGTCACGGTGGACAGGCTCGAGGCCCACAATTACATCATGATCCTCCTTAAGAACACCGAAGCAGTGGGATAATCGTGTTCACCCCCAAAGGAAGAAAAAGGTGTCGAGTCTGTCAGCTCACTTACCACTGCGTGGTCGAGGGCAAATTAGATCGACTTGGACTTATTTAGACTAACAGTGGCATTAAAAGCAGATAAGAATGCAGTGATAAAACTGCGCTACACTCTAAACAAACGATCCGTATGGGAACGCCTCAAAAGGATGTTGCGGTATCATTTGTTCATACTGAAAACTTTCCACCACGAGCACTTGAACTCCGACGCGGAAGCGAATGTGCATAAATGCATATTGCATTGAACATCCCCCTTAATACATTGTACAACTTGGAAAATAGCTTAAATAAGTTTAAAGTAGCTTTAAGTAAATTTTTGCTTCATGTTAGTAAAGCTAGGGACCGCCAGTAGCAGCTAAACAAGCGCCCAACAACAAAGGCTGAAGACAGTATCAAGCGTCGACTTATATACGAACTCCGTCCAAAATTGAAAATTGCAGTCCTTTTCTGCGAATCCGAAGATGAAAACTAAGCGAAGAAGATAATCACACTCATGAACGGTCATTCTTTTCTACGGGGACTCGCGTTCTCGCTTGGCGGCTCGATTGGTGCTTAAAGGCACAAGCGAGTGGATATTGCAACATGGACTATTTTGTCAAGCGCGTGCATCTTTTGAATTAAGTTCAATATTCTTCAATTGAACTTTAAATTGATTGATTGAACTCGTACAATTATTTGACTGTAAGCAATGTTACAATTTTATGAAAATGCAAAGTAAAATTAAGTTAAATGAACTTTTAATTGCTTGTAGAATGGAATTAATGTATGAGAAACAAAAAAGCTTATGATAATTTATTGAATGTTGGACTTAGAATTTTTTATTGAACTTATGTTATTGTTAATAGTACATTGAACTTAGAATTATTATGTTATTCTTAATGATACTTAGAATTTTCCTTGACATTTAGAATTTTCCTTGACATTCCGCCCACCAAGACCGACAGGGTCTTATAAACGGTGCTCGCCATACCAGGTGGCAAATGAAGAAGGTTGTAATGTGACACTGATATTGGTAGTGTTGCTTCGCATGTATCCGTAGATAAAGGTGATAGTAAGTTAGGCAAGGATAAGTCCAGAAAGAGTTATGGAAATCGTTGGTAATGTTTTATGATGCTTGACAACTTGTAAATCGACATTTTCAATTTCTGTTGTTAGCTCTTCCTGCTCGGTTATAAGCACTGTGAAGGATTCCTCTGGCCTGATAACGGTTGATACGTTAAGCTGCTTGACGTCAGTATGATGTTTGGTTATCGATTTATCGATAGTGCCCTCAGACCGAGGAACCAAACACGTCCCCAGGGTTGCGGATAGGGATAGACCTTTCTCGAAAGGTTCGCTGCAAATAACCAATAAGCAGCCGCGGACAATGGTCGGCAGTGAAGGGAGAGTCTCAGGACAAATACCTGAGTGTCAATGATCTTCACTGCGACATGACGAAATATATGGCGTCATCAATTATCCATATATCCTGGCAGTAGGTAAAATGCTATGGGAACGGAAACCAAGACAGAAAACCAAATCATGCAGGTCCACAAGGGGAACCAAATTACGGTGCAGGGGGTCGGATCCCCAGTACCGGCGGCAGAGGGTAGTGAGCGAGCAGGCTCCCGGCCGTCGTCATCCTGCGACTGCAATGTTATAGAAGTGGTGAACTTGGCTTCTGTAACAGATATAACTACAAGCAAACAGGACGCTAGCACGGAGAACTCTTTCAGGCAAAAACCGCTGTTGGCAAGAACACCGACAAAACAAGTCACCGATTGCGGGGGGAGGCAGCAAATCCCAGAAACACTGTCAAAGTCAATATCACAGGTTAAATCATCGGAGACAGACCACAGACGGACTAACGAACGAAAAAAGGCAGAGTGCGTTGTGCAACCTGGCATCATTGCGGCCTTTGGGCGCAGTAGAAGGACTATGCGCACCTCGGAGCGTCCAGTGCAAGACGTATACAATCCGGATCAAGCTGCGACACCAACAGAGGCCAGTGTAAGACTGGGGTAGGGAGAAGTTTTGCCGTTGGCCGACGCCACTTCAAACGCGACCCAAGCGATAGAAGCACAAGGGCTAGGAAACGGGGCCACTCCCAAGAGATGTCGCCAAATAACACAATCGCCCTTGACCACGCCGAAGAGAAGCGTCTTACTCGTAAAGCGGGGACTATCGTCAAACAACTGAGGGCTGCCTGCGAAGTTCAGAAAAACATAGGCAAGAGTGTCAAGAATGGCATTCTTGAACTGGAGGAGCTTTTTGGCCGCATAACGCACTACAGGCGGAGGTGGCTTGCAACCGAAAAGCACCAAAAAGACACGCTCTCCCTCGAGGCATCAGTGGGTCCAAGCAGCAGCAAAAGAATGGCCGGTAGCCCAATTGAAGGCGACCGTGAGAAAAGGAGGAAGGACGAGACCATAAACGAAGTTGACACTCCAGGAGAAGAGTTTCATCTGGTGCGAAACAAGGCAGCGAAAAAAGCGGCCAAAAAGCTACTCCTAGAAAAAACAGACAAAGAGCTCAACCACGAAAAGAACAAAGAACCCCCCGATATACCGCAGAAAACAAAAAGCAAACCGCGGCGCAAACCCTTGCGAGAGGCACTGCTTATTAAACCCACTAAGGGCCGAACCTACACAGATGTCCTCCGTGAAATTAAAGGAGCGGTTAAGCCAGACGACACCAAAACTGCCATCAAAGCAGTTCGACCAACCCGGACCGGTGGCCTGCTGGTGGAATTCGGGCCAGAGGCCACAAACAAAGATGCATTCCGTGACGCGGTTCAAAAGGTTCTTGGAGATGCGGCAACGGTTGCCTCGCTCGAACCAATGGCCACCCTGGAAATCAGGGACCTCGACTGCGTCACGGACAAAGCTGAAGTAGAGGATGCCATTAGGAGGGAGTTCCCCAGCTTAAGTGAAGTCAAGGCAAGATTGACACGTGAAAACACAAGGGGGCAACGCATGGCTATTGTCGAACTAGCTGATAAAGACGCCCAGCAAATCCTGGCGAAGGGCAAAATTAAGATAGGTTGGGTGATCTGCAGGTTATGGAGAAGAGCGATCCCTATCCGCTGCTTCAGATGCCTCGAATACGGACACACCGCGTATGGCTGTAGGGGACCCGACAGGAGATCTCTGTGCTACAAATGTGGTGAACCGGGGCACAAAAGGAAGGAGTACACGAACGAGGCAAAATGCATTCTTTGCAAGGATGCTAAGCTAGCACCCGGCGACCTCAAACATGAGCCGGGGACAGGGAGATACTGGGTTTTCAAGGAGGCCCTAGCTAAAGCCAAATCGATACTCAAATGATCCGTATCCTGCAGGTCAATTTGCACCGAAGCACAAACGCCCAGGACCTACTTGAGCAGTTTGCGAGGGATAAGAAAGCTGACTTGCTGTTGCTGAGCGAGCAACATCATAACAAGGACTCGCAAGCGTGGTACCCTGACGAATCTGGTACCTCGGCCATCTGGGTTCAAGACAGCGCCCGCCTTCAGGTGCAAGGCAATGGACGCGGGGATGGTTTTGTGGGGGTCCGGTGTTCAGGGATAACATATTTCAGTGTTTATCTGACGCCTAACGAGGCAATGCGATCTTTTCGAACCAAACTCGATGCCCTGGAGGACGCTGTTTCGAACACAGAGAGCCACATGCTGGTCGGGGGAGACTTCAACGCTAGAGCCATTGAATGGGGTATGCCACAATCCGACCCAAGGGGAAGCAAATCTTGGACATGGCGGCCAGAACAGCGCTTTTTGTCCTAAATACTGGTAACACCCCTACTTTCCGCCGCTGGGGTTGCGTAGGAACCATACCCGATGTGACACTCGCTTCGGAGTCCCTGGTACCTAGAGTACACAACTGGCGAGTACTAGAGGACTACTCGGCTAGTGATCACCAGTATATAGCGGTTGAAATTCACGACAGTGCCACTCTGCGTGCATATGCCCAAACTTCAATCTTCGGATGGAGGACTGGGAGGATGGACGTTGAGAGGTTCGCTGACGCGCTTACGGCAGGCGCACCGTTGCTGGGAGCTCCGCCAGGAAGTGGAGGGCCTACAGCCAAGGACTTGGTGAACTCAACTATGAGTACCATCATAGCTGCTTGCGAGTCTTCCATGCCCCGTCGGAGACCCCGACATGGTAAGCCTCCAGTATACTCGTGGTCAAACGAGATCGCCAAACAAAGAAGCGAGTGTCACAAACTTCGGCGAGAGGCCCAGCGGGCGTGAACACGGAAGGAGGCAGACACTAGGCTAGCAGCATACAGGTCCGGCAGGAAATATCTTCGCAGGCTTATTAACAAGAGCAAGGCCCGATGCTGGCAAGACCTCGTGGACGATGTAAATAGGGATCCATGGGGCCTTGGCTACAAGCTGGTCATGGGGAAACTTGGTGACCTACGGAAGCCTTGTATACATGACGCGGAAAAGATGGACGCGATAGTGCGGGGACTCTTTCCCGCCCATCCTGTCCGTGTTGACGCTGTCCATGGTGACACAGCAATCGAGTGCCCACTCTTCACACAGCTGGAACTGGAGGAGGCAGTCCTCTCCCTGAAGCGAGGAAGGCTCCAGGTCCAGATAGTGTTCCAGCTGAGGTTTTGCAGCTCGTCTATCACCATTGTCCTGACTTGCTGCTCAGCACATTCAACGCTTGCCTACGGGACGGGGTTTTCCCGGTACGATGGAAGGTGGCGAGGCTCGTGCTGGTCAGCAAGGGGAAGGGAAATCCCAAATCGCCGTCTGAATACCGCCCGTTATGTATGCTAGACACGGCTGAGAAAGTGCTAGAGAAACTCATCAAGGGAAGACTCACTGACGCGATTCGTGCTGCTGGGGACCTATCTCCTCGGCAGTATGGCTTTAGAGCAGGACGTTCTACCATTGATGCGATTGCAGAGGTGGTAAACGCGGTCCAAAAGGCAGAGGCATATAGTCGCACCAAGCGACGGATCGTCCTGTTGGTGACACTCGACGTCAGGAATGCCTTCAACTCCGCTAGATGGGTGGATATTCTGGATACGCTGGAAAACTCTTTTCAAGTTCCAGAATATCTAATGCGGCTTTTGAGGAACTACCTAAAGGACCGAAGCCTGCTCTACAACACGACACAGGGCCAGCGAAGGATGGAAATTACATCGGGTGTTGCCCAGGGATCTATCCTTGGTCCGGACCTGTGGAACGTGTCTTACGACGGGCTACTGAGACTTGAGATGCCAGATGAGTCGCGCTTGGTCGGTTATGCGGATGATGTTGCGGCTCTGGTCACCGGACGCACCGTTGAACAAGCGCAACTTAGACTAGGTATGCTAATGCGCCGAGTGAGGGACTGGATGACTGCTCGTGGGCTCAGTTTAGCACTGGAGAAAAGCGAAGTGGTCATCTTGACAAAAAAGAGAATCCCTAGAGTAAGGATGCTCAGTATTGGAGATATACAAATCGAATCAAAGCCAGCGGTGAAGTACCTAGGGCTACTGATCGACTCGAAGATGAGTTTCTCTGAGCAAATCAGGGCAACGGGTGAGAAGGCTGCTTCGGGAATAACGGCCCTGAGTCGACTTATGGCCAACGTAGGGGGACCCAGCCCATCAAGAAGACGCCTCTTGATGAGTGCTATAGGGTCAGTGCTACTGTACGGAGCAGAGGTATGGGGCGACGCTCTCAGCAAGGAGGTATACTGAAAACGACTGGCACAGGTACAGAGAAGAGGAGCACTGAGAATTGCATCTTCGTATCCAACAGTCTCCAACTCGCTGGTGAGAGTGATTGCAGGCGTGATACCTGTCGCCCTCCTTGCTAGAGAGCGCCGCGCTATTTACCTGCGCCGAAACGAGGATGCGAGGGAGATGGTTGTCCGCGAGGAGAGACAATGCTCGCTCAACGATTGGCAGCAGTCTTGGAGGAATTGCACGAAGGTAAGGTGGACTGCGCGCCTCATCCCGGATGTGAGACCGTGGCTAAATCAAAGGCATGGTGAGACTGACTTCTATTTGACCCAGCTTTTGAGCGGGCACGGGTGTTTTCAGTCTTACCTGCACAAGATCGGTAAGTCACGGTCTCCCGATTGTCGGTTTTGCCCAGGAGAGGAGGATAATGCCTGTCACACATTTTTTGCGTGTACCAAATGGGCCAGGCTGCGAAGGGAACTCTACAGGGAGACGGGAGGGCTCACCTCGGATAATATAGTTGCGGTGATGCTCGAATCGGTTGACAAATGGAACCACGTGGCACATTATGCTCGGGCAGTCCTAAAATATAAAAGGGACTCGCAGCAGCCGGAGATGCTGGGGCTTGGGGATCGCTCTTCTGGAATTTCCTCTTCCCCTCTCCCCTCCCGCTAGGAAAGGGACTCCCCAGCTTGAAGGCGCCCCACGGCGTAACAAAACGAGACCTGGCCCGAAGTAATGTGTCAAACGGTTCCAGGCTAGGTTCTCAGATTGACAGGGGAGGTGTTTAGTGGGTAGTCCAAGGGTATCCTCCATGGGAGTCCCACACTGCCAGACTCGGCGGGCGTAAATGTCTTCACCACCCTACCACAAAAAAAAAAAAAAAAATGATGTAGTGAGATATTGAATTCCGGTATTGTCGGTGAGATGTATATTGGACGAGATGTATACTTGGCTCTGGTCCACTACGAGGATGAATTTTTGAGCTTGAAGCTGGCAATCCTGCGTAAGCTTTATAATTCCTGTCCCGTTCATTAGAATATATTTTCGGATTCCCTGACAAATTGTTTGTACATGGACTGGTTGTGGCGTGAAGAATAGCCATGCGTTGATTGACATCATCTGCTGGAAAATTAGTGACGACGTTCGAAAGGAGGTTTGGGGACATGATGGTTGATTGTGTAAACTGTACAGCTCCCTTCTCACACAATTTGCCTTGGCCTCTATGTCCATTAGGATAGTGCTGGACAGAAGATAGGTTCCGGTTGTTGGTTCTGGCGCCCTTGCTACTTGACTGCTTGTTGTTTCAAAATAAACTTGATCGTTATAATCGACTCCTATAATCGAGCTGGTAATGCTGAATGCTGTAAATAGTGTAGAGTTCAGGTGAAAGGGGATTGCTGTTGGCTTAATGAGGTTGAACTTGCGATTGTCAATGATCGGTAAATAACCACGAATTTTGATGCTTTTTTCGGTTGAGTCAGTTACGAGTTTCGATATTGCGGAATGTAAAATTTCAAGGTGAGCTGGCAAAAGGGATTGCGTATTTTGAATTGTTGCTTGAAGGTCTGCGAGTTTAATGCAGTCTAGTATTCCTTCTTTATTGTTGATTGCTGCCAAAATGTTGTTATATTTGACAGACACTTCTTTAATGAAATTAATAGCACGTTGATATGTTGCCAAAAACTGGATAGTCAATTGATTTGCATCTACCCTAGAGAACCATGTTCTTGATTCGTTGATCTGTTCAAGGCCTTTGTTCGGTTGGTCAGAGAATCGTCTAAGTTGCTGGTTGATTCTGCTGAATGTTGTGTTGAGCTTCTTTGTTGCTTGGAGTATAATTTTCCCTTGATGGTTGATAAGGTTCTTGAGAGCTACCTGGTTTGTGGACAAGTTTTGAACGTCTGTGATTATTTCGTCGTCGACTCCAAATACTGCCGTGAGCATTTGGCCAAAGACTCCACGTTTCCTCAGGTGGTGCATAAAACGCAACAGATTGATTTTATGTTGAGTGTCGTCGATCATCTCCGATATATGGTGGACTAAATCCCAGCAGTGTACCTTTTCAGTTGTTTGCTTGCCCAAGGAGCACATAGAATATAAACTTGAATTTGTACTTTGCATATTTTTTTCATCAGTCAGCAGATCGGATAGTGGAATTTCAATGTTGATTTGTAAAGCTCCTCGGTGGATGTGTCCTTTCCCAACTTCTTCTATATAAAGACCGCCATTTAAATCCGTTATACTAGCTTCCGCTACAGTAGGGGATGGGAACACTCCAAGGACTAAAAGTGTAGTGAGCAGAACTGTTGAAATACTGGGCAAGAGTTTTTTTCTCCTCTTTTTTGCTTCAATAGTTTCGGGTGTCGATCGTTTGACTGCTGCATTGGATGATAGTTGATTTTTTTTAGAGGTGTTTCCGAGCTTATTTCTGGTGACTGTTCTTCCGTGTCATTGAAGGGTTATTTGCAAATTTTCACAATCGGTTGCTTTTTGATACTACCATTCATCTTGATAGAACAGTTCAGTGTTGCTACAATTCTTGCTAACGGCAATTTCATCGATGGAATGTTGTCTGTTTTCAATAGCACAAGTTCTCCTACCTTTGGGTTATCCTTTTTCTCCAGGCACTTTGATCTCTGCTGGAGACGGTTCAAGTACCCTTCTGTCCATCTCCTCCAGAAGGAGTGCTTCATTTGCTGGACTAATTGCCATCTTTTCAAAAGATTGCCGCTTACTTCACAAGGGTCGTCCTTAACCTCAAACAGATTTTCTCCAGTGAGGAAAAGCCCTGAGGTTAACGCAGCTATATCGTTTTGGATCGTCACTTGTTTGTGTTAATGGACGTGAATTCATGCATGTTTCAATCTGAGTTAGCGGCGTATTTATTTCTTCTATATTTAATATTTGCGATCCAATCATTTTAAAGAAGTGTGCTTTCATCGACTTCACGCCCAGATTTTGCCAAAATGTGGGCTGCTGGGAGGGATGAATTTCCATTGTATACCGTGATTGGCTACCTCAGAAGAGCACGCTTGAAGGGACTTTCTGTAGATGGCTTGGAGTTGCTTATTGGCTCCCAAAAAATTGGAGCCACAATCGTTGAATATTGTTCGGCATATTCCTCGTCTTGCCACAAATTTCATGAAAGCCGCAACGCATGCATTTGTGGAAAGATCGGATACCAGTACCAAATGAAACGCTTTAGTGGCCATACAAACAAAGATCGCAATGTATGCCTTTGCAATTTTGGCTCCTCTTCCACCATTCTATTTTATCGTAACTGGCCCAGCGTAGTTAATGCCTGTTTGTAAGAAGAGTTTTTTCCAGCTGCACTCTCGAGGCTGGAAGGTTTCCCATGAGTTGAGTTCTAGGTCTGGCAGTCATTTTGAAGCATGTAATGCATTCTCGAAGAACTTTCTTCACCTGAGTTTGTGCTGAAATTACCCAGTATTTTAAACGTAGAGTATACAAAGTCAGATGGTGACCTCTGTGTAGAGTCTGTTGGTGAGCTTGCCGTATCCCCTTGATGCTATGTCAGCTGGGTTGTCGTGCGTTCTAACGTGATTCCAGCGTTCAATGGAACTATGCTCTTGTATTATGCTGACACGATTAGCGACGTAAACCTTCCATTTGTTAGCAGGGCTTTGGAGCCATGACAGCGCAACTGTTGAGTCTGGCCAATAAAATTTTCAAACGTTCTTCCAATTATAGGCATTTATGACTTCAGTCATTAGGTTTACTAGCAAAACTGCTCCATTGAGTTCTAAAATCATTCGCTCGACGAATGACTGCTTGGTACTCCAAAATGACATCAATTTATTAGACGAATGGTGTCAAGTCAATCGTCTTGCGCTGAACGTTCCTAAATGTTTCCATATGCGTTATTCCAATAAACATAATCCTCTTAGCTTCGACTATTCGATTGGTGGGTCTATACTTGCATCAGTTGATCACTTTAAGGATCTAGGTGTGACGTTTGATGTACAGCTCAAATTCGACCACCATATTGTACATATGACATCCAGGGCAGCTCGAATCTCGGGCTTTGTTCTGCGTTGTTCACACATTACTTTTAGCACCCAAACATGTGTCCGTCTAATTATCTCACTCGTTCGATCTATTTTAGAATACGCATGTCCAATATGGTCTCCCCATCACTCATACCTTTTGCACGCGGTTGAATCCGTACAGAGAAAATTTACTCGCTCGCTTTTCTATAAATTCAAACTAGCCTACCGTTCCTATCATGATCATCTTATCTACCTTGGCATCCCTTTCTTAGAGGTGAGGCAACAATACCTCGACCAATGTTTGCTCTTCAAGCTTATTCGGGGTTACTTATCATCAAATGTTCAAGATGCTATTTGCATACGTTCTCCATCTAACACTAGATCTACCCAGTTCTACTCCATTCCTTTTGCACGGACAAATATTTATTTCTATTCGCCATTGGTCCGACTCGTCCGTGACCACGAATACCTTCAGCTTGGTCCTCCTTTGGAATCGCTTGGAATTTTTAAGTCCAACCTACGTAGAATTCTCAACATGTAATTTTCAATTGCGTTTTCTTTTCATATTTATTGAATTGTTATTTAGATAAATGGTAATTTCTTACTTCATTTTCTGGATCTATTTTGTGATTGAAAATTTTTCTGTAAAATGGATATAAATAAAATAAAATAAAAATAAATAGCCTTGGAATTAACTGGACCTTGACTGGAGCTACCTTCGATTTGGCTGTGAGCAATGTGACCTTTGTTGCTGAAGGCATAATTACTCGGATATATATAGCACCTGCATAGGCAGTTGACGACGCGTCACAGAATCCGTGCATTTCAAATTTATGTGCTGGACTCAACTCTATCCATCGTTTTATCCTTAAGGTTTCGAGGGCAGCGAGTTGTTGTCTCATTTTTGTCCATTCCTTTATTGTCGGTGCATCTAATGGATCATCCCACCCTTTGCTTTCTAGCCACAGTTTTTGAATGGTAGTTTTGGCGATGATGATACATGGCTGTAACCAACCGATTGGGTCGAAAAGTCGGGCGACTTCTCTTTAAATCGTTCTTTAGGTGAATATTTGAATTTCGCTTGGTTATGATATAGAAAAGGAAAATTCATCCGTTGCTGGATGCCCCTGAATACCTAATGTTTTAATATTTTCCGCAGCTGCTATGTTCAGAGGAAGCTTTGTTTCCTCTTCTGCTATTGGTATCCATTCCAGCGATTTCGGATGATTAGAAGACCATTTCCTTAAGTGAAATCCTCCTTTCTTCCGGAGGTTTGCTTGCAATCGTAACAAATCTTCAACTTTGTCTGAATCCGTTAGCACGTCGTCAACGTAAAAATCTCCTACCAAAATTTGTGCTGCTTCTGGATATGAATTTATCTCGTCCGCTGCTAGCTGACGTAGCGTCCGTATTGTAAGGTACGGTGCACATACTGTTCCATACATGACTGTGTTTAATTGGAAATATTGAACAGGATCAGTTTGGTTAAAGCGCCACAGAATCCTTTGAAAATGTTGATCTCTGACGTGAACTGAGATCTGTCGATACATCTTTTCGATGTCGGCTGCGATGACATATTTATGTTGCCTCCACCGCAGTGAAAGATGTAACAGAGTTCCTTGAATAGTATGTCTGGTGTGAAGCATGTCATTTAGAGACTTTCCCTTGGAGCGCTTTTGTGACGCGTTAAATACCACTCGTAGTTTAGTCGTCGTACTACCTTCTTTTACCACGGCATGATGTGGGAGATAGTAGGGCGTTGTTATCTTCATTCGGTCTGCTGGTGCCTTCGACATGTGACCTAAGTCAATATATTCCCTCATAAAGATTCGATACTGTTCGGCAAATGGCAAACTGACAGAGTATCTACCAATTGGGTGACGACATACGGTTTGTAAATAATGAGTTTCATTCTCCGTTTCTTCCTTGGTAAAGCGCTTTATTGTAGGAACTTCTTCAGTCTCCCAAAATTGTCGTGGTGTTTCCTCTAAGCCTTGGTATGAGACGAACGCGCAGCATGATGCTGATGTTTTACATGGAACAGATCCAAAGATCACCCATCCAAGCTTTGTATTCTGCGCACAGGGCTGCCTGGTAGAAGCCCTGGTAACAGTAACCGATCGTAGAGGCCAGCTCCGATCAGAATTTCAATAGTTGATGGTTCGTTAAACCTTGGATCGGATAAATCGCTAATCGACAAACCTTGCGGAATAACCAATGGAATCAGAGTGCATGGCAAGAGTGTGGTGATTGTGCTGCGAATCAACGGAGTGGAGACCAGTTCTTCTTGTTGGCCGTTTGCGGACTGAACAGCAGCGCGTAGCTTCGTTTCTCCTCTGGAGGTGACATTTTCCACGGCTCCTATGCCACTGATTTTGAACTTGGAGCTGTTGCACCTTGCTTGTAACAGATTGACTGCCGACTCACTTATAAAGGAACGCTGTGCTCCGGAATCCAACAAGGCTCGGAACGTCAAGTATTCACCACCTGGGCGACCAACCTTTATCTGGGCTGCGGCCAGTAGTATGTAATTCTGCTTAGTATATGCTCCATGTTCTTGTATAGTCATCGATGCAGGACTCTTGGATGACTGTGGAGGCTCTGCGGTTGATAAATGCAGCAATGTGTTATGCTTCGTTCTACAGAGTTTGTTTCCATGCGTCGGCGAGCACTCTAAACTTGGTGTCGTCCAAAGCAGTTGAAACATAATTTTGATTTTTTGATGACATCTCGATGAGTTTGAACGTTAGCTTGTTTGAATGCATTGCATTCAAAAGGCTTATGTGCTGCCTTGCACATTGGACAAACGAACTTTAAATCCACTTGAATTGTGTTCACTTTAACCGCCTTTGGTTTTGGTTTCATAGGAAACAAAGCTTCTAGCATTGAGAATCTTTATTTTATAAAATCCAAAAACTGCTTTAGAGACGGGATTTCATTTGAATCCGAAATGTGCCGCTGCCATTCTCTTCTTGATTCCTCGTCAAGTTTTTGATTAAGCATGTCGTCAGTGAAAACGAATCCACCTTCAATGTCTTAATACTTGCTAGAAGCTGATTCACAGTGTCCAGCATTCGTCTCAAACCAGATGGATCATACCGTGTGCAGTTTTGAATGTTGAACAAGCGCTGAACCATCTCGTGTGCTATGACACGATGATTGTCATATCTTTCGCATAACAAAGGCCATGCAGCCTCATAATTATCTTCAGTTATGCTCAAGTGGTTTATGAGCTGCTCTGGTTCTCCATAAAGCGCACTCCTGAGATATTGTAGTTTTTGCACCTTGGGTAATTGTACATTCTTGTGCACCATACTTTGATAGAGGTCTTGGAAAGCGAACCAGTCTGCATAACTGCCACTAAAGGATGGAATTTGGACTCGTTCTAGTTTAATCGAGTCTAGCTTGATGGCTTTATTGGCATCAGGTGGCGCTGAAACAGTACCTACAGCGGAATATTCATTAATTTTGGATTGAAAAAGAGTGAGATAGTCCAAAACTAAGTACTCTAAACTCTCGAACTCTGAGTTGTATTTCTCCAGCTCATCCTTTTTATCCCTTAACCTATTGCATGCTTCCTTATGTTGATCTTCACATTTAGTCCACATAGTTTGCAATTTTTCCATTCTTTTTTGGAAATATGCGAGACTATTACGGGACTCACTGTCCTTCTTAAAATTTGTGATAAGTCGTTGAATGACTTTAAAGGCTGTCTCCTGGCCACTCATGCTGGCTCGGAGTTATTCAATTTTTGACTGCTGCAAGCAATTAGCACCTTCTCGTGATCGTGCAAGATGTTTGCTACTTCTTGTAGATCCGAATGTGTTTATGCTGATACTCGGAGCTCGTCCAAGATGTTTGCTACTTGTTGTTGTCTGAATGTGCTTCTTGCAGCCCAAATGATATGCTGATAGTATCCGAATTTGCGGCTAATATAACTTGGATAGCTTTGCTCTTGGTTGTCCTTGCTGTCTCCAAGTTCTTCCTGATGCCGACTTCTGCAAACACAACTTTTAATGCCTCTAAGCTATCCATGCAGCCAACTGTTGCGAATATAACTTGTATGCCAAATGCTGGTAGCTGGAAGTATGTATGGAGAAGGAGAAGCTGCGCTATATAAGGCGAAATATCACACCCTTCTACCAGACTCAGCTCAGTTTGGTGCCAGTTTCCTCAATAGTGGACCTTGTACAGCTGGGTTGGACCTTAGAGACTACGAGGGCAATGGTTGAGTCCTTTCTTCCTCCACCAAGCCCCCGGATGAATCGGTTGTTGCAACTAGATTTGGCGTTTCGTGTGGCCACAGGTGGTGAAATGGTTGCGGCATTAGAAGAGGGCCATGGAGTTATCCGCAGCTGGAATTGCAAAGGCAAAGGCCACATCTCCAGGACCTGTTGTGAGCCTGAAAGAGGAACGTGGAAAGTTACGTGTCCAACATGTTCACCAGGTCTACCTAAGGGTCAAAAAGATCAGATAAGGCGGAGCCAACCAAACCAAGTACTCACTAAGTGACATAGGGGGTACGAGTGATCTAAGTAGGGCAGTCGCACAGGAGACTAAAGTGAACTTTGCACTGGAGGGAGATAGTCTGCTTCATATGAAAGTAAGAATCTTCGATCGGGCATTGATGGGGCTGTTGGACTCGGGATCGATACATACTGTCTTATGTGCGCCGAGCTGGGAAATGGAAATGTTGAGGGTGAGAGGACTAGAGCTGAGGCAATCGGAGCGGTCAGTAATTCGTTTAGTAGATAATGGATGTGTCCCAGCGGAGGGCGTGGTTTGGGTACCTGTCACTGTGAAGAGGGTGACACGGTGGATAAAAATCCTGGTTGTTCCCACGGTTCCTTACGGACTTATTCTAGGGGTGGGTTTTCTACGCTCGTTCCGGATTGTGCTGGACCTAAGCAGGGAATCTTGAGAGTTTTCAGCAGTAGCAGCCAGTGAGATGCTCCAATGGAGAACCAGGTTGACGCCACAAGATGAAGCGCTGGTTGCAAGAGAATTTGACTTGATGGGGACGGTTCAGGCTGTACCAGAGGAGTTGAGCACGTAATCAAGGCCTCGTCTGAACCCACTGAGCAACGCTATTATCCTGTGTCTCCGGCAGTGCAACGCATATCAATGAGGAGCTGAATGAAATGCTGCGACTGGGAGTGGTAGAACCTTTCGGAAGTCCATGGTCATCACCCATTCTCTTGGTAAAGAAGAAAGATGGGAAATTCCGTTTCTGTGTGGACTTCCGGAAGCTAAACAGCGTATCTGAGCGAGATGTCTACCTGCTGCCGTATATCTCCTCCACGTTGGATAAATTACGCGCAGCCCAATTTCACTCCTCGCTGGAGATTAAGTCTGCTTACTGGCAGATTCCCATGGCTGAGGATTCTAAGCCATTTACAGCGTTTACTGTTCCTAGACGGGGTTTGTTCCACTTCAACCGGTTGCCTTTTGGGCTGCACAATGCTCCTGCAACGTTGCAGCTATTTGTGGACCACATCTTAGGACTGGAACTAGAACCTTTTGTTTTCCTTATTTAGACGATGTAATAACAGTGACTGATGACTTCAAAAAATACTTAAAAATTCTTCAGGAAGTTTTATCGCGGCTGCGGAAAGCTAGACTACGGCTATCGTGGGAAAAATGCGAATTCTGCCGGTCACAGCTGAAGTACCTGGGGTACGTTGTAGATGAAAGTGGACTTCACGTCGATCCAGAGAAGGTAGAATGTATACTGCAAATCCCTAGGAAATTTGGCAATTCCTTGGAATGGTGTCATGGCACCGACGCTTTATTCCGGACAATGCCACGTTGACTACGCCACTCACAAACCTTCTACGGAAAAATGGGAAATTTGAATGGACGGATCAGTGTGAGTTGGCCTTTATGCATTGCAACACGATTCTGTCGCCAGCACTAATTCTAACGTGCCCGGATCCCTCCGTGCCGTTCAACGTTCAGACAGATGCTTCGGCTCATGGGTTAGGTGCAGTACTGAGTCAAAGCCACCTAGAGGGTGAGAGGGTGGTATACTATCATGGCCGAGGTCTCTCAAAGACAGAGAAAAATTACTCCACTACTGAAAATAAGTGTTTGGCCGTGTTGTGGGCAGTGGAGACACTCTGGCCCTACCTGGTTTACAGTTTAACAGACCATCACTCCCTGGTGTGACTCAATAATTTGCGGGACGCGAATGGTATGTTGGCACGTTGGGCAGTGAGGCTTCAAAAATTTGACTACGATGTCATCCATCGTAAAGGCAAGAAACATTTGGTTCCCTATGCCCTGTCCAGACCACTGCCGGAGGTCCATACGGTAGAGGAATCCTATACGAGCGAAAATTGAAGATTATCCCGGTAAATTTCCAGATTGGCGCATTGAAAGGGGTGCACTATGGCGACATCTACTTGGGTGGTATGTAGAGTTGAGTGATAGTTTCTATAAGCAGGTGGTGGCCAAACCCGAGTGGCCACTAATACTACGGCAGTGTCACGATGACACAACGGCGGGGCATATGGGTATAAGCAAAATTTATGATCGGATCGCCCAACGTTTCTACTTTCCAAAGATGAAAGCTGACGTTCGACGATAAGTGACTCAATGTAAGATCTGTCAAGCAACCGAAGTGGAGAGGAGACCCCCGTATGGACTAATGGGCACTAGGGCCGGTCAAGCCCAAGAACGTGGGAGATAATATGTATCGATTCGGTGGGGCTATCGCCGCGTTGAACACAGTGGAACACCTATATACTGACCGTGGTGGACTATTTCTCGAAGATGCCCGCGATCTTCTCCCTTCGGAAGGTGACTGCATCCCAGGTTGCAAGATTGTTGGAGGAGAGGGTTTTCTTGTTATTTGGGGTTCCTGCGCTAGTGGTTTGCGATAACGGCATGCAATTCAGGTCAAAGGAGATGGATGAATTGGTGAATGGATATGGAAATAGTCTCCAATTTACGCCATTTTACCACCCACAGGCGAGTCCAGCTGAGAGGATTAACCAAACTATAAAAAGAATGCTGAGAGCCTATGTGGGAGACAAAATTTTTAAAAAGAATCTTTGATGAAAAAAAAAATAATGCATAAATATTGAAGTGCATTTGAAAGCAAATTATCTGAGGAAAAAAAAAATTATTATTTATTTACATGTTTTTATGTAAAAAAAAGAGAATGAATAGGTAATTTAACTGTACGTTCAGTCTTTTAATTTCGTTGAAACCTTGACCGGGTATGGAACCCAACTCATTGGCTGGCCCATTCACTCATGAGCTAGCCATCAGATGAGCTGATCTCTTTTCATTGGCGTTACAGGTGCTCTCGCAAAGTAGAGTGGCCTTCCGCTTGAGTTTCCTATTTATTCTAAAGTGGTATGTGATTCCATCATATAAGACTTTATCATAAATTCGAAACGCTAATTTTTTAATTGAAGGGAAAAATACACGCAAATTAATTTTGTATGAGCTTTTCATTTAAATGAAAACTATATGGCCGCGTCTACAATGGATTTTGATACGGGTGGAGGGGTGCGAGGGGGCACCGCTTCCACCTGGATGCCCTACTCTTATTTGGGGGCCGTAATTAAACATGGTGAAGACGAGATCCTCTCGTGTCTCGCCCGCGCTCCCATCAGTAGGTTACTTCGGCTTTGACACCGTCGGACCGAGCCCTACGAACATTTAATTAGTGAATGCTAATTTTTTTGTAGTAGGTATTTGTGCTGGGGAAAAGAACCGGTTCTGCAACAAGTCAACCGGCACTCGCTACCGATTCTTCTTGGTTACGAGTATTTAATCACGTTCACATTTAAGTATTCTTATCTTCTAGCAACTAATATTTTAGACTTTAGATTCACAGTCATTTACAGTGATTAGAAAATTTAAGTGAATTTTGGCTACTTACCGCTCAAAATGTCTGTAAGTGCATCCGATAATTCTAAACGGTAGAAGATAATTATGACTAATTCAGATAAAGTTTGGTTTCATCATAGGATTTAGTTAAGGAAGTGAAGATGAAACTGCTCGTTAAATTTCAACGCAAGCAGAAGTATGTCGCTTCTTGAATTTTCCAAACTTTCAACATGAGCTGACAATATAAAAATTTTATTCAAAAATATCGACCGTAGGAATCATTAATCGCATGCCAAGCAATTTCCCTAAAAACTCTCACAGTCCTCTTTTGCATCATTTTGCCTCACAATCAACCATTTTTCATCCTTTAACAATTGAGGAAATCCCTTTAAGTATATAAACGTCACAAATTTCATTTAAAACACGATGTAAACATAAAACGAGGGAAAGTGGCTATCGTGATTTTCAACAACCCTTCACAACTGAAATATGTAACGGGTAAACGAAAGGGGAAAAGACTACACACGACACAAAATCCTTTTCATAGGCTTTCGTCAAACAGCTTAAACGAATACGAAAGAGGTGAATGGAGGGTTGTGATGATGGCACTCCCAAGAAATTTGATGGAGGTTATTATTGCTGGAGGCGCGTGCCTTGAAAGAAATGTACACATTGTCGTTTTTTTTCTTTACTTGAATGCTAAAATACAATCTGTGATTTTCGATTTAAGTAAACAGGATCTCAAAAACCGGATACATTCAATATTCACGAATCAAATGGAGTCGAGTCAGTCTCCCCCATTCATTCTAGAAGTGCTCTTTGGGAATGTTGAAATGTTTTCCGGATATAAAATTGCACCAGTTAGTGAAAATCGGATTCCTGTTATACACTCTGACCTGACAGGCTCTAATATTGTTGTAAAGCTTGTCCTTAGGTCTATCTCTGAACAGTCATGAAAATCATAAATATATGTCACTGCAATGTGACGACATTTGAATTATAGTATGACGAAGTAAATTGTTGTTTTTAGATCTACTAGTGCTCAAACTGGAATTCCCTTTTTCAAATCATTTTGGTACTTTGTTTTGGGGTATCTTCGGATGAGCACTAACGTTAAGCTTGAAGGACTCATATTCTAGGGTGGAATTATAATAAAAATGTTAAATGAGTGTTTCATGGGTTCAAGGTGTTGTTTATATCTGCTTGAAAATTTATTTTATGGAGTTGTTAAACAAGATAATTAAGATATATTGACAAAGTGAATTTATTTCTGCTACTTAATAAGAATGATTTTAATGAAGATAGTTTTATAGATCGCATTTATAAATTGAAATTTGCTTGTTTTAAGATTATAATAGAGTTAAAAAGTAAAAGTTATAATAAATAGTGACATTTTTAAACATGCTGTGAAAATTAACTTGGAAGCCTGTGAACCCTTTTTATTCGTTTGCATGCACCTATGAAATTGTTTGATTATAATATGAGTACGAGTATATGCACTTGTAGCGACTGAGCGCAGCCTCGAACTTATTCACCTGCCAGACGTAGCAGCCGGCCGCAGCATAAAACATATCTTCCCACTAGACTGGAAGTTCGGGCATCGAAGCCGAACGAGTATCGAAGTAGAACGGGCGAAGCGAGGAAAAAGCACGAGTCTCTTCCTAAAAAAAGACAGCGTCACAACAACATCGAACCGTTGTTACTTATGGATATTCCAGGCGAATAAAGGTTATCATAAATTAATAGATAAAAAAGTTGCGCCTACAAATTGGTCATCCGACGTCGTTAAACCACAATGAGAGAAAGCTCAAACAGCAGTGTTCTCGGCGCTGCCGCAACCAGTCCAGTATCGCCAACGGAACACCCCGACGCAGTAAATAGCATCGCAATGATTAAATTGCCAATGTTTTGGAAGCAGTGGCCAGCCCTTTGGTTTGCACGAGTTGAGGCACAATTCAGATGTACAAAAATAAGAATAGATGAACAGATGTTCGATCGCATGATTAGCAAATTGGAACATGATGTCCTCACGCAGATTGCGGACATTATGGAGGAGCCACGTCACACTAACAAATACGAGACGCTCAAAAATCACATCATACCTGAACGTGAGAACTTCCAGGAACTGCTGACAGGCTTGGAGCTTGGGGATAACAAGCCATCCCAACAACTTCGCTCAATGAAAAGTACGGCGGGCAAAAAACTTTCAAATGAATTTTTAAAATCATTATGGATAAAACAGCGTGTTCTAGATAGTTGAACTATGTTAACAGCGAATTTGGATCAGCTGGCCGAAATGGCTGAAAAGTTTCTGGAAACACATGAAGGGTTCACACACTTCATTTCCAAAGTCGACGGAAGTCAAACTGCCATTGGGAATGAAATTCGCATCTAGATAGACTGCAGTTTCAGAGAAGCCCCAGCCGTACCGCAATTTACGCTTCAGCCCCGCTAAACGTTGAAATAACATATGCTACTTTCATCGTGAATTCGGTGGAACAGCAAGAAAATGTGAACAACCATGTGCTTTCCAAACTAGAAGTGGTCCAAAAAATTAGATAACGCATCGGTTGTCACAAGTATAAGGGACGCAAAAAAACGTTCACGTCTGCATATTCAGGATCACAGAACGAAGTTTAAATTTCTCATCAATATGGGAGCCGATGTTTCTGCCATCCCTGCCCCACAAACTTTTCGCTGCCAACGACATTGAAATTCAAACATTTGGCACGCGGGTACTCAACGTTTCGCTCGGCTTTAGAATAAAATTTTGCTTGTGATGCTTGGTGTAAGCTTCCTGCAACACTTCGGATGGCTGGTAGATATGAAAAATCATTCTTTGTTTACACAAAGACCCAATTGCCAATCAGCGGCTGGACCGGCTTACAAAAGCACTCGTCTGTGTCCACGTTAAGTAGCAACGTGAAGTACTTTGAAATCCTGAGCAAAAACCCGAACATCCCCAACCCGTCACATATTAGTGAAGCTCAAAGGCATTCAAAGCTACATTACATCGTAACCAATGGCCCACCCGTCGCAGAGCGCCCTCAACGACTCACACCAGAAACATTCCCGATAGTAGGAGTGGAATTTGAACATATGACACAGCTTGGCTATTGCAGGTAATCCGACAGCCCTTGTGTAGCGCCTTTACACCCCGTTCCGAAAATGGAAGGTAAATGGCACCCAAGTGGGGACGACCGGAGTCTAAGTGCAGCTACGATTCCGGACCACTACCCGATGCAATATATTAGAGACATAGTGTCAAACCTATATGGCAAGAAAATCTTTTCCAAAATAGATCTGCTTAGAGCATTCCACCAGATCCCTTTCGCAGAGGAGGACATTCCAAAGCAGTGGTAAAAACCTCATTCGGCCTCTACAAATTCACTATAATGAATTTTGGCCTCAGAAATGCTGCCCAGTCATTTCAAAGGTTTATGGACGAGATTCTCAAGGCTCTCGAATTTCGCTCTTACTATCTTGATGGCATATTGATCGCTTCGGATACACTCGAACAACATAAGAAACACCTCCATACCGTTTTCAAGAGGCTGAACGACTACGGAGTGGTAATCAACATCGCGAAATGCACACTAGGAGCTAAGCAAGTCAAATATCTACGACATATAATTTCACCAGAGGGAACCTGCCCCCAGAAGAGCTGGTCGAAGTAATTAGGATGTTTCCGAAAACAAATCCAATCAAACAGCCCCGTCGTTTTCTTGGAGCTATCAACTTCTATCGAAGGTTTGTCAGAAAAGGTGCAGAAATGCAAGCTCCCTTAAATAAACTCTTGCACAAATCAAAGAAGAATGACAATAATCACATAACTTGGACCAAAGAAACAAAAGCAGCATTCGAAAAATACAAAAACTGCCTCACAGTTGCCACACTCGTAGAGTATTTCCAGAGCAAAAGACCCCCTGGCCTTGTCTACCGATGCATCGAATACCGCTATGGGAGGAGTGCTCGAGCAACTTCAAGATACCCTTTGGAAACCAATTGTGTTCTTCCAATGCAAGCTCACCTCACCTGAGTCTTGCTACAGTGCCTATGACAGGGAGTTACTTACCGTATACAGCAGCATCCACCATTTTCAACATTATCTGGAGAGTTCAGAGTTCGTCGTACGCACTGATCACAAGCCACTGGTCTTTGCCTTTAACGAGAAATCTGATAAGATATCGCCTCGGCAGTCAAGACAATTGCATTACATTTCACAATTTTGCACCAACTTTATACATATTTGTGGTGATACTTACATTACCACAGATTTGTTGTCCCGCATAGAATCCATATCATTATTGCTATTAATTGAAAATCATGAGCATGTCAAAGAACAGATGAACGACCCCAAATTTAACGCTCTTATTTGAAACATTTCGATGTCCTTGCAACTGCAACCAATTGACATCCAAAGCGGAAAAATATATTGTGACCTTTCTATAGGTCTCACAAGATCTTTCGTCTCAATTGCGCTTCCTACACGGATTTTTGACACCTTCCACCGTTGTGCCCACCCAAGTGCAAGAGCAACGTTACGTGCGATTGCCCAAAAATTTGTTTGGCCCAGAATGAGAAAGGACGTGGCGTCGTTGTTACCTTCCTTGCCAAAGGTCTAAAGTCAGCAGACATACAGTAAACGCTTTGCACCCATTTCCAGTCCCAGACAAACGCTTTGGAGTAGTGCACTTGGATATAATTGGACCACTAACGCAAATGGATGGATTTATGTATGTTTTTACGATGGTTGACAGGTTTTCAAGGTGGCCAGAGGCAGTACCATTGGAAAAACAGATAGCAGACGCAGTTCCTAAAACCTTTCACGCCACTTAGGTGTCTTGCTTTGGAGTACCAGATCTTGTGGTTACTGACCAGGGAACAGAATTTGAGTCAGCGTTGTTCGGGTCACTGACTAACATTATAGGAACCAGTAAAGCAAGAACGTCGCCTTATCACCCTACTTCAAATGGACTAGTGAAAAGGTGGCATCAGACACTAAAAGCCCCATCATGTGTCACGAAGATGACGGGAACTGGTCTAATCTACTTCCGAACATACTCTTGGGCCTAAAAAATTGCTATAAGGATGACTTGGGAGCTAGTTGTGTGGAGTCAGTATTTGGCACAACATTAAGACTCCCGGGGATGGACAACAGCCCAAGTGATCCAGTGAAAATTTCAAACTAGAAATGTGAAAAATCAGGCCTAATCCTATTGCCCAGAAAAAAAACCAGAGTACATTTGTTCTCAAGGACCTCAGAACGTGTAAGCACTTGTTCCTTAGAGTTGACGCAGTTAGCCGGGCATTACGGCAACATAATCTTAAACACAAATTTCACCATCAAGGTGAACGGCAAACAGTTAAACGTTTCGACGGAATGGCTCAAACCAGCCTTCCATGTTAACCAGGATTCTGGCAGTGACAGCCCAGATCTAGCGTAACAAGTACAGTCACCACAACAGATATTACCATTTACAAACTTCGGCAATTTTCTTCCGTCAGAAACTTCTTGTCCGGTCACAGTTTCAAGCAAAATCGTCAAACCATTCCCTTTGTAAACTCCCACAATGATTGCAGGAAGACATAAAGCCCGTAAATCGGCCACATCCTACTTAACCAGGTAATCGCCGAGTCAGCTGAAATGCAAACGTCGTGAGCCCTTCATACCAATTACCACCAGGCCAGACTTACCAACCAGCAAAACTACTAGGAGGGGAGTCTTGTAGCGACCAAGCGCAGCCTCGAGCTTATCTGCCTGCCAGATATAGCAACCAGCCGCATCATAAAACATATCTTCCCACTAGACTGGAAGATCAAGTCGAAACCGAATGAGTCGAGCGAGCACGAGTCTCTTTCCGAAAGAAGCCAGCGTCACGACAACATCAAATCGTTGTTACTTATGGATATTCCAGGCGAATAATGGCTTTCATTAATTAATAGATAAAAACGTTGTTGTTATTATTTGTAGAATGATATAGGGCCTACACACTTTATCCAATTAAACGTCAATGCAGAGTTTTTGCTACCCCATTGGACGTGCTCTCAGGTGGCGGATAGAGGAAAGTTCTAACTGGCTAGCTGGTGCGGGTAGGTGGGAAATAAAATACCATCCGCGGATCAAAACCGACTGAGTCGAAAAGATGACAATGCTCCATTCAGTATTTTCTTGCCATTAGTAAATTAGTCTCGGATTTGGTCGGCAACCACACATGCATCGAAGAATGAACAGCTCTTTCGGAACATGGAACGTACAATCTATATCTACCAGATGCACTACAGCTACTACTGAACGAGATGAATAATACAAGGTCAATATGCTTGCAGAGTAAGAGATTAATCTGCTTGGTGATGATGTCAATGACATGCAATCATAGACTATTTTCACAAGTGATAAGTCATCTGATATTCTTCTTCTTCTTCTTTTTTTCTTTTTAGCACTACAGCTCCTCTCGGTCCTTCGCTTAGAGATAGTTAGAGTATCTCATTTGCATGACCGTATTGATTTTTTTTTCGGAAGTTGGTTTGGTCAGTACCATACTCCCGTGTGTCTGTTTAGCTATGATATGATCTGATTAAAATCAGTACATATCACCACTGAGTGAAATCATGTTGTTCACCAACGAGATTTGAACCTGGGACCTTCGGCTTATACGTCTCGTGCTCGAACCACTAGACCACCCAGACTAGTCATCTGATATTCATAATAATGGAATGGCATTTATCATGGAAAATAAGTTCAAACGAATTGTCATCGACTTCGAGGCATTCAATGAATGGACTTGTGCTATGTGTATCAAGACGAGTTGGTTGGTCAACTGCTGTGCTCCCGCTAAAAATAACGAAAAAGCGGCCAAGGATGATTTTTATAGCCCCTTGGAACATACCGTGGATGGACTTTAATTACTCTATATCACGCATTCAAAGACCCAAGACGTTGCCGAAAGCGTATAGTTTATGTTTGGAAATTCAAAATGCTAACTTTTGGAATGTTTTAGTGCAAAATACTACTACCCATAATTCGATCTTTTCTTCTTTCAACCAAATTTTCCCGCGTAATTCAAACCAGCAGCAAGTGAAATCATTTCGTAGGCCAGCGTCAAGGGCCATAGTTAAAAATCTTCCGTACTCTGAAAGAAGGGAAGCCTACAATATACAACATGAGGTAAAACCTCAACCAAGTTGGGTAAACAGACCTACGCTCATGTCAGAAGGGTTTTGTATTCAATTTACAAAATGCAGTCACCAGGTCGAATCAAATCAAGAAACATGTCAAAGACGATTTTATTGGAGAAAATATGAAATACGAAGATCATACTATTTTCAACAAAGTTGAACGAATTTCGACTTCTGAGGTTTTTAGTATTGTTATACTCATAAATATCTCCCTTGATAATTATTTCAGATGCCCATCCGCGACGGAGGAAACATATTTTTCATGTATTTCCCCCCTGTGCCCCCACTGAAGCAAAAACTGACAGTTTAACAACTGTTTTGAAAAGCTCCCATGAAAACTTTTATTTCATACTCATATCGGCTACGTTTGATGAATTTCTTTTTCAGGGGCCATTCACCTGCACTGTTATCATCGATTAATGGCCAATTTTTTCGAATCCTAGAATGGTTACAAAACCCTTTTGCTAGGAGCTCTCTCCCACTCCCTTGACTTGTTTCACTTATGAGCATTAATTGTAGGTACTCGTCTTCAGTCATTCATTAAATTGAATCAAGTGTTCAAAGCATGCACCTTAAATGTTGAAGTTGGGAAAAAATAACTCAAAATTCTTCAATCTTCGCATTTAAAACAGCCACTATTTTGTTTTACGATTACTGATACCAATAGCTGAACCGATTCTCAAAGATATTCATGACACCTATCATTCCTGAAATTTTCATGCAAAATCCTAGCAAAACTGTAGTGTCTGAGTCGGTAAAAAGCGCATGTTGTTCCATAGCCATATGTTGCCATAGTAATACATGCAGCGCATATTGTTCCATAGTAATTCAGGAAAATTCAAACCGCTATAACTTCGCTAAATATGATTCAATCTTTATGAAACTTTTAGGATAGATCAATCTTACAAATAGACATTTACGTACTGAATTTCATTGAATTTAAGGGTACCGTTAAGATTTTAATCAAGAAACCATAAAATCGATAAATCATACTATTACTAACAAAGTTGAGCGAATTGCGACTTCTCACGTATTTGTTGTTGTTGTACTCACCAAGGCCTGCATTCAGAGGTGGATTTAAGGAAAAAGGCCCGGTCGGCAAAATTTCATTAGGGCCCCCCTATTAAATTGTGTACACAAGAATTTATTTTGGCTCAAGTGTTTCATTGCAAGTGATAGGTATGTGTTTCAAGAAATTGATGGATATAAAATAATTTCGGTTTATTCATCGAGTATTTTGAATGTTGGATTTGTTTTTACATTGAGAACATTTACATATTTTTGAATCCTCTTCTCGCTTTCTTCTCCGCGAAAACTTCGATAGTAGCATCCAAATCAACTTGATTTGCGACATGCTGTTCGATGAAAAGTATGCTGAAATCGTCTAATGCTTCTGCACTCATTGTGGAACGTTGACGATCTTTGACTTTCTTCAATGAGCTCATTGTTCGTTCGGCGCTGGCTGTGCTGACGGGAAGTGTCAATAATAAACGCAATAAACTGCAACACTCCGGAAAACTGCTCATCAAATTTTTTTCAACGATGAAGTTCAAATATTGCAATGGACTATGCCCAGTAGAATCTTTTTCTTGTAAGAAGTACAAATCCGCAAAACTGATTAACTTATACTTCAGGGCAATTGTGAAAAAAGTTGGATATTTCTCTATCAAGTTGCAAACATTTTTTTCAACTTTTTTCTCATCCATGTTTTTGAAGAATTCAGGTTTAAGAAATCCGAAAAGTGAGTTTATGAAAACCTTCGGCTCTTTCTTGTAATTCGCTGCACATCCTGTCGAGAACTTCGTAGTATGCAATGCGATGTTTCGTTGCCATATCCAGAGGACTGTCGTCAGCTTTTTCACCGGGCATTTTTTTCGTTCGTCGTCGTCTGGTGCTCCAGATTCTTCCATCCCATGTTCTCCCATTGAGACTTTGCTTTCGACACAAAAAAATCGTTTTTCAAATTCTCCATTACATTCTCAAGACAATTTTGGGCCATCAAAAGATCCACTTCTTTTTTCTGTAATTCAACTTCAGCAACGTTGATGAATGATAAGACTGAATGCCACCACGTCAGGTTGAGTAAGAAGAGCCAATCGATCGCCGAAAGTAGAGAATTTGCGTCCATTATATCTTCTCCAATAGCCTTTTCTGTTGATGTTTCTCGTTCTAAACAGTTGACAATACAGTCAAGATTTTGGATAACCACTTCTGCTGCTTTCAGTCGTGCAGACCAACGAGTCCCGCTCAATCCTTTGATGTGGAGTCTTCGTTTTTGTGACAGCGCCTCACTCTCGAAATCTTCTAATGGCACATGAAACTGCCCACCCTGTGTCTCTCTTCCACAGTCAGAATTTGTCTCGAAAATTTCTTTTTTCAATTCTTCCAGAAGTTGAATGCCGAAAGATTTTTTATTTTGGGACAGATTTTTGCTTTCTTCCAAAAGGTTTTCCCATCGCCGATGAGACTGCGAGAAGTAGTTGAAAATTCTCTGCAATGTGGCAAAAAATACTTTGATTGAAGGGCTGGCAATTTTTCAGCTGCATGAGATAAAACCAGGTTGAGTTGATGCGCTGTACAGTGAACGTATGGAACGAAGGCCTTCTCTCCAACATGTCTTCTGATGAGAGCTTGCAATCCATTCAGCTCTCCTGACATGACGGGTGCGCCATGAAATGCTTGACCACATAGATGAATCTTTTCGAATAGATATTTTTCAAACAAGACTCCAATAATTTCATGAGAAATTGACACAGAATCCCCTTTTTTGATTCGGATGAAACATAAAAAACTCTCTTTGATGCATAGTATCTTGGCTCCTGTCTCATTTTTTTTGAATCGTGACGTACCGCAATAACATCCGTTGTTGAGTCAGCGATTAGTGTGAAAAACTTTGCTTCTTTGCATTCATTGATGATAACATTTCGTGTTTGATCGGCCAAGATATTTAATAATTCGAATGTTATCGTTTTGCTCAAATACTTTATCCGATTCGAAGATTCGATGTGATCACGTAAAGTCGAGTTGTGTCGAGAGATAAGTTTGATGATGGACAAATATATACCAGGATTTTCTTCATCTATTTTTTCACGATGACCTCGAAACGCGACACCCAAGCCAGACAAAGTTCTTATAGCATCAAAAAAAAAAATGTTGAGAACGTAACGCAATTTTTTCGCTTCTTCGCTGATTTGTTGATTTAGTCGGTGACTTACATCAGCTTTCTTGAGAAAATTCGCTGCCGCAACTGCATTCTGGAGATGGCTCTTGCTCAAATTGTGTATCGAAACGGATTTCTGGAAATGTTTCCAGTCCGTGTAACCAGTGCACCTTTGGCTTTTTTTTGTATCCTCGTTTCCAAACAGCCAGCAATAATGGCAATAAGCATAATGTTGAGTTGGTGAGTATGATATCCAAGGGCAAAGATCATTTTCTTCAAAAGGCTTCTGCGTACGTTTGTGATAATACTGTGAGTTGAAATAGCGCCCATTATCTGTATGTTTGAATTTGCCATTGGGCATATCAGCTTCTGTAGGTTGACAAGGGCCAGCGAGCAAAAGCATCCTTATCTGATCTTCGTTTGAAATTTGATTGCCATAAATTCCTTTGTCATTATTGAATTTAGAAAGTATCAGCGGTGCATTCGCGAAAAATGATGATTCAGGTTCGGAAACTTCATCAAATGAATCAGTGGATGCGGAATTATCGTTTTTTTCTACATCATCGAAAAACGGTTGATTATCAGCACTTCTGTCGACGGAAGATTTTTCTTTTCCACCACTAGTCTCAAGTTCAGTTCTGGTCAGTTCATTGTATCCACTCTCCATTTTCTTGTTTTCCATGTTTTCTGTAACAATGCAAATATAAAATTATAAAACATTTCTCTGAAGTAGTACGAAATCCCTAGTCATATTGAATCGCACAGGCTGTATGACTCTCTTGAAATCATTTTTGTAGAAATTGAGTAATAATATATATGTAAATTCATCTATTTACCATACCTTCGTCATTATTGATTTTCGGGTGAATCAGCGGTAATTCTGTAGATTGATTCGATGGGGATTCTTTTTCTGCTGCACGAAATACGATGTCCGTAGAGCTCCTATCGTCATCGTTTTGAACTTCAACTGATGTTGACTTTGGTATTGGAGTTGAAAAGAACTTGCTGACTTTGGTCTGTTTAGGGTTGATCCTAGTATTTTCCAATTTTCTTTTTTCTCTAATTTTTCGCTTTTCGAATCCACTTTTTTCTTTCGTATTTTCCATGACTTCTAGAACCATGAAAAGATAATTAAAATACGGAGGAACAACTTTTTGCAGTGACAAAATATTCAATACATTATATTGCTGTAAAATGTAGTGATTTTTGAACGGTGAATGATCACAAACATTCATGAATTTTGAATTGGATGTAAGCTAATATATTTGTTTTTGGAAAATAAATTTTGGAGTTGCTGTGCTTAGATTCGACTATCTACGTGGCAAACAAAACGAGATAGAATGATCCCACAGTGACTTTAATATTTTTCTTGATAATAATTTTTTACAATACAAAAACTCTAATTTACGAATTTTGAAATCTTTAAACAATATTTTGCATGGTTTCAATTTTTTATTCTAAAATGTATGATCAAATGATAGAAGCACTGATTTTTGTGACACTGGTGACAGAAAATAACAAAGCAAAGAATAAATTATTAGGTTATGTTATGGTAAACAAACTTTTCACACGGAGCAATATTCAATGAACATACGTTGAAATATCTGGAGCCAGAGTTTTTTTCTTGGATATATGCTCAGACATTGAACATGGCAAACAACTGCGGCACTTGTCCGTAAACACTGCAGAAATGATTGACAAAGTAGTACGAACTCGATTGACACGAAACTCGGAGAAGAAGTTTTGTTACGAAGGGTACATATACTGATTCCGTATCGTGATGATTCCCGCGCATGCGCGGTGAATCCTCATTATTGGGCGCGGCAATTTGAACTCTCGGAACTGACTGTCAGTTGACAGTCAACTGAATTTTGATACCCGGGGCCCCCGGGGACCCCTCAAAACGTTTTTGACGAGTCAAAAATATTTGCCGAACGTGATTAAGTCGTAGACGTTTTTATTAACTGATTAATTACACAACTTCTTTAATTTTATATTCAATTTATGATTATTACGAAGCATTGCAAGTGTTTTGATAACAGAGGCCCCTGAAGAGAAATTTGTCTCGTGCTGTCTAAAAAAGACTCACTGAAACATTGAAAAAAAAGGAAGTGTAACTTTTAGCAAGAGGGGCTGTTACGCGCATGCAATTGCTTGCAAGTAACACGTTTTGCCACGTGACACCATGTCCATGAACCAAGCATTTTGCTAACATTTTAATTTTGCTTGGGAACATTTCCATTCACACGAAATATTCCCAAGTCTTGCAAATTCTATCTCGTCTTGCAACGCAAGCAATCCGAGATAATAAAATTACCTGAGCCGTGGCAAAACGTTGCTATTCGAATAATAGAAGTTAATCTAATCATACGGGATCTTTTGAAATTATACGAGTAAGAATAAAATAAAGTTTTAGTGATTATAAAACTTTCGTTTTTATTATTTTTTTTTTAATAAAGAGTTCGCACATAACAAAAATTCTGGTGGCAGCGGTGGGATAGCCATTTAGTGATAGAAAGAATTATCGTGGCTATCTAATTTAAAAGTTAAAGTGACTCTAAAAAAAAAAAAATATAGGAACGTGAAAGTGAAAGTGACTATCACTAAGATACTCGTGCTAGTGGCATAATTATTAATAAAAAGGACGGAAAAAATAGTATCTTTAAGATACAGTCCTCAACGAGGGAAACGAAAAGGATACGTTGTTCTCCTAGGGCGAGGGCAACCAACGTTGAGTAGTTCAACTATAGTCTGCGTGAAGCAGAAACTACTCCATCGAGGGATAATTTGCAAGGAATTCGACCAAAATTACAATAGGAAATTGGAATCATCGAGGGAAGAAAGTGCAAACGCAGGAGCAACTGTAATCAACGCAACGAAATTGGGACAGGATGCATCAGTAAGTTTTTCATTGTGTCTTGCATTTATTATTTTGAATAAGCCCTTAGCCTTAAAATTTCCCTGGCTAAGTATTAGGGAATTAAAGTTGAAGAACGAAAGGCAATCAATATGAAATAAGGAGTGTAGAAAATGTGATAGAATTTGGAAAAATTTAAAAAAGAAAGGGAATAAATGTGAAATAAGGAGTGTAGAATTTGGAAAAGTATGATACGATTTGGAAAGTGATAGGATTCGGAAAAATTTAAATTTAAAATAACAAAATTGTGAGTGGGGAAATCCAATTTAGGAAAATTTGTTTTAAATTGTTCAAGATAATAGATGAATGATACCTATCGTGTAAAAATCGGTGAAAAGAAAGTTCGGTTAACTGTAAGCGAAATATTAAGAAATCGATATCGCGAAAATTTTCAAATCCGTGTTAAAAAGGAGTATCTCGATTTCAGGTCTTTTTGGGAATATTTAGGAACGTATTCCGTCGGGCAAGTAAAAAGTAGTAGTGAGTCGTCAATTGAAAGTGCATGTGAAAGTGATAGTTTTGAAATTACCGGTGGTGAATGTGTCGCATTTAGTGAAAGTAAAAATCTTGCGGAAAGTTTTCAAAGTCTTTTTGAAGAATCGGAATTTGATTCTAGTGGTTTAAGAGAAAGTGGGCCTAATTCAACAATAATGAGTTTGGAAAACGGTGGAACAAATGTAATTAGTAGTGCCGTAGACGGGAATTCAAGACCGCCTTTCTCGATAAGTTTTTCGGACTTGAAAAGCTTCATCCCAGTGTTCGAAGGACGAGCTGAGGATGCGTTTAATTTCATATAAGCATGTGAAGAGGCAATGAAATTGGCTCAAGGTCCAATTCGATCCATTCTTTTTAAGTACATTTGTATGCAACTCCGAGGAAATGCACAAACAATTATACTTAATGAAGAATTCGAAGATTGGAATGCGTTGAAAGTGAAATTAAAACAGGTTTATGCTAAACCACATTCTATGTTACATCTTCAACGTGAACTTTTCTCATTTAAACAGGAAAAAGAAGAAACGGTTATACAATATCACCAAAGGCTTCTCAGTCTTCATCGAAGGATATTGACAGTGCGATCAGGACAGTCATCGATTGGTGAAAATGCTTTCATCGAGGAACAAGTTAAAACAGTGTTCATCAATGGATTAAAAGAAGTTTTAACTATGTACGTCATCACGCAGAAGCCAAAAAATCTGGAGGAGGCAAGTTGTCTAGCACAGGAAGAAGAACAGAGACAAGGATTAGTGAAAGTATCAACGAAAAAGGATTTTACGGATCGAAATGTTCTACCTCGTGTTCACAAAATTCATTCGGATAAGAAATGTTTTGCATGTGGAAAGCTTGGACATATCAAACGAAATTGCAGAACAAAACGCTTTGATAAAAATCGAACAATGGAAGACACTTCAACTGAAGGAAGCTCCTCGAAGAAGGAAGGATCTTCGTCAGTTTCAAAATTTAAATCTTCGAAAAATACGTATCATAAGACTGATGAAAATGTAAATGAGTTTAGAATAAATGCTTTAGATATTGAAGAAAGTCCTTATGTTTTTCTAAAATTCGAAAACCAATATTTAAAATTTTTAGTGGATACGGGAGGCTCACTAAACTTAATTGCAGCAAAATATGTCTTTGAAAAAGATGTCGAAAAGTCGAAAGGAATTAAATATCGTTGCATTAATGCAATAGATGCAAAGACATTTGGGCTCACAAAATTGCAATTAAGTTATGGTTGTATTGAATTCGACATCCAATTTCAAGTTGCAACCAATAGACTATTCGACAAATTCGATGGTATTCTTGGATCTCCTTTTCTTGTAGAAAATGAAACCATAGTAAATTTGAAAGATCAAATTTTAGAAATTGGCCAGAGCAAAATAAATTTATGCAAGAAAAATCTTCTTGCAAGGCCAAGATCAGAAACTATTCGTTACTTGCATGTCAGTGGAAAACCAGGAGAAAACCTCCTTGTAATGGGAATGCAAGAGGGCAAATTGAAAGTGGCGAATTCTCTTGTCGAAGTTAATGATAGTGGGGAAATTCCAATTGTTATCTTGAATGAAGATGAAGAAGAACTAAAAATAAATTCAGATCTTATCAACGTGTGCAAAGTTGATACTGAGGAACTCAAAGAAAGTCTAAAAGAAATAGTCATTCGAGATGAACATATGAATGCAGAAGAAAAGAAAAGTTTATGGGATATTTTGAATAATTATCGATGTCTGTTTACAGAAATAGATCCACAAAATTTAACAAAGGCAGCAGAACATTCTATTGATTTGTTGCCAGGAACAAAACCAATTTATACAAAAATCTACAGGTTTCCCAAAATTCATGAAGTGGAAGTGAAAACACAAATTGAAAAATTATTAAAGGATGGTACCTTAAGGGAAAGTAGCAGTCCTTGGAATTCACCCCTGTGGGTGGTACCGAAAAAGATTGATGCAAGTGGTAATCTAAAATGGCGCATAGTAATAGGCTACCGTAAGTTAAATGAGGTAACTATTGCAGATAATTACCCATTGCCAAATATTTCTGACATTCTCGATCAATTAGGCAAAGCAAAATATTTTTCTACGATTGATTTGACTAGTGGGTTTCATCAGATTCCCGTGAAGCAAGAGGATCAGTGCAAAACAGCCTTCAGTACTCCGTATGGGCATTATGAGTATACTCGTATGCCCTTTGGCCTGAAAAATGCACCCGCTTGCTTCCAGCGTATGATGAATACGGTTTTGTCAGGTTTACAAGGGTCGAAATGCTTTGTTTACTTGGACGATATCGTCATTTACGGAGATTCTTTGCAAGATCATAATGAGAAATTAATCGCAGTTTTTGAACGTCTTAAGCGAAATAACTTAAGAGTTCAACCGGACAAATGTGAATTCCTTAGAAAGGAAGTAACATACCTTGGACACATCATTTCCGATAATGGAGTGAGCATGGATCCTAAGAAGCTTGAAGCTGTTGATAGGTTGCAAGTACCTAAAAATCCAAAAGAAATTAAATCTTTTTTGGGTTTTACAGGTTATTACCGCCGCTTTGTAAGGAACTATGCGAAAATCGTTGAGCCTATGAACAAACTTTTGCGGAAAAATGAAGAATTTCGTTGGACATTGGAATGCCAAGCGGCATTCGAGAATATCAGGCAAACATTGAAAGAAAATGTAACTTTGATGTACCCAGATTTTGATAAGAAGTTCATACTAACGACAGACGCGAGTAACAGTGGAATCGGAGCTGTATTATCGCAGGAAGATGATGAAAAACGTGAACGACCAATAATGTTCCTAAGCAGGACATTGAATAATGCTGAAAGAAACTATTCAACGACTGAAAAAGACTGTTTAGCAATAGTTTGGTCTGTGAAGCAATGTCGACCGTATCTATATGGGAAAGATTTTATTATTCGAACTGATCATAGACCACTGCTGTGGCTCTTTAGTGTCAAAGACCCAGGAAGTAGATTGGTACGTTGGAGGTTGAAATTAGAAGAATATCAATATACAATGGAATACACTCCGGGAAAAAATAATAAAGTAGCAGACGAACTAAGTCGAAACCTTCCTGTCAATGCAATTGTGCCTGCTGATAACGGCAAATATAAAGAAACCATAGGAGAACATAAAAACGATGTTTCTGAAAGTGTCTTAGGTTATAAACATACCAAGCTCATTGAGGATATAACATTCAACAAGCATGGCGAAATGATAGACAAGGAGATAAAATTGTAAGAATTTTTAAAGATGGACAAATTAAAGAAATTTCTCTAGACGAAATGGATAACTCCTGTGAAAATGAAATCGAGGACGATTTCAAGACTATAGAAGGGGAGGAGGCAAGAAGTGAAGCTTTAATTGACCAACAACAAAACGAAACAAATGCAGCGAATTCAGATATAATCGAAATAACTGACATGAATGAGAAAAAGAAACTCTTGGAAAAGTATCATAAAGGTATAATTGGAGGTCACAGAGGTGTCAATAATTTGGAAGAGTTCCTTAGACGTAGCTATCACTGGAAAGGAATGCGAAAGGACATTCGAAAGTATGTCAAAAATTGCGACGAATGCCAGAGGCAAAAGATAGTAAGACGGAATTTGAAAGCACCTATGACCATAGAAAAACTAAAAGAGCAGCCATTTGATAGAATTTCAATGGACGTGGTGTCATTCAAATGGAAAGATGGAGAGCACAAAGCTCTAACAATACAGGACAACTTAACAAGGTACATAAAATTTGTTTATATAAAAAGTGAGAATGCAAAAAATGTATCTAATGCAATCATTAACGAATGGATTGCTTACTTTGGAATACCAAAAGAGATCCTCTCCGATAATAGCGTCGTTTTAACTGGCAAATATGTAACTGACTTATGTAAGCGACTAGGAATTGAACAAATTCCAATAAGTTCTCGTCATCCACAGTCAAATGGAGGAGTGGAGAGATCACACGCCAGAATGAAAGAATTCTTAAGAAGCGTGACTAAAGAAACAAATCTTTCACCAAAAGAAGCACTTGGAATGGCAAGTCTTTGTTTCAACCAATGCATAAGTCAGGGAACAGGCAAATCAGCAGAAGAACTTTTGTTTGGTAAAATAACTCAACCTTCTAACGAAATACCTGCTGAGAGAGAACAAAATGAATCTGAGCTTAATACCACACTCCGTAAAAGACTAAACGATTTACAAGTAATGCGAGAAAGCGCCAGAGAATTCAACTGGAATATCAAAAAGAAACAAAAAGAGAGGTATGACAGCCAATTAGATAAAAGAGGCGCTGTATATAACTATAAATTAGGCGATAAGGTTTTAGTAAGACAAAAGAAAAACAAAGATACTGAGAACCAATGGACAGGCCCATACGAAATCCTCTGTGTTAAAAAATATTCTATCCAAATAAATAATAAACTCAATAGTTGGTTCAATGTTTGTGATGCAAAACCATATTTTTCAGGGTCACATTCATCATTTTCCTTACCGCAGGACTCAGGACAACCATGAGTGATGTTTCTATAAGAGGAATAGAGTATCCTGGGGCGTATTTTAAGCATATATCCGACGCTAAATTTATTGATAAGAAAATTCAGTTAGTTAAAGTAATAGACTTAGCGGAAATCGAAATTAAAATAGAAAACGTGAAATTATTAACGCGTAGTATCAATGATTTATGTATAAAAAGCATTCCTGCTTGTAAAAATTTAAAGTTAAATGGAGAGTTGCAAGCTAGTCGATTAAAACATAATCTGAATACGGTATATGGTCTTTTAGGTTTTACTCCTAACATCAGGTTGCGACGAGGCTTAGCAGATTGGGTTGGAGGCTCATTGAAAATGTTGTTTGGAACTATGGATTCATACGACTTTGATAACATCAAAGACGCTATAGATTCCATCGAAAGAAATGAATTTAATATCAGCAAGGGTATGATGAAGAATACTTACTTAATGAATGAAATTAATAAACAAGCGAAAGTCCTTTCCACCGAACAAAATTCCATCCGTGTTAAAATTGATGAAATTGTTGATGAGCTAATGAAAATTAATAATATTACAAATGAGCAAGAGAAACATTTAAGCCTACAAGTTTATTATGAAGAGGTTTATTCGAAAATTTACCATAAAATTGAAGTTATTGACTTACAAATCGAAATACTCCGTGATAGTTTGTTGTTTATCCAATCAGGAATCTTACATCCTTTTATCTTAGAACCGGGACAACTAATCAATGAATTGAATAAGATAAAAGATAAGGAGCATTTAGCAGTAACTCCCTTAATTGAAAATTACAAGGATTTAACAAAAGACTTACAGTTGACTGCTTTCGTCAAAAATAAGAATATATTTATCATAATTTCACTCGATAAAGTAACTAGCGATAATCTTGAAATATACGAAGTTATTGGATTTCCATACATTAAGAAAAATATAGCTATTATGATAAGCGATTTAAAGAAATACTTCGTTGTAAATAAAAACAGAGAACAGTTTATTACGACAAATGAAATTGATTGTAAAGATATTAATAAATTAAAAATATGTAAACCGTTACCCCTTAAAAGCGTCTATTCACAATCATGTGGAACAAGTTTGTTCTTTAAACAATCGGATAAACATTGTGAATTCCGACAATTAAGTAATGAATTAGATATCATGCATAAAATAAATAATCTTCAACTGTTGATAATAAACTCTTTGGAAACTAGATATGAATTTAATTGCAATATGACAAAACAAGAAAAAATCATTGGAAGTAATATTGTTAACTTGACAAATGACTGTAGCATTCATAGTGCCACTCACGATTATTTTCCTGAGAGGAATTTTGTTGAATATTTTGTCCCAAAAGATAAAGTAGTAGAAATTGAAGAATGTTGTAATCATTTTGAACTAAATGAAATTAAAAGCTATAAATTACGTTTTGGCAAATTTACAAGCACAAATATTCATGGACTAAAGGATCTTACTTCTGATTTAGTAGAACAGGCTACTTTTTGGGATAAAGCGATTGTACCAATACCAAAGCTAATTCGAGAAAATTCTACTATTTCCTTGATACTTTCATTAGTGCTCATACTAGTTTTTGTGTATTTTGTCTATAAATGTATGAATGGAAAATTATCCATAGTAATTTTTAGAGGATGTTTTAATAGAAAGAGATTGAGCAATTCACATGGATTAAGAGATGCAAGAGTTGTTTTTAGAAATTCGGAAAGCGATGAAAATATTTTAGAAAATAGAAGTCAATCAATTGAATCTGAAAATAGACGCATTAGAACTAGATACTTGTAAAAGGTTGAGGTCAACCTTAATCTAAGGGGGAAGGTGTTACGCGCATGCAATTGCTTGCAAGTAACACGTTTTGCCACGTGACACCGTGTCCATGAACCAAGCATTTTGCTAACATTTTAATTTTGCTTGGGAACATTTCCATTCACACGAAATATTCCCAAGTCTTGCAAATTCCATCTCGTCTTGCAACGCAAGCAATCCGAGATAATAAAATTACCTGAGCCGTGGCAAAACGTTGCTATTCGAATAATAGAAGTTAATCTAATCATACGGGATCTTTTGAAATTATACGAGTAAGAATAAAATAAAGTTTTAGTGATTATAAAACTTTCGTTTTTATTATTTTTTTTTAATAAAGAGTTCGCACATAACAGGGCCCTTAATGCCTCCTGTCGGGGGGCCCAGTCGGCAAGCGCGCTTTTGCCGACCTGTTAAATCTGCGACTGCCTACATTCCTGATTTTTCGGATCACAGGTGTCCAATCGCGAGGGGGGGGAAACAAATTTTTCGTGTATTTCCCCTCCCTGTGCACCCCTCGAAGCAAATTTTGCCAAATTAAGACCAATTTTGAAAAGTTCTCATCAAGACCTTTCATTTGATACCCATATAGGCTACCTTCAATGAAATTTTTTTTTCGGGGGGTCACTCTCCTCTATGGGGAGACCCCCCTTAAATACCTTTTAAAATTTTTCTGTAGTTGAACTTTGAAGAGATCACCACTTTACACCTACACACAAAATTTGATGTTTCTAGCTTAAGTAGTTTCCGAGAAAAACCGCTGTGACACACGGACGGACGGACGGACGGACAGACGGACAGATGGACAGACTGGTCGCGAAACTAGTAGGGTTTTGTAAAGTTATTTTACAAAACCCTAAAAATGGCATTTTTCTTCTAATATCAAAATTACACATCTTATTGGAAAACCCTGCCCATACGAGTACTTTAATTAGTAATAAGTTTAAAAATAATTCTCGTAAACAGGTCATAATGCCATTATAATTATTATAAAATATTGAAATTGGTCAAAATAAAGTCCTTCGAGCTTTCAGCCAGGGGAGCAACGCCCCCCCTTGGAGCCGCGCCTGGATCAAAAGAGATACTTTAACTATCTCTGAGTGATCGCCTGGAACGGGTTGTAGTGCTAAAACAGACAAAAAACTACTTACCTAAATTCCAAATATAAATCAAAAACAGTTTTATTCAAATTATGAGTTCAATTATTCTTATTTATTATTTATATCTTTTCGTCAAATAATTAGTTTTCACAGTTCTAAATAAAAGTTATTACGTCGCATGCAGTTATTAAATAGTTTACCATACTTCTTATTGTATTAATTGTACAAAAATTCCAGATTTCCTTTCTTATTGTAACTAAAGGTGAGAACTGCAGACTAAATAAGATTAAATCATTTAATACATCCATACGAACATTTACAATTTTTTTATGGGTTTAAAAAATTCTGATAAATTTTAACTAAATAAATTTATTTAATTGAATGTTGGGATATTTTTGAATGATATGAAAAGTATCTTTTTACAATTTTAAAATTGATCTTAATCTATGGACGAATACAGTAACTATTTACATTTAGTTCTATTATTTTAAAAATGTTGTTCAATTTATGTCCAATCCTATTCAGTTAAGATATTAAGAGATTTTAAAGATTCAAAAACATATTAAAATTGTAATTTATCACTTAAAAAATCAAGCGAGCGATTTTAAAATATTGATAAAATATAGTTGAAGTATTGTGATCATGAAAACGTCACTTTATATACTGAAATAAATAGGGGAAAAATTAATTGCTATTTTGCGAAGATTTGGTTAAATCCTGACTTGTATTTAAACTTCAAATACAAGTCACGATTCAAGCAAAGACTTTTTGGGTACTTTTTTTGGTAAAGGGAGCAATTACGTTCTTTTCCCTTTCGTATACTAGCATATATTGCTCATGCTAAAATGCAAATTCATACAATATTATGTATATCATTTTTAGGAACGGTTTTATATTGCAATTTGTAATATTATTTAATTCACATTTAATTCAATCATCATCATTTATTTGATACGTCTTAAGATTCGTCATACTATTAAGTATAAATTCGGTCATTTCTTAGATTAATAATAGGTACTAAATTAAATTAGTTATTTAATTGTAATTTACTTCGTATTTATTTCACATTTGCATTGCATTGAAGTGCCACTAAATTATGAATTTGAAATTATTTTTAAATGAAAGTAATATTAACAATTTATAGTAAAACAATACATTTTGATGGGTTTAATTCAAATGGAATTAATTTTGAGATAAAAATAAATTTTAAAATATCAAACTAAGTTTCAATCTACATATTTCAAATTCATGTTTCCGTTACTACTTTTAATGTTCGGTTTATATTCCAACGATGGTACGGACATCATATTACGCGTGTAATCATTCATACACCACGTATTCGGTGATGGTCATTCTGGTTTCATTGACATAGCCTGATGATAATGTGGGTGGTAATGAGGCGACAATGGACTCATATTATTTGGCGTTATAGTACCTCCACCATCGGAACTATCTCGGGTGCTCCGATTACCATCATTAAATGGCGGATTCAATGATGGTAAACTGGTTGGTGTTAGGTTCGGTAGACAGAATATACTATTGCTGCTGTTTGGCGTGCTAGTTGGGCTGTCCATTGAATTGGGTGGATTTATTCGTTTCTCCTTTTGACGACGATTACAAAACCATACCCGTACTACTTCTTTGTCCATATGCAGTTGATCGGCGAGGCTTGTAATCTCTTCACTGGTAGGTTTAGGATTAATCATAAATGCTTTCTCAAGAGCACCACGGATAGTGGTCTCTATTGACGTTCGCTTCTTTCGTCGACGCACTATTGCTTCTGATGCGGTTAGAGGATTGGTGAGGGTGGTGATACCGTATAATCTGGAAAGAAGAATAATTGATAAATTGAAACCTAGTAACGAGTCATATTGTTTTATTTGGAAGAATACTAAGTAATAGGTGCTGAATTTGTTATGGCGAGAAAGTAGGTTTAGTATCGAGGAAATACATATATAGGGGTTTCTATTAGGGACATATCAATTTCGTATCTTTATATGAACGCACCCTAAAACTTTTTCGATGAACTGTCTATGTCAAAACGTTAGTTAAAGGAAACATTTTCATCATGATAAAGTTCATGAGCTAGCGACGCTTGAAAATTATTAAAAATTACTACTGAAATTCTGAGTCGGTTTCATCGAAAAATCATCTGCAGCGATGAAGCTCACTTCTGGCTCAATGGCTTTGTTCATAAGCACAAAATATGCGTTATTGGTCAGCCACAAACCCACAAGTGCTTCTTGAGACACCGTTGCATCCGCAAAAAAATCGTGTTTGGTGCGGTTTTCATGCCGGAGGTTTGATTTGGGCTTATTTTTTCGTGGATGAAAACGACCGTCATGTTACCGTCAACGGAGAGCACTATCGTGTTATGTTGAAAGATTATTAGTGGCCAGGATTGGATGAATTTGACATTGACGGTATGTGGTTTCAACAAGACAGTGCAACTGACAACACTGCACACCTCACAATCAATTTGTTACATCTTTAATGGAAAACCCAATATAATCGCATTTTAGAAGGATTTTAATTTTTTTCATGTCAATAAACTTTGCAAGCTCGCAGATGGTATAAAAAAACTGGACCTATTGCGCTCCGAATATTTTTCTTATTTGGGTGACTTTTTTTAGGGTTTTGTAAAATAATTTTACAAACCCCTACTAAAATCGTGCCTGTCTGTCCGTCCGTGTGTCACAGCACTTTCTCTCACAAACCGTATAAGCTACAAACATAAAATTTTGCATATGGATGTAGAGTGGTGCCCTCTTCAAAATTTCATTACAAAAAATTTTACAAAATGTTTAAGGCAAGCAACCGATAAAATTCGAAACCAATCTCGAGCGCAAAACTAGATCAGCAGTTCTCATCACAACGAAGAACTTATCAGGTGCTATCGACTCAATTGACCATAAAAATTCGTTTCATCACCTGCAACGAATAGTGGCATATGTTCTCCGTTTCACTAATTCGGTGTGCAAAATCAATAAACCTCTATCGTCCATTCAACTCACTGTGCCCGAGATGGATGCATTGAATACCATCCTAAACCACTGCCAAGAACAGGCGTTTAAGAAAGATCTGTGGCAGCTGAAGAAGGAAGGCCAAGTCGATTAGTAAAGCCACATAGCCTCACTAACGCCACGACTAGATGATTATGGAGTGATACGTGTCGAAGGGCGCCTTGAAGAATCTCACCTCAGCTATGATGCAAAGCATCTTGCAATCGTGCCGTATGGTCACTACATTACCAAACTAATTATAGCACAAATCCACAACGAGAATAACCACGTAGCACCTTTAGCACTGCACGCCATAACACGGCAACGATTTTGGCCCATCAAAGGTAAAACTATCGCCTGAAGCATCGTTCTCAATTGCGTCATCTGTCGAAAGGCTTAACCGCAATTAAGTTCCCAAATCATGGGAAATTTGCCAGCAAGCCGCGTACAACCTGCTCGACCATTCATCACCTCGGCGTAGACCTCTGCGGCCCATTTTGGGTTCACTTTAAAACACGAGGCAAACCCCCCCAGAAAACGTATTCGGCCATCTTCGTGTGCATTGCCACTAAAGTGGTACACCTGGAATTGGTTGGTGATCTTACTACAGATGCATTCATAGGGGCATTAAAGCGCTTTATAGGACAAAGAGGCAACTGCAGAACCATCTATTGTGATAAAGCAACAAATTTTGTGGGTGCCTACAACCAGCTTCGCGAATTGAACGAGGTCTTATAATCAGGCACAGCAACGGAATCGATTATGCGATTCTGTTCCAGCAAAGGAATCGATTTCAGTTTTATTCCTCCCAGATCCCCATACTTCGGTGGATTGTGGGAGGCTGCCGTCAAATCTGCAAAGCAACTTCTTCCTACGTCGTTTCAAAAACTGCCGTTAACCAACGACGAACTCGCAACAGCTGTAGTAGAAGTTGAATCCATTTTGAATTCGCGACCTTTAACTCCGCTATCTTCTGACCCTAATGACTTGAATGCCTTAACTCCCGGACATTTTCTCGTCGGGGAACCGTTAACAAGCAGTGCTGATCCAATAGTACCACCAAAGTACCCTAGCTTGCATCAACAGTGGAAGCGGCTACTCGAGATCAAAGGCCAATTCTGGCACCGATGGACAAACGAATATCTTTCACAGCTCAAACATCGCTCCAAGTGGAAAAATGCAAAAGAGAACTTGCGGGTTGGGACCATGGTGGTGTTGAAAGAAGCCAATACCCCTATACTGCACTGGCCACTAGGGCGTATTATGAGCCTTGTAAGGGGCCAAGATGGAAGAGTGCGTGTGGTAAATGCATAGACAAGTTTCAGAGGACTACGCCGGGTGCTAACTAACCTAGCATCACTCTCAATAGAGACAGAAGAAGACGAGAAGCAACCAATTCCAAGGCAACATCAGCCAACGCAGCAGCATATATCCCAGAAACGCCAACACTGTAGGATGCCGGAAGATGACGATCGGACTGATCAGTCTGCTACAATGTACAACGTACTGTTGGCTTTCTTCTTAACAGCCTATTCGATGCAGGCTTCACCATTAGTGACAACAAGACCTCTAGCGATCCACCACGGACTGTATTTCGAGAAAATCGGTGAAGGCCACCTCAGTTTCAACGAGTGGAATCTCGTAATCTTTTTTAACCTCTCCACCTACTGGAAGGAACCAAGCCTTATAACCCATGGTCTCACTCAACTTGGTCGAATCTGCGATACTATAAAGACATCTCGGGTATGCGCCTCAACATAATCTCAGCTGCATGACGCGTTCAGAAGCATTCAGGAGCGAAATGAACTTCTTCAAGACAAACACTCTCCGCGTAGCAAACGAGGAGCTGTTGATCTGATCGGCAATATCGCGCATTTCTTGTTTGGAGTGTTTGACTCGGCTTATGCCCAGAAAATGGACGAAACTATACGCGATATTGGAAACATTGAACATCAGCTACTGGCACTTATCCGCAACCAAACGAGCATCCTGGACGCTACTACCGAAGTAATGCAACGGTCTCACGAAGCTATCGCCAATTTTGATTGGCGATGATCTAAAGCTCAACATCAACAGAACGTTAAACGCAATAGCCCAATTCACCTACAATGAGCAGCAAATTCAGGCCATGGATTTCTTCAACACGTTGACCACTCATATGCTGGTAAAGATGACGGCCTACGAAGGCACCCAAACTACTCTCCTGGACGTTGTGATTGATGCTCATCATGAAAAGATTAATCCCAAGCTGCTTCCCCCAAGTCGCCTGCTAAAGCAATTAACCATCATGAAGGATGATTTGCCTGCAACGTTAAAGCTGCCGGCAAAATATAACAACCTTCCAAAAGTCTACAGCCTGCTGACCGTCGAAGGCCAAATACCACCTAACAAAATCTTATTCCGGCTCACACTTCCCTTGGTATCCCAGGACTCATACGAAGTATTGAAATTACATTCAATTCCTATAAGCACTAAAGAAGGCTTCATTGAAGTAATTCCAACCACCAACTACCTCTTAGTCAAACTGGCCCGCGATTTGTTTTACCTCGTCGCAAGTGCTGAGTTCAGTGCTTCATGTTCGAACAAGCCCACTTCATTTGCAAGCAAACGCATCCCATTTTGCGGAAGGGACCCGATGTAACGAATTGCGAGATTGCAATTCTCACACAATCAACTCCTGCCATTCCGTGTTGTGCCGCTCACACTACAGCCATTCCTGCTTGGATTCAGCTGCAGCGCGCAAACTATTGGATATAAGTGATGAAGGAACCAAGTGACTTGCACATCGGTTGCGGTATCATTGTTCAAACTATAAGGTTGAGCGGAACTGGCAAGCTCAACGTGACAAACGGATGCACTATCTACAATCGAGCTGTAATATTGCAGGCCAGCTATTTCTATTCCGGCGTATTAGATGCATCATTTTCGGTATCAAGCAACCTCTCAATGGACCTTGCACCGATTACCCCGGAAATAAAATTTATCCCAATAGAAAGAATCATCAACGACACTGCCAGGAACATACCACATCTACGCAATCGGGTGCAGCAATTGCAGCGCAATGAATTGAACATTCTCAGTCACCCTGCTTATCACATCCATCACTACAGCATTGACTACATAAATCTTGCAATGGCCACTGCTTTATTGTTTTATCTGTGCCGAAAGAGTTTCCAGCATCGAAACCGAGTGTCCATCAAAACCTTACCGAGTCCTGCATCGCGACCATCTCGACAACCTTCCTTCTCATTGGGTCCGGGACTTCAGGTTTGAACCCCAGGTTCAAGGCGGGGAATATGTTCAGTTTCGTGTATCAAAAACTGACACCTCAGTACAGTTAAAGAATGTTCATACAAAAATCCCACGTACATCTCACCTGAAGTTGTCTAGACGCAATGTCAGCAATTTTCGTCAGAGGGTTTCAGGTGAATATGATCTAATGTATGTGAATGGAGTTCGCTATTTAATTTGATATGATGCATGGGAACGGAATTCGCGAATTTAGTTCTCATGCATCATAGACAAAAAAAAATAATTATAAATAAGCATGAAATTAATGTAAATAAATCATTCTGTTAACTAGTTTCGAAGCGGAGAATTTTGATTAAATAACTGAGCATTTCAAGTTCTGGTATTGGACCATAACTTAAGGAAATCTTTGAATATTTTGTGTTAGAATCTAGATTCTGGTATTGAACCAGAATTTACAAACACTAGATAATCGCACCACGGAGTGAAGTGTTTAGTCTTGGTAGTGAACCAAGATTTAGTGCTGTAAGATTTCAGTGGTTTATCTAGTTGATCCTGGTATTGGACCAGGATTACATTATTCTGCAGAGAGGCCTGGTATTGTAGCAGGACATCTCGAACTCATGGAAAGGCCCACGAGTCAACAGTATGAACATCGAATTTCACATTTTCCCCAATAAAATCGAAAATCGATATTTAAGCACAGGGTTATCCATTTCATGGTAGGAAAGTATAACCCTACCATTTGACATCTGTCAGAATTAAATGTCATCCAAAGCGTGTTTTTTTTAGTTGAAGGTTTGCCATTTAGAAACAGACAGTCGAAGAATGCGTTAAAATTATTAAATTTTATTATAAAAATGGTGATTCTGCTGTATCAACATTTAGGGCTTTACGAGCCGGTTACGGCCGAGGTAATCGACCTACACAGCAAACAATTTCGAACACAGAGAGAAAATTGGAAGAGACTGGATCGGTTATTGATATTGCAAGGCCTGTGCATCATCGCAACATTCGTTCTGCTGAAAATATCGCTGTCGTTGCTCAAAGTGTGGAGGAAGACCCGAATTTGTCGATTCCTCGACGTGCTCAACATTTGGGCTTGTCTTACGGCTCATTGTGGCGGATTTTGTATTTGGATTTGCATCTTCATCCGTACAAAACCCGACTCACTCAAGAACTTAAGCCTGAAGACCATACATAGCGCAGAATGTATGCGAATTGGGTGATTGAACAACAAGCCATTGATAATGATTTTTCGAACAAAATTTTCGTTGGTGATGAGGCTCATTTTTCGCTCAGTGGTTACGTAGATAAACAGAATTTCCGCATATGGGGCTCTCAAAATCCTCATGTGAACGGCCTTTGCATCCGGAAAAAGTGATCGTTTGGTGTGCATTATGGTCTGGTGGTGTTATTGGCCCATATTTTTTTGAAAACGATCAAGGAAGAGCCATTAGAGTCAATTCTGACCGCTATGGACGGATGTTAACCGATTATTTTTGGAGAGAAATTGAAGATTATGATCTGGAGAACATGTGGTTCCAACAGGATGGAGCCACAAGCCACACAACACAGGCTAATCGATCACTTTTGCAAGAGAAATTTCCAGGACACGTTATTTCGAGATTGAGTGATGTCAATTGGCTCGCAAGATCCTGCGACCTAACAACTTGGGTTTTTTTTATGGGGCTATGCGAAAGATCGTGTTTACGTGAACAATCGTCAAAATCTTGAGCAATTGAAAATCAATATTCGTGAAGTTATGGCCGAGATATTGTCGAAAATGTGCCGAAAAGTCATTGAAAACTACCTCAAAAGGATTGCGGCCTGTAAGAGGTCCCGTGGAGGACATTTGCCGTGACATGTTTTGGACTTTGTGGATTAACATTCCACGCTAAATGCGTGAAGCTAACTGGCCCAGTGGCAGATAACATTATACGAAGCGGTTCTGGGGTATACTGGTACTGCGCTAGGTACCGAAAATATACCATTTCATCATTTGTACATCAGCTCCGGTCAGCTAATGCTACAGTAGAGTTCCTATCAACTTTCTTTTCTAAAATGCAGGAGAAACTTGAAGAGACTAAAACTTCTTTAGTGTCTCTTGTTTCGATTGCGCAGGCGGAATTATTGTCGACATGTTGGATGAACCAGCAACTAGAACAGGGTGTTAATGTCCTTCCCCCTAAAAATGAGCATGTTTTACAACAACAGCAACCTGAGCATGCTTTACAACAACGGCATACTCAGCAATTGCTACTGAGTCTGCTGCAGAGTGAGGATCAGCTACAGCAGTTTCCGGATCAACCGTCGACACCTCAAAATCTTCTGCTGTCACCGCAGTTACTTTCACCCAGTGTGCATGATGAGCTAGTATCGTCACGCCATCACTGCACTATACAAAATTCTACCGTGTCACCTCTGGGGCAGCAGCGGGCTCTTACATGAAGTGTGCTTGCAAAACACCAGCAAGCAGGTAGTCAGGGGTCAATTCCGGCTCCAATTAATAAAACTACGGTCCTGCAACAAAACAGTCACATGCAGCAATCTATCTTGCCTATTCAACAGCAACCAAAAATTCAGCCACAACCCGAGCTGTGCCTAACACAATCAACGGCTAATAATCTTCAGCAAAATATCTTTACGTCTTCAGCACCACAAAACTATATGGATAGTGTGTTAGCTGATAACGGAGTATTGCGAGCAGTCTCCCCACCTCTACAATCGTTCATATCAAGGCTCACTTACAATACAACCAAGGATACACTTGCCAACTACGTAGCATCGTAGCTTGGTTACATGCCTAGTATTTTCAGGTGCGTATAAATAACAAAAGGCAACCTTCCTGACCAGGTTATAAGCTCATTCAAGCTGACTGTTCCGGCTGAACTTTCTTTCCGACTTAGTACCGATTTTTGGCCAAAGGTAACACTCGTTAAAGCATTCGATACAGGGCAACCTAAGTGGCGATTTCGCCCCGAAAAAGGTTCCAAACAGCCTCAACAACCTTCAAGGATCATCTAACACTGAAAGAAATTCTTCTTTTCCTAATCGTTCAACTGTTTCTATTTATTACCAGAATGTTCGTGGGTTAAGAACCAAGCTTGAGGACTTATCACTCGTGTCTCAATTAACAAAAGATTCTGTTATCTGTTTAACTGAAACGTGGTTGAATGAAAATATTTGAAATGCGGAAATATTACTTGATTATTTAATCTACCGATGCGACCGTGACCTTAACATCACTTATAAATCTGATGGTGTGGGAGTTTTGGTTGCAGTCTGCAAAACCCTTAATAGTTTACTTTGCGCTGACTTCGAATTTGCTCGTGCTGTTGAGTGTGTAATTGTGAAACTCCCTCTTCCTCATAACTCCTCATTATTAATTTCCTCTGTGTATATTCCCTGTGATTCTCCCTTAGCTGTGTAAGAAGCCTTCTTCGATGAACTCTCTGCCTATCTTCTTGCTCGTTATCCACATTCTAAAATTATAATTTGTGGGAACTTCAATCTAACGGCAGTGGAATGGGACAGCTTAACAACACCTGGCGTTCCCTCAACAAATAATTCTTCTTTGTTACTTTCTTTCCCTTTGTTCTTTTTCACAGTTTAATCATATCCGTAACCCTAATGGTCGTCTTCTGGACCTTGTCAAGTCAAATGTTCAAACTGGGTGTCTATCAATAGTTCCTGTTTTACATTCTTATGTTCAACCTGATCTCCATCATCCACCTTTGTCTCTAGCACTAACCGTTGATACCCTAAAGCCCCAGAGTTTTGCCTCCATTTATCGTTACAACTTCTTTAGAGCAAATTACGAGGCAATTAAAACCAATCTGGACTCGATCAACTGGTGCACCTACTCAACTTGTTTTGACTGCGATAGTGCTTTGAACAACTTTTACGGCTACCTTAATAATCTGATTGCTCTTTATACTCCACTCCAAGCTCTTCACAACGCGAAAATGAAGCCTTGGCTTACTCGAAGAGTTCTTCGTGCCTTAAAAGCCAAAGACAAGGGGCACAGGCACTATAAATTGACCGGAAATGATGATGCTAAACAGAATTTTTGTAGACTGCGCTCGTTGGCTAAAAAAAAGCTCAAAACGGTCATGAAAAACTATTTTGGCAGTTCAGAGAGTTCCCTCCTGACAAATAACGCTATAACATTCGATCCTTTAAATCTTCCTGTTCCATTCCGCATACTGTCAAATGGAATAACACTGAAGCCTCCTCCCCTCAGGATATTTCTTACCTATTTGCCGAATATTTTTCCTCTACTTTTTCCTCTTCTGATATACTACACTCCCCCATAAACTCAATTCAAACTTATTCAGCATCAAGTACATCCTATTCCACTGATCCTTCTGAAGTTGAATCCCTTATTAACTTGCTCGATCCGAATGTTAGTTCTGGTCCCGATGGATTGCCTAATATATTTGTAAAGTCACTTTGTTCCTCTTTTTGTTTTCCTCTATCGCTTATATTCAATCTCAGTCTTGGTACTGGCACCTTTTCAATGTACTGGAAAGATGCAAATGTTGTTCCTATCTTTAAAAACGGCGACCCATCATCTGCCTCAAACTATCGTCCCATATCAATCCTCTCCTGTTTCTCTAAGCTGCTGGAATGACTTGTACACAACAGGCGTCTTGAGTCATTGAGTTCATTTGTCACACCACAGCAACATGTATTCTTGAAGGGTCGTTCAACTTCTTCGAACTTGGCTGAGTTCGAAGATTAAATTTCAAGAGCTCTAGATAAACAGCTTCAGGTTGATGCAATATTCACGGACTTTTCCAAAGCTTTTGACTCCGTGAACCATGTTCTTCTCTGTCAAAAGCTAGCTTTGCTTGGCATATCCGGTTCCCTTCATTCTTGGATTTCATCGTTTCTATCCTCGCGTTTATGTTGTGTTAATCTATATGGCACAATCTCCTTTCCATTCAATCCTACATCTGGCGTCCCTCAAGAGTCAATTCTTGGACCTCTTCTTTTCGTACTGTTTATCAATGATCTTCCCTCTGTCATTTCCTCTTCTTGTCTTCTGTGTGCTGATGATTTCAAGGTATTCCGGATAATTAGATCCCTTGAAGATTGTCAGCAACTCCAAATTGATCTTTTTAACCTCTATAACTGGTGTAATGTAAACTCCCTTCGCATCAATGTTTCTAAATGTTCTAAAATTACTTTTACTTTGAAAATTGTTCCTCTAACTTATAATTACACCCTATGTGATGTTGTTCTCTCCTCTGCAGACTCATGTAAAGATCTTGGTGTAATATTTGGCCCCAAGCTTAAATTTGACGTTCATATTTTTAGTATAATAACCAAGGCATGAAAAGTTTCGGGTTTTATTACGCGGTATTTGGACAAGTTTGCAAATATTGCTACCGCTGTTTGCTTGTTCACATATCTTGTCGGCCCGCTTCTTGAGTGCTGCTCAGTAGTGTGGTCTCCTAGACATTTATATCTTGTGAACTCACTATAAGCTGTTCAGCGTAAGTTTACCCGTATTGGGTTTTTCAAATTGAACTTAGCTTATGAGTCTTATGAGCGTCGTCTATCCATATTTCGTCTCCCTTCTCTGTCGTCCCGTAGAACCTTCTTAGATCAATGTTTCCTTTATAAGTTGTACCACCAACAAATTGCTTCCACCCTAAGCGCAGACTTGCACTACAGACTGTATGCACGTCCTAGTCGGTCTCATCACATTCTCGAGGTTCCGTACGCCCGGACAGACTTATATTTTCACTCAATTATGCCGCGAATCATCAGAATGCATAAAAGCCTCGAGCTTGGTTCTCTATCCACGTCCTACTTTGTTTTTAAAACTAAACTAAAAACGTTACTTTTTGCGAATAGTGATTGATGTTCCTTATCACTCAATTTTTTCAAACTTTGATCTAGACTCTAACTTCATTTCTTACATGTTTTAATTAACTTTTTTCTGGTTGATTTGTTGTATTAACTTGTCTTACTCTAAATTATATTTAACTATATTTAATTGTCTAAGTCTATTTTGTAATTGGATTTCTGTTTGTTAAATGGATTTAAATAAATAAATCAGAGTAACCCGGACTACGCAGATGGCGGGCGTTAGACTTAAGTAGTAGAAGACAAACAAGAAGTGAGTCGACTTCAAGCTGAAATACAGAAATAGAAACTACGACTGAAAACGTTCGAAGATATGTACGAGAGAGCGCAGAAAGTTCAAATTCAGAGCCGGTACGACAAACAAATACGAAAACTAAGCAGAAGAAACCTGTCAAACAAGTCATCCCAGAAGATATACTAAGTGCTGGAGGCGATAACGATAGCCAGAACTACTATGCAGCGCTGGACGGACTCCAACCAGAGATGGACGTTGACGAAAGTATTGAAGGTAACGTTAGTCAAGATAACAATGATAGTTTTATCCTTTATTTAAAAAGTAAAAATAAGGAGAAGAAACCAGCTCGCAGTTCTGCTGGTCCTCCCCAAAAAGTTGCCAAAAATGCAGAGATAGTTCAGCCAATTACTGTGTTTGGTCAAAGTGGAAAGGATATGATTCGGCTATTGGCAGCCGAAAACAAATAAACTAATTTCGAAATTAAAAGAACCAATGCCGAAAAATTAACGATCAGAACGAAATCACTGGTTGATTTCAAATCAGCTAAAAATGCTCTAAATTCTGGGGAGGTTCCACACTTCACATTTACCCCAAAAAGGGAGAAGAACCAGACCATTTGGCGGTTTCGGAAAAGTTTGTTAATTTTTAATTCGAAAAGAAAAGAAGTCTGGATTTGGACTGGAACGGAATTGAGTTTCTTGGTGTCGTAAAAAGAAAGTGAAAAACAATTTAATTGATTGCGAAGTTTAGTGGCGGAAGTTTTGGAATGGGAAAGTGAAAAAGAAACGAAAAACTGCATCGGATGTGGAATAAATTAAGATTTCTGCGTAAATACGAGTGAGGGAAAGGGATTATTGTTTTCGGCCGAATAAATTTACTGCGTTGGGATTTTAAAGGGGACGGCAAAGCGAAAAGTCCGAATAAAGCGCAATTGGTTTTACATGGTCCTAAGTGTTTAAGAAAAAATAAACATAGAAAAAAAAGCCAACCAACAGCGGATGTTTTCGGAGTGAAGAAAAAAAAACTAAGCTGTAAATTTGCTTGTGACTTTAACCACCAATATTGTGTCGAAAGTAGAATCGAAAATCTGAAGTGGGAAGTAAATATCGCTTGATTTTAAATAATGCTATATTGAGAAGGCAAAGCGCGGGATTTTGGATTTTTTTAAATTAAATTACACAGAAGAGACTGTTTGACAGCGGATCGTAGTGAGATAAGTGGCCGTTGCGTGTTTTATTGATTTTGTTTGTTTAACTAACCTTAATTTAAAACTTAACTTACAGTGGTCCCACACCCTTTTTTTGTCTTCGCCGAGCGCTTGGTTTTTTTTTCTATTTATGCTACATTTTATTAACATTTTCAAGTTCATTTTTTGTTTTCTTTTATAAAAATTTTATTGATCGTTTTTTTTAGCATAAAATTTTTTAAGACTTTTTTATTGTAATTAAAATTTGTGAAGTTTCTTTGTAGGTTTCCTTTTTAAATTAAATAAAATGGCTGTGTCGGGTTAAGACCATAATCTTTTATTTCTTAAAATGACCTCCCCCTTTCCCGCCCTTTTACTCTTGTGTTGGTTTTAATGTGTAGGGTGGCTCAGCACGAGCAGAGGGTGTTTCGGAAGTCCCACGGCACAACTGAGCGCTGATTGGCCTCAGTATGCCACCCCGGGCTGCTCACCCTCTGCTTGAAATTAATGTCTGCAACTGCGGTGACTTCCGTGGTTGCAAAAAGGGCTTGGACTGCGGAGAAGATACCGTCGATCTTCTACAGGTGCTCGAGGAAGCAGCACCAGAAATTGAATTTATCTCCGTTAAAACGTTCGCGACAAGAAGGTCGACGGTAGAAAAACAAAAATTTACTACTTTATTTAGTGCAGATTTAAAATAAGAGCAGTCCAAGTGGTCTTCAAAAAATAAGATACTTGAAGTTCCAAGTAGTGAAGTGGGAACGCCTCCAGAAAAGAGAAGTCAATCAGTGTTATCGGTGTCAACGATTTGGGCATTTGGCTGCCAACTGCCGCATGTATTACCGATGCGTCAAATGCAAGGACGTTTATGCTCCCGGTGAGTACAAATTGGCTCAGACGGAGCCAAAAGGGAAATTATACTGTGCTAAATGCAGTGTTTTTGGTCACCCGATATCAAGATGTGAGAGTAAAATTTGTTCCAAAGCAAACACAACTACAGCGCAGAGTCTTAGCTCCGAGCGTTGTCAAGCCCAGAGTATCATTTGCACTCGCCGCTAGAGAATCAGCAGAAAATGCGGTAAATAATGTTAATAAAGTAAGTAACAATAATGAGCTGCTTCTCAAAATTTATCAGCAATTAAATGCTCGAGTCTAGCGCGCGTTAGTCAGGCTCGGTCTGTCGTCCTTTGGTATAACATTGCTTTGGTAGGTTACCTCGGCTTCAACACCGTCGAATCGCGAGTCAATCTTTTAATTCGTGAATGCGAAATTTATTTGTAGTGAGCCCTTGTGCTAGGGAAAAAAAGAACCGACCCCACGCGTACTCAGGCAAGGCCAATTCCGGCGAGCACTAATATCTTTGCTCGCCGAGGCAGCAGACCATCGCTGCAGTCCTTCATGGACATTGAAAATTTCTAAAATTGCTACAAAACTCGCTGTGACACATGGACAGACAGGATGCGAAACCGGTAGGTCTTTTCAAAATTTGTTTTACAAAGCCTTAAAATAGAATGGCAAGCACTTACTTACGAGTATCTATTGAAATCAAATTTTGATATTTCTTGAAATTTTTGCGTTTTATAATTGGATAATTGAGTATTGTGCACTTTGAAAACCCTCCATTAGTTAGTCTTCATATTTTCGTCTAATAATTTTCATAATATGTTAAAAATATTTGCAAGTAAGACTTTAACAGAACACATAAATAATAAAAATATTCTTCAGTATACTTTGTTGACTTTGTCCACCTTACAATACGAAAACGACTTACCCTCCTGGTTTGGTTACACTCGTGTCTGCATCTTCCAACCACTTTTGAAGCAACGGCTTAAGTTTGCACATGTTCTTAAAGCTCAAGTTCAACGCCTCAAACCTTGATATGGTAGTCTGTGAAAAGTCATTTCCGTACAACTTCCCCATGGCCAACCCAACATCCCCCTGCGTAAATCCGAGTTTGATTCTCCTTTGTTTAAAAGTTTTTGCGAATTGTTCCAACTCCTCCAAATGCGGAGTTTGCTCCGGAGAGTGATCCAGACTCCTTACTCCTGGCATATGCTTGTTCAGTTGAGGAGATCGTAAATCAGATCCTGGAGTTGAAGGAGTTAAAAGCCCAGCTACATTAAAGTTCATCGAATTAGGCGGGGTAGTTGCATTCGGTCCCAGGTTTGGGGTATTTGGATGATTTGCTGGACTGGGGGAAGGACTGTGAAGAGGTGAATTACGTATAGGAGTGGAAGCATGTTGCGATTTGAGTTGATGCTGTTTTTGCAGAGCGTGGAATTGCTGAGTTGCTTGGGCGAGAGCTTGGAATGGATTTTGCAATATTGAGAATGGTGGTGAGGTGGCGTTTAGGGGATCACTGTTGTTATTCAGTTGAGCAGCAGTTGTTTCTCTGACAATTTTCAAAAATGCTTGTTGAATGTCATGCGGGCTCATCCCATTTAATTGTCCTTGTAGAAGGAGCGACGCGAAAGGGTTTTGAAAAGCTGCAAGAGCTGCCATAGGGTTGGTTGAGGGTGGAGTCGTTTGTTTGCTATCTGTAGAAAGTAACCGCTGACGATGTTCATACTTCGGAGATTTATTAGCTGCAGGAGATCGAGATCTCCTTGGCGTAGAGTTTGCGAGATTGAGAATATTTTCCGATGAGGTGATGTTAGGTTTACGATCAAAGGTCGGAGAATCTGTACGTTCATCATCACTTCCTTCGTTGCAGCTTTCGACTCCATCTGTAAAGGAAAGTCAAAGCGTTATTAAATCATACCATTATAAAAGCAATATATTGAAAAAGCTTTCAACCTACTTTGAAGATGAAAATCTTTTCAAATTTGATTGTAAAATCATTTTCCATCAAATTTTCTCTACTGTGAAAATTGCAAGCAAAATTCTCAGGCTACAACTTATCGTTATCCTAAAGGTTTATAGTCGCCTTGTCCCAATAACAGAATACAAGACTGCCAAGGTGCAGTGAAGGGAAGTTTGTGAAGGGAATAAACGGAAATTTTCATTCAACCCCAATAATTTGATTTTGGTCAGAAGTGAAATTCAATGCAGACATGGAGTATAAAAAGAGGCACTCGTTGAGCATTGAGGCTGGAATGGCTGAAACTGTCTTCCTTGTTGTTATGTGCCTCCACTCTTCCCCCAATCCGAAGGGTTATAGTTGAGTACCAAGACTCAACGACATCAACGAGTCAAGCTATCAGCGCAATGAGCTGGAGTGAGGTCAGGAAAAATTCCCTTCTGCGGGCTTGATATGAGAAAAGGCAAATTTTATTCAATCTTCCAGTCGACTGGACATTCTGGGCTTATCAACATGTCCACAACATTGGCCAAGTCAAGTCAAGGATAATGGCAAAGTGGATTCATCCGTGTACAATAAGAAAATAAATAAAATGGAAAAATAACATGACTAAAGACGAGAACATGCACACAGGCAAATATAATGGAAAAACGAATATGGAAGTTTGATGGTTTTGAAGTTGAGTTGATACGAGAGAGAGACTGGTGGTCACTTTTATGTTGAGTTGGGGATGTGGAATAGAAGATTTCCCGGGGAACGGGATGCGATGAGGAACGAGGAGTGGAAGGGATGTCTGCTGGGTGGATGGTTGTTGATATGCCTCGTAATAAAAGTCAACATTGTGGAAAGACATTTCAATATTGCATGAATTTGAGCTTTGTAATCTGGTTTTATTTTTTTTTGTGAAATAGGAAGGGGTGAACTTATTATCATGAGAGAGTGCTAACTTGAAAATAAATTCTATAAAAATTTATCAGCTTATGATATAGTTTTTGATCGGTTAAGTTTTCCTTCAAAAGCTAATGATCTGAAAAATGCAACACATTTCGAAATTAACACACACTGCAGAAAATTCAACGAGAATTGCCTAAAAATATAAACGATTTAGAAAGCATCATATCAATAAATTAAGTAGTTTGTTTTAGTCTCCTTTCTTAAATTTAACTTATCGTTTTCATCTTTTATTTCCACCAATTAATTTTATTGCCTATCAAGAGTAGAGACGATTAATTCAACTTCCTGCCATTTATGAATGCAATTACCTTATCATGTCATGAAAATTAACTGGTAAATCAACTACCCTACTGTTAAAGAAATTACCCCCATTACACAACCCTTCATAAGCCATTCACACATCATATCGTCCCTTGATATGTAAAAAAGGCTATTCTGCATAGTCATAAAAAGTACACCCTTATTTCAGGCTGTATATTCAAAATAACGACACCCTTTCTCGATAACCCAAAAGGAAAACTACCCTGAAACAGAACCGAATAGAACACCAAGATGATATCAAACATGAACGATTACACGGTGGTTGGATGCCCCGTTCAGGTGTAAAACCACTTGAAAAGTATTTGAAAAACCGCTTAAATAAATTTATTTAAATTTCATGGTATTATGCAACACCTCTTTGTATTGTGACAAGTGTCGTTTCGGATATTTGAATAGAGGAATAGAAAAGGAATAAAGAAGAGCTACGTGTGTTAGATGACGACAAAGGGTTGATGTGTGTCGTTGCTTGTTGATTTGAGTGTTCATTTCAAATCGGTTTTTAAACTGTTCACGGTATCATTGTACGCAAGGATGCATGAAAATACCTGGAGTATTTAAATGCAGAGTGAGGGTAGTATTAAAGTGTGGTATTTTATTTAAATTATTGGTTTAGCATATCCTTTTGATGATGGGATTAAGGCGATATGTTTAAATTAGGGTAAACGAGCTGGAAATGTGATACAAAAGGACGTAAGGGAAAGGATTGCTTAAGAGAATAAAAATTGCCAGATACCACAGGAAGGTGCTAGTATGTAATATCCTTGATTAGAGGGGATACGATTTATTGAGAGCTTCATTATTAAGTAGATTATTATGTTTTGGTGTTTCTTTAACCAGCTTGAAACGAGCATACGTCTGGAATACAGTAGAACTAGCAAAAATGCATTTTTATACCCAAAAAGAATAGAGTGCTCCGGCGGGGCCTACGGACCCGGTTAAGCTCGTCCGGAGACGGGCGCATGTTCACCAAGGCCCCAATAAGCCACCAAGCGAGAATACGGCTTGCCGGTTTCCCTTTCTCGCAGCACGAAAAAGGACACTTACACCATTTCCCATGACAGGAAACATCGGACACAACAATACGAGAATTATATGGCCCTACTGCACTCTATCAGGCAAATTAAAGTCACGAAAATTTGTCACACACTACACACCTCCCCTGAACACTAACCAAATTGCACCCGTTATAACCTGTAACTTATTTTGGTCAAATTCACATGTGTTAAAACGTGGATCAACTAAAATGCACGTGGATCAACTAATCGGCCATCAGGAAACGAGCAACGTACCCCATAGCCGGCCGCGGTGGCACGGATGAAAGGTCGCAGCGCAGTGTCTCAAAAGTGGAATTCGCCTTGGAGGGAAAGGAGGGAGATGCTCGCGCACATGTTCTGGTGGAAGTTGCGAGAAAGGAGAATGCCATGTCTATTGGATTCAGGGGCAAGCAGAACGCTAATTGGTTTTTGGGAACAATTGAGGAAGATCGATGTTTCCCTGGATAATTGTGGAACCCATGCAATATGTACAGCGAGTAGTGAGACTAGTAAGGTGGAAGGCTCTGTACGCTTGCCCTTTAGGTAAAAAGGGTATACACAATACTCGGAAGCATTGGTGGTTACCTCGGTCCCACAAGTGCTGATCCTGGGGGTGGATTTTATAAAGAAATTTAGAATAGTCTTGGATCTTAGCAGTCAGAATTGGGACTTGCCAATACGCTGATTTTATATCTAGTGACGATAGATACCGAGCATCCCGCAGTTCATCAAGAGTCGAGGAAATGTAGGGTATTGGATACGCATCCTTCTCAGATACTGCGTTGAATTTCCGATAGTCTACGAAAAATCTATAGGTACCCTTCTTTTTCTTCACTAGCGAGAGTGGAGATAACCAGGCGCTGTCTGAAGGTTCCACTACCCCCATATCTAGCATCTCATCAAGCTCGGTGTAGACATGCTTCAAGATGCCTGGTAACATCGGATAATACCTTTGTTTTATAGGCGCTGCAGATCTCTTGATAAATTATTCTGCTACCGATGTTTCCCTCAACCCTTCACCAATTGCGTTAAATTCCTCGTGCAGTAGATTATTTAATTTCAACTCCTGCTTTGAAGATAGACTCCTCAAGAATCGTAAGGGCTCGGTTGTTTCTCATCTAGTAATGAGGCGAAGTCTCAATGCTGACTGCTAAGATCCAAGACTATTCTAAATTTCTTTATAAAATCCACTCCCAGGATTAGTACTTGCGGGACCGAGGTAACCACCAATGTGATACCCTTTCTACCTAAAAGGCAAGCGTACAGAGCCTTCCACCTTACTAGTATCGCCACTCGCTGTACATATTGCATGGGTTCCACAATTATCCAGGGAAACATCGATCTTCCTCAATTGTTCCCAACCTTCTAAACCAATTAGCGTTCTGCTTGCCCCTGAATCCAATAGACATGGCATTCTCCTTTCTCGCAACTTCCACCAGAACATGTGGGCGAGCATCTCCCTCCTTTCCCTCCAAGGCGAATTCCACTTTTGAGACACTGCGCTGCGACCTTTTATCCGTGCCACCATGGTCGCCTATGGGGTACGTTGCTCGTTTCCTGATGGCCGATTAGTTGATCCACGTGCCCTCGTCGTGTCTTACTGGCGACAATTTGGACTGTTTGCTCGAGTCATGTCTCTCCTTACGCACCCGTAATAGCTTTTTGGTTGTCTACACTCTCTTCTCCAGTGTCCAGCTTGCTTGCAATTCCAACACCAACTCAAATTCCTGCGTTGGCCCCTTACTCCTGCAGATGGTGTTGTCTCCACATAAACCAGGTCCTGCTCCAAGCGTCGTTTTCCTCGGTGACCGACTGGTGGTATAAAGGATTCAATAGATTATCGAGTCTCTTGTAATTTCCTTCCCAACTCTTTCAAATTTTCGATTGTCCTTAGACTCAACTGAGTCTGATAAAAAAGGGATATATTTTTACGGATGATCTTATGCTTTTTCTTCTCCATTTTCGGCTCCGACGATCGTTTGAACATGCCTTCCATTACCGCTATATATACTTCCATTGTCTCATTCGCGTCCTAAGTCCTCTCCTTGATCTCTTCTAGACGGTCATCCCAATGGCAGCGAACTCAAAAGCTTTGACTACATTTAGGATACCGGGGAGGTGACTTTTCCAGTTCAGAAGGATGCCATTAGGACTGCAGAATGCACCAGCGACTTGGCAGCGATTGATTGATCGCGTTTTGGGACCAGATCCAGAACCCTTCGTTTTTACGTACCTGGATGATACAGTGATCGTAACTCAGGACTTTGCAAAGCATGTGGCAATATTTAGGGGAGTATTTCGACGGTTATAAGAAGCAGGACTGCGAGTATCGTGGGAAAAGTGTCAGTTTACCTCTAACTGACCTCCTGTGGAAGAATAAGTAGTTTGTGTGGACTCAACAGTGCCAGGAAGCATTTGAAGTCTGTAAGGCAAAGCAGTCATCCGCACCAAATTTGAGTTTTCCAGGTTTCGACTTGCCCTTTTGTATACAAACGGATGCGTCAGATGTTGGACGGGGGGCAGTTCTTAGACAGAAGCATCGTTCAGGAGAAAAGGTAGTATGCTTTTTGAGTTGCTCCCTCAGTAAGGCGGAAAATAAATATTCAACGACTGAGAAAGAATGTCTCGCGGTTCTGTGGGCGGTGGAGAAGCTACGACCATATGTGAAGGGCTACTGTTTCCAGGTAATAACGGACCATCACTCGTCAGTGTGTTTAAATAATCTGCGGTATGGCCTGCTGAGCGGTCAGACTGCAGCAGTTTTACTTTGAGATCATTCACCGAAAAGGAAAGCAAAACCTTGTTCCTGATGCTCTATCACGCTCAGTACCAGCAATAGAAATATTAGGGAATGGAGGGTATGACCCGTGGAATATGAAGATGAAACAGAAAGTAGAAGCTGAGTCCGAGAAATATGCCGCCTGGCGAAGGAGGTCAGGAGAATTATACAAACTAGTAGAACGTCAATTTTCGGATTCAGCGGGGAAAGACTCCTTGAGGAAGATAGTTTCGAAACCAGAACGAAGGGAGCTCTTACGAAAGTACCATGATGACCCAACCGCAGGGCACATGGGAATGGCGGGAACACTCGATCGTATTGCATAGCACTTTTACTGGCCGAAGATGGCCACGGACGTTAATACTATACATACATGCGAGGGTGCAAAGTTTGCCAGTCAATAATAGTGGATTGAAAGGTATCCTCGGGTCACATGGTTAGTAGGGTGAACGAGGCTAAACAACCGTGGAAGTCTTTGTGTTGATTTAATTGGATCTTTTCGCCGTTTGACAAAGGGGAACACACACATTCTGTCAATCGTCGATTACTTCTCGAATTTTGTGTTGCTATATCCAGTGCAGTCAGCCACGACAAATGAGGTTACACGTATCCTGGCGAACCAAGTCTTTATGTTATTTGGCATGCCACGCTCCCTTATATGCGATAATGGAGTGCAATTTCAATCTACAACTTTTCAGCAAATGCCAGAGGTGTACGGGGTCCAGGTGAAATACACCGCGTTCTATCATTCTCAAGGATTAGCATGATCTCAATTAGATGTTAAGTAATGCTCAAAACTTGTAAATTTTTATTTAAGTCAATTGCAATTAGTTTTTGCATTTGCTAGTTTATTAAAAGTAAATATTTCCATCACCTGTAAGAGCCATCCAGCGCTTATAAGGCAACAGGTTATAAGCTGGGCTTACTGTTGATATATATTCACTATAGAATAAAAACTGTGGGATAAAGAGTAAGCTACGATCAAATAAAATACGTCTGGACACAAGCGCTTTTGATTTAGAACTTATTTATTAATATTAAAAATGAACTGGAATGAATAAGAGCAACATGTAAATATGACAATACTGTAAATACATAATAAGATATGGTAATATTAAAATAGATTCATTTTTATGTATCATCGCCATCCAACACCCCTTCTCGATGATAACTTCAATATTTTAGTCCAATATCGGCAATCATGGCTCTTGTCTTACAATATATCGCTGCAAAAAATAAGACACTGCACGAACTTATATTTTATGTCGATGTGCCTGGTAATTTTATTCCCCTTCCTTGGTTGTCTTCAAAAACTTCTTTTGGGTGTTCCGACTGATTGATCGAGGTCTTTAAGAATTTCCTCAATCCACAGCAGTTCTCTCGTCGCTTCAGAAAAAGCAACAAATTCCGCTTCGCATGACGAATGGGCAATGCAATTTTGCATTTTACTCGGCCATCCAATCAACGGTCCGTTAAAAAAAAAACAAAATCTCGAGGTGGATTTTCGATCGGTGATGTGACTTCCTCAATCGGCATCTCGGTAGCAAATAAAGTCGTTATCTGCATATACATTGTCTTTGCCAAGCCTCAATTCATTGACTTTGTTGACTTTAGGTACTTGAAAAAACCCGTTTCACCTCAATCTAGTCGTATCTTCTTTGTGCAGAAACACCCCTTGCTGAAAAGTTGCCACTGCAATATCAGGTCTTGTAAAGTAAAGGAACGAATCAATAGCACTTCGATACACAGCGTTGTTGTCGAATGGCTCTATACCAACTGTCTGGTTCATATAGTCTGGATTCAACGGATATTTTGGTTCAACTGCAACGGCCAAATTGAATTCATGTAGCTTGTTCTCTATATACTTGCTTTGGTGCGTACAGAAAATGCTGTTCTCGCCTCTTTCAAATTGAATTCCCAGGTAAAACTGCAATTCTCCGAGATTCTTGATCGTGAACTCCTGGTTCATCTGCGATTCAAACTCATCTGATAGCTGGTCGATGGTCGTGGCTGCGATGATGTCGTCCACGTGATTCGAAATATAAATCACTTTATTTCCATCATTCTTCGCTTTTTTCCTATACAAGCAAAGATCATTTTTACTCCGTATGTATCCGTTTTTTTCATGACTTGGTCAAATTTGGAGTTCCACTCCCTTGTTCCCTACTTGAGACCATACAAATTCTTTCTCAATCTGCATTCCTTATTTGTTCCCCCTTCTTTGTAGCCTTTGGGTTTGCTTATATAAACATCATGAGATAAATCGCCATTCAAATATGTATGCTGTCTGGATATCATAATGACGAGCTGGCATTTTTCTAGCACCAGCCACTGTCAGCAAAATTTTCAAAGTGGTCGGATTGGCAACAGGTGCAAATACCTCATCATAGTCCAGTCCGAACTTTTGCAAGAATCCCTGTGCCACCAATCTAGCCTTGAATCTCACTGGATTTCCGGTCTGGTCAGTCTTTGTCTTGAATACCCATTTACTCTCAATAGCTTTAGACCCAGGTGGTAAATTAGTAATTTCCCAGGTGCCAAAATTCTTCAATCAATTGTTTTTTTCGTCCATGGCTGCTTTCGATTCGGCTGCTTTGGAACCATTCAACACCTCATCGTAAATAATGGATCAATAGTACTTACATTTTCGTTCGTGACATTGTTTACGACCCTATCGCCATACCAATAGGGATTTACTCCAAAATTGGGTCTCATTGAGGGTCTCGGCTGTTGAATTATTCTCCTGTTCTTCGGTCTTGTTCTGTTGATCTTCGATATCTTCATCGATCCAGTAGCCTGTATCTCTTCATTCCGATTTCATAGCTGACAAAAATCAGCTTCTCCGATGTCCGATCCAGCTTCTTCCTTTGATCATTTGGAATATGAGCATACACTTCAACTCCGAATTGATGAAAATATCCCAAATCCGGTTTTCGTCCATGCCACCGCTCATATGAAGTGGCCGATCTATTCTTCACCTGCAAACGGTTCAAAATATGATTTGCTTTATTAGTCGCCTCTCCCCAAAATTGTTTGTGTAAGGTAGAACTGTCTATTCTACCATTTATGTCCAGGTGGGTACCGGTAAAGTCTTGCGTTTACTCGAGCATCTGTGATTGTTTTAATTTCGTGTTCAATGGATGGAGTACTTGTTAATATAGGGTTATCCATTTTATGCTTGGGATCTTAAAACTAAAGAAAATACATAAAATATTCAAATAGAAACAATTCAACATAAAAGTTGAACCTTGCCATTATACGTAAAATACAACATCATTCAAATGTTCTCCACGGGACCTCTTACAGGCCTCAATCCTTTTGAGGTAATTTTCAATGACTTTTCGGCACATTTCCGGCAATATCTCGGCCATAACTTCACGAATATTGGTTTTCAATCGCTCAAGATTTTGAGGATTGTTCATGTAAACACGATCTTTCACATAGCCCCATAAAAAGAAATCCAAAGGTGTTAGATCTTGCGGGCCAATTGACATCACTCAATCTCGAAATTACGCCTCCTGGAAATTTCTCTTGCAAAAGTGCTCGATTAGCCTGTGTTGTGTGGCTTGTGGCTCCGTCCTGTTGTAACCACATGTTCTCCAGATCATAATCTTCAATTTCTCTCCAAAAATAATCGGTTAACATCCGTCCATAGCGGTCAGAAATGACTGTAATGGCTCTTCCTTGACCGTTTTCAAACAAATACGGGCCAATAACACCACCAGACCATAATGCACACCAAACGGTCACTTTTTCCGGATGCAAAGGCCTTTCTGCGATCACCTGAGGATTTTGAGAGCCCCATATGCGGCAATTCTGTTTATTTACGTAGCCACTGAGCAAAAAATGAGCCTCATCACTAAAGAAAATTTTGTTCAAAAATCGTTATCAATGGCTTGTTGTTCAATCACCCAATTTGCTTACATTCTGCGTTGTGTATGGTCTTCAGGCATAAGTTCTTGAGTGAGTTGGATTTTGTACGGATGGAGATGCAAATCCAAACGCAAAATCGGCTACAATGAGCCATAAGACAAGTCCAAATGTTGAGCACGTCGAGGAATCGACAAATTCGGGTCTTCCTCCACACTTTGAGCAACGACAGCGATATTTTCAGCAGAACAAATGTTGCGATGATGCACAGGTCTTGCAGTATCAATATCCGATCCAATTTCTTCAAATTTTCTCACTGTGTTCCAAATTTTTTGCTGTGTAGGTCGATTATGTCGACCGTAATCGGCTCGTAAAGCCCTAAATGTTGATACAGCAGAATCAGCATTTTTATAATAAAATTTAATAATTTCAACGCGTTCTTCGACTGTTATACGATCCATATTTCTAAATGGCAAAGCCTCGACTAAAAAAACACGCTTTGGATGGCATTTAATTCTGACAGATGTCAAATGGCAAGGTTATACTTTCCTAGAACGAAATGGATAACTCTGTATGTCTTCTTCTTTATAAAAAATTCCTCCGAATTTTTTTAGCACTTTTGTAATTTCCGTATATTCCTAATCATTCTAATGTTCTAGTTTTAGAATTTATAAAAAAAATTATTTTGGGTACTTTCTAGTGAACAAATTTCATTGAGAGTGTATGGGGTATTTATGAATTTAATTATTTTTCAGTTTAAGGAAATGGTTTTGTCCTCGACGACAATTGAAGTTTCTAGTACATTAAGAAGGTCCATACCAATTATGAAGTGGTACTTTCTTTTCCATAAGGACTCAACTTTCCATCTAATTCTGGCTGCAGATGGTAGTTTAAATTTTCTAGGAGCAACTGTATGCACTTCATACTTAATTACATCTTTACTTGTAATTGTACTGAATACAATGGGTTAAACCCATTGGCACTTTCTTTAAATAATTACTTGCTTCATCAATTATTGAAAATGATGAATCGGTATTGATAAGAGCGGTAAACTCGTTTTCATTCATCTTTATTTTTATCATGGGAAGAATGTCCGAGGCTAGTTTTGAAAAAACGGGGACTCGTTATTATAATTATTATTATTATCTTCTAGAAAATTTTGATCTCCTTCTCATAGGATGGGGTTCATATTTTTGTTAACAACGTCCGGAGAGAAATTTCGCGATGAATTTCCCGACTGAACTCTTTCAAGATTATCAATTTCAATAGGTTCTGGCCTATTTGAAATGATAGTTTCATTTCTGGCAAACCTGTTTTGGCTCGATTGCCGACGTTGGCCAGAATTTCTGTTGAAAGTTTGGTTATTTGGTTCTGGATAACGATTATTACTTCGTTGTCCAGAATTTGTATTTAAACAGATTTGTCCGTCTAAATTAAATGTTAGATTGCTCAGATTCCGATATTGACCCGAGTGGTTGTTCGATTGGTTATTAAGTTTGTGTTTCGGTTTTGTCTATTCTCATTTGACCTTTTAGATTATCCGGGTCTTCTATATTGTTCAATATCAGAGTTTCGGTTATTTTTATTACTGTTCGAATTTTTATTGCGATCACTCCCGAACAATCCTTGTAGTAAATACATAACTCATCTTTTTGTGATTAATTTTTTGTAAATTTAATGCTAGATCATTTACTGTGTTAATTCTAAGATCGCTGATCATCCGATAAATTTTGTATGGCTCTGTATCGGATTTGTAGCGTAGTTGTAGTGGTTTTTTATGGCGTTCTAATCGTTTGGCTCCCTTATATTGATCAAAACGTCCTTTGCTGCTCCTTGGATCTTCTCAAAAAAGATGTGCCGTGTTGCTACTCGTTTTAATTCCGGATCTTAGATACCGTTGAGATAGAACTTGGTGCTGCTAATGAAAGAGTTGATTGAGACATCCCCTGTCCCAGTAAATGTCGTCATGTGCCGTATCTCTTTCATGATTTTGTGAGATGGGTCCAATCCATGATTTTGAGAGATCGTTATTTGATTAATGGCTCCGGTCAAACGGCTAATTTGATCGTCTCTACTGCTGTTGTTAATTAGTAGTTGTACTGCTGCTGCAAGTTGTCCGTATTCTGTCTCTTTTGCGAGAAGCTTCTGTTCCAATTCGTAAATCTTTGCTTCCATCATTGATTCTGTTCTTATTACGGTGAAAATAGCGTGCCGCTTCTCCCTTCTGTTTTGCATGCACTATCACACTTTTAATTAGATCATTTGAGTTTATTCACTTTTTGTTAATAGCAAGAGATCGGGCAGCCTCACCGGAGATGTTTCTAATGTTTTCCAGGCGGTGTCAGTTTTACCTGAATCTCGGATTTCTGCATCTTGCAAATTAACTGCAGATGCTTGGGAATGTTTTTTGTATGTTGAATGTGGTGTATCATATGTAAATAACTATCCTAATTTAGTTTATATTGACTTACGTAAGTTACGGGAAATTTACTTTACATTAGCTTCCTTCTCTAATGTTTGACTACCGTTCTGATTTCTATCTTATATATATTTAGCCTTGCAAAGAGTGCGTATAATAGGGTAAATATGGGATAGATGCCCTAGGGGGATAGATGCCTAGGCACGCACAAAATGGCCTGCACAAACACTAAGCTCTCAGTGTTTTGTTTAAACGTTAGATCCATACCACTCTCTCGCCAGTCAGTGCGGTACGCTTTGTTGGAGCAGATGTGTGATGTGTTATGCAGCTGAAACCAGTTGAAGTGGTGACAGATAGTTGAATTTTGGCTTCTTGGAATCTTTGGCCAGTCAGAACTTTTTATATTATAAAGTAAGTGCTTATATTTTTGTATTTATAGTAAATATATATATATATATATATATATATATATATATATATATATATATATATATATATATATATATATATATATATATATATATATATATCAATAACAAATAAATGAGTGTCATAAAAATTTTTTTTTGACGTGGTATTTTTGCAAAAGTCCATGGCTTCATCTCCCAACAAAGGATAGATGCCCAATTTATTATGAGTATACATGCCCTTAGGGGCAACTATCCCACATTGTACTTTGACCTTATTTTTTAGTTGTATCACGTCATTGACTGAGAAAGTGGAGGTGACATATTACTTCCAAATTCTAGAAGAAAAGTGCTACACCCTAGTTCTTTTACTTGAAGGAATGATTTTCTTCTTTTCTAGACATGCCACGTAAGTACGTTCGTAAGGCGGGGGCACCACCTCGTGCCGTGTGGACGGAGGACGCTCTTAATGCCGTATTTGAAGAGCTGAGACAAAACAAATAACCAATTAATGAAATATCTCGTCGTTATGGTATTCCATCAAGAACCTTAAGGCGAAGATTTGCTAAACAAGATGCAAAAAATTGACATTAGGTACCAATGCCTTTTAACTTATTTGATGCGTAATTTTGACAGATTATTTTCATTCATTCTTATCATGTAAAAATTCCTGTGATATTTCAGGAAAACATCCGGTACTAGACTTCGATAATGAAAAACGGCTAGTAGCAAACGTTCAAAAACTAGAGACAGCAGGGTTACCTGTAAAAAGAGACACGATACGAAGACTAGCATTTGAATTCGCCGAAAAGCTTGCTATTGATCACAAATTTGATAAAGAATCCAGAAAAGCAGGACATCATTGGCTACGGTCTTTTTTAGAACGCCATCCTGAATTAAGCGTACGACAAGCTGAAGGGTTATCCCTTGCCCGAGCTCAAGGACTTTATCGTGAGGAAGTCACTAAAATGTTTGAACTCTGGCTCAAAACTATGACAGAGCATGATTTACTGGACAAGCCCGACCGTATATTCAATACTGATGAAACTGGTGTCCAGTTAAACAATAAACCTGGAAAAGTCATTGCTACGAAGGGCTCGAGATCAGTTCATTCACTAACATCCGGGGAAAAGGGGGAGACTGTGTCGATAATAGCTTGCTGCAACGCTGTAGGAAATTTCCTGCCTCCAGTTGTTATTATTAAAGGAGTTGTTACAAAGGTGGCTAGTGCAGCATTTTGTACCACGGAAGCCTCAAGGTAAAGCTGCTCTACTTCTTGATGGACATTGTTCCCACACGAATTCTGCGGATATGTTAGAGACCGCAGAACAAAATGATATAATTCTCTTTTGTTTGCCAAGTCACAGCACGCAAGCTTTACAACCGTTAGATCGAAGCTTTTTCAAGCCATTTAAAACTTTTTATGCAGCCGAGGCTAGAAATTGGATGCTTGCAAACAAAGAAAAAAAAATCAATCGGTCAGTTGCTGTTAGATTAATTGGAAATGCATGGATACGAGCAGCAACACCCTCCAATGCCGTATCAGGGTTCAGAGCTGGCGGTATTTACCCATACAATCCGACAGCTATTCCAGATTCTTTCTTTGGCATCTCTGATTTGTCTTCAAGGAGTCAACTCTACAATCAGCAGGAAAATGTTTCGATTGATGAACATGATGGGTTTTTGGAACCTGAACCAAGTCTTTCATCTAATAATGAAAGGTTGCCAAATTTAGATGGCAACGAAGCTCATATTTGCACAAATTCAGATTCAGATAAAACTCGCTGCTCTACACCAAGAAATTCAGATCAAACTGACGACACTTCTCCATCTATTCTTGCGCAACAGCCTAAGGCAGAATTCCAAAATGAAACACCAAGCAAGTTTTTACAAGAATGTTCTCCCATACCAAATATTCCGATTCCACTATATAAGAGAGGAAAACAGACAGCTGCAATATTAACTTCCAAGGAAAACATTGTTGCTAGGAAAAATAAAGGTAAAGCAACTTCAAACATACCATTCAGTGAATTGAAGAAAAAAAGCCAAGAGTGACTTCAAAAGAGTCAAATGCAAATGCGACCTGTGGTTCTGATGATTCCTTCATGTCAAATGTATGTGTGGAATATTTCGAAGATTTTGAAAAGACAAAATCCAAAGTAGACTGGATTCAGTGCATTATGTGCAAGAAATGGCTGCACGAAACCTGCACTATGTACGGCGACTATTGCAATCCATGTCGGCGTTTAAAACTTCTTAATGAACAAAATTCTAAAACATGAATTAACGAACCGGTAGTAATTCATGAAACGATTCGTGACTATTTTTTATTGATAAAATGTGTGAGAAAATATATTATGTTTTGTAATGCCAAAGACAGTTGTGCTAAAGAGCCAATATTGATTAAAATAGAGTATGCGTAAGTAAATACTGATTAATAAATCAGAATATTCTTTCATTCATTCCTAAGGGCAACTATCCCACTAGTCAAAAAATAAATTTGGCATTTAACCCACGCAGTAGCCATCTATCCCCATTTATAACACTTGTCCATTTTATTAATAGATAAAAAAATAAAACAATCAGTCGTAAATTATCTTATTCATTTTTTTCTTTGATAAGTACACAAATCAATATATAAGTTCAAGATCATGAAATCCTCATCTTCTGTATGTTAATCGCCTATTTGAAAAGGTTGGGCAACTATCCCACATTTACCCTATACTTCAAAGCTCTCTAGTCCAGTTTGGCTCGAGGATGCACTATTCGTACAACGTCACTCTGATGAAACATCACTAGTGGTGTTTGGATCGACTGATTTAAACTAAAGGATGTTTTTTAGAGGCATAGAACTTTAAATTAGTAACACTTTTGAATGCTGCGTATGGTGTGACACCTATCATGCATTTTATGGTTAGTTTGGTTTGCTATTTTATCATAAATAGGACGGAACGGAAGACAACATTCGCCGCGTAATTGGCGAGATACGGCCTTAATTAATGGTTAGAGTAGTCGAAAATTGAGCCTCTCACCTGGACTTACTCCGCACCACTCACATGTTCGAAATCATATTCAAATAAAAATGGCAGAAAACTACTTTGGGGGCGTTCAAGTATTACGTAACGCAATTTGGGGGGAGGAGTGTCTCGTAAAACGTTACGATGCGTTACAGGGGCGGAAGGGGGTCTTTCTTACAACACGTTACGTAACATTGTTTTTTTTTAAATAAAAAATTAGGGAATAAAAACTCCCAAATTGGCAACCCTTTTCATTCACGTTTTACGGGGATCCCTCGATTGCGTAGTCTGGTCGTCATCACGGGGTATCCCTAGATTGTGTTTTACGGCATTTAATGTTGTTTTCGTTGTCAGTATTCGTCAGTGTTTATGCAGAAGCACATTGCTGTAGTCGGTGTTATTAGATTGTGTTGTACGGCATTTAATGTTGTTTTCGTTGTCAGTATTCGTCAGTGTTTATGCAGAAGCACATTGCTGTAGTCGGTGTTATTAAAGTTCATAGTGTTCATACTGTAATGAGTGAGTTCATAGTGTTCATACTGTAATGTCTTCAAAAGAGGGAGATTTGTATCATCAGCTGTTCTTGGCCTATAAAGGCTCTCATGCTGACTTGCCAGCGCAACTGTGTCAAAAAAATGCCGACGCAATTTGGAAAACGGCTAAAGAAAATCTAAAAAATAAAGAAAAGTTTAAAGAACATATAAATGATGCTATACGAGATTTGAAGGTGAAGGCTACGAAGAAGAAAGCAACAATGCTTAGTTATTTTACACAGGTACGTTTACTGCTTAAATGTAACAATGACATAAGTATTATAATATGTAATCCCAACCTTGATTTTTCATTAAAGAACTGGTCATAAGTATTATATATTTCTAGCTACCTACGAAAACATCAAGCACGCCAGCAACACTAAGGCTCAATGTTTCCTCGACTTCGCGTGCTCTTCAAGAAAAACAGGTGCATCTGCTTGTATATGTTGTATATTATGTTCTTTTTTATCGCATTTGTCAATAGCACCTATTCTTAATTTATTTTCTCTTGGTCTATAGGACTCGGATGTTGTAGCTTCATCCACGTGTTCATCTTTTAGGGAATCGATTGTCGCAGTCGCTGGACAAGTAAGCACTGCTGTCAAACGAAAGATGAGCGATACCCACGATGAGCAAAGTCAGAATACTGATGAGGGAACTGTGGAGACACTGTCTACGGAACCACACACGACTTTGATTTATTCAGGCATCACTAAAAATGTTCCAAGCAAACCGGCTCAAGAAACTCTTATGAAGAAAATTGGTCTACTGCAACAGAGAATAAATGTTCTTACTGAAGCAAGGGACACTGGTATAGCCAAAGATGATGTTCACGACGAAATAAAAAAGCTACGCAAAGAGTTGAAACAAGAAGAGAAATGTTTAAAGGAAAAAAGGGACTCTGCTAAGCTTGCAAAAAAATTCCGAGCCAAAGAAAAACTGGAGAAAACTGAACGTCAGAGAAACAATCCTGCTGCAACACAACCTCGAACTGGCCCTGGACAGCCCCCTTTAGTTGACTCGCAACCTGCTCTCCTAGAAACCATAGTTAATATTGCCATTCATGGCAGCGCTTCTGATGAACGCCGCCGAACCGAGATGATTAGGAGTTGTCTCACTCTGTCTGACCTGCATGAGAGGCTGTTGTTAATGGGATTCCAAATTTCTCGAAGCGGCACATATCTTCATTTACTTCCACGCGTTTCTAATACTCAAGAGGGAAGAAGGCACGTACGTACCGTACCCAAAAAGTTAGCAAGACCACAGACCGAGATGCATAAAAAGTACGAGGACGGGGAATTTTGCACTGCTACAATCAGGTCATTAGAATCTCTCGCGTCGCTTCTGGGACCACAGCAAGTATTCGTTCTCTCACAAGACGATAAGGCAAGTGTACCAATAGATTTACCAGCAGTGAAAATTCAGAGCCCTCTTTTAATGCATATGGAATACAGAATACTTTTACCTGATCATGACTGGGTCGTGGCAGAGCGGCACAAACTTATTCCTTCTGTATACGCCGGCGTCAACGTGGAACCTAACAGTTTTGGTAAGGAAGAAGCTGTTGGATACAGCGGGCCGACACACATATCCATAAGGAGCGGGAAACACACATCCTCCACAGCGAACACCCATGCTTATGATTTCGAATCACTTTTATCAATACCGTCATTCAAACCCTTAATGATGACAGAATCGAACACCGTGAAGCCAGTGATCATCATCTTTGTAGATGGTGGGCCGGACGAAAACCCGCGTTATCGCAAAGTCAAGAACTTTGCGATTGAACACTTTAAAAAATACAACCTGTTTATAGCGACTGATGCTCCTGGGCGGAGCGCATATAACCGAGTTGAGCGTCGGATGGCTCCCCTCAGCAAACGACTGGCAGGCGTCATTCTGCCTCATGAACATTTTGTTTCTCATCTCGACGGCAAAGGAATGACTACGGATGATGATTTGGAAACACGCAATTTTCAGCATGCTGGAGAAATACTTGCAGAATTGTGGGGAGAAATGAAAATTGATAATTACGACGTTTCGGCGGAGTATAGACAGCCCGAAGATAGCATGCAGGATCCAGCAGAATCAAATCTGGCGTGGTATAGCGTTCACGTCCGTGAATCGCAATATTTCTTACACGTTATAAAATGCGCGGATGAATCCTGCTGTTCATCACTAAGAAGTGCAGAAAAACGTTACGGTGTGTTACAAGGGGAGGAGGGGGGTCAAAAATCTTCAAAAATTGCGTTACATAATACTTGAACGCTCCCTTTTCCAATAAAGCCAATTTCATGGCAATCAAAATCTTCTTCTCCGTAGCCCTACAGCCCCTTTCGGGCCTTCGCTTAGAGATAGTTAGAGTATCTCATTGTCATGATATAATGTATTGGCACTCCACAAGGTGATATGATCATTTTCACGCTGTGGCCGTGGCAATCAAAGTAATTTATCGATATTTTATTTCATTTGAAAGTTCTATGCCTCTAAAAAACACCCTGTATTGCTGAATTGGCCATAACAAAGCTTGTACAATAACTAAAAATTTAAGTTAAAGTTCAGTAGGGTTCTCGCCATTTAATGTCCTATTATCGGGGAAATAGCAAACTCCGCAGATGATCATATTCACATGCATCTAGAAATTAATAAGAATAATTCGTCGTTAATTAAATGGAAATCATTTCTTTCTTTCAGTTAATTTAGCATGACTGATTGATCACGTTGCCATACAATCAAACTAAAAACTTTATATTGATATGAGCTATCCAATCCTTTTTGCACATATGCTATCAGCCGTTATAACTTCCCTTATATTGTACATAGTTACATACGGGCGAACATAAACAATGGATTAATCACTCACATATTAGAATTAAATTTATTCCCATAAATCTAAGATTTCGTTTATTAGGCTGACCATTATCCTTTGTCAAAAATTGATTGATACGCAACGATACCACAAAAAGGCGGCAATTCAAATTTACCCTTTTGAACAGTTTTTTTCCTTCTTAAAAACGTATGACACCATTGTTTAAAATTTCCTCTAAATATGGCGTAAGGCGGGGGATGCAAAACAAGATTCAAAAGATTCAACATTCTATACGATACTTATTTAACATTGGACAAATTAAGGACATCTGCTGCGATTGGATAGGAAATTCATTGAAATTTGTGAATTTGTTGAAATAAAAACCCCTTTTGCATTTTTGAACCCTTTGTCATATTGCGCAACATGCAGAGGGGTTGGTCCGTGATATGATGCATAGTATACCAGGATAATATCTGAAAATTTTCATCCTGTCATGGATCCTGATATACAACTTACACTGAAACTGATTACAATACATAATTTTATCGCATATATATCCATAATTTATCAATTCGACCCGGTGATTATTATTTTCATTGCAGTATTTTCATTCTGTACAATCTACCCTTCTGCATTCGGACATTTTTTTAACAAACAAGTAACAAGATGACGTTTGGAGATTTTTGATTGTGATGCACTCCTAGGATATATTGGGATGGACTCACTGTACGTTTTCATTGCGATAATATGCAAGGGTTATGCATCAGTAGGTATGCACATCGTGGACGGGGTTGTTAGGATCAGGCATTTGACAAAAACGGAATTTCAAAGTATGTACAAGGGTAACATGTTGGTATAATAGCCCTTACAGTGATTTTTTAAAGTTACTTTTTATGATTTTGATGTTTTTATGGTGTATTAGGGTAGAATTTTGATTGGCTTCAATCGGGATTCAAGTATGGATGCAGTCCTGGCGAGTCTTTTTGCTAAAGAGTTGAATGAAGGGTTGGTGTAACTCGTTATTTTTCTTGTAAACAACGGGAGGTTGCACTGATTTCAATAAGTCATTTGACTTTGGTTTTATAAGATGTAAAAATCTTAAATTGAAGTTTGAAAGGATGCAGGATCTGAAGGCAAAATTCACACTAGGTGGTTAGTTTACAGTGATAACGACCTTGTAAAGATTGTGCTTACTCAGCATGACATAGTTTTGAAAAATCAGAAGAAATAATTTAATACCTGGAAATGAAAATATTATATATATGTATATATATATATATATATATATATATATATATATATATATATATATATATATATATATATATATATAATTTGAAAAATTAAAAAGCATTCCATAAATGCCTTCAGTTACAATAGTAGCATTGAATCCACACACACAGATTATCTTTCAAATCAAATTAGTACCCAAACAGGACCAATTAACTCGAAATATGACTCTAATATTCCAAAAAATTTAATTCAAATTATCTCATCAAATTCCAAACGTTGGTCCCTTATTTCCTCTTTTCAGCAATCAAATTAGTCTGATTGAAGAGGATAGCGTGTGTCAATCGCGTGTTTGAAATAAAAATCCTTGTACTCATCCTCATCGTCGTTGTTGCATCTTCAAAATAATCTTTTAGAAAGTTCAACCACAATAAATCTCTACAATCGTATTGCATAACCCTTTACCCAATGAACATTTACAACCCTTTCTCGCTTGGTCGGTACCGAAGGATGTTTTCACTGTTCTTCTAAGAGCATTATCTCTAAGGATGGGGTTTGGTTGTCATATTAAAGGTGGTTGAATTGCTGCATGCCAAAAACATTTTCATCATTTAAAAATGAATACTTTTTGTCCCGTTCAAAAGTGATTCAAATTCAGTGCGTGCCCTTGGCTTCTAAAAGTCTTAAACGCTTTAATCGGTGACGTGTGTTTTGACAAAAGGACTAAAAGAGATTAAGGACATATTTGGTTGGGAACAATATGGTTCTTCTTTTATTACTAGATAGACTTTTTTCTAAGGTAGATATTTTCATTGCAGGAATACGTTTGCTATTCGTTGGTTGTTATTGTTATGTTAAAAAGAAAAAAAAAGCATAAAACGATGGGGTTTTAAAGGATATTTTTAAAAATCATATTTAGTAAAAGAAGTCTTTACCTGGTGAGCGTAGCAGAGGCGATGACGGTGGTGATTTTGATATTCGACCAAGATCTGAAATAAAAAAAGAACAGAATAAAGTACAATGATTTTCAGGATAGTGTTACTGTTAGGATTTAATTTGTGTATTTTCATAATTCGAAGAATATATATAATTAAGAATCCAGCGTTATTTAAACTGAAGGCACAAACCTATAACAACACGCACGATTATGCTGTTACAGTGATCATTTTTAGGTATCCAGAAATAAATTGTATTTTTTTTAATAGCAACAAAGAAAACTAAATGAAAATTCATTATAAACCTTGTTTACAAATTCTAAAAGGCCTAATGCGGAGTAGTTAAGGCCCCTCTTTATCGGCGGGGATACGGTCCTTAAAGTGTAAGGGTTCCGAAAATTCATAAACTACATTTTAATGTCAACCAACAAAACCAACACAGGGGTTGTGCTGGTCCACGGGGGTATTTTTGAAAGCTTGCATTTTTAGCGGAATGTCGTGCCCAAGTACCCAAGAAAGTGAAGGTTGCTGCAAGGTTCCTCCGCGGACAGCATCCGAATACAAGTGCTGGTCTTACTTTTAATGTGATTTTAGCAATGAGCGAAGATGATACATTGCTCCAGATCCTCGGGATATTAAGCGACCCGAGCCTATCGAGAGAAGACAGCCGGGGGCAAATATAGCCATCGCGAACGGAGCGTCGAAGCTTGACAAACCTTTGAGTATGCAAATGGTCTTGGTGGGTAAACAGCTCTGGGAAGAAATCCAGATAAAAAACCGCGATGAAGGACGAGGAGAAAAAGGCTACGGTGCAGGCGATCGGACCCCAGTACCAGGACAGAGGGTAGTGTCAGGGGTGGACCTTGGGAACAGGATATTTGCAGAGGAAAAACAATTAACTAACGCGCACCGTTTGTTAATAATCAATTTATTGTGTTCAAAATACAATGACTCGGTTGATGGTTTGGATGCGATTGACATTTCTCGATTTCTTCCATGGCCGATGCTCTTCAATTGGTGTTGCCATGACAGACCATCCTGACATTGAATCGTCTCGATTCATTACTCTGTGTCCGCAGCATCATCGTAAAAATCGAGTTCTGGACTCATGACGATCCACGGTTTCAACTTTTCGCTCGTATACACCGAACAGAATTTCCGTTGGTTGGGACGTGCGATTCCCACGTCCTCGACGAGTTATCTGTCGTTTCGTAAGACTCTATATAGGGCCCACTATATTTGGGCTCTAACTTTCGAGATTCTTTTTTGTAGATAAAAGATTTCTTGTGTTTCGCGTTGAACCTCAATCTCCATTTCTCTCGTTTGGTGCTTATTCGCTCTGCAGCCAATTGTCTGCGGTTAACCATATCGCATTCCATTGGATCAGCGGTCGCTTCATCTGATGTTAGAGCCATAACTAGCCGATTCGTGATGACGTCTCGAAGGCGATAATCGAATATCAACTCGATCGGACTAAACTGAGTCACAGAGTGACATTCCGAATTCAGAGACCACTGAAGATTGCGCAATTGTAAATTCCAATCCTTATGATCAGTTAGTGCAGTTCCTAGAAATTGTTGAACCAAAAATCTTGCCGAACTCGATTTATGGTCTTCTCAAGACCAAAGTGGCTCATGTCATCGTGGTACGTGCGGATGATTTTCCACCTGACTGCAGATGGAGCTACGAATTTGAGATCTTGGTCGATCATACGATATAACCGACCATTGTTGAGCTGATAATCTGACTTGATCTGTTTGGATTGAGCGGACTCAATATCACCTCTCAGAACTTCGAGTAACTCCTTTAACATCACGTCTTGTCGTTGTAGGAGCACAAGCCAGTCTTCGTTTTCTTCCACTCACATTATTTTCTCCGATAGTATCTTGGGCTCGTTCGGTTGTTCGTTTGGAGGCCTGCTAAGAGCATCTGCGTGACTCATGCGTTCAGCCGATCGATGTATGATGCGGAAATCGTACTCCTGTAGCTTCAGAAACCATCGACCGATGCGCGGTAGCTATGTCGTAGACGTTCCTGTGGTGCTAATTGCAGCCCAATCGGTTATTATCTCGAAATGCTTACCGAGCAAATAAATGCGGAATCTTTCTAAGGACTCAACGATAGCGAAAACTTCAAGTTCATGACTATGGTATCTGCTTTCGAATTCGCTAAACTGGTGGCTGTAATAAAAAGCTGGTCTGATATAGCCGGCAAGACCCAGTGTGCTCGCGTCAGTGTGAGCTTGATGTCCTTTGTCGGATCGTATGGACTGAGCATTGGATCGTAGCAAAGTGCCGATTTCTATTTTTCGAATGCGTCTCTTTGTTTGATCGACCAACGAAATGGTGAATTGTCTTTCTGCTTAAACAAAAGTGTAAGCGGCTTCGATATTAGAAAATAGTCGCGAATGAATTTGCGGAAAAACCTGTTCAATCCCAGAAATCTTCGAACTTCTGTAACGTTGGTTGGTTCTGGAAAGTCTCGAATTGCATTAGTCTTTTCAGCTCCTGGTTTTATTCCATCTTGACTCGATCACCCGAAAACGTACACTTAGAGGGCCGAAGCGTTATACCAGAATCTCAAACTATAACTAGGAATTCACGGAGTTTGATTAAACCCTCGGCGATGGTTTTGCTGGGCAAAATTGCTTCATCTACGTAGCTAACTGCTCGATTTCCCATTTATCGTACCAACTTGGTAATGACCTCATGAAAATAACTCGGTGCATTGCGCAGGCCGAAAGGCATCCGGTTGAATTCGTATTGGCCTGCATGCGTGACAAATGCAGTATATTTCCTACACTCTTCTACGACTGGTATTTGATAATAGCCGTCATTAAATCGAGAGTTGAGTAAAATAAATTGCCAGCGATCGATGATAGTTGCTCCTCAACAGTTGCCATGAGAAACGGACGCTTTTCAGTGATAGCATTGAGCTCGCGGAAATCAACACAGAGACGGTCCTCACCATTTTGTTTGCGAACGAGGACGATGGTTGACGAATGTTCTGATGATGATGGACGTATGATATCGTTTTCGGGCAGTTTGTTTACTCTTTCTTGAACGCACCCACGCTTTGCGAACGGTATCTGGTATGACTGGCATCGGACAGGTTTTAAGTTCTTCAACTTTATCGTCATCGTTACCGAGTTGCTTGACCTAACTGAGCAAGCGATTCAGAGAAGCATTCTCTATGATCACTGACGAGCTGATGCAGTTGGTCCTTTTCTTTGACGGATAGCGTTGGCTCAAAAGTTGGAGCGTTTTGAAAAGCGTTTTCAAATTGACAAGCTCCTGGTTCAATGATCAGGCGTTTGCCCAATGTGCAGAGTAGATCTGACCCCAATAAAAGTGGCGCTGAGATCAAGTCGTCATCCGCCGGAAAAATCTTCGCATTTAAATTTTTACCATCCTCGAGTATCTGGTTGCACGTTACTGAAGCTCCTCCGAATCCTCGTAGGATGATCGATGAACACTGCTTCACGCCTCCCATTGACATTGCGTTCGTTTGTTGAATGAGTGTTCTTTCGCTGCCGGGGTCGATGAAGGACTTTATTTTGTTTCCGTTGAGAAGAACCTCCTTAACAAGCGGATTATTTCTTTCTTAATTATTTATGAAATTCTTTGAAGCTGCATAATTGAGTTGCTTATTATTAATAATTTTTTTTTCTGAAAAATTATTAGAGAAGAAAAATGTTAGAAGAAGGTGGTTTCTACGTGTGTACTAATTCTCACCGGGCCATCACTCTTATTAGAAACACACCGGTGATGGTGACCACCATGCTTAGAAGTGAGAGAGTTATTTTTAATTTTCCTACTTATGCGAACTCAATATGCTATCGTAGCCATCCGAAAAACGAGATCGATACCCGCACGAAGCAATGAAAGCTCACTGTAGAGCAAAAAATCATCGTATAGTTTTACATTAAATTGATGTAAGAAGGGTGAAATGATCAATTTAAAGTTTAGCAAAGACTAATTCTTTCTGTTGAATTTATGCGACGAACGTTACTGACGGCGGTCGCAGTTTGATTTTCCAGACATCGGTTGGTCGTATGTGATGTTCGTTGACACTTCTTGCACCTTTGTTTCCGTTGCGGTTTTGGACAGTTCAGCAAAATATGCCCCACCTCAAGACAATTATAACATCGGACTCAACGGGATTCCGAATTTTTCAAAGTCAGCTGCGCTCGCACAAGTGTTGACATAATACCTTACTGTCCTAAATTTCGTCTCGACTCCGTTCGTGGCTCCAAGGTTCGAACGGGATTCGTTTCGAAATTCTTTATCGTGGCTAAAAGATCGATGACGGTGTTAAAAATTTAACTCGTGATCGCATTTTGTAAAGATGGATGCCGTAGCCCATTCCTTATAACCCGTTATCATAGCGTGATCGCTCAAGTTACCTCGTCTTCCCAATTCTAGCATATTCCAGAAGTAACTTTGCGTTGCCTCGCTCGGCTCCCTGTTGCGATTCATCATTTTTATATGAACATCGGCCTCACTTTCATGGCTAGGGAAATCTCGCCTCAATGATTCCGCCAGCTCAAGCCAGCTTCCAGCAAAACTGCGCAGAACCATCGCTCCAAATTTTAGCAGGCCCCTTTAAGGAGGCTTGCACGGTGAACACGTTCCACTGATATGCCTCGGCAATTTTTGTAACGCGATCAACGTAACGAACGCGATCGAAGTCTGGTAAAATATCCATCACATCTCGGATGTTATGAATATGCGGTCCACTACATGCCCTCACTAAATCAGCCAATCGTTCGCGGGCGTCAACTTTGAACGTCGCTGCCAGCGGCGTCTCACCCGATTTCATGGCGTCTAAGTTCAAGTTTTAGTCGTTCTTTGTTTAGCGTGTTGACCTTTTCGACCGGCATCGTGTTGCGTTGCGTTTCCCTCATATACGAACAGAAGGGGTAATCGACCCACTATTACAATTATGTGTAGCCACTTGCGTATGTATGTCACACGTTTCTCCTTTCCTCTCTTTCGCGTATGTATATCGCACATTTTTCATTTCGTCTCTTTTCGCAGACGAACCGTAGGAGAATTAAAGACGAGATCGCGAGGAGGGAAAAAATGGCTTTCGACGGCGTCTTTTCGTTCTACGTGCACTTGTAATCCACACTGAACCATCTTTGGATCCCACTTCTGATTTTGCCAGGGGTGGACCTTGGGGACAGGATAATTATAGAGGAAAAACAATAAGCTAATGCGCACTGTTTGTTAATAATCAACTTATTGTGTCCAAAAAACAATTACTCGGTTTATGGTTTCGATGCAACTGACTCTTCTTGATTTCTTCCGTTGCCGGTGCTCTTCAATTGGTGTTTCCATGACACGATCTTTCTTGCACAACAAGGTAAACTCTAATTATGCGACACACCTACAAAACCATGCACATGAGCCTGACGCTATGACCAACTCTATGAAATTGCTACACAAACAAAGCAAAGGACCGAGACTTGACAGCCTAGAAAGGCTTAAAATTTATAAGCATAGAAAAACAGACGGTAAAATTATCAACGAACAAATTGTGACACATTCCGACGCAATTTTCTCAGTACTAGACCACACTTTTAGACGAAAACGGAAACGAGATGAAACCGAACAAACGGACATCCAACAAGCAAAAAAACAAAAACCTAATATCTCTCTACCTGGCCTAATTTGGTACTTGACGTAATTTACTACCTGACCTAATTACCCATCCACTCAACCTATCCTACGACCATATAAAGTCATTCCCTTCAACACATCCTTTAGATACTGAGTCAAGTCATCGAAGTGTTTTGTGTCCCGGGTCGCTCCGTCGGAGGTGGGCGTGGGTGCCACTCCTCTACCCGTAAATTTTTCCCTCGAGACAAGCTTGGCTCGCGCCGGAGTCTTCACTTTCAGGGAAAGCTGTCACGATCACTGCCTTTATATGAGTAACAACCTAGAATAGGAGGACAAACCAAACAAACTCCCGCGACAATCCCGTAACCTATCTATCCTTAGTTTTTATTGTTGATAAATTAAATTCACCGGCAGGGATCTGACCTTGATTTTGAACCTGATCGTGAAAAATCTTGATGTATCAAACCAGCCATCCACATCCGAAGTGAAACAGAAAAAAAGAAAGCGCAGAAGAAAACAAGTTGGGTAAACAGACCTACGCTCATGTCAGAAGGGTTTTGTATTCAATTTACAAAATGCAGTCACCAGATTGAATCAAATCAAGAAACATGTCAAAGACGATTTTATTTGAGAAAATATGAAATTCGAAGACCATACTATTATTAACAAAGTTGAACGAATTTCGACTTCTGAGGTTTTTGGTATTCTTATACTCATAAATACCTCCCTTGATAATTATTTCAGATGTCCATCCGCGACGGAGGAAACACATTTTTCATGTATTTCCCCCCTGTGCCCCCACTGAAGCAAAAACTGACAGTTTAACAACTGTTTTGAAAAGCTCCCATGAAAACTTTTATTTCATACTCATATCGGCTACGTTTGATGAATTTTTTTTTTCAGGGGCCACTCTCCTGTACTGTTATCATCGATTAATGGCCAATTTTTTCGAATCCTAGAATGGTTACAAAACCCTTTTGCTAGGAGCTCTCTCCCACCTCTTTGACTTGTATCACTTATGAGCATTAATTGTAGGTACTCGTCTTCAGTCATTCATTAAATTGAATCAAGTGTTCAAAGCATGCACCTTAAATGTTGAAGTTGGGAAAAAATTACTCAAAATTCTTCAATCTTCGCATTTAAAACAGCCACTATTTTGTTTTACGATTACTGATACCAATAGCTGAACCGATTCTCAAAGATATTCATGACACCTATCATTCCTGAAATTTTCATGCAAAATCCTAGCAAAACTGTAGTGTCTGAGTCGGTAAAAAGCGCATGTTGTTCCATAGCCATATGTTGCCATAGTAATACATGCAGCGCATATTGTTCCATAGTAATACAGGAAAATTCAAACCGGTATAACTTCGCTAAATATGATTCAATCTTTATGAAACTCGCAGGGTAAATCAATCTTATAAATAGTCATCTGTGTACTGAATTTCATAGAATTTAAGGGTACCATTAAGATTTTATTCAAGAAAACATAAAATCGATAAATCATACTATTACTAACAAAGTTGAGTGAATTTTGACTTCTCACGTATTTGTTGTTGTTGTACTCATCAAGGCCCACATTCGTGATTTTTTTCAGATTTTTCGGATCACAGGTGTCCAATCGCGAGGGGGGGGGGGGGGGGGACACAAATTTTTCGTGTATTTCCCCTCCATGTGCGCCCCTCGAAGTAACCTTTGCCAAATGAAGACCTGTTTTGAAAAGTTCTCATCAAGACCTTTCATTTGATACCCATATCGGCTACCTTCAATGAAATTTTTTTTTTGAGGGGTCACTCCCCTACATGGGGAGACCCCCCTTAAATATTTTATTCAATTTTTTTGAAGTTGAACTTTGAAGAAAGCACCACTTTACACCTACATACAAAATTTGATGTTTCTAGCTTAAGTAGTTTCCAAGAAAAACTGCTGTGACACACGGACGGACGGACGGACGGACGGACAGACAGACAGACGGACAGACGGACAGACAGGACGCGATTTTAGAAGGGTTTTGTAAAATTATTTTACAAAACCCTAAAAAGGGATACAGAATGGAAAAGCGATGAAAATTACTATACTGAAAAATAAGTTGATGATCCAGAAGTTTCCAAAAATTATCAAGGTCTTCCTTTGTCTCATGTTGAGTGTTCCGAAGAAATCTACAACTCGGAGATATGTGATTTGCTTGTTGAAATGTCCAACACATACACCAGCTACAAAAATCACGTGCTCCACTAACGGTGGAAGAGATGAAAGCTTTCGTTACCATTCTTCTATTGACAAGCTATCTTTCTCCAAAATACGTGCGCAGGTTTTGGAAAGAACGGAGCGATACCTACAATAAACTGGTAGCCCAAAGCATGAGACGTGACCGATTTTTTGAGGTACAACAATATCTTCACTTATGTGACAACCACAATTTGCTTCAGAATGACCAAGGGTCAAAGAGCTCCCCACTACCATTACAAGAAGAGTATGGTTTGGGGGTTTCAGTCGTACTTGAACTGTCATCTAGGCTTCCTTCTTCATGCGGCCCCTACAACCTTTACGTCGACAACTTCTTTTCAGGACTGCCATTGGTACATCAGATAACCAACAAAGGCGACGGTATCTGTGGCACAATCAGGGAGAACAGGACCGGAAAATGTCCACTTTCTGCCATAGCTAAAATGAAAAACACTTTATGAGGGCCAAATTCCATCAGAGCCGCGAAAAATTTTTGTATTGTACGATGGAATGACAATATGTTACGAAATGAACCCAATCCATAATGTTGGTCGCATTGGATTTGTGGAAAAAAATAAAACAAACATACTCTAAATTGTCATCTCAATGTATAATCGATATATGCTTGGAGTAGATAGATTCGATGAAAATGTAGCATCCCTAAGATATAGTTTGAAGGGCAGAAAATGATGGTATCCACTTTTCATTTTCGGTCTCGACGCTTTCTGCCAGAATGGATGGCAGCTACGAAAAAATGTTCACGTAAAGCTTATTGCGATTTCAGAAGGGCTGTAGTTCAAACTTACTGCTTTCAGTATGGATCAGCCCCTAAATGAGTGAGATCGATCTCGAATATCCCACAATCGAAAATGCAAAAAAAAAAGATTCATCGTATCATGAAAAAGTTGCATGTGGACAAAGGCGATGCAGAAAATGTCACAAAAACACCAGATTTATGTGCAAAAAATTAGAAGTGGGCCTACATGTTCAATGTTGATATGAATTTCATGCAGCTTTTCAATGAAGTTTTATATTTTTCACTTGATATTTTGAAATAAGAAGTCTAATTGTATGTCACGAAGACTGAGAGATTGGGAGAATAGAGGGAGTCGTTCGCCGGCCGGGAAACGAGTAAGACGTAGAAAGAGCGATCATTGAGCATTAAATAAAACTGTGTGAATTTGTTATATTGTGTGTTTCTTTTAAATTGCTCGAGACCTATTCCTGATCCCAAGCCATACCTGACAGTCAGAAGTGGGATACGAGTGATTTAAAAAAAACGTTGTGAACGACAAGTCCGAACTTGTTCTAAGTGGAACTTTGTGAACGACGCGGCGACGCTTTGTGAAAGACTTGTGTATGCGCTGCCGATTTGTATCTGTGTGCGCGCACGAAAAGGTTGGGTTACGTGGCTACGGGCCTGTACGGTCGACTTAGTGGTAACTACATGTGGACTTATTTTGCTCGGGGTGCGCGAATTTTCTTGGTGAACATTGGTCATTATGGCGAAACTGCGTGCTTAAGTAAACAAAAACAAATACGATGCCGGTCGTTAAAATATGTGAATTAACAGCTAGGGCTATAAAAAAACATCTTAGTGCAAAAGAGTTGTCGACGAAGGGGAATAAGAATGGCCTTATTCTGCAGCTCACACGAGCCATCGGCGCTGATCATATTGACGATATCGACGACGACGAAAATGATGTCTGCGACGCTCTCGGAAGGCTGTCCGAAGACGTGAAAAATCTCCGTACGCTAAGGGAATCTCTGGGTAACACAGTGAAATTCATTGACGAGAGGCAAACCCAAGGTGCAAGCGGTAAAGTAAGTACGCCGTCAAAAAATAACGAATACGAGAAATCAACACAAGAAGGTTTGGTTAGAGAGGCGTGTGTATTGGATCGAAAAGTGGAGCAATCACATACAGTGATGAGGCAAACAAAAATACACTGTGTGCGAGATATCATTGACATCCTCCCCACATTCAATCCGTCATCGCCAACCTGGCTCACACAATTACAGTTTGTGAGAAGAGTACATCGACTATGGGAAGCGTATGCCTGGGACGAGAAGATGCTTATGTATGCAGTCATGGCAAATATGAAGGGCTACGCAAAGCTATAGTTAGACGGAATCGAAGAGATCCACAACGGATGGAAATCATTTGCGGAGCAGTTGTTGCACGATTTCCCATTGTTGGAATGCAATGCTGACGTCCATCTTCGTATGATCGAGACATGCCCACAATCAAACGAAAAGATCGAGAGTTTTTATTTCCGACTGGTAGTACTTGGTAGACAAGGCAACCTGTGTGAACCAGACATAATTAAATATTTTCAGAGAAATGCCAAACATCAAGCATTGCAGAACAGCATCGGAAGTATGTATTTCAAAACGACAACAGAATTGCTGTCGGCAATTAAGCAATTTTGCGCGGCTGTAGCAACGGGTGGAGCTACGTGTAGAACAACTTCGCGGCCACCTGTAAACAACCCAACACAATCGAATACGGAAATTAGGAGCAACGATAGACCGCGAATATGCTACAACTGTCATCAACCAGGACATATATCTCGTGATTCTCCAAGGCCACAACGATGCGAGAGATGCCAAAAGTGTCAACAGACGAATCACACGACAGCTGAGTGTCGTATGTCAAATGATCGGGTCAACCAAATCAGCAAGGCTACCTCACGAATTGCGCGAATGCAAGTTTGGATCAACGGGCAATCGTTAGATGCAATCATCGATACAGCTAGCGACAGATCACTCGTTACGGCGTCTGTCATACAGAAACTCGAAATGTCAACACAACCTGCGTGGAAGATTTTGAATGGACTCACCAATCATCGATACAGCTAGCGACAGATCACTCGTTACGGCGTCTGTCATACAGAAACTCGAAATGTCAACACAACCTGCGTGGACGATTTTGAATGGATTCACCGGGGGACGTATCAGCAGCAGCGAAAAGGTCGTGACGAACATCTGGGTGGGTAAGGCCAGCGTAGAATCCGAGCTTTACTTAGTGAAAGACGAGCATTTGGATGCCGACGTTTTGCTGGGCATCGACGAGTTAGGCAAGGATGAGGTACGCTTGGTGATCGATGGCGGAAGCTGCTCAATCGTTTTAAATTCTCCGAAATGTCAACATGGTGACATTGAGGACTCCGTGAAGGCACAACTATATGAAGTATTGAAACGATACCAACGTTGTTTTAGCGATGAGTTATCGCAACTCGGACGGTACAAGTATGCGGATATGGAAATTGTTCTCAACAGTAGCAAGGTGGTATGTCAACGACCTTATCGAATACCATTTGCAAAGCGAGCTATCGTGGACAAACACGTCCACGAGCTCTCGGAGCACGGAATTATAAGATAGAGCCGGTCGGAATTTGCATCATCGACGATTCTGGTGAAGAAGGCAGACGGCAGTGATCGTTTATGCATCGACTTCCGAGCATTGAACGCGACCACTCAAAAGAGATTTTTCCGATGCCATCAGTAGAAGAACAAATGGCTCGACTGACTGGCAAGTCTTGGTTTAGCACATTTGACTTAATGTGCGGATATTATCAGATCCCGATCAAGGAGGAATCCAGGCGATATACTGCATTTTGTACGATAACGGGCCAGTATGCATTTAATTGTATGCCATTCGGGCTTGTTAATGCTCCAGCGGTATTCCAGCGAGTGATGAGCACAATTTTAAGCAAATGCGTCATTAGGCGATTGGCTATGTGTATGAGGTCATAATTGCCACCGATAGCATCGACGAAAATTTGGAGACAATAAAAGAGTTTCTGTCTCTTCTCGAGGATGCTGTGTTGAGGTTAAGACTCAACAAATGTATTTTTCTGGCCAACGAGCTTACGTTTCTGGGATACACCATCTCTGTGCATGGAATCACACCAGGAGATATTAAGACGAATTGTATTAAGGAATGTCCAATTCCTACTACAGCTACGGAGGTCTGACGACTTTTAGGATTAGCCAGCTACTTCAGACGCTTCGTGGCAGATTTTGCGATGATTGCTGCGCCGCTGAATCAGCTCCTGAAGGCAGAGAGTAACTTCGTGTGGACGGAAGCGCAAAAAGCGGTTTTAACGAGTTAAAAAGGGCCCTAATAAACAAGCCAGTGTTGGACATTTACGATCCGAACAGCGACCACGAGGTACACACTGATGCTAGTAGTGTCGGTATCTCAGGGATTTTACTCCAACGTACGGATGATCAATATTGGAAACCGGTTATGTACTACAGCCGAACATGTAGTTTAGCTGAACAAAAATATTCCAGCCATGAATTGGAAACTCTTGCAGTGGTGGAGAGCGTGGACCGTTTCAAGATGTACCTGTTAGGGAAGCATTTTACCATCGTCACTGATTGCGCTGCGATTAGTGCAACCACGCTCTTAACACCGCTTATACCACGAGTAGCCAGGTTGTGGCTTAGATTACAAGAATACAATTACACTCTCACTCATCGACCAGCAGAACGGATGAGACATGTGGATGCGCTCAGCCGTGCGTCCTGCGAACATTTACCGACGCTGCAATCGGTGACGGAAAAGATGCTACGTGTCGAAGTCAGTCAACTGGACTAGTTGGCTGGACTGCAACATCAGGACGAGAAGATGAGACGCATTGTCAACATTCTCTGTGGTATCGAACATTCCGAACAAGAAAACCAAATAAGAATCGACTATGTGATGTAGAACGGACGGTTATATCGCAAAAACGCAAACGAGCTGAAGTTTGTGGTGCCAAATGCGGTCAGATGGCGAATACTTCGTACTTACCACGACGAGATGGGACACTTTGGAGAAGAGAAGACTCTATAGAAGCTGCGTGACTTGTTTTGGTTCCCAAAAATGCGCAAAACTCTTAAGGAGTATATTAAGGCGTGCCCGGAAAGTTGCTATGACAAGGAGGTTGGTGGTAAACGGGAAGGTGAGCTTCACAGTGAGGAGATCATACCTATCCCATTCCGAGTTTTACATATTGACCACTTGGGACCATTTCCCAGGAGCAACAAAGGCAATCAGCACGTGATTGGAGTTCGAGATCCGTTTAATAAGTATATAGTACTGAAAGCAGTACGAACCACAAAAACTCAGCCTGTAATACAACTGATGAATGAGTTGTCATCATACTTCGGGTTGCCATCGAAAATTGTAACTGATCGAGGGACGGCCTTTACATCTTAAATGTTTGAGGGATACTGTCGTGATAATGGTATCCAACACACAAAAAATGTGGTACGGTCACCCCGAGCGAATGGCGAAATTAAGAGAGCCAACCATACGATTCTGCAATATCTGCGGATGGCAGATAACGACAAACGTCAATGGGACACAAATCTTCATGTGATGCAGTTCAATTTGAATAGTCAACAAAATAGCACGACTCGTTTTACCCCTAACGAGATCATATTCGATTTCAAGTTGTTGGACTTGGCGTCGAACCGCATCGTACAGGCACTAAGCGATGAGAACGAAATGAATAACAACGATGTCCAAGAGAAGCGGAAAGTAGCATTAGAAAACATTCATCGCGAACGATTGAAGTGGAAAGCGAGATTTGACGCAAAACATCAGACACCAACGAAGTATGAAGAAGGCGATTTAGTGGTTGTTCGAAACGCCCCAGCTGCAAGGAGTGAATCGAAGAAGTTGGAGCCGACATTCAAGGGCCCATATAAGGTGATCAAGATTCTTCGACACAATCGCTATGTCGTCGAAGATATGCAGCGAGGTACCAGTAAAAAAAAAACGTATGCGACAGTATTTGCTACAGAGAACATGAAGCTGTGGTGTTCTCTCGCTCCAGGTATTAGTCTGTTTGAAGATAATAACGACGAGGAAGATAATGACCTCGGAACGAGGTCAGTGCAGGATGGACGAGCTGTCACGGAGACTGAGTGATTGGGAGAATAGGGGGAGACGTTCGCCGGCCGGGAAACGAGTAAGACGCAGAAAGAGCGATCATTGAGAATTAAATAAAACTGTGTGAATTTGTTAAATTGTGTGTTTATTTTAAATTGCTCGAGTCCTAGTCCTGATCCCAAGCCATACCTGACATGTATTTGATTCTATGTTTCTGTAAGCAGCTTTTAATTCTGATACAATAAAAAACCAACGACTGTTAAGCATAAAATGTATTGTATTGTTGTTCCCTTACCTAGTGCACCCCATAGGGTTTTTTTACATAAATTTGAATGTCTAGCATACGGAAAATCTAAGTAAGAGTAAAGTTTCAACAGTGGATATAATGTAGGAACTGGAGAGTTAACAAAGGCGTTAAGCCATTAATGAGCTTATTCGCTGCAGATGATTTTTCGATAATAGTAATTAATAGTAATTTTTAATAACCTTCAAACCTTGCTGGTTCGTGAATTTTACCGTGATAAAAATGTTGACTTTAACTTTTTGACATTGACAGTTTATTAAAAAAAATTAAAGGTGCATTTATATAAAGATACAAAATTGTTATGTCCCAAACGCAAAACCATATACGTACGAGTACAATCAAAGATATATAAAGTACAAGAAAATATATCACATTTAATGTCCGATTCCTTCTTCACCAGAATAAGATGTTAAAACTTTTCTCAAACAAAATAAATTGTTATAAATATTTCGTTCCAATCTAAGTGAACATTCAACATAATTTTACATACTCGTATACTAGGACTAAATTTTATTCCATGTCTCCAATATTCCTTGAGAAAAATACGTCACATCCCCTTACCAGGCGAAATAATCAATTCATGCAGAAACACGGAGCATTCAGTCAATAACCTAAATGCACATTTTTCTCCAAAGGGACATGCAAAACATTCGTTAACGTTCCTGAACACCAAAAGTCCTGTGTCCATTTCCCACGGGAAATGTGAGAAGAGCAAGTATCCATAAATATCATTTGGAATGCTTTTATGCACTTGATGCTAATACTGAATATTCCCGTTTACTTTCTACCATGTGCTGATATGCCCACGTAAGTCCACTACATTAAGGATATGCTGAACGTCTAGACCTTTGATACATGTCCTGTTTTATATTTGTACTTAGTAGCTTTGTGCATACTCTCTTATGGCCATCTCTTTATCTTCATTTTACTATTCAATAGAGTTTTATGTAGATACCGTTTTTTTTTCTCCCATACTCCTGTTGTAGGTTTTACAGTTGAAGGGATGAATGAAATTTATAGTACTCAAGGGATGGTCAAGTTGAATTCTATTATTTTGGTGACTTTCTTGGGGACAAAAGTGAAATTGTTTTTATATCCTTTGATGTTTTGTTTGTCGATACGAAAGGGCCATTGTAAATGGATAAAATTTATTTTCATGAACTGATAATGATGAGATTATTGTGAAGATTTTGAATATGGAGGTGAAATCCTTAAGGATATGATGATATTATTCAAGTAATGATGAAAAGGCGCAGCATTTATTTCCATCAACTAAACAAAACTTAAACAAAAAATAAATGACTTCAAGAAATATTATCCAAATTATATGCATCATCTTATGCAACGAAAAGGACAACAGAACAATTCTGCATACTCTTATATTCAACTGACACCTCTACCTTACATAGAAGTAAAATCCATAGTAATTCATTTCAGATCATAATTTATGTCCTAACAAATCTTTCCTTTCTTGAGCGCTACATAGATTAATTGTGCGATTTCCTTATTCACATAATTTATCTATTTTTACCTTTTCTAAAGGTGAATAATATGAACGTTTTTCAGCTTAGTTATGGTCCTTTTTTAACGACCGTTCCACGCAGTTTTTGCCAGTAGGCGACAAATGCATGCAACAAAAAATTGAAATTCTGTCCAGCAGGGCTATGAAAAATCTTCAAATAACAGAAGATGATGCGAAAAAAGGACTCACTAATGACAAGTTGTGTATTTTGAATATGCATTCGATGCAGTCTCGGATTCAGGATATTGGGGTTTCACTCTGGTTTACATCTTATATTTTTAGTTCACGCAGTGAAAATGCTCAGGATTTTTTTTTGCTTCGACCCGACACGAAACACGCAAAAAGGACACATTTTTTGTAGATTGAGGTGAGATGATATGAACTCCTCAGGTAGTATATGTTGAAAAAATGCATGTAGGCTATATATTATTGTATTCAAAGAAGCAATTTGAATATCCTTTTAGTGCAAAGCTGAAGAAAATTGTAACATGATACGGTGTTTTCAGGATTAGAGGTTCTTGATCAGAAATTCGATATACAACAGGAATTTTTAGCAGGTGGTAATTGAAACAAAGAAAGTTGCATGCAAAGAAGGTCAACTTGCAGGCACACAATTGTCGGAAGAATGTTAAACGACTGAGGCGATGCGAAGGATGTCTTTCGGATTCTCAACCTAATGACAGATGATCAAGAAAGCTAGTAGTCACCTGAAGGTGAAATGCATTGTCAAATGAAGTAATGCGAAAGCGGTTTCCAGTTCGGGCCTCCAGTGGTCGGCAGGTTAGGTTTTTATACCGGTGAAAATCCCACATAATTTAGATAGGTTCACTAGATTTTCTATCTGCTGTCCATCTACCTTTTTAAGGTTCTCTCTGGCTAAACAAAAAAAAAAAAATCCCCGTTGGCAGCACCAGCCGGAAATGTAAAGAATTTGGCTTGCCCACTGCTGGACTTCTTACTGCAATTTTTGTAGCACTACATGGGTATTTATTAACAAAAAGAATCTGCCACCGTGCATATTTGGAGTGCCCTTCATAGAGGCGCAAATATTTTGCACACGTATGGATCACATATTGAAAATCGGTGGGTAATAAATTGTTATAAACATATTTATACTAGTTTCGCCCTTCTCACATTTGTTGTTTATACATTTCACAGTGGTTACCACACAAAGGTGATAACTTTTTTGCTTAAATAGCTCAAATAGTTAATTTCAAAAGATTTCCATAAAAGTTTAATCAGCACTTGGATTGCCATTAATATATACATTTTCGATTCTTTTCTAAACCATCAGGGGCCGTTATTTTGAATTTTTATTGAAAACGGCTGCTAAAAATACTAAGCTATAAATTTTCAAATTTTTTTATTTGTCATCCGATTTGCATAATTAAATTAAATAAACTTGCCTTAATAGCTTATAATTTCAAGTTTTAGCGGAATCTGTTGAGAAACTTGGCTCCTAGAGGGCTACAAAAATAAAAAAAAAAATGTTTATGTCACCCCCCTGTATGGGGCGATCCCCTTAAACGCTTTAAAATATTTTCTTACACTGAAAATTTCAAGAGGCACCACTTTTGACCTACGTAGAAAATTTCCTCATTCTAGCTTATGTGGTTTGCGAGAAAACTTGTGACGCACGAACAAACGGACGGACGAACGGACGGACAGACAGACAAGTTGCGATTTTATAATTTTTTAGGGTATTGTTAAAAATATTTTACAATATTTAAAAAAAAGTCTAATTTATAAATACTTTCAAGATAAGTCATTTAAAACGTTTCCATGAAAAATATTCATTATTTCAGTTGCTACTAAAATAGCGAATTGCGCTTGCCTCCTGACCTTTGGGCACACGTGATGAAGATGATGTCATACCAGCCAAGTGGTTAGATCTTTTACCACAGCAGACGCGCCGCATGCTTCTTCTTATAAAAGGCCAGACACTCGAAGAGCTCGCTGCTGTAGCTGATGAGGCTCATGGCATAGGACCATCTGTCATGGCGACTTCTCAATTTCGAATTTTAACACCTTCGTCCGGCTATGCATCTCCGCAGCCACTGCCCAATTTGGTAACGCAACTCACGAACATCACTTGCCAGCTCCAATTAACTACGAGAGATCTAGATCAGAAAAGCCGTTCAGTATCACGCAGCAGCCGTAAACCTCAGGCCCGCTCCTCTACACCAGGCCCCAACGAAAGAACGGGGTACTGTTGGTACCACACAAGGCACGGCGGACGCGCTAAGGCACAGCCATTTCAGGAAAACTGAAGAAGCCGGCGATACTTTTGGCGGCCATCACCGGCAACTCTTCAGAAAGCCGCCTTTACGTCTTGGATCGCAATTCCTCGATCCGATTTCTCGTCGACTCAGGATCTGAACTCTCTATCATTCCCAAAAATATTATCAAGAAACCGCTTCAAAAACAGAGTTTGACTCTTACTGCAGCCAACAGAACGCCTATTGCAACCTTCGGAGTGAGACAGCTCAGCTTAAACATTGGTTTATGCCGCTATTTTCAGTGGAGCTTTATGATGGCAAACGTGCAGACGGGAATTTTTGAAGCAGACGCTTTGAAATACCGCTTACTAGATGGCTGAATCAGCCTTTCAGCACCTTGCTCAACTGGTCGTTCCGGAAGTGCACTCTATTATAATTGCTGCACCCAAAATCATGCCTCACGGATCTCTAAGAGAGGTCTATGCAAAGCTTATCGACAATTTCGCTAAAAGCCCTGCTCGCTCTGGAGAGATGTCGCACGCTCCTGATCTACCCGTTCAGCACCACATCGGTACTAGTGGCCCGCCCGGCGGACCACGTCAACTCGCAGGTAAACGACTTAGCGCAGCTAAATAGGAATTCAGCGAATCGTTAGAGCGAAAGATCATCCGCCCCTCAGCGAGTCAGTGGGCCAGTCCTCTTCACACGGTGCACAAGGACATTGGAAGTTGGCGAGCTACTATCGCCAGCTCAACGCAATTACCCGCCCCGACCGTTACCCACTTCCAGTAATAGAGGACTTGCTGCAGGATGCTCAAGGCAAAGTGTTTACGGTCATCGACCTTCACAAAGCCTTTTACCAGATCCCGATGGCACCGGAAGACATTGAAAAGACAGCAGTCACGATGTTTTTTGGGCATGCCACTCGGTCTGAAGAATGCGAATCAAACCATGCAGCGTACAATTAATCATGTCCTCAGAAATCTATCATTCGTGTGCAAATATCAGGACGGTCTTCTCGTCAGCTCAGACAGTCACGAAGTTGCACTCAAGCAACGATCGGAAAAACCCTCGCCTCGGCAGATTCGGCAACTCGATTTTATATCGCAGTTGAATACCCAGCTGGAATACACACCTGGGTAAGAAAACCCTATAGCCAATGCATTCTCGCGCGTGGAAACTGTCTCCGTTTCTGCATCCTGCAACCTCAGCACCATTAGCGCTGAGCAAGATAAAGATGAAAAGCTACCGGACCTATTAGCTATCCCTCGGTTCAAGCTTTGGCGCTTCGAGCTCAACGGATATTCATGGGTTTGCACCCTACTTGAAAGTCTTAATACGCAAACAAACATTCGACGCAGCTCATAATTTATGGAATCTGAGTGGTCGTGCTACTAAGCGCATCGCCTTCAAATATTTTTGGCCAAGCCTTCGTAGAGACATATTTCGGTGGGCCAAGCAGTGCATTCCCCGCCAAAAACCAAAAATTCATCGCCACAAAAGAGCGGAGCTAGGAAATTTCAGCACTGTATCAAAGATTCGACCATATCCATTTGGGCCTGATCAGAGTGCCACTCGCTGAAAATTTTGAACACTGTCTAATTATTATAGAACGCTACAACCGTTGGCCGCAGGCAATACTGGTACGTGATATGACAGCCGCAAACATCGCCCGTGCTCTCGTTAACAATTGAATATCTTGCTTTGGAAAGCCGCTCGAAATTATGACCGATCAGGGCACGCTTTTCTAGGCTGATCTTCATCGTGAACTATCTCGCCTCCTAGGAGCTCATCACATTCATAACACCTCTTACCAGCCCAAATCGAACGGCATGGTAGAGCGTATGCAACGCACGCTCAAGACTTTTCTCAGATGTACATTGTTTGCAGCCCTCGATATTGCTCCAGAAATCTCCTGGCCGAAGGTGCTTCCAACCGGACTCCTTGGTTTGCGAACGACTTTTAAGGAGGACCTTCAGGCCTCGCCAGCAGAACTAGTCTTTGGGACATCACTTTGCATCCCAGGCGAATTCATTGATCCTCATCCTGTTCCCATTTGTACTTCGACAAATTTCGTTACCGACCTCCGCCGCCTGCTCAACGCCATTCGCCCAATCTAAGTTCCAGGCATGTCAACTATCGCCCTTTCGTTTTCAGGGACTTAGCCACTTGCGAATACATTTTCCGCCGAATAGACTCAATCAAAAAGCCACTGGAGTAACTGTACTTCGGTCCTTATCGAGTGATAAAGCCTATCGACGAGCGCACTTTCGTCGTAGACGTCTATGGCATATGGATACAGATATAAGAGATTACAGTGACCTAATAAAGTTCATTTATTAAAAAAAACTTAAAAAAACTACTCACAAAAGAGAAAAAAAAACTTGTTTCTGAATGATTTAAAGGCAACCAAAAATTTGATGCGTTTTTGAAAAGGAAATGAGTCCTTTGAATTCCATTTCTTCCATATATTTTGGGACAACCTAAGCAAGAAGCTCACCGATCTTTAGAGGTACCAGGCAAGGCTTGTATCTCACAATCATTTGAGTATCTTTGGTTGAGTGAATTAATATGGAAGTATTTTGACAAAATCTTTGTTTGGTCACATACGAGTATTTGAAGAAAAGTTATAAATAGCCTTCCTCGTCCCTGATCTGAGACCGTTGCTCAATGGAACACATGGTGAGACTGGCTTCTATCTGACCCACCTGGATGTTTTCAACCTTGCACAAGATTGGTATGTCGTGGTCCCCCGACTTTCGGTTTTGCCCAAGAGAGGAAGACGATATCTGCCACACATTTTTTGGATGCAAAAGATGGGAAAGGCTGCCATGGAACCTCTAAAAAGAAACAGGAGAAATCTTTTCGGATAGTCTAGTCGGGGAGATACTTGTATCGGTTGACAAAAGGAACTTTGTGACACATTATGTTCGGGGAGTCCTTAAAGATAAAAAGAGCTTACAGCAGCTGGGGACGTTAGGGAATCAATTTCCTAGTAATCCCTCTTCCTTCCTCTCCTCCCACGAGTGGAAGAATCACCGAACTTGAAGGCGCCCTGCGGCCCAGCAAAACGAGGCTTAGCCCAAAGTGATGTACCAAATGGTTCCAGGCTGGGTTCTCAGGTTGAAAGGGGTGGTGTTGAGTGGGTAGTCTAGACGTCTTGCGCGTGTGCGAGCCCCACACTCACTGCGTAAATAGCTTTCACCTTACAACCACAAAAAAGAGTCTTCCTACTTACCTGTAAATTTGTTGAAATATTTTCGATATACTTGAGGAAAGTGATGGGCACAATAGGGTAATTGCGGGAGAGATGCCGCATCGGGATAGATGTCGCATTCAAGCCTACTCATATGTATGTTGCTTTTTCTTCGGTAGGTATTCAACCAAAAACGTAGGACAAAAAAATTGGTTGCAGCCGACATGTAACGGGATTTTTTTGTACTGCACTGTGGAAATTTTTCAGTTTGTTACAAGAAGTCAATGCGGAAACAAGTTATCGTGTGTTTTTTCAAGGGTAAGTATTTTATACGATAAATAAGTGTTATAAGAATACGTGTGTGTATTTTCTTTTTGTTTCATTTTTTTCTTAAGTTTGAAATGTGTTGCGGTATTTCTCCCTCACTTCGGGGAGAGGTGCCACAGTTTTTTTTAGAAGATGCTGCATGTTGAATTTGTGTGTGTGTTTTTTAACCGGATATTAAGCATCGTTATGCCCCCTAAATATATCCGCAAGTCTACAAGGGGTAGTTGGACTATGGAGGCGCTGGAAGAAGACCGCAAAAACATTGACGCTGGGATGTCTCTGTGAAAAGCAGAAAAACTATTTCGCGTACCAGCCAGAGAACTTTTGAGACGATTAAAAGAAGGAAATTTTGTTAAGAAGCCTCTTGGCTTTATGGGTAAGTAATTGTTCAGTTAATTTGTTGTAATAGTATGTGAAAAGTATTTTTAAATATTTTTTTATATTATGATTTTTGTATTGCTGAGCTTCAAGGTGTTATTGGAACAGAAAATGAAAGAAAGTTAGCTGCGCACATGAAAAAATGAGCGTCTGTTGGATTTGCCGTTGACAGAGAAGGCAATCGGAGCTTGGAGTTTGAACTGGCAGAGAAATTGAATGAAAAACATAAATTTAACACGATTACAAAAAGCAGGCTATGCATGGTTAGCGTCGTTTTTGGAAAGAAATAGACATTTCATTGAGACAATCTGAAGGATTTTCTCTTTCCCGAGCCCAAGGTATGAATCGATCGGCAGCCGATGGATTTTTTGAAATACTTCAGAAAGTTTTGACAGAAAACAATTCAAAGGACAAACCCGGAAGCATATTCAATATGAATATGTTTCCGGGTTTTCTAAAATCTGAGGAATTCGCGACGTGCCTACATGCGATTGTGCACAGTCAGCGATATGATAGCACGTTCCCTCGAATGATGTTGACTCGTGGAAGCGTGTTTATGTCGCTGCGTGGACATAGATATGCACTTATGCAAAGTCAGCGATATGCTCGTCCATGAAGAATGTTGGAGCGTGGGAGCGGACAATATCGCTGACTTAGTAAGTATAAGTATATTTAAGTCAGAAGTTTTATAATAAAGTTGCCAGTTGCAGGATATAATTAAACAAAGTAGTTTCATTATTGAGAGCTTGGTCATTTCACCCTTGTTCAAAAGAATACCGGTATTGGACCGGAATTCACATTTAAGTAAAGGACAGATTTTGTATCTGTCCTTCATTAAAAAGTTTAGATTTAAAGGGACAGATTTTGTATCTGGCCTTCGGTTAATTCTACAAATTCTTTAACATTGTTTTTTCGGATACAAGCGGCCAAAGAAAAGCCTTTGTTCGCGGTACAAACAATGTCCATGTGGTTACTGCTAAGGAGAAGGGAGAAAATGTTACTTTTGTAGCTTCTTGCCACTTGTTCTCATAATGAAAGGAGTAAACAAAAAAACAGAATTCGTCGATGGGTTACCAAGTGGCTTTCAGGTTCATATGAGCAGAAAGTCTCCCTACATCAAAGCTGAACTGTTTTTAGGGTTTTGTACTAAAATAAAAAAACCCTATTGCAATCACGACCTGAGTCCGTCCATCCATCTGTGTGTCACAGCACTTTTTCTCCGAAACTATGGAAGCTACAGCCATGATACCTTGTGGAAACGTCAGAAGTGGCGACTTCTTGAAAGTTTTGGGAGGTGATCCTTAAAAAAAATTGTTCACCATGGGTATTCGAGAAGGGTGTCGTTGGAAAGTCCTCAATGAGAAAAATTCTGATGCCATGAATCGATGGTTACAGTACAGGGGAGTGGCCCCTGAAAAAAAAAATGCATTGAAGGTAGCCGATATGAGTATCAAATGAAAGGTCTTTATGACAGCTTTTCAAAACAGTTCTTAAACTAACAGTTTATGCTCCATTTGGGGTATGAAAAATATGTTTCCCCCCTCGCCATTGAATAACTGTGATCTAAAAAATCTGAAAAAAATTATTAAGGGAGATATTTATGAATACAATAATAACAAATACCTCAGAAGTCAAAATTCGTTCAACATTGTTAATAATAGTATGCTCTTCGAATTTCGCATTTTCTCCAATAAAATCGTATGGATGCCTTTAAACCCATCCTTACACAAGGTCCAAATACTTTGTACGTTTGATGAAAATCGTATCATATTCATGGTAGTTATATCCATTTCAAATTTCTCCAATTACAACAAATATGACACATTATTTTGGTATTTTATGGACTTTCCATCGAACCAGACACTGCAGTTATGATTTGATCCTCTTGAAATTTTCAGGTAAGATTAGAGGCATATATGCTTTTAGATTTCATTATTTGAGTGATTTTTGTTAGTTGAGAATGGAGTAACAATGGATTTTCTTTAAACGAGCAGATCTCTTTGACATGTTTCTTGATATTTTTCGTTGCTGGTGATTGCATTTTGTAAGTTGAGTACATGAGCGTTCTGACATGAGCGTAGGTCTATCTACACAACTTGTTTAAATGGTTAAAAGAACATTCCACGCTACGTAAACCTGTAGGCAAGACATTTTTATTTTGAAAACCCAACGCCAACAAAACTACTTCAAGCGATTTCACCTCTACCAAAAATTCCAGTGACGATTTTTTCAAGACGCAGGCAGTCAGTAGAGGTTTCAACTTCTTCTTCAACTCCGTCTCCTAGAGAAAAAAATCTACTAAAAGGAAAGTTGAGCCAACTGAAGATCCTAATATAAGCGAGGAAGGCTCCAGGTCCAGATGGTGTTCCAGCTGAGGTGTTGCGGCTCGTCTATCACCATTGTTCTGACTTGCTGCTCAGCACATTCAACGCTTGCCTACGGGACGGGGTTTTCCCGGTACGATGGAAGGTGGCGAGGCTCGTGCTGATCAGTAAGGGGAAGGGAAATCCCGAATCACCGTCTGCATACCACCCGTTATGCATGCTAGACACGGCTGGGAAAGTGCTAGAGAAACTCATCAAGGGAAGACTCATTGACGCGATCCGTGCTGCTGGGGACCTATCTCCTCGGCATTACGGCTTTAGAGCAGGACATTCTACCATTGATGCGATTGCAGAGGTGGTAAACGCGGTCCAAAAGGTGGAGGTATATAGTCGCACCAAGCGAAGGATCGTCCTGTTGGTGACACTCGACGTCAGGAATGCCTTCAACTCCGCTAGATGGGTGGAGATTCTCGATACGCTGGAAAACTCTTTTCAAGTTCCAGAATATCTAATGCGGCTTTTGAGGAACTACCTAAAGGACCGAAGCCTGCTCTACGACACGACACAGGGCCAACGAAGGATGGAAATTACATCGGGTGTTGCCCAGGGATCTATCCTTAGTCCGGACCTGTGGAACGTGTCTTACGACGGGCTACTGAGACTTGAGATACCAGATGAGTCGCGCTTGGTCGGCTATGCGGATGATGTTGCGGCTCTGGTCGCTGAACGCACCGTTGAACAAGCGCAACTTATGTATGCTATGCTAATGCGCCGTGTAAGGGACTGGATGACTGCTCGCGGGGTGAGTTTAGCACTGGAGAAAACCGAAGAGGTCATCTTGACAAAAAAGAGAATCCCTAGAGTAAAGATGATCAGTATTGGCGACTTACGAATCGAATCGAAGCCAGGGGTGAAGTACCTGGGGCTACTGATCGACTCGAAGATGAGTTTCTCTGAGATAATCGGGGCAATGGCTGAGAAGGCTTCTTCGGGAATATCGGTTCTGAGTCAACTTACGGCCAACGTAGGGGGAACCAGCCCATCAAGAAGACGCCTCTTGATGAGTGCTGTAGGGTCAGTACTACTGTACGGAGCAGAGGTATGGGGCGACGCTCTCAGCAAGGAGGTATACCGAAAACGTTTGGCACAGGTACAGAACAGTCACCCTCCTTGCTAGAGAGCGCCGCACTATTTACCTGCGCCGAAACGAGGATGCGAGGGAGATGGTTGTCTGCGAGGAGAGACAGCGCTCCCTCAACGATTAATAGCTGTCTTGGGTCAATTGCACGAAGGGAAGGTGGACTGCGCGCCTCATCCCGGATGTGAGACCGTGGCTAAATCGAAGGCATGGTGAAACTGACGTCTATCTGACCCAGCTTTTGAGCGGGCATGGGCGTTTTCAGTCTTACCTGCACAAGATCGGTAAGTCACTGTCCCCCGATTGTCGGTTTTACTCAGGAGAGGAGCACAATGTCTGTCGCACATTTTTTGCGTGTACAAAACGGGTCAGGCTGCGAGGGGAGACGGGAGAGCACAAATGGAACCAGGGACTCACAGCAGCCGGGGGCGCTGGGGCTAGGGGATTGCTCTTCTGGCCTTTCCTCTTCCCCTCTCCCCTCCCGCTAGGAAAAGGACTCCCCAGCTTGAAGGCGCCCCACGGTGTAACAAAACGAGACCTTGCCCGAAGTAATGTGTCAAACGGTTCAAGGCTGGGTTCTCGTGTTGACAAGGGAGGTGTTTAGTGGGTAGTCCAGTCACGCATGGGAGTCCCACACTCTGTGCATAAATAGCATTCACCTCCCTACCACAACAAAAAATATTTGTGCCGAGTGTTAAGAAAATTATTTTGAAACAACAAAAAAAAAGACTGGCACCTATCCACAAAATGTCAAAAATGGCTACATGAAAACTGTGCACGGTACAAATCACTAATCAGCCTGTGGACGTGAAGAACAACGCAACAAACATGTTTCACGGTCAAAGTAGTTCCTTAAATTAAATGCATTTATCATATCTCTCCCATACATGCAGGGAGAGATGGCACACTTGATATATTTTTCTTGTTTGTTATTTTTTATGAAAATTGTAATTTTTTTATGGTAGAATATAAATCAACTGTTAAGTTTCTTCCATGAATAAAGTTTATTTTACTGAAATAAAAATAAACATTGATTTTTTTAAAAAGGACGGCATCTCTCTTTTGTTGTCATCGTCCCAAAATGACCCCAATTCTTTTATATTATTAACTGACGTTACTCATGAAAACAGATAAAAAGTTGTCGGTTCATACCCTTTGAGATCATGTCTAATATTCAGTGTTAATTTAATACAAAGTAAAGTATGCAATAGTAAAACATAATTTTGATGAAGATTCATGTTTATGACCACAAATACGTTCAAAAGGTAAGTTTTGCATTTCACTTAAATCAACCACAGGGCTCTGGGTATTTTAAATTCATTCACTTCGTTTATTGTCGTTTATAATATGATTTTGTATGGGACGGCGAAAACTAAGTGGAGTTGAGGTTATCAGGTCAGTGGAGCAAATTTATTTGAAGCTTTTCTTTTGCCTATATGTATTCTGTGCTAAGGGGCAGCATTAAATTCCTCTTGAGAGCATCTTAATGAAGTAACAAATTTTACGAAAGAAATTACAGAAGTTCAATTGCCGAGTCCTTGCACAATTTTGAGTTCTAGACAACCACGAAATATTATTTTGGGTTTAAACCTTTAACTAAATTATATCCGTCGTTGATGTATTAAGTTATAACGAAAATAAAATCTGATTTTATTTAAATAGATAAAATCGATACGTACATCCATCTCCTCGACGAGGAGTTTGCTGGCTTTCTATTAACTCGGCCCTCAACCTTTCTGTGCCAGTGTCCACAAGTGACCCCCATCGCAACTGAGAAAGGATCATCATCTTTCCAAGACTTCTACTTTAAATACCACTTTTAAACAGAACAATCCCGCACTATTCTTGAAACATTGTAAATGATTTAAACAACAATATCACTAATTTAACCCGCGGTTCATCCAATACAAATTAAATTATAAAATGTATTTTCCAAAAATTCTCCATCTTCTTTCACATAAACTTCAAAACTGAAGTAGCCTTTCTCAAATCTGCCGCAACACCTTTTGGAAATTGTCGTATGTTGAACATTATTGGAATTCCTATGTACTCGTATTCCTATTCCAAATGTAGAAAATCAGGAAAATAAAAAAAATTAAGGGAATATTTCTATGTGTCATAATTTTCCGTTAAGACGTTGTGATTGCTTGTTCTTGGATGTGCCGTGCTCTATGGCTCTTTGACTTCCCTGTAGACTTTGCTCTCTCTTTTGTTTTCCCTTCGACAACTCCAATGTTTGTTCCACGTCCTTTGGGACATTTTTTCGTCTGTTATTTTTCTGATTATGCTCTTACAACTGCAACCCGCTTCCATTGGCATTTTGAACCATTTTTCTATGTACAATGTAAAAAGTTACATCTCCACCCGTGCACGAGGATACGCTCCGTACGAGAGAAGCATCTCTCTCTCCGAGGATTCTAGGGAAAAATTCAAAAAGCAATCATGAAACGATAACCGTACGTGGTGTGGTGGTTGCGATCAGAGTGGGTTAGAGGGGTTGAAAATATTTCCTTTTTTTTTGTCAATCCTGTTTAAAAAAAAAGAAAGAAAATATTCAACGAATAAGGAGCGGGGATGAAATTTAAAGTGAAAATTTTACATGGTTTATATTTTCCAGGGTGTGGCTTGAATAATGTGATATATTACCATTGTGGGGGATGGATATTAGCCGTGGTTGAATGTGTGTGGAATTTGTTCGGGTAAGGGATGGAATTTTTGTGGAACGTAAATCTTTTCGTTCTGAGTGGTGGCAAATTTTTTAATTGAGAAAGAATTTCGATTTTAATGGTGGTAATGGGGTTTTTTTTGTGAGGGTAAGATGACCAAGGGTCACTCACTTTTGGACTGGTTTTTATTCGGTGCACTGAAGGCTTTCGTTTGTGGTTTATTTATTGTGTAATGGAAGGTGGTAATGCACTTGTAGGGATTAGGGTGAAATGTGTGGTATTATTATGAAGGTCAGGCGTATCTTGTTGCGTTGATTGATAAAATACGCCTTTTATGGTGATGCATTATATACTATGTATTTGAAGCTAATCTTTTTGATATTTCTATTACGGAACTGGAGTTTTAAGTTAACATTGGGCTTTTTTCAATAACGTTAGGGAGAAATATTTAACTTAGTTCAAAGTGATTAAAAAATAAGAAAGATAGAAAGGGAAAGTACAAGATGTGTTATAATAAAAAATTCTTAATTGGTATTCTACCATTTAAGAGCACCAATCAAATAGATGCGTGACTTGTAAAATAAAGAAAATCATTTTGAAGTTGGCATTAAGTATTAAAACGAATATAGTACCAATTCAATGCCATCCCAAAAAAATAGATTCATAATTTTGCTCAATTGAGCTTAATCCATTTTGCTAAACTTATTTCTTATTTTGCTAAGCTTATTTCCCTCATCTTCTTCATGCCACACATTTATTACGAAGCTACAATTTTACACTCCATTTAACCCTGGATAAATATTCTGTGACTCAAACATTTATTCATTTGAATTCATACCTACTTATTTACATATTTATTTCTCTATTGAACAGAATAATTCCAATTACAAAATAAACAGCAGCACAGCCAGGAGAAAGAGGAAAAAACATTCAATAGCAAGACAAATGTAATAAGAACGGTAAAAAAAATACTAGCGTTATGAAGAAGAGTGTTGACATATTTTTTCATAGATTGGACCTAGAGTCTCAGTTGTTGCTAGGAGAAAGTCATTGTTGAAGCCGCTATCTATTAACCAACAACCAAGAACCTTTTCGGAAGATGACAATTTAAATGTACCTGATACTTCACTAGCTGCTCAAAAAGATATGCAGATATAGCCAGCGTTCGTACTACAGCCGAATTGCTGCAATTATGTAGAAACAGTGGAACCTGTTCAATCAATTGTCACTAGGAGCAACTCGCTGTTGAGGCCGCTTCCTATTAATCGGCAATCTGATTTACTTATCGTCAGCCCACCTGGTTCTTTGTCTAACAGCCGGGGAGCGATTCCAAAGCAAATACCACCTCCAATTCAATATTAGAAATCGAGTGACCACGTTCCCTCAACAGATCTCGATTCCCCTGTCATTCGTGCTTCTATACCTTTGAAGAATATCTTCATATCTAGAGTGGCGTACGAAACATCTGTTGAAGACTTAAAGCGTTACGCCAACAAAAAGTTTGAATCATCCGTTAAAGTTTTAAGTTCTCATAAGTTGACTAAGGAAAATTTAACGGACAAAGTAGTTGCATGTCCGTTAAATTTTCCTTAGTCAACTTACGACAACTAAAAACTTTAACGGATGACTCATATCATAGGTGAGAAGGCACTCAGGAGCATGGTACTGACCAAACCAACTTCGGAAAAAATCAATACGGTCCTGAAAATGAGATTCTCTAACTATCTCTAAGCGAAGGCCCGACAGGGGCTGTAGTGCTACAAAGAAGAATAAGAAGTAGTTGCCTCATTTAAATTGGTGATTTCTGCAAATACTGATATTGTCCTGGTTTAGAATTACTAGCCTGCTGGTGTACTAGTTAATCCGTTTGAATTGAGACGAATAAATTTTCGTCGGGCAATAAACGAAATCCCACAGCTCTAGCCACAAGTAATCTTGATGAAAATTCTGATAATCATTATGTTTACTGCACTGTCAAACCTTAATACCGTTCAATGTAACTTATCTTCTCTTAATGAAATGGGTATCTCTATTTTTTAACCAAAATGTACGAGGATTAAGGACCAAGCTTGAGGAACTCTTTATCTCCTATCAACTTAGTAATGATTCCCTTATTTGCTTCTCCGAGACCTGGCTGAATGGAAACATTTTGAGCAGTGAAATGTTTCCTGATCATATTGTATATAGATGTGACCGCAACCGTATTGCTACTAATAAGGCTGATGGTGGTGGAGTTTTGGTTGTAGTTAGCAAAACTCTACCTAGTTCCCTGTGTTCTGATTTCTGTTTTTCTCATACTTTAGAATGTGTTATTGTCAAAATTTCTCTCCCTCATAATACAGAGTTCTTGATTTCGTCTATTTATATTCCCTGTAATTCACCGTTAACTGTTTCTTCTTCTTCTTCTTAGCACTACATCCCCTTTCGGGCCTTTGTTTCCTGCAAATAGCGCCTCCAACTGTCTCGGTCCATTGACCGCGTCCCCCAATTTCGAAATCCGAGCAGCGATGAACTGTCTTCGTCGACCGAGTCAGACCAGAGTTTCCTCGGTTTCCCCACTGGTTTCCAGCCTTCAGTTCTCCAAACAAACATCCTTTTGGGTATCCGTTGTTCGTCCATACGATTTATTTCGCCAGCCCATTGCAGCTTCCGCAGTCTTACAATCGTTGAAACCTCCGGTTCGTCAAAAATTACATACAGCTCATGGTTGTATCGCCATTGGTCCCCGTCTAGCTTCGCTCCGATTATTCGCCTCAGGACCCGTCGCTCAAAGGTATATTTGCGGATGCTTGGGTTAAGGTCCACGTTTCACACCCATAGCATAACACAGGCCTTACCACAGATTTTTATACTTGGAGCTTTGTTTTCCTGTGTATGCAGCTGGTCTTCAAGATCGTCAAAACTGAATTGAATATTTTATTTGCGAGCTGCATTCTTCGGCGTATTTCGTCTCTTTCATTACCCGTTTTCGTTATTTTGGCGCCTAAATGGACAAATTCGCTATCATTTTCGATACTGTATTCGCCAAGTGTAATATTTTGTGTACTTGAGGTATTTTTTTCCTCGACTGCGTCATGAGCTTTGTTTTATTTTCATTGATTTGCAGCCCTACTAGTTTCGCTTCGCTGTCGAGTTTCAGGAAGAGTTTTTTGGCAGTTGTTAATGACCGTGATAAAATTTTTATGTCATCCGCATAGACTACTACTTGGCTCGATTTGTACAGTAATGTACCTCACGTATCGATAGGAAGCTTCATTATGACGTACTCCAGAGCCATATTGAATAGTAATGGGCTCAGCCCATCTCCCTGCTTTAGTCCGATATTTGTGTCAAAGGTATCGGTGAGTTTGTTATTGATGCGGACTTGGGAGGTCGTCAACGTCATTGTCATTATGGTATGACGGACCAATTTGGTTGGGATGCCAAAACAAAGCATTATTTGGTACAGTACGTTACGATCAATACTGTCGTATGCTTGCTTAAAGTCAACAAAAATTTGGTGAACGTCTATGTTGAACTTCCAGCACTTTTCAAGTACCTGCTTGACTGTAAACAATTGGTCTATCGTCGATCTGCCTGCTCTAAAACCACCTTGATACTCCCCAATAATACTGTTGGTGTATGATCCGATTTTATTTTCTAAGATCTTTGAAAATATTTTGTACGTCATACAAAGTAGTGATATGTCTCTATATTTTTCGCACTGTAACTTGTCACCTTTTTTGTGGATAGGGAGTATAATTGATTGGCTTCACTCTTTCGGCATATGTTCTTGTTGCCAAATGTGCTGGATGACTTTGTGAATAGCTTGATGAGCACTACTACCACCATATTTGATGAGCTCCACTAGAATCTCATCAATACCCGGCGTTTTATTATTCTTTTGGGCTTTGATGGCGGAACAAGCTTCATCCAGAATTGGTGGGGCCAATGAACGCTCTCTGCAGACATCTCTAGGCTCCAATGCTCTGGAGCTGTGCGGAGGATAAAGGATGTTCTTAAAATATGATGCCCATCTTTCCTTAATCTTGGTTTCATTAGCGTTAACTGTTTATGAGACGTTTTGTGATGATCTATCCCCTCATCCAGTTTCGCAACACCCTCACGCCAAAATATCGGTTTGCGGGGATTTTAACATACCATACGTGCAAGAATTATCCTACTCTTTCTATCTCGTCAGTTAATCCTTTTTGTATAACTCTATCGTCTTTCCTATCTCATTGCTCCTTTTCTTAATTTAATCATATCCGCAATCCTAATGGTCGTCTCCTTGACCTTGTTCTTTCAAATGTTCCAGTTAGCTACTTATCCGTATCTCAAGCCGTACATCAGTATGTTCATCCTGATTGGCACCATCCTTCTTTAACTATAGATCTTATAGTCGATGAAATTAAAATTAACAAGCCTCACCCTACTCCAAAACTTAACTATTTTAAAGCTAACTATGAAGCTATTAATACAGAATTACTTTCAGCCAACTGGATAGATTTCTTTAGAGGCCAAAATTATGAGGTGGCTTTACATAAAATTTATACACACACACACACATATATATATATATATATATATATATATATATATATATATATATATATATATATATATATATATATATATAGTCTTATTCGCTATTTTACGCCTCTTTAGACATCCAGTAAAGCAAATCAAAAACCTTGGTTTACAAAGCGAGTGCTTAGTACCCTACGAGCAAAAGATAAGGCACATTGTGTCTATAAAAAACTCGGAACTATTGAAGCAAGATCTAATTTTAGCAGACTGCGTGCTATTGCCAAAAAAGAAATCAAATATGCTCTGAAGACTTATTTCAGTAGTCTAGATAGCTCTCATGTGGCTAATAATACAAAGCCTTTTTGGTCTTATATTAGGTCGCTGAAATCCTCTTCTTCCAGGCCTAGTAAGGTCCGTTGAAATGGTGCAGAGGTTTCTTCTCCTCAAGAAGTTACTGACTCATTTGCCCAATTTTTCTCTTCGACTTTTTCTCCTCCCGTTGCAGCTGTGCATCCTGTTGTCTTACCTTATCATCTTCCCTTCCCAATGTCCGTTATTTGTACAGATGCATCTTAAGTCGAATCTTTTGTCAATGCTTTTGATCCTAATATCAGCCCTGGGCCAAATGGTTTGCCAAACATATTTGTAAAGTCGTTAGCCTCATCGCTTGGTTTTCCATTATCTCTCCTCTTCAATTTGAGTTTGGGTACTGGTACTTTCCCTAAACCTTGGAAAACAGCGAACATTGTGATTATTTTTAAAAGCGGTGATTCTACGTCAGTTTCCAATTATCGCCCTATTTCCTTACTTTCCTGCTTTCCAAAGTTACTTGAACGGCTGGTTCATAATCGATTCCCAAACTCACTAGCTCCTAATATTTCTCCAGAGCAGCATGGCTTTCTCAAAGGATACTCCACTATCTCAAATTTAATGGAGTTCACAAACAGTATTGCAAGAGCTTTGGACAACCAACTCTAAGTTGATGTAATTTTCACAGATTTCTCTAGGGACTTTGACACTGCGAATCATTTTCTTCTTGGTCTTAAGCTTGAAGCTCTCGGCATCTCGGGTGCTCTTCTATCTTGGATGTCATCTTATCTATCGTATCGTCCCTGTCGAGTAAGTCTCTCTAGTACTACGTCTAGTCCTTTTTATCCTTCATCTGGTGTTCCACAAGGTTCAATTCTTGGCCCTCTTCTCTTTCTGTTGTCCATAAATGATCTCCCCTTTGTAATTAATTCCTCTTGCCTCTTGTATGCTGATGACTTCAAAGTATTTCAAGCAGTCAAATCCCATTTAGGCAGTCAGCTCCTCCAAACTGATCTGAATGCTCTAAATAAATTGTGTGCTTCAAACTATTTATGTCTTAACATTACTAAATGTCATAAAATTATGAATTTTAATTATATATTAAATAAAAGTTTGCTCTCTGAAGTGTTCAGTCATAAAGACATTGGAGTAACTTTTGACCCAAAACTCAAATTTGATGCACATATTTTAAATGTGATTACCAAGGCGTCTAGAGTTTCCGGGTTTATCCTTGGGCATGTACATAAATTCAACAGCATCTCATCTTCTATTCGCCTATTTGTTTGTTTTGTTCACCCTTTGCTTGAATACTGTTCTGTTATCTGGTCCCCCCGATATTCCTATCTTGTGTCCAAAGAAAGTTTACGCGTTTTCTTTTCTCTTCCAGCTCTAATATCCCGACGAACTTATTTAGACCAATGTTTTTTGTATAAACTCTGCTACCATCGAGTCCCGTTAAATATTTTTTCTGAGCTGCGTTTCCGACAGACATCTCGTTCTTCTCGGATGAGCTCTTTTTTCGTTATCCCATATGATAGCACTGATTTATATTTCCATTCACCAATTTTAAGAATAATCTGGAGCTTGGTCTTTTCCCCTCTTCTTACATAGCATTTAAGAAAAAACTAAGAGACTTTTTCTTCTTCTTCTTAGCACTACAGCCCCCTTCGGGCCTTCGCTTCCTGCAAACAGCGCCTCCAACTGTCTCGATCCGTTGACCGCGTCTTCTAATTCCGAAATCCGAGCAGCGATGAACTGTCTTCGTCAACCGAGTCAGACCAGCGTTTCCTCGGTTTTCCCACTGGGCTCCAGCCTTCAGTTCGCCCAACAAGTACCTTCTTGGGTATCCGTTGTTCGTCCATACGATTCATGTGTCCAGCCCATTGCAGCTTCCGTAGTCTTACAATCCTTGAGACCTCCGGTTCGTCAAAAATTTCATACAGCTCATGGTTGTATCGAATTCTTATTTGTCCCCGCCAAGCTTTGCTCCGATTATTCGCCTCAGGACCTTCCGCTCAAAGGCGTTCAATATATTTGCGGATGCTTGGATTAGGGTCCATGTTTCACACCCATAGCATAATACAGGTCTTATCGCAGATTTATATACTTGGAGCTTTGTTTTCCTGTGCATGCAGCTGGTCTTCAAGATCGTCAAAACTGAATAAAATATCTTCGTCTTCGTTATTTTGGTGCTTAGATACACAAATTCGCTCACATTTTCAATACTGCATTCACCAAGTGTAATAATTTGCGTGCTTGAGGTATTTTTCCTCGACGGCGTCATGAGCTTTGTTTTATTTTCATTGATTTGTAAACCTTACTAGTTGTACTTCGCTGTCGAGTTGTAGGAAGAGTTCTTTGGCAGTTGTTAATGACCGTGACAAAATGTTGATGTCGTCTGCATAGGCTACTGCTTGGCTCGACTTGTATAGTTATGTACCTCGCGTATCGACAGGTAGCTTCCTTATGACGGACGCCAGAGCCAAATTGAATAGCAATGGGGCCAGCCCATCTTCCTGTTTTAGTCCGATTTTTGTGTCGAAGGCATCGGTGAGTTGGTTATTGATGCGGACTTGGGAGGCTTTCGATGTCATTGTTATTTTGGTAAGACAGACTAGTTTGGCTGGGATGCCAAAGCAAAACATTATCTGGAACAGTATTTTATGATCAATACTGTCGTATACTTGCTTAAAGCCAACGAAAATTTCGTGTGCGTCTATGTTTATCACCCAGCATTTTTCAAGATTGATTGACTGTGAACAATTGGTCTGTTGTCGATCTACTTGCTCTAAAACGACCTTGACACTCCCCAATAATACTGTTAGCGTTTGATCCGATTTTATTTTTGAAAATATTTTGTACGTCATACAAAGCAATGATACGCCTCTAAAGTTTTCGCACTGTAGCTTGTCACCTTTTTTGTGGATAGGGAATATAATTGATTGGTTCCATTCTTTCGGCATATGTTCGTGTTTCCAAATGCGCTGGATGACTTTATGAATGGCTGCCACCATAATTGATGAACTCCATGGAATCTCAACGATGCCCGAAGCTTTATTATTCTTTTGGGCTTTGATGATGGAACAAACTTTATCAAGAGTTGGTCGGGCCGATGGAAGCTCTCCGTAGACGTCTATAGGCTCCAATTTTCTGGAGCTGTGCGGAGGATTAAGGAGGTTTTTGAAATATGATGCCAATCTTCACTTTATCTTGGTCTCATCAGCAATTATATTGCCGATGTCATCGCGACAGAGCATGGTTTTGGGCTGATAATCTCGTTTCAGGCCTTTCACTACTTTGTATGCTTGTCTTGGGTTGTTGCTCGCTAAAATTACATCTATACTTCTCAATTGGTCGTCATATTATTTTCTTTTCTTAATCTTCTAATATTTTCATCGTGTTCCTTCTTTGTCCTGGTTTTCGTACCTACGTATTCTTCGCACGCCTGATTCTTTTTGTCGAACGCATTCTGGCACTCATCATTGAGCCAATCATTTCCCTTGCACCGGGCTTGATGTCCGATCGTCTGTTTAACCACGGTCTTAATAGCCGCTTTCACTTCCATCCAGAGCTCGTTGCTTGTTTTTAATGATGTGTCCGATAAGATGGGAGCCAGCTGGTTGTCGAGGGTCTTCGTGAAATTTTTGGCCACAGACACCGTTTGGAGCCTTTTGATGTCAAATTTTTCCAGCGGCCTGGTCTTTGCTGAATATGCCTTTACATACAACATCGATATGTTAATTTGATCAACTAATGATCTGAATTACAATTGGCTCCTCGATATGTACGGACGAGGCCCAACGTTATTGGATCAGAACATGGTCAATCTGATTTTGTTTGTTGCCATATGGTTATACTTAGGTCATTTCATAAATGCGGCGATGTGGGAAGCAAGTCAAACGCATGATTAGATTTCTGTTATATGCAATGTCAATCAGGCGCTGGCCGTCGTCATTTGTTTCATCATGGAGGCTATTCCTGCAGTTGCTCCCCGATGAGATAACCCATTGCCAAAATTAGCGTTGAGATCAACCAAAATTATTTTTGTGTCACTTGTAGGTAATGAGTTGACTTGTCTTCCTAGGTGATTTTAAAACGTTTCCTTCGTTTCTTCGTCCTTTTCTTTGGTCGGGGCGTGAACAATTTTGAAGAATTTTGCTTTGATACGGATCGCACCCAACCGTTCGTTTATTGCCTTAAAATCAATGACGTAGGATTTGAGCTCCCTATCCATAATGAAGGCCACTCCGAATTCTCGTTTCCCAGCAGGCCTCCCACTTTTGCAATATTGGGTGGGATCAGAAGTCTTGAATATCATTTCCAGTCCAGTTCATTTCCTGGATTGCCAGTAATTTTAATTGATATTGACCGGCCTGTTGTAAAAGGTCCTTAGCAGCGCCAGGGTAATTGAGCGATCTGACATTCCAGGATTCAATGCCATAATAGTTTCTTCGTTTGCGAGGTCGTTGCCGTGAGTCCAAACCATTCCGAGGCTCATTTGCAGGTTTCGAAACATTTTAAGGTTTTCCAGAAATGGGGAGTTAGCCCATCGCCCAACCTCCATTCCGGCGGCATGGTTATTACGATAATTCCGTTATCAGGCGCGGAAGATTAGCCTTCACCCTCTTATGTATCCACAAAGGAGATGTAAGTAGGATTTAGTAGCAGAGCTGTAGATGTATTTACAGTTATTAGCATCTCTTGGCAATCAATGTCCCATTATTGGAGAACCAGTGAACCCAATGTGCGACGCCTCGAGCATTTACTACCATTTAATTGGGGTTTGGGATGAGAAATCATGGAAGCTGTGGGCTGGGTAAACAAGAGGTTCCCTCTTCTTTTCTCAAACGGGCTTGGGAGTTCAATCAGCACTTACTGCTGAAGTTATCTATTGAGAAACAGTGAGAACTTAGCTGCGCACATTATAACATAAATTTTACATGGCACTCAAATATGAATGAGTAAAGTTACATACTCAGCTTTTTTCCTTTGAAGTTGATTTCCTCATTGAAGACTGGGCAGCTGCCCTTCTACATTTGATAAAGAAAAAACCAAAGAAAAGGAGATGAAGAAGGACTCAGCTTAATCAAGCCTGTCCTTATATATCACGAAGAACAGATTTTAAAATCAAATGGGAAGAAATAAACGATAATTATTTTTTATTGTTCTTCTTCTTCTTCTTCGTAGCACTACAGCCCCTCTTGAGCCTTCGCTTCCTGCAGATAGTGCCTCCAACTGTCCCGATCCACTGACCACGTCCTTCAATTTCAAAATCCGGGCAGTGATGAACTTTCTTCGTCGACCGAGTCAGACCAGCATTTCCTCGGTTTCCCCACTGGTCTCCGGCCTTCAACTCTGTCTACGAATATCTTTTTGAGTATCCAGTTTGACAATGTTTGAGACCTCAGGCTCGTCGAAAATTCATATAGCCCATGGTTGTATCGAATTTGCCATTAGTCTCCGTCTAGTTTCGGTCCGATTATTCGCCTTAGGACCCATCGCTCAAAGGTGTTCAATATATTTGCGGATGCTTGGGTTAGGGTCCATGTTTCACACCCATAGCATAACACAGGTATTATCACAGAGCTTTGTTTTCCTGTCAGCTTGTCATCAAGATCGTCAGTCTGAATAAAATATTTTATTTGCGAGCTGCATTCTTCGGCGTATTTCGTCGTTTTTATTGTTATAACACCTTATTTATTCTAAAAACTTTTTATATAATCTTTACAGCTTTACAAATGTGCTAACATAAATATTCTTCTGCATACATTGGAAATGGCTATAACTCACGTGATTATGATTGGATATCCATAAAATTTTAGTACAATTTGCGTTCTTATGGACCTTCTGATGTACAATAACATTTTGAATTTAGATTCTAAGAGTTTTAACCAAGACCTTTCATTTGATACCCCATTCGACTACCTTTGATTAAAAAAAATTTAAGGGCTACTTCATAATTAGCAGGAACCCTTTAAAAAATTTTGAAATGTTTGGTAAGATTTAAACTTTTGAGAAACCACCACTTCTGACCTTTTCACAAAATTTGAGCTTTCTAGCATCTATAGTTTCTGAGGAAACTTGCTGTGACGCACGAACAGAGGGACAGACAGACGGACGGACGGACAGACAGGTCGCGAAACCATTGTCTTTGTTAAAAAAAATTTTTTTTACACTGAATTAAAAAGCACAAAATAATGACGGCAAATCTTATTGAATAGAGTCTTTAAATCAATCATCAAATCTCGCAATGTGATCTTTATGGTGCCCATAATTGTCCATCCGAGAGCACCGCCCCGCAAATTATGGACAGATTGCAAACCATATGCTGTTTGAATGATGCAATGACATTATCCCGGAAAAGAAGTAACGTCTTGAAGAAAATATCGCTCGTATAATGCAAAGTGTTCAAAATTATCATGACTATACAGTCACGAAGCTTTCTATAAGTTGCGCTAATTGATGACTGGCTAGTTTTGTAGTGCTGGATCGTTTGACAATTTTAACGTTTTGCCAGATCATACTTTGGTTAATGATGAAGTTTGCTCATTTTATAGCTAACACTTTGGTGAGTTCTGTACAAGCAAAAAAAAACCCCTATGTACATATTCCCTGATAGCATTCAACTTCTCGTTACCAAAGGTAATAAATAAAACTTACAATGTGGGTTATTAAATACTACCAGCATATTATTGTATGTACTACGAAACCGTTAAATTTCGTATCGAAAATCGCACCAAAAATATATTCCTTCCCTTTTTCAATAAACCCTATTACCTAATTTCTTGTAAAAATACACCCAATTTAAGCTGCGAAATATAAAACTCGCAGCACAATTCACCCTTACAGAATCGGAAATTTTTTTTTATTCATCTATTCAAATTTCTACAGAAACAAGTAAAATTTCACCCCAAAAAACACTAGCTATCAACAATGCCACTATCTTGACCCCTTCCTTACATACAACTGAACCAATCATCCTTGAAAAATCGCGCCACCATTGAAATTTTTACGTACCGACACGTTGAAAAAAAAAATCTCAAAAACGTGAGAAAGTTCGTTAGAAAAAAGTCTTCTGTATACCAAATTGATCATAAAATTAGAATTTCATTCTAAAAGAAAAAGAGAAAAAAACACACAAAATGCCAATTCCATTGCATTCACATTACACAAGAATTGATAGAAAATCCTTGAATATAAAAAGTATCCTTAGAAATTCAATTTTTACTGATTTTTCGTTATTATCCTCCGAAAAAATGGAATCAAGAAAACACTCGAAGACGACCAAATTACCGAACAACCCCTGGTTGATGAGTATGATTTTTTCCCTGTTTCAGTTAACATGTTTGTAAGTGGAAAATGTCTGTGTACATTTTTTTCTAAAATTTTACAATCAATCCTAGATGAAAACTATTGGAAAAAAATCAGCGCATTTACGTTATATTCGGAAAAAATGAATTTCCTTTAAAAAGTAGATTGTTTTGTATTAGGGGATGGAAAAAAATCATCATTTCATTGCTTCAAGGGAGATCAGGTATGAGTATGAGTGCTTTCTGACAAGAACCCATTTGGTTGTCAAATTTTTGAATTTTTTTGGAAACTCAATTTTTTTTCTATTCCTTGCAAACTAAATCCGGTGATATTAATCAGGTCATCGGGTTTATATTTTTTCACTTCACGCTCATCACAATTTGTGTTTGATTTTGAAAGGAAAACTCGTTTTTTCGCCAAAAATACCCTTTTTCGGATTGTATTATGTGCACCTTTGTAGGGAAAATCGGTGAAGGTTGAATGGATGAATGAATGATGAAGGGAAATATGAGATCACCAAAGGGGGTATAATGGATTTGTATAGAATACCTGCAGTTTCATTATGTAATTTTCGTCTGGGTAGAAATTGAATAATATGAGAAATAATTATGATTGGAAAGTAGGTCAGATGAAGTATTCTGTTGAAAGATGGATACGGTCTTAAAATTGTATTCATATTCCTTGGATTCAATATGAAGCTTCTTGTAATGAGGTTATAATGAAAATATTCTATTATTATTCATAGAAAGTTATGCCATTGCTTCTCCTTATTTAAGGAATAAGTAATTGATTAAAGACGTACGATCCAGGGCAACAATACGCAAGAATAAATATGAGCATGTTACACAATTTTTTCTAGTTCTTCCGCTTTCCCTGCTTACCCCGTTGTTGATGTTGCAGTTTTAACAACGGACATCAAAAGACCTCAGCAAGACCTTTCATTTGATACCCTGCTCCACTATGTTCGGTCAAAAAACAACTTTTGTGGGACACATCGTTACATAAGGGGACCTTCCTTGAAAACTTTTGAAATTTTTTTAACCATCAAACTTTCATTAAATAGAAACTTCTGGGCTGCTTACACGATTTGATGCTCCTAGCTTCTATAGTTTCTGAGAAAAATTGATGCGACGCACAGCATGCAGACGGACGGACAGACAGGTATTGATATTAATAGAATATTGTAAAGAAATTTTTTACAAAATCCTAAAAGCAACAAAACTGTCGAAAAACCAAGTACTTTAACTTCATCAAAATGATGAAAATTATACCTTGCATAACTTGGGCCTAGCTAGCATTTTTTTTGGATTCTGGTCCGGTTGGGAGGGGTGCGTGGGGGAACCGCCACCACCAGGAAGGCAAATAATATCAAATTAGAATTGGGCAAATGTACTAAATAATTGTGTAAATTGAACTAAGCTAGTTACGCAATCAGAATCGCACGAGAAAGCTGTTCCGTTAAGTAAACGGTTGAAACTGCCTCATGTGTATGATTTATTTTAGGGTGGGATAGGATAGTGGATCAATAAGAGTACTTTTGCCTTGTGATCTGTAGAATGTAGTATCAATTTCAGCTCAAGTCCTTGAGTGGGTGTAAATTTAAGTGTATAAATGTTTGAATATATGAATATTAAACCAATATCAAATAAAATGGAAAATTGTAGTCTTACAATAAAGTTGTGGTGTGAGGAGAGATAGGAGAAGAATTGGGTTTATTTATATCTTTCTTTATTTTTATTTTACAGATTTTATCCACTTTCCAAAAAGAGTCAACTATGGCCCTGCTAAGAGAAAAAGTAAATGAAATAGTAAAACAAAAAATAAAAACAAAACAATAAAGAATAGTTAAGAAGAAGAGATTTTGTTAGTATACAACGAAAAATATGCGTTTAACTAAATAGACTGTGCACAGATACACTTTAGCCCATTAGCCGTGCTCGTTTAGTCTGAGAGCGACAAGCAACGAGTGCAAATCACGCTTCGCGCTTTTAAATTTTAGTCACATAAATGTATTATTTTCTTTTCATTTTAATGTATTGTTTTACGCTACGTGTTTTACTTTTATAATAAAATCAAGCGTCATTCAAATAGAACATAAAACATCAATTACGCCTACAGGTTATGGGCTCAGACATTCGATACACAATTGAAAGATGATGTGAAAGAACAATTAAAAGACGAAGTGATAGAACAATTAAAAGACAAATTGAATGAACATTTAAAAGTGCAGCGTTAGCATTACAGTAAAGACTAAAATGACACTCGTGTGTGAACGGCTCCAATTCAACTATCATACCGTCTCCGTCCCGGGAAAACCTTAGCAGGCCTCGGTGTACGTTCGAAGTTCGCACCATTGGGTTGGTGGTGTGGGTTCGGTTGAGACGGACTCCCGATTAGCGTTGGTTTGGCTCTGAACACTTGTCCCCATAAGGGCATGGCTTCCCTGCTCTGCAAAGATAACCATGCGACCAAAAAGGCGACTACACACACGAACGAAGATAGCGGCTCCGAGGTGGGACTCAATAAATCTTGAGCAACATAAACACTTGAAAAAGATAAAAAAAACCCAAAAAAAGAAATAAAAAATAATAACAACGACGACGCAACCAGCGGTTGCAGCGACGATATTAAGAAAGCATCGGGAGCGGTACTAACGATGACTAAAATGACGAATAATACAATGACAGTGAAGACGGGCAAAAAACATTCGGACGCAGCGAAAATATTATGCGAAAGCCAGAGCGTCTTACAAAGGAAAAGCGGGAAACTCTGCAGGACATCGAGAATTCGATGGTCGCTGCTGCGATCGTTACCAAAACGACCGATGTAAGGGTCATAAATCCTGACAAAACAAAGAACCGTCCTGAAGCCAACGAGGAGATTACGGCAGGAAAAGAAACGAGTGACCAGACAAATTAAGCGATGTTGTGTGATCACATCGCCAACGTCGAAAATGTGGCGGAAGTACTGTATTCGGAAACGGAAAGTGGTAACCTCTCCCAAGGATGGTCGCAAAGTACAATTGTCGCCCAGCGACATGAAGAAGAAAGGCTATCCCGAAAAGCGGGAGATGTTCTGAAAAGAATACAATCTGCAGGCAGCTCCCTCAACAACAGCAAAGCAGTAGAGAATGGGCTCCTTGAACTAGAGGAGCTCCTACGCCGCATAGGGCATTATTGGAGGAGCTGGTTAAAGGCGGAAGACGAGCAGAAGGCGAAAGAAGCGCTGGGGGTGAAATCGAAAGGCTACATGCAGATAGCTCCAACATTGAAAATCAATAAAAGAATGGCGTCTAGCCCAATCCAAAGAGATCGGGATAAGAGAAGGAAGGAAGAGGCACTTTATGGGCGTGGAGCATCAGATCACGGCTTCCAAACGGTGCTTACAAAAGGGGCGGAGAATGCCGCTACGAAACTCCTCCAAAAAGCGCCAGGAAGTAAAGTTTGCACGGATGCCCAACAAGAAAAAAGACCCGATGCAAAATAGGAGAGATAGAAGCCCAGACAAAACCCCGGCAGCAGGTACTACTCGTAAAACCCCATGATGGCCGATCCTACGCGGAGATACTGCGGGACATCAGGTGAAACGTAAGGCCCAAAGACAGTAACACTACCATTAAAGCAGTACGACCAGCGGTCGGGCCACATACTGGTCGAATTCGGAGCAGAGGCCGACAATAAGGAAGCATTCTGTGACGCAGTAAAGAAAGTCCTCGGCAAAAGCGCAACTATAGCCTTGCTTGAACCGATAGCAACGATCGAAATAAGAGACATTGACTGCATCACGGATATGGTCGAGGTAGAAGAGGCCATCAAAAGGGAGTTCCCTAGCGTGGGAAGGATCAAAGCGAGACTGACACCAGAAAACAACAGGGGACAACGCATGGCCATAGTTGACTTGACCGAAAAGGCTGCCGAACAATTCCCGTACAAGGGCAAATTATAAAAAGGATGGGTTGTCTGTAGGATACGGCGAAGAGCAACAGCTCTTTAATGTTTCAAATGCCTTGGCTATGGTTACACTACACAAGTATGCAAAGGACCCGATAGGAGTTCCCTATCTTACAAATCCGGTGGATTGGGACATAAAAAAAAGAGTGTACGTAGGACGCACACTGTATTCTTTGCATGGATGGTGACCCAAGACCTGATTTTGGACACGTCTTGGGATCAGGAAAATACCGGGTTTTCCAGGAAGTCCTAGGCAAGGCAAAATCAGAACTTAAATGACCCGCATCCTGCAGCTAAACCTACACTGCAGTTCAACCGCCCAAAATCTGCTTGAGCAGTTTGCGAGGGACATGAAAGCCGACTTCTTGCTGCTGAGTGAGCAACACCATGATAAAAGTCCTGCATAATGGTATCCTGACGAATCTGGTATTTCAGCCATCTGGGTTCGGAACAGTGATTTCCAAGCGGAATGTTGTGGTTTCGTGTGGGTTTGGTGCTCAGGGATCACCTTGTTTAATGTGTACCTAACCCCGAATAAATCGATATCAGCTTTCCAAGCCAAGCTTAATGCTCGGGAGGGTGCTGTTTCGAACGCATAGGGAAACGTGCTCGTTGGGGGAGACTTCAACGCAAAAGCAATCGGATGGGGAATGCCTCAAACAGATCCGCGGGGAAAACAAATCCTGAAAATGGCGGCCAGGACAGCGCTCGTCGTACTAAATATCGGAAATATGCCAACTTTCTGCAGTATTGGCTGTGAGGATACCATACCGGACGTTACAATCGCCTCGGAGTCCTTAGTACGGAGGGTACACAATTGGAAAGTATTAGAGGACTACTCAGCCAGTTATTTATTTGTTATTATTCGGTCTATGGATTACAATATCTTACAGACTATACAAAAATATCATAACTGATACATAAATTAATTAAACAAAGCAAACAGATTTATTTTAAAACGGTATTCGTTTAAATTAAAATCAAGATCGTTTGCAAAGTTATTACAAAGATGAATGCATCTATTGATAGGCTCATTAGCCGCATAATTAGTTTTATGAATTTTAATGTCGAAAAGTCTATTAGTCCTCAGTGATCTAGGAGGCTCATAAAAAACGAAACGATCTCGTAGTTCACTACAATTTATTTTACCTGAAAGAATATTATAAACGAATAATAGAGAATAAGAGGTTCGTCTGTCAGTTAAAGATTGCAAACCAAGAAGCTTACGCCGAGCATCATAAGCTGGGAGATCATTGGACATCTTTTTGAGAGCGTATCTAGTTAAATTCCTTTGAACTTGTTGAACCCGATTCGAATATTTAACAACAAAAGGGTTCCAAATGATGGAACAATATTCAATGACGCTGCGAACCAATGCTACATAAAGTGATTTGATTGTCATTGGGTCCTTAAAGTTTTGCGTGTTTCTCTTTATGAACCCGATTATAGCATAAGATTTCGAAATAATATAATCAACGTGAAAGTTAAAACTAAAATTAGATTGGAATAATACTCGTACACCTAAGTCTTTCATTTCTTGCTAGCGTATTAATGCGTTATCCCCGGGCATGTAATTATAGGAAAAAGCCTTTATGGTTTTAGAAAATGTTACAACAGAGCACTTGTTGAAATTTAGAGTAAGATTATTAAGAGTACACCAATCAAGGAAACGCGTTAGGTCACTCTGAAGTTTTTGGCAATCAGATGATTGTCCAATTTTAAGGAAGAGTTTCACATCATCAGCAAACATTAAACGTTTGGAGAATTTAAAACAATTTGGTAAATCATTAATGAAAATCAGAAAAAGGAGTGGCCCACAATGTGTGCCTTGAGGAATGCCAGAGGTGGCATCTATCAAAATCTCAGAAGTTGTTTTACCTATTTTCACGACAAGTTTTCTGTTAACTAAAAAGCTTTTTATAAATCTAAGCCAAACATCAGACAAGCCCAATTTACTTGATTTTAAAAGTAGGATATTGTGATCAACTTTATCAAAGGCTTTGAAGAAATCAGTATAGACAACGTCTAATTGCATATAGCATTCTAATGCATCAACAAAGTCGCCTGAGATTAATGCCAAATTAGTATAAGTTGACTTTCCCGGCAAGAATCCATGTTGCCAGTCACATATTGCATTTTTAACGTGATCAAATAATTTGTTCTTAATTATATGATCAAATAATTTCGGAAAAGTACATTGTTTGACAATGGCTCTATTAGTTATGATATTACGGTCACCAGATTTGAAAATCGGAATAACATAACAAGTTTTCCAAGACTCTAAGAAAATACCTGATTTAAAGCAAAGATTGAACAGAAAAGCAATGGGCTTAACTATAACGTCAGCACAACGTTTAAAAAATATTGGGGGGAAGTCACCACGTTCAAACTTAAAACTAGGTTTTAAATTTGATATAGCGCAAAGTAAATCCTCAGTAGAAACATCAACATTGTCTAAGATACCGACGTTAGGATAGTCAAAACTAGCTATTGAATTAGTGGAAGACAACCCATCATAGTTTTCATAAACAGTCTGAAAAAACCTAGCAAAAAGATTACATGACTCAAGTGAATTATTAGACTTATCGCCATTAAAATCCATGCTCGACGGAAATCCATTTGTTTTGCGATTAGAATTGATATGATGCCAAAAAGATGAAAGATTTGCCTTCAAATCACTCTCAATCTTAAATAAGTACTGATTGTATAGAAAATTGTGTAAATAATTGAATTCGTTTCGTTTTTGAAAAAAGTATAATCTATCTTCCTCAGAGTTTGATCTTTTAAATTTTTTGACTGCTTTGTTTTTTACATTTTTTAAGTTGGCTAAGTGTGAATTAAACCAAGGAGGTTTATTCCTTAATACTTTATGTTTTTTTAGGGACAAAATTTGAAATGGCATGAGAAAACTTATCGCAAATAAATTTGTAAGCATCATTTGGGTCATCGAATGAATCTAAAACCGACCAGTCAACGGTTTTAAACATTTCAATAATCTTTTCAAACTTTGCTTTTGAAAAATCAAGTTGATCAAAAATATCATCATCGCTAGTTTCATCAAATTTATATAACTCGAATTTTACTGTAAGTGCTGTGTGGATATTGGTGATAAGTTGCGCTCGCAAGAACATTTTAAATCATTTGTAATATATATTAAATCCAAGATTCTATGTAATTCATTTGCAGTACTATTGATCTGCTGAAAATCATTAGATAAGAAATAGCCCATTACCATGGATTCAATATCTGATTTAATATTTAGAGGCAATAAAATTCCATCATCATGAGCCCATAATACATTACCTAAATTAAAGTCCCCAAGAACAATACAATAAATATTTAAATCTAATGAATTAACTACAAACTCTAAGTTGTCCAAATGATTCTTGTATACACTTATATGACTGTTTGGAGGAATATAAGAAACACAAACAATTACGGCAAGCTTTTCATTGAAATTTAGACGAACGTAAAGTTGTTCAACGGTAGCATTATTTCTATGTAGCTGAACGATTGAACTATTGAGATCAGCTCGCACGGCAATTAAAACACCTCCACCTCTCACGAGTCCAGTAGCAAGTGGGCAACGATCGCAACGATAGACATGGTAATAACTACTAAAAATTTCTGCAGTCAAAATACTATCGTGAAGCCATGTTTCGGTCAGACCAATAATATCATATTCACGCAGATGCGAAGCGAGTAATAGCTGAGATGTTTTTGTTCGGATACCACCAGCATTTTGATAGTAGATGGAGTAGGTCCTCAGTGAAGATAAAGCCGTGACTTCAATATAGTTCATAGCAGATGTCGAAGAATTTGAAGAGATAATTATTTGTTTTTTGGGCGAAGAGAACGCTTTATTGTTTCTGGTTGAAGTGATGTCTGAGGAAGATCCAGCCCAGGTTGGGGAGAGTGCAATAAAGTCTCTTCCGTATGTTGTGGAGGAAGAGTCGTTGGAGATTCCTCTACGTTTTTTGGCTTATCATATGTGCAAAACGGACTCAATTTTACAGAAATGGGCCAAATTTCCATATCAAAAACCTTGCTATATAAAGAAGATGGCACACCTAGCTTGAAGTTGATGAACCGTAGATTCGAAATGATCGCATCTTTTTTAATGAGCTTGTAGCAAGTAAGCATATTTGCATTTACGTTAAGTTTGTTGGCTACGTAATTACGAATAGCATCCGCTTCGGTTTGGATACTAAATTTAGATACATGCAAGTATTTCATTGTATGCACCACATTAAGAGTATCGCAGTCTGCCGCAGTACCGAAAATGTTCTTGCTCTTATTTATGGATCGGATTTTTGTTTTTGGCCAACTGTTGTCCAATTTTTTGCAGTAGATCTTTCGCCGATAGTATCTACAATCTGCTCTATATCGTTCTCAGGAATGGCAGATGTGGCAGCAATCGGTAACGATAAGTTTGATGGACTATCAACATCATTAGTAGGCACACTCTTCATTCCTTTCTTGCGTTCCTCTTGCAGCGTAGATGCATAGCTCGTTGACTTCTTGATCCAAGTAGCAACATCGGAAAGTTTAGAGTCAAATTTCGTGAATTTAATATGCAACTCCTTTAGTTGAGTGGAGAGTAGCTCAAACTTTTTAAAAATGTTCAAGTCAGACAGCACAACACAAGAATTGCACTGCCATAACAGATTAGGCAAACTGTTCAAAGCATTAAAGAGAATATCAGTTAAATCGGCACACTGTAGGTGAAAAACTCGCTCACAAAACGAAGCACATCTTATGCAATCGCGCTCATTCACTGTGGCTTTAACTTCAATAGCACACTTTGCACAAAAAGTTTTATCAACCATAATAGAAGAGTTTCGACTTTGGAGCCGGATCAACACGTAAAAATAAAATGTATTAAAAAGAAATCACTAAAATCGTATACACTATAATAAGCTTTTCAGCTAAGGCACAGACCCTTTCGATGAAAGCACTTTTAAGTATAAGTGTAAAAGTGAAAGGCAACTATATAATAGGTGGCACTGAATGATCACTGTCAGATTCAATGTAAACAAATTTGTTTTCAAGATATTAAATGAACATGAAAATTAATTAGCACAGATACGACACCCATAGAATCACACCAACAGTATCACTGTTACGAACCGCGGCACGCAAAGATTCAAGCGGTATGACTTTCGATAGCCTATACGCCAATATCAGAATATAAATTTGAAAAATAAGAGCAGCGAAAAATACACACGGCCGACTCCAGTAATGACACGATTGATGCTTTCAATCACTATACGGTTTTTGAGGAACTACCTAAAGGACCGAAGCCTGGTCTACGACACTCAGTTTAGCGTTGGAGAAAACCGAAGTGATCATCTTGACAAAAAAAAAGAGTCCCCAGAGTAAGGATGATAAGTATTGGAGACGTACGAATCGAATCAAAGCCATCGGTGAAGTAACTGGTGCTACTCATCGACTCGAAGATGAGTTTCTCTGAGCAAATCAGGGCAACGGCTGAGAAGGAGGCTTCGGGAATATCGGCTCTGAGTCGACTTATGGTCAACGCGGGGGGACCCAGCCCATCAAGAAGATGCCTCTTGATGAGTGCTGTAGGGTCAGTATTACTGTATGGAGCGGAAGTATGGGGCAACGCTCTTAGTAAGGAGACATACCGAAAACGTTTGGCACAGGTACGGTGGAGTGCTGAGGATTGCATCTTCGTATCCGACAGTCTCTGATTCGGCGGTGAGAGTTATTGCAGGCATAATACCTGTCGCTCTCCTCGCTAGAGAGCGCCGCGCTATTTATCTGCGCCAAAACGAGAATGCGAGGGAGTTGGTTGTCCGCGAAGAGAGACAGCGCTCACTCAACAATGGGCAGCAGTCTTGGATGAATTGCACGAAGGGATAGTGGACTGCGCGCCTAATCCCGGATGTGAAACCGTAGCTAAATCGAAGGTATGGTGAGACTGACTTCTATTTGATCCAGCTTTTGAGCGTGCATGGTTGTTTTCAGTCTTGCCTGTACAAGATTGGTAAGTCACGGTCCCCCGATTGTCGGTATTGCCCAGGAGAGGAGGACAATGCCTGCCACACATTTTTTGCGTGTACAAAATGGGTCAGGCTGCGAGGGGAACTCTACAGGGAGACGGGGGAGCTCACCCCAGATAATATAGTCGCGGTGATGCTCGAATCGGTTGACAAATGGAACCAGGTGGCACATTATGCTCGGGCAGTCCTAAAATATAAAAGGGACTCACAGCAGCCGGGGGTGTTGGGGCTGGGGGATCGCTTTTCTGGCACTTCCTCTTCTCCTCTCCCTAGGAAAGTGATCCCGCAGATTGAAGGCGCCTATCGGCGTAGCAAAACGAGACCTGGCCCGAAGTAACGTGTCTAACGGTTCCAGGCTGGGTTCTCAGGTTGATAAGGTAGGTGTTTAGTTGGTAGTCCAGCCGCATTCTTGCGAGCATGGGAGTCCCACACCCTGTGCATGAATGGCATTCACCTCCCTGCCACAAAAAAAGGAAACAACATAACATGCTGGAAATAGCCCTGAAAAAGGAAAATCTAGATTTAACGTCTTTCTCACATCAACTCTTATATCCGCTTCTTATGAATCTTTTCCCGCAATCCTAAATTTTTTGGATCTTATGCTTATACTTAAAATATTTTTTTCTTATGTTTACCATTTTTTGACCCAAACATTTCATATGGTTTTATATTATTTCATACCTTTTCTTTTCAAATCGAGCTGCTTCTACTCATATATTTTAGCTACGTTATTGCTCGCAAGGGGTGATGATTTTAATTTAAACTTCTGCCAAGCCATTGGTATAATAGAGTACTTCAAAAACTGAAGCATCAAGATATCAATTTACTACTCTCTTCGGCATAACTGATTCCACCACCACTAATTAAAAAAAAAAAACCAAAAAAAAAAAAAAATACAAAAAGTGAACACTACAATTGCAAAACAAGCATAAAAGTCTCTTGGAATGTGTGGGGTGTGGAGTTAGTGCGATTTAGCACCTTAACTCCCTCATATAAGCATAAAAGTCTAGAGAAAACCCTATATACATAATGTGAACTTCTATAACGTTCAACACGTTTGCAAACAGTAGCTACATTTCAATCAAACAAACTAGTGTAGACGAATATTCTAATTAGAATTGACAATCTGACTGGCTGGACAAACATATTGATAGACTCGTCAGCCAACATAAATTTTCCTAAGACACAATCATTCTGCATAGTCTTAGTCTCTTTCCCCCAAATATCCTTCCTACACGAATTGAACGCAAAACAAAATCCTCTTACAGATCCGTCAAAGACAGACAGACAATCGCCCAAGATCCTTTCCCATTTTATTTGCAAAATCTCCATGCTTTTTGTCGTCGTCGTATTCATTTTATCCTGGCATATTTGACTGTTCTACACGTTTGATCGTAAACGACAAGAGCAAAAGGGAGTTAATCAAATAGAAACGTACGCTCTTATCCTGCCTGCGAACGTTACTCGTACATTCGAGCTAGGAAAAATCAAGAATTTGTGAACGATTCAATTTCAAACAAATCGAATATTGTGTGCACGAGTATCCTTGGGTACATTGAGAACAAATTCATCTTAATTCAATGTCTGTTTGCTGTAAGCAAATGAGCTTCGTTGAATCTTATTTGTTTGGTCCTGAAAGTAAGTTACCACGTCTTCGTGGAGTTGTCTGAGGTGACAGTATTTACTAGGGAAATTGATTTCATTTCGTATTCGTTTGGGCATGAAGGGATGAGATGAGTTGATTTGTATGAACAGTTTGAATTTGAATGATTGGCCAGAGGTATGAACATGCAATTAAAAATTCACACGTAAAGTAATTAAATTCCTTCAAGTCTTGCCCACACTCTTAACATTGCACCTTGCGTTGCACGCGAAGATTCCCACATAAATCAAATAAAAACCTCCCCCACGCGTGGAAAATTCAATTTACCTTACTAATGCACATCTTACATTCATTTCTTGTAAATGGTTTGAAAAGCGTTTAAAAATTTACAACTCCATTAGGGACCACTTCCCGAAAACCCCATCATGATGCGGCAGTCCTCCCCCGTTTAGAAAAAAGTTTTTCCGCTATTCTGAGCAACACATTACATCACAGTTACACTTTGCAGGGAAAATCATTTCTTAACTTGCCTCGCCTGAAAATTCAACGCACCCGTTCTCCAATGATGTGTGGGAGCGAAAAGAAAATGAAATCCTACAATCCAATAAAATCACTTTACAAGAAGATAAATCCTTTAACACATGATGGCCAACACTTTGATAATGTGGCGGTGCCATCGTTGGTGGATTGTAAAGGGTTTGCTGGTACGAATCTTCGTGCTTTCCGGGATCTATCTGTTGTTAGAGGAATTCGTCTGCTTTGCAGGGTTTCCTTTTTTGCTTCCTTCAATCCAAAACTCCACCCTCGTTTCATTTATTTCAAGGATGGCATAAAGAACGTACGGCGATGTGGTCAGGGAAAATAGAAAGAAGAAAGTTTATTCTTTCTGAATTGTTGTCTGGTGTATGTTAAGTAGGTGTCCTTGTTGTTCATCGTCGTGCGTTGTGTTCTCCTCGTCTCCAGGATGTATCGTATACGCCATCCAAAAGCTATGTATTGTTTAGCGCTCGTGGGGGGGACAAATCCTTTTTGTGCGTGCAACATTTCTTGTGCTAGAGCGCCATCTGTCGACTGATGAATCAATAGTGATGCTGGATAATTAATTGAAGAGGGCAGGAAAACATCACGACCGGTTGTGTTCAGTGTTGTGTTGAGCGTAATTGTGGGGTTGATTGGGAAATACGTAGGTCGGTATGGAAAAATAAAATAGGGAAATCAGTGATGGGTTTTTGGGATGTGGGAATAGAAACGCCATATTCTTTATGAGGGATGAATTTAAATACGCAGGGCTAAGAATTTGAATAAAGAAAGGAAGCACTGAATGGTGCGTAGGGTAATTTTGAATGACTGATGAGATATGCAAATGACGTTTTTTATAATATGTTTTTCTAAGAAAACGATTTTGATACTTATCTATTGTAAGAGAAATATAACAATCCTGAAATGTCTACAAAAATTTAGGGAGGGAATTAAAACCATCCTTATCTTTCTTGAAAGGTGGGGTGCAAATAAAATTTTAACAAATATTATTGGCCAAAATATTTTATATTATAAGGATTTTTGAAAAATATCTTTCGGTGACGATTAAGAGCAAAGATGGGTGCCAGTGTTAGCACATATAAGAGATTGCACATAGTCCAATATAATTTTCATAAATTTCACTAATTCTCAAAAAGATCAATTTCAACAAAAAGAAAAATATAATTTAACAAGTTGAGTAAGCAGGAGAGTGCTCCTACCAGAAGGTCTTTGTAAATATCCTAGGGTTAGAAACAAGTTTTCTAATGGCGTGAATCGATAACTTGAATTATTCATCCAATACTTGGATATGAAATCGTTCAAATTTATATAAAAGATGCACAGTTTCTTTCATAAGCACAGTGCAGCCCCATTTCGATCTAGCTTAAATGATTTTTCTGAATGCTCCGCCGATTGAACATGTTCGAGTTAAACACTATTCCTTAAATTTTCATGAAAATTGAAAGAAAATAAAAGTGCCTAAGGCAATTTTAAATATACGAGTATATAGGGTTTTCCAATAAGAGGTATTATTTTGAATAGATTTTGTGATTTAACACCTTGCAACTTCTTCCTTTGGAGCCACGTGATAGAGAAGGCCTACGCCAATAGCCCAGCGTCGATTCAAGATCTCAAAGTTGAAATTCTTGAGGCTATCGAGGACACAGGGCAACCACTTTGCGATTTGGTTATGGAAAATTTCATGAAGAGGATATGGTCCTGTAAGCGTGTCGTAGTGGTTATTTGCCTGATGTTGGTTTTTGCTATTAACGGCATATCTTCTTCTTTATAATAAAATAAACATTCGATCATTTATATTAAAAAATGGCACTTTTCTTTTAATATGAAAATAACACCTCTTATTGGAAAACCCTATATCAACCATAAACACGTGTTATTTGTGTTGTAATTCCATATAATTGAAATGGCTATAACGCACTTGATTATGATTCGATCTCAATTAAATTTTGTGAACATATATATCTTATGTCAGTCTATATAGTTACAAAATTTCAAGACGTGTAAAGGTACTAATCAAGACCTTTTTATTTGATACCCCACTCGACTACCTTTAATAAAAAAAATTTTTAAGGGCTAATTTGTTATTAGGGGGGACCCCCCTTAAAAACTTTTTAAATTTTTGTTCAGGCCTTAACTTTTGAGAGACCATCATTTCTAACCTTTTCACAAAGTTTGAGCATTCTAGCTTCTATAGTTACTTAGGAAATTAGCTGTGACGCACGGACAGACGGACGGACGGTGGCGAAACTAGTAGGTCTTTATAAAAAAAATTTTTACAAAGACCTAAAAAATAGCAATGCTATTTATTTGTTTTTCGACAAATATATATATTTCGGGAGTAAATGTTCTCCCTTCTTCGGTGTCTAATTTTTTCTGAAGAGAAACCCTCAAGATGTACAATATATATGCTAAAGCTAATTAGTTATTAATGACCGTACTTAACAAAAGGATGCATATCAATGAAATAACTGGTCATAAAAGTATATTTTAAATGTGGGTCAAATGAATTTTAGTGGAACTATTAATTTATTTTAAATTATTTTAAAAATTTGTAACCTGAACTTAATTATTTAGAAGTAATTTTAAAAGAGTTGAATCTCCATTGCCAACATCATCATTTAATCGTTTTTTCATAGGTTGCCGCATAATCCAAAGTGTCTCGTATGTGTCCAGTTTCCTCAAATCTCGTATTTCTTTGATAACTTCCAACTGCTCCCAATTGACGTTGTGTCCTTCGTAAATGTGACGGGCAACCGATGATCGAACGTCTTTTACTTTATTTTTCGTTAGTGCTGATTGTGCTTCTCGAACATGGTCGTTGAACCGGACTTTCACGCTGCGTTTTGTCTGCCCAATATATACTTTTTCGCATTGCTGGCAGTTAATCTTGTAGATCCCTCGCTTTTCATGTTTGCTCCTTATGTCTTTGATTTGCACTACGTTGGTTTTAAGCTGAAACGGTGAGCTTTTGGTCGCCATTTGGATACCGTTGTTCCTCATCATTCTATTCAGGGCACCGCTAACCTCTGACATGATCATTACTGCTCTTTGCATTGGTTCGTCCTTGAGTGTACTCAGTTTTGTGAGCTTGCGTCTTTGTGCTCTTTTTTCCCATTTTTTCCCCATCCGTTTCACTAACATGAGGTCGTATCCATTTTTGACAGCTGTGTCCATAATGTAATCTTCCTCTTTTTTCTTTTCTTGGCTTAAGGGGACAGTAATCATTCGATGTAGCCAAGTCCGGAAAGATGCCATTTTTTGCGAAAAGCTGTGATTTGACGTAGCTGGTACCGTTCTTTGTGTGCTGGTGTTTTTTGGTGTATATCAAATTCAAAACTGCCTGTTGTCCTTGTTATTTTCAGATCTAGAAATGGGATAGTGCCCTTTGTTTCGACTTCCATTGTGAAGGTCAAGTTTTTATGTACGGAGTTGAGTTTTTTAATATGTTTTGGGCTTCATTCCGTTCTATAACGGCAATCACGTCATTCACATAACGATACCAAATCCTGGGCATCCAACCAGACTCTTCAATTTTGCTCTCCACCCATTCTAAAAATACTTCGGTAAGTAAAGGTGACAACGGGTTGCCCATAGGTGCGCCGGTTTTTTGCTTGAAAAACCGACCCCTAAAGGTAAAATAATTTTCTGCCATGCAGACTGTTTGTAGTAATCGAGCAGGTAAGGGTCATGAAGCTAGAAATAAGAAAATATTGAAATGGTACTGGATTTTGAAACAAGAAAAAAAAAAGAATATGAAAGAAAACAAGAAATGAAACAGTGTTTTTTATAATTATTAAATAAAAAAAGAGAGAAACAAACTATTACTACAATTAATTGAGAAAAAGAGGAAAGAGAAATAATAAATGCATTAAAAACAACACAAAAAGTAAACTCTTACTAAATGGATAATATTTAAAAATGAAAGTAATGAAAAAAAAACACAAAACTAAAGTGAGAGTAGAAAATGAAACATAAAATATTAAATACTTGGAATAGTATAGGAAAGAGAGGCGAGAAAATATTAAAAAAAAAATATATATATATAAAAAGTAAACAAAAGAAAAAAGATAATAGAAAAAAAACCTGTTTACATAAATTTATTACTATAATTAAGCGATATATAAAATTAAATATAAAGAAATAACTAAATTTAAATAAACAAAATGATGCATAGTTTATGGCAACATATTTCTTCTTCTGGTTGATCAAAATACACACCAACAAAACAGCAAATGACCCCATAGTATCGAGCAGACAACATTTTTTCTCATAGCAAAACAAACTACATTCAGCATTCATTCAATACGTACGAAAATTTACCTTCACATAAATCCAGCAATCAAGCAACACAAAATCCCATTCAAATGGTAAAGTTTTGAAACGCATCCAACACATACAACACCTTCGACTCATGCAACCCTTGTACGAGACTGTGTAATAGTCCATCCAAACATTCTCGCAAAAAACTGCATCAGATAATACAGGGCAACCGATGCATACAAGTTTCACATCCCGCACCCACGCCTAGTAATCAATCTTAGCATTCTTTAACATCCTCTTCATTTCGTTGTAACGAGTCGCAAGCGAGATGAAAACAGGCGAGAAAGGATGGTTAAGAAGAGACTGTCATCGTGAACGGTACGAGCGATAGCAGTGGCGGTAGCGGGAGTAGGACCGGTTGGTGTAGCTGGTGCTGTCACCAAGAGATTTGGGGGAGTCTGCTTGAACTCGTGAATGAAATTGGAACGCTGTGGGGGAGTCCGGCGGCAAGCTTTGAGTGAGGTGGTCGTATCCGCGGAGAATTGTGATTTGGCCCGTCTTAAAACCCACAATAAACAAATCGTGTGAACTGTTATAAGCGCGGATTTCCCATGTATTATTTTGTGTGAACGTTTCAAACCTTTGTGGACAAGAATATCTCTTTGAATAAAACCCGTTGAGTGGTCGGAAAGCCGTCGGAATATATGGGATCAAAAAGTCTGGTTGACGTCCCGTGTGTGCGTGTGTGTCGTCGCCCTTAAAAAAGCATCAACCCGTAACCCGCCATTGAACACATTTTAGGATTTGTTAGTATTTCCTATGCCAAGTAATTTGCCGAATAATTCGCAATTGTCGAAATTCGTGTGAAAACTAAGAATTCGCGACCTAAGCAGTGCACGCCATTCACATATTCTTTCGGTGAATCTTCAGAGTGCCGCAGAATTTGCAATTGTAACGGGAATAACAGTGAATTTGGTGCATAAACATAGTTGCTCCGGTTATCCCTCGATAAATTTTCTCTCGTTCCCATTCAATTTCCCATCGATGAAAATCACTTTTCCGTGTGGGCAGCAAAGTGCGAGATATCGAGTTTGGAAGCGCGAATCTATTCGCCTATGTATCTTTTGTATCATCCTCTGGTCCTCGACAATCGGAAAAAGCATTGAGGCAAATTCATGCAAATTTCGGAAGCAACTCAAGTATCGGAAACCAAATCGGTGCAAAGCTGAGTTCGGAACAGCAACCAGTTACTTTTCAATCAACCTTACTTTTAGTTCACGTAGAACACTGTAACTAATTTGTTGTCTTAATTATACGTAAAACGTGTCGGAGAAGATTTGTTGACCGCAGCAAGAGATCAGTAGAGATCGGAAAAAGCGCGGAGTTTTAATTTACATAGATTAAATCTAAATTTAAAAAAATAAAATAATGATCCGAGTTACAGGCCTTACCCGCCCCGAACACGAGCGCTCGTAGGAGGAGGTTTGGGGTAAGTACCCTTCTTTTTTTTCATGCATGTTTTATAGAAATTACATATAAACGAATATAATTAGGAATGAAATTTTCTGATGACTTAAAATATAGTTGAAAGAATCAAATGCGTGTGGGTGCATTTATAAAGAGTTAAAAACTATGTGAACGAAGTTGATGACAAAGTAGATGAGACGATTGAATTAATCTTTAATTGAAGTACGAAAACAAATATTAAACCAAAGCACCCGGACGCCCGAGTTTCTCGCGTTAACGTCTGTTGTCTCGGAAAGAACTTGCTTAATCGGTACTCGTTAGCTTTTGTTTTGATTACATACAGTTGCAAATTATTAGATGATTGCTCTGATCTTTCGTTTTATTTTTTTTGTACTGGAAATAATGCTATTTTATAAAAATAAAATGTATCAATACCTCAGAACTTTCGGTCTTTCTATTTTGCTTCATTTGGACCGAGTATAGGACCCGGTACGGTGACAGGCTTTCCTCATCAAACATGAGCCAGCCGCCGGGTACAATATAATCTTCCTTGTTTCAGGTGACGTCACGGGTTGAGTGGCCCAAGCAGAGTGCCTCTTTATGGCATAGCGTTATGTAATCGAATTGTATAATTCTATGGCATAAATGGGTCATCGGGGTACTTTTCTTCTGATGGGAAGACTTAAGCAAGTTAAGTTGTATGAGTTTTCCACTCAGAAGAGGAATACCTGGCCACTGCAACAAATATGGATAATCCGGTTGGGTGGGTGCGAAGGGGCTCCATCACCACCCGGTTGCCCTTCTCTCATTTGTGGGCCATGAGCCTCTCCGGGTAAGGACGAGGTCACCCTGCTTCCACCCCTTTTTACTTGTTACCCTTGTTCCTTGAACAAGTCGGTTGTCCCTCGTGTAGTTACCTACACTTTTTGCGACTTCGGTTGCCTTGTCCTTGTTCGACCCCAAGAAATTCGTGAGTGCGAATTTTTTTGTAGTGAGTCCTTGTGCTGGGGGAATGAACCCACCCCACGACACCGCAATGCTAGCCTGCCAGCGCATTCACGCGTCCCCAGACGAGGGCATTCTCGGCAGATATCTGCATCTTCTTCTGCCGAGGCAGCAGACCATCGCTGCAGTCCTTTACGGACAATATGAAACTATATTTCACTACATGTTGCTAATTTTGTAATGGCTCTAGCTTCGTTTTTCCGTTGATTGAAGGGTCTTTTCTTGCCAGCGAGTCTTCTAAAAGGGCCAACGCTTGCTTCACAGGAACACTAGGGAAAAGAGACTTCACGTCAAATGACACCAATTGTTCTCCTTCGTTTATCTTCTGACTGTCTGTTAGTCTTCTTACTAAATCTTCTCTATTCCTGATGGAGTACTTGCTCGAAACTACACCTAGTTTTCCACATTCCTCCAGTACCCATCTGGCAATTTTCGTTGTCGGAGCATCTGAAGACGTTATTATTTCTCGTAGTTCATTGCCTTCTTTATGGACTTTCGGAAGGCATTTGATTCTCGACAAAACAGGGTTGGGAACTGGTAGTTTGCTGACATCCTCAATCGTTCCTTTGCACTCCTTTAACGTTTCTCGACCCTTTTTACTGAGTCTGGGAGTGGATCATTCCTTAATTCGAAGAAGTCACCACTCGTGAGTTTTTCGAACACTAAATCATCGTAGCGGTCCTTGTCCATGATGACTACTTTATTTCCTTTGTCCGCCTTTAAAAATATACAGGTTTTTCTTTCAATTCTTTCAGGAGCTTGATTTCGTTTCTGCCGTGGTGGGTAATTTTACTTTCCCTTGATTCGATGATTTTCCTTGTTTCTTCTCTAATGCGGTGTTTTTTCTCGATGGGCATATATTTTATGGCCGCTTCTACATCCATCACAATATCCTCTGTGGGCAGTTTGTCACATTTGATCCCATAATTTAAGCCCATGTTTAGTAAGTGTAACTGGGATTCGGTGAAGGTTTCTGACGATCTGTTCATGACTAAATCTGGAATTTCTGCTACTTTATTCTTAACGATGGTTTCACTCTTCTTGCCTGCTAGAAGTGCCTTCAATTTTTTCCCCAAAATTTGTCGCTTCCGATCTTTTTCGCATTCGAAGGCCCTTTCTACTTTGTTCAAAATGTCCGTCATCCATCCTTTCCTGCTTTGGAAGTCATAGCATATTCTCAAATGCAAATGATAAGCTCGTATTGTGATGTCATCTAGCTTCGCGTAAAGTCGGTTGCTATCCTTGATGAGGTTCCTTTCCATTTCTACCTTATGTTTCTCCGCCCCTGGTAACGAAATCCTTATTTTTATGCAATGGCTCCTTGGAACTACTTTAAATAACAGGCAAAGTTTTAAAAACTTGATGTCTTCGCTGATTCTACCTTGAGCTCTTTTCAGCTTCAGGAAATTGTAAAAGTTGGAGCTTGACTGAGTTGTCCGATCAAATCAATTTTTTTGGGGTTTTGTAAAATAATTTTACACAACCCTTCTAAAATCGCGTCCTGTCTGTCCGTCTGTCTGTCCGTCCGTCCGTCCGTCCGTGTGTCACAGCAGTTTTTCTCGGAAACTACTTAAGCTAGAAACATCAAATTTTTTATGTAGGTGTAAAGTGGTGATCTCTTCAAAGTTCAACTACAAAAAAAATTTATAAGGTATTTAAGGGGGGTCTCCCCATATAGGAGAGTGACCTCCCGAAAAAAATTTCATTGAAGGTAGCCGATATGGATATCAAATGAAAGGTCTTGATGAGAGCTTTTCAAAACAGGTCTTGGTTTGGCAAAATTTGCTTCGAGGGGCGCACAGGGAGGGGAAATACACGAAAAATTTGTGTCCCCCCCCCCTTGCGATTGGATACCTGTGATCCAAAAAATCTGAAAAAAATCAAGAATGTAGGCCTTGATCAGTACAACAACAACGAATACGTGAGAAGTCGCAATTCACTCAGCTTTGTTAGTAATAGTATGATTTATCGATTTTATGTTTTCTTGAATAAAATCTTGGCGGTACCCTTAAACTCAATAAAATTCAGTATACAGATGACTATTTATAACATCGATCTATCCTGAAAGTTTCATAAAGGTTGAATTATATTTAGCGAAGTTATAGCGGTTTGAATTTTCCTGTATTACTATGGAACAATATGCGCTGCATGTATTACTATGGCAACATATGGCTATGGAACAACATGCGCTTTTTACCGACTCAGACACTACAGTTTTGCTAGGATTTGCATGAAAATTTCAGGAATGATAGGTGTCATGTATATCTATGAGAATCGGTTCAGCTAGTAGTATCAGTAATCGTAAAACAAGATAGTGGCTGTTTTAAATGCGAAGATTGAATAATTTGGAGTTATTTTTTCCGAACTTCAACGTTTAAGGTGCGTGCTTTGAACACTTGATTCAATTTAATGAATGACTGAAGATGAGTAGCTACAATCAATGCTCATAAGCGAAACAAGTCAAGGAGGCGGGAGAGAGCTCCTAGCAAAAGGGCTTTGTAACCATTCTAGGATTCGAAAAAATTGGCCATTAATCGATGATAACAGTACAGGAGAGTGGCCCCTGAAAAAAAATAATTCATCAAACGTAGCCGATATGAGTATGAAATGAAAGTTTTCATGGGAGCTTTTCAAAACAGTTGTTAACCTGTCAGTTTTTGCTTCACAGGGGGGAAATACATAAAAATGTGTTTCCTCCGTCGCGGATGGACATCTGAAATAATTATCAAGGGAGATATTTATGAGTATAACAATACCAAAAACCTCAGAAGTCGAAATTCGTTCAACTTTGTTAATAATAGTATGATCTTCGTATTTCATATTTTCTCCAATGAAATCGTCTTTGACATGTTTCTTGATTTGATTCGATCTGGCGACTGCCTTTTTTAAATTGAAAACAAAACCCTTCTGACATGAGCGTAGGTCTGTTTACCCAACTTGTTGTCCTTGCACTCGGTAGATATATGTCCTTTTGCTCCACAATTAAAATACAGCCGGTTATCACTATTTGACACAACCTGTTTGTTCTTATTAAATTCTCTTTTTGTTTTCTTGCGTCTCACCTCATAACATTTGAGTTTGTCCTTCCACCGTATAGCACTGTTTTATTAAGATGTAAATCATCTATACCATCGATGACACAGTCGATCAATGCGTCATCTTCAATGTTCACATAATTTGACATCTCCTTCAATTCAAAAAAGAATTCTTGAACGCTCATGCTAATCATTTTCCTGACAGCTTGTTGTTAGATCAGAGAGTGGAAGTTCAATATTGAGTTGTAAGGTACCACGATGTACATTAGCCTGGCCAACTTGTTATATGTACATATCACCATCCAGATTGGTTACATTAGCATTCGATAATGTAGAAGATGGTAAAACTCTAAGGACAAAAAGTGTTGTGAGTAGGACTGCTGATACTCTAGTCGGTTAGATTTTGCAGTCTTTCTCCGATTGTCTACGTCGGAATCTTCTTCTGATGGCTGCTGTTGGTGGTTGGTTTTCTATATTAGTTGATTTCGTAGTTGTTTTTGCTGGTTGCTGATCTTCCATGTTAAATGGTAGTTTGCAAATTTTGACTATAGGGTGTAGTTTGACAGTTCCATTTAATTTGAGAAACACCATTCGAACTAATCCATCTAGTCCTGGATGAATTGCCACAATCCTTGCTAACGGCCACTGCATCGATGGAATGTTGTCAGTTTTTGCCAACATCATTTCACTTACCTTCGGATTGTCTTGTTTTTCAAACCACTTAGATCTGTACTGTAAGCATTGCAGGTATGCTTTTGTCCATCTTCGCCAAAAGGATTGCCTTATATGTTAGACCAAGTGCCATCTCTTCAGTAAAGCGTAGTTGGTTTCAATACGATGACCCTTGACTTCAAACAGGTTATCTTAAGTGAGGAAGTGACTTGGGGGTAATGCAGCCATATCGTTCGGATCATCGCTTATTTGTGTAAGTGGACGTGCGTTCATACACGTTTCGATCTGGGCTAATAGTATGTTCATCTCTTCTAAATTTAATATCTGATGCCCGATTATTTTTTTAAGGGTGATTCATTATGAGGTTTGATTTTCAATAGGCTTTTTTTACAGATCACGCGTGACTCCTCTCAAACTGTAATGTAATTTTAAACAGTATTGTTTGACAAATTTTCATGGAAAGACTTACATAGCAACAACGTTTTCGAATTGTTCAGCTGTATTACGAAAACCAGCTCAATGAAAATCCACTGTGATTAGGCACATTTTTGGCTCAATGGATACGTCAATAAACAGAATTATCATATTTGGGCTTATGAACAACGTGAAGAGCTTCTACAGCTACCAATACAGCCACAGAAATGAGCAGTCTGGTAGATCTCGAGCTACTGGTTGCTATGCTGGAACGCGTCGTCCAAAATTGGACCCTCAGGATGGACCATTTACGGCTAGTTGCGGTCAACATTTAAACAAGAAGTGAATTTCATAGATTGTTGTTTCGATTCACAATAAAATTATTGCTATAGAATTCAACTTTATGCCTTTTCTTTGAGATTAAAATACAAACCTCATAATGAATCATATGTGCATTCATTTTCTTCACGCCAGCTTCTATCTAGAAACATCATCCCATTTCCTTTGAGCCAATTATCTCTGGCGAACAATATCGTATCCAACATTGATTCGAAAAATAGACAGTATCCCATTCATTCGGATATTATGATATCAACTTCTCAATCCCATCTGGCATTTCCACGTCCTCGACTTTTACTGCCGTGCATAATCCACTATGTTCGAGCAATCTCGTGTTTGAAAATAATCTTCAAATTGATCGGGTTGACACTTATGTCACTCTTTCTCAAATAGTGCCGGTGCACCAGAATGACAATATTTTCCCGAAACTCATCTACGGGACGTTCGCGATGGAAACGAGGTGCTGCATGATAAAATGGATGCTGATGATTACTTTGGGGCGGACCAGGTCTAAATCGACACAAAACGAAGAAATACGATAACCAAAAATGTTAGAAAAGCCGTAGAAAAAACTCCTCGTGCTACTTAAAGACATTCAAGCATTTTGTGACGATGACACTTCCCTTTTCCGGTCAAATGCTAAATCTCTGCTGGTTTCGCTTGCCATCGCGACCGACGCAATCCAATTTTCCCGTAGTAACCTCTTGTTGGCTCTAATCCGACTCCTATTGTATATAAACACACAAATGTACTTCAGGCGTACACGAGAAATTGCCGTGAAGATGCGCTATTTGTCTTGCAGGCGTACTTTCGCGATCCACCCCAATCCAAAGGAAGGAAAGGATCACTTCTCGCGTTTTCAGCGACCAAATTGCGACCAATAAAGATAAGGAGAACACTCTCCTAACAAATCAAAATCAATTTATTTCACTTTTCCCCTGAATCAGTACACAGAATCGGCACTTGTATTGCTCATAAACCTTTGGAATTCCACAAACCAAATATTTTCGGATGTGTACACGAAATAACCACACTATCATTGGTGGCAATCGCGCGAAATGCAATATTTCCTTTCGCCTTTTCGCAGCTCACTTCCTTTTCTTGACAACTGGCAAGGCAACGAATTCCTCGCTAATCCGATCGATAGAATCACAACAAAAAGGAATGAGTTTGCTAGATGTGAAGCTTCCTACGCGCAATTGAATGGGATAACCGCGAAGCGATTCCGTTGTGACGGTTCGATGTTGGCTTTAGGTTTTCTTAATACACACTTCCTAGTAAAAACAACGGTGAAAATCACAAGAGCCCTCACTGAACGCACGAGATCTTCGGAGTCTCATCTTCTTGTTTCAATTCAAAACGCGAAATTCCCTCCGCGCGGTTCTTCACTCGTAGCAGAAAAGTCGAAAGTCTCTTGGGCGTTGCGACGTGTTTGCGGTCGATTCATAACAGCTCCCATGTTATCTGTCGTCGCCTTGCGGGACTCCTCACAACGGTAGTCGACGAGCCTTCCATCCGATTTCAATCGCATGGCGGAAGTGTAATTCGTGGATAAGCTCCATTGTGAAGGGGTTGCCGTGTCCAGATTTCAATTGCAAATTTAAATCATTATTTTTTTTTTAAATTGCAATTGAAATTTGGATCAGCATTATGGTAGTTTTCGAGCAGTTTTCTTAGGCGACTGCTTGATAACTACACACCATGAGGATTCCGTCAATATCAATTCATGGTGATATGGCTCCAATACGACTGCTTTTCGGAACTCTGTCGTTTTTAGATATATGGTGAATGCATGATTCTGCATTATCCTAATACAGGTGTCAGTAGTTTTCTTGAGCTCAGCTTCTGACGAATTTCCTACCCGTTTTATGTTGGCGTCTTTGGTATTGAAGACGAAACGTCGGCGCAACGCAATAATCTTCTGTAATTTATGGAAAGATGAATACCGGTTTAGTATTGTCGGCTGTTCCTCTATCATGGCAATTAAGGATGTTAATTTTGCTTCTTCTTCTCCTTCATCACTTGTTAGTTGTACCATAAGAGGTATTCGGATAATGCGTGCATTGGGCCAAGTTGGTTAATTCCACAAAAGTGGAGGTGATAAGTTCCTCCGGAAACATTCCCCTCGACGCGATATCAGCTGGATTGTCATGAGTGCTAACATGATTCCAGCGTTCGGCTGAGCTATGCTGCTGAATGGCAATCACTCGATTGGCAACGTAGACCTTTTATTTGGCGGCTGGACTCTGTATCCATGAAAGGACTACTGGCGAGTCCATCCAATAATATCTGGAAATGTTGTTCCAATTGTGCGGCTTGATGATTTCAGCCATAACCTCGGTATTGCTCTTCTGAGCTAGCCATCGGGCTGTAGCTCCTTCCTTCTTGAAGTTCTAGGGGCTCTTGCTGGGTAGAGTGGCCTTCAACACTGGGTTTTTTGTTTATATTAAATTTTTATATAATTCAATCATATAAAATTTCAATATAAATCTAAACCTTTTATATTATATTTACAGGAAAGGTTCATATAAATTGATTTATATTTTTCATGTAAATTTAAAATAAATGGCCACGTCTACAATGGATCTTGATCCAGGTGGGGGCGAGGGGGCTTCGCTTCCACCTGGATGGTCCACTCTTATTTGGGAGTCGTAAGTCTTCGGTGTAAGGACGAAATCGTCTCGTCCCGCGAGCGTTAATCGAGCGTCGGCGTCGATTTCATCCCTTCGGTAGGTTGCCTCATCCGTCGATTCCTTTTAACGGTTGGATCGAGCATTTTCTGGTTGTCGAACAATTTATCAATGCTAGCCTGCAAGCGCATTCACACGTCTTCAGACAAGGCCAATCCCGGCGAGCACTGATATTTTCGCTCACTGAGGCCGCAGACAATCGCTGTAGCTCTTTACGGACCTGTTGAAGATGTAGTGAATCGGCCCTACGCCACTGTCGACCAATACACATGCAAATTGCTACCATATGGCTTTCTATCTCGCGTCAGTTGTGACGACTACCCATCCCACGTCAGTTTTGTCGGGGAACGTCAAAGTCGCAGTTTTGACGCAGCCATATGGAGAGTGGGTGTGGGAAATCTCCGATTAGTTAACGTAATAGGTTGAAAATTTTCTACAATGTGTATATAATGTGCGATAGATAAATTGACTGAATGAAGAGTAATTGGAGTTCGAGGTTAACTTTACGAATGTGTTTTTGATCAAATAATGATCAATGAGGCAGAATCAAATCGCATGATTCTACATATCGTGTGGCATTCCTGCTATGAATGGCATCAAATTCTTTCGTTGGCCGATTGAAGAAGATAATTGGATTCACAGTCTTTCCCGCCCCTACAATATGCGTTCACAATCTCGGCATCCTCTGGTGTTATCTTCATCGGCGGGCTGTCAGTTTTCACGTTGGTGAAGATACGCAATTACATTTGAAAGATGACATTATCAGGAGGTCATAATTGCGATTTCGGATAAAAGAGGTGAGAAGTTAAGCCGAGAGACTGCGGTCAAACAACCTTTTGTGCAAGGTGTAGGATCCCGATTTTGAAATTAATTTTTGCAATCATCTTCGCGATCTCAGTCAACCCGTGTTTTCCGAGTCTATTGTCCGGAAACCTGTTCGTGTCGGCAATAGTGCGCGGGTTGCGGAATTGGCGAAATGCTAAGATGAGTGATTGGATCTGGTAGTGGCTGTTGGGTCTATGTGCAACAAAGCCCGTAATGAACACCATAGCGATTCTGAATTATTATTGGACATACAGGGTGTCGGCGAGTAGCTTGAAATTGCTCAGCATTTCCAACAGAAAAAGAATAGGCTTGTTGACCATCCGTGTTTGTGTGGTTCCATATGACAGTGGCGACGGTCGACACTGGGGCTCACTGGATGCTGAAGTAAAGTGGTCTTTATGATTGTGGGTTGGATTCCAAACATGAAATGGCCATAGTTAATGTGTCATACAAAATTACAAGTAAGTTCAGTCCGCAAAGATAAGCAAGCAATTGTTGGCTTAATACATATTTTTGGTATCTCTTTCAAATAAGTATCCTCTAAAATTAGAATTTAGATTTCAAATCTTGTTAGCATTGTTTCAAGACACTTTCTATAAAAGTCAGGTGTAACGGAAAATTCTAACCAAATAATATAGTATTGGATTTAAAACATGTACTCGTATACAGCAAAAATTATTTAACTGTATGTGTAAACTGTACTTTTCTATGTATCATAAACATTTTTAATTTATTTGAAACAGAACATAACGTAATATATGAACATTGTAAAAAGTTTGGATCTTGCTATCTTTTAGAAATAATAAGAAATATTACAGCTGTAATTAGTTAAAGTGTCAAGGAGGAATTGAGTAAGGGAGTTAGATTTGATGTGTGTTTTTTTTAGTATCAATTCTAATCACTTAATTCTCAGTTATTTTGAGGATTAGTTTTCGTGTAGCATACATTTTATATGTTGCGTGAAAATTTATGTTTTCATATGTTAGGAGGTAATATTTTAGTATAATCGATAATCTAGCAGTAGTGAAAATTATTATAAAAACCTTTTTTATTATAAAATTTTCATTCCTTATTAGGTTAACACAATTTTGACTTACTATTTCATTTCGAAAGATTTTTTTTATGAGTTTAAAATTTCATGATTTCATTCCGGTTAACTTTGGATTCGTTTTGTTATTTATTTCCACAAGAATTTAGAATGAGTTTTAGCCCTCCTAATAAACTAAAGCTAGCTTTAAATTCTATTGTATAAACAAATAGGCTCACAAGGTTATTAATAATGAAATTTACATTATTATTTAGCTCAAGATTTAGTTGTATCACGCAAAGAATAATGTTTATTTTGACAATGCTAAGTAATAATAACATGGAGTGCTAATTTATAACAAGACCTTCCTTTCCAGCCTTCCCTTCTTTTTCAGCGGGAGTGAGAACGAACGGTAAGTACTACTATGTCCAAAAAATAAGGTGGCATTTGAATTTAAACTGCGCGCGTCGAAGGATTTGGAGAATTATTTTTTTTCGGTTGGTAGTACTGTCAGTGACATCTATGTCAAATTTACATGTCAAAATATTCATTAGTGTTTGAGATACGCGTCGTTTTGTGAGCTGCTAAAAGTAAGTTTTTCGTTTTATGCGATGTCAAAATTTGTTGAATTTGCATTAAATTTTGTTTTCGGAATCAATTTTCTGCTGCGGATACGTTGAGGATGGTGCACAAAGCCTTTGACGATAAGGCTATGTCTAAAAAAATGTTTACAAGTGGTATAGTGAGTTCCAAGCCGGCCGTGAACGTGTCGAAGACGAAAAGCGTCCGGGACGACCATCAACCTCTTCTCTTCTTCGATTATTGTGGTGTTGTGCATTATAAATTCCTTCCGCTGGGCCAAACAGTCAACAAGGAATATTATTTGAACGTTATGCGTCGTTTGCGTAACGCTCATCACCTAAATAGGCCGGAGTTGAGGAAAGACAATTCATTGGTTTTTACACCACGATAATGCACCATCCCAAACTGCACTCGTAATTCGTGATAATTTTACCAAAAACTCAACCCATATCGTTTCACAATCACCGTATTCACCTGATCTGGCGCCGTGCGACTTTTGTGGCTCAGCGAGCTCAAAAAAGCGCTCCGGGGACACCGTTTTGATACGGTGGAGAAGATTCAAGCCGCAGCGAAGACGGAACTGAAGGCCATCCCGGAAACGACGCGTATCTCCAACACTAATTAATATTTTGACATGTAAATTTGACATAGATGTTACTGACAGTACTACCAACCTAAAAAAAATAATCCTCCAAATCCTTCGACGCGCGTAGTTTAAATTCAAATGTCACCTTATTTTTTGGTCCCAGTAGTATGCCGTGAAGAGGGTCGGGTTCTAGAATCAATGTAGTCGATTTTTCGGTACCGCATCGGTAAAACTCGGGAACGCGAAATACAAGCTAGTTTTTTGTATTGTTGACTGAGTGAAAAGAAGCGAATATGGAATAAAGTAAAGTAGGTTTCTTTTCCGTATGGTTGAAATTTTGACGCGTTTGAAACGGGCACTTAATGGTGGCTGAAACACGTAATTGAGCGTAATCCATTTAAAGACCTGCGACCGGAATCCCCTCCGAACTAGCTGGCCGACAAGCAGCCACCGCGAAATGGATTACGGGTGCACGGACTGGTTGACTGGTTGGCACCATTGGTTGGAACGACTCAGACTTCACGTCTAGAACCGATGAGAGGTCGGTTTCGATTTCATTCGAGCGAGTTAAACGGAAAATCATTACAATGGCGCCCAACGTCGGGCTCGAAGGGGAAACAACACCACTTTCTTTCGAGTTCTCACATTTTTAATGTTGCTGTCGGCAGATGAACCGATTCAATTTTCATTGTCACCCTCACTATTTGATATTAACGTAGCATACTTTGGAGGGTTCCGTGAAGTAATGATAGAGTCACCGATAAACTTCCATCTGGTGTTGTGTTGGTTGTCTTGTCTTCTGTATAGTAAGGTCTATAGCATTTCCTGGAGTTCTTCGTTCGTGGTGGTTCTGCCGTCTGAACATGCCTATGATGATATAGAGCAGTACGTCCCTTAATGTTGCCAAAAGAAAGGTTTGCACGTTTTTATACAGTTTGAAGTCGGGCAGTTCTAATTTTGAACAAACTGATGGTGCCTGGGATTTTCAAATACACTGCCTGGAATTACGTCAGTTTTTGCTGGGAGCTAATCTGATGACCGGCAGTGATAAAATCCGCATCATCAATTAGTCTTGACCAACACCTGGTATGTTTTTATGATTGGTTAGCGGTTTTTATTAGTATACTTTCCTAGAAGACAGGGACTTGTATTCAAGGAGAGGGGCCTAAAATTATAACAACCATCTCTCCACTGCGGAAACAATTGCTTCTTCAGTAGTGAAGAGTGAAATTCTTCAGTCTTTCCATGGCTGGGTCGGCATCGAAGAGACTGTCCTGTAATAAACATAAGCAGTCGAGCAGCCCCGTGGTGTTCAGGAGTGGCTGCTTCTGAAGAGATAAGATGGTCACCCCGTCGAAACTGCTTAGTTTGTTGTTTTACTAGTTTAAAGTAAACTAAATCCGTCAGGTTTCCTTCCGTTTGACAGAGAGGAGTGGTTCACTTCAGCCAGTTTAACATCTTTAGGTTTGACATTCCCCCTTGTAATCCAACGACCTTCTTCGGAGAAAGTAACGGTTGCTTTTTGCAAAATGTTTGCGTTTGTCTCAAGCCCCCGTGTCCGCTAACTTTAACGAGGTAAAAACAAGTTGGGTAGACAGACCTACGCTCATGTCAGAAGGATTTTGTACTCAACTTACAAAATGCAGTAACCAGCAAAGAATAAAATCAAGAAACATGTCAAAGACGATTTTATTGGAGAAAATGTGAAATTCGAGGATCATACTATTATTAACAAATTTGAACGAATTTCGACTTCTGAGGTATTTGTTATTTTTATACCCATGAATATCTCCCTTGATAATTTTTTAGATCCCAGGTGTCCATTCGCGAGGGAGAAAACACATTTTTCATGTATTTCCCCCCCCCCCCCCCCTGTGCCCCCACTAAAGCAAAAACTGTCAGTTTAAGAACTGTTTTGAAAAGCTCTCGTAAGGAACTTTCATTTGATATTCATATCGGCTACCTTTGATGAAATATGTTTTCAGGGGCCACTCCCCTGTACTGTAATCATCGATTCATGGCCTATTTATTCGAATCCTAGAATGGTTACAAAGCCCTTTTGCTAGGAGCTCTCTCCCACCTCCTTGACTTGTTTCACTTATGAGCATTAATTGTAGGTACTCATCTTCAGTCATTCATTAAATTGAATCAAGTGTTCAAAGCATGCACCTTAAACGTTGAAGTTGGGGAAAAATAACTAAAAATTATTCAATCTTCGCATTTAAAATAGCCACTATTTTGTGTTACGATTACTGATCCCACTAACTGAACCGATTCTCAAAGATATTCATGATACCTACCATTCCTGAAATTTTCTTCAAATCCTAGCCAAGCGGTAGTGTCTGAGTCGGTAAAAAGCGCATATGGTTCCATAGCCATATGTTTCCATAGTAATACAGCGCATATTGTTCCATAGTAATACAGGAAAATTCAAATCGCTATAACTTCGTTAAATACCATTCGATCTTTATGAAAATTTCGGAAAAGATCAGTTCTATAAATAATCATCTTTGTGTTATTGAATTTAAGGGTACCGTTAAGATTTTATTCAAGAAAACATAAAATCGATAAATCATACTATTACTAACAAAGTTGAGTGAATTTCGACTTCTCATCTATTTGTTGCTATTGCTAGTGTCCAATCGCGAGGGGGGTACGTGAAAAGTTCGTTCCCCTTCCCCCCTCAGTACCGATAAGGCAATTTTAAGACTTATTTTGAAAAGAGCTCATTGAGGCCTTTTCAATGACCCCCTACTCGACCACCAATGGTGAAATTTTTTTCTGAGGGGTCACCTCCCTATATGGGGAGACCTCCCTTAAAACCTTTTGAAAAATTTTTTGCCCTTGAACTTTCAAGAAATCACCACTTCTGACCTGTCCACAAAGTTTCATGGCTGTAGCTTTTATAGTTTTGGAGAAAAAGTGCTGTGACATACAGACGGACGGACGGACAGACGGACACAGTTCGTGATTGCAATAGGGTTGTATTCTAGTACAAAACCCCCTAAAAATGTTGAATTACTGTAGAGTAGCTTAATTGACACCTAATAGAACATTTCTAAAGATAATAAAAATTGATCGGTACGTCTCGTAGAGTAGAGTACGCGTGATAAGTATTTTGTAGTGTAGCTTCGTGGCTCGACATGAACTCGCCTCATATGATCCCGCAAATGCTAGTCGTTTAGCGAAGCTAGTTAGCTGAGCTCGGTGTTGTTTATAGCTCGCTGACACTTGTGCCAGACCATGGCAACCGTGTCCTACACGGATTTTTGAAAAAAAGAAATTCATTGCAAAGATCTTAAAACACTATAAATTTATTATCATTATTTATATGCTAATGTGTGAAAAATGCTAATGCATTGGCTTTAATCGTGTCCATTCTGTGATTTATACTTTACTAGTAGTTTTTCAAACAAACTTCTCCATATTCACTCCATAGCATACGAGCCTAATGTAAAGTATATTTATTTAAGGAAATTTCCTATACAATCTGCATTTAGATACAATTCCTCTATACATCGACATTACCTCATTTACAATTCTACTCAAGACTTCCCACAATATTGGAGGGTTTATTTAAAAGCCTTTTTAAACTGCTTCCTGACCTTTTGCACTTTTGATGGATTTCATTCTTTATTTAAACGAAATACCCTTTTGCCAAGTCCTTTCAGAACCCGAGGTCAGTCAATATGCAATATTCGGAAATTGAAAAAGACTGTTTTGAATTTCAAATCTACTCGCCAACCTTTTAATATTTCCCTAATTTTTCCTAAACGGACAAGGATGAAAAAATTTAAATTTAGATAACAACCCTCTGCATATAATGCTCACAATCAAATGCATTTATTTCGCTCCCTCCCTGCCTCCCACAATCGATTATATTGAGAGTGGCCATGAACTGTAATGGAATATTATCAAAAGGAAACCCTCGAATGTGCCAAAAACATCAATTAGGTGTTAATGCTTTCCACTTACCTTTCGCAGGACAATCGTCGACGTAGGTCGAGGTGGGGAAATTCCCGTCGCCGATTAGTTTGGGACTTTTGATGAGCTCATCGGGCGCCTGATGATTTTCATTTAGGAAAACACGTTTCATTTCCAACCTTTGTTTTTGTTGTTGCAATTGATGCTCTCGAATGAGTCGGTCTCGCTCGTGAAAATGAGAAGCGAGAAAGTTCCTATCGTGTTCGGAAGTTCGCAGGATTGGGGGCGAAAGCATATCCAAAGTGATGCTGCTGCTTCCGCCGCTATTGCTGGAAAAGCACGTTGACAACTTTTCCGACTCGCTTTGCTGCGAGTGGGGAGCCAATGCATTAAGACGTATGTTGTGCGAGGAAGATAGGAGCGGAGGACACGGCGGCGATACTGTGCTTGAGCGCGGGTTTGTCGAGCTAATGGGAGTTTGCAGTAGCAGGCTGTGTGTCAGGGGGTTGTTGGTCGTCGCACTTGTCGCCAAATTAACAGATGATGGGGTGGTTTCATGCTGCTGGAATACTAATTCGTGGAAGGGCAGACTGCCCGTTGGAGGAGGAATGCTGCTCAAATTTTTCGGGGATGGCACCTTGTGCGGGGGCATCAGGAGGAAATGGGATGGGGTGGTGGAGAGGTAAGACAGTGGAGTTGTTGTGGTGGATAGGGGTGAGCTAGGTGGCGTTACGTGCTGAGGGAGATGCGTGGACAATCTTTGATTAGACGATATAAATGTAGTCGGTGGTGATATCCTGGCACTCGGATTATATGATGCCATTGTATGCTGCTGAAACTGAGACTGATGATGTCCCTGAAGTTGTTGTTGCTGCTGATGTTGGTGGTGGTGATGGTGAGTATGAACGGATTGTTCTTGTTGAATGGTTTGTTGTGTCTGGTGTACGTTCGTTGAGGTCGTTGCCGTTACTGTCGTTGCTACGGCCGCAACTGGCAAGGACGAGGATGGCGGTGTTGGTGTCAATGACGCTACTGATTGCGGCAATTGTGGGCGCCATTGTTCAGCATCTCGTCGTCTAGTGTTGTCTATCGAAGGCCAGCATTTGTCTGGAAATGGTGGAAACCAAGAAGTGTTATTAATATTTTATGGAATTGTATCTGAGCGCTAAAAGAAATATCGAATTATTCTTGGAAAATCAATGAACGATTGTGTAGGCTACAAGGATATTATACAAAATAGATTTCATAATAGGATGAATTGAAACAATTTCAAAATTTCTTTTATGGGCGAATTAGAATAGTTAAATATTTTTAAATATTCTACAGCTGTTGCATTTCTCGATCACATCATTAAGCCCACGTGTCACCCAGACACGCGTCTAATTGCCTGAAGGGTGCCAAATATAGGCGGCATCCAGACACCGTCGACGAATCAAAGCCTTGTGCCTATTCTATACAACCAACCCTTTCTTTCAAATCCAATCGAAGACGATACACAGTATTTCCATGTCTTTAATATTAAGAACCAGTTGCAAGGATTTCTTACAATACAATGCACACAGCCCAAGGGTTAGGGATTCGTTGCGCTACAAAATAATAAAGACATATAACCCGGACTCAATAACATTGAGCCGGGCAAAATAAAATCCTTTGATCAACTCTAGTCATATATGAAATTGAAAGGATTTCTTTTTTTTCTTGAAAATTTTTCTACTTTGATTAAAAGCAAAAGCGATTGCACATGCTCGTCAAACTGAAATTTTATATAAAATAGATCTTGGTTTCAAACGAAATTCGATAGAAGGAAAATTGAAGAAAAAGGACTCTAGCGTCTTGGATATTTGAAAGGATTCCTTGATGTACAATGAACATTTTTTGAGCTGGTTAAGTAAACCGGATCAACGTAATCTTAAACTGTTGGCGATCGATAGGAGGAAAACATGTTGATTATGATGTAACGCATGTCTCGATATTGTAAAGATATAAAAAGTAGAATTAAAGTGAAAAGGATTGCAAGGTAGTTTTTATCTTCATAAAAGAACATACCGCAAAATTTTTCCATACCTTCAAGAATGCAATTTAAATTTAACGCAGGTGTGGAACTCTAAGTTTCGAAACTATGGTGGGTGTTTTTTTATGTCAATAGTACCCTCCAACTAGGAATTTCTAAGAAAAGAATGTTGAAATATTCAAAGTCATTGGGATTTTCGATAATTAATGTCGTTTTTTCATGTTTTTCAAAGTAAATTTTTTTGTATGAACAACAAACATTAATCAATGGTGTATTGACCATTTTGTTGCATGACCTTTTGCCAACTTTCGAAAAGTTGAAAAATTCCACGTTCGAAGAAGCCTTGGTTTTTGGAAGTGACAAACTGGTTCATGTCATTTTTAACAGCCTGATCAGAATCGAAAGCTTTACCACTCAAATGGTTTTGAAGGGAGCGAAACAAATGGTAGTCTGATGGTGCTAAGTCGGTTCCCAATTGAGCTCCATTAATTTTTGACGAGTTATCAAAGAGGTGTAGAACCTGGCGATATCATAATGGAACATCATGCTTTGCGATTGGCCAGTTCAGGGAGTTTTTTCTTGATTTGTTCATTCAATTTCAATTTTTGACGACAGTAGATATTCGTATCAACAGTTTGGTTTCTTGGAAGCAGCTCAAAGTCGCCTATAGCAGTGTCATAATTGTGAAACTCAGATTGTTCGCTGTGAAATAGATGGATATCCTAAGGGACAGGAGCAAGACCCTTGAACGCAAAATAAACCCGTGAACATATATAAGGTTACACATATATATATAACTTCGCCGTAGACGGTCCCAAACCAGTTGGAGAAAGGAGGAGGGGACCCTTTGTTTCTCCAACCCACAGCTTCCATTATTCCACATCCCAAACCCCACGATTGAATGGTAGTAAATGTTCTCGTTGTCGCACATTGGGCTTACTGCCTACCCAATAATGGGACATTAAAAGCCGAAAAATGTTAATAACTGTAAATACATCTACAGCTCTGCTACTAAACCCTACTTACAGCTCCTTTGTGGGGACAAAAGAGGGTGACGGCGAATCTTCCGCACCAGATAATGGAATCGAAGTAATAACCATGCCACCAGAATGGAGGTTGGGCGACGGGCTAACACTCCGTCCCAAGAAAATCCTACAATGTTTCGAAACCTGCAGATGGGCCTCGAGCTGGATTGGACTCACGGTAACGACATCGCAAACGGAAAAAGGACTATGGCATTGAATCCTGGGATGTCAAATCACTCAATTACCCTGACCCTGTTACAGACTTTTAACAACAGGCCAGCCAATATAAATTAAACATACTGGAAATGCAGGGAACGACCTGGACTGGAAACGATATTCAAGACATGAGATCGCACACAATATTCAAAAGCTGCTTCGAAATCGAGAATTCGGAGTGGCCTTTATTGTGAGTATGGAGTTCAGATCGCCCGTTACTGATTTTAAGGCAGTTTATGAACGGTTGTGTGCGATCCGTATTAAATCAAAATCATTCGAAATTTGGCTGATCAACGTTCACACCTTGGCCGAAGAAACGGAGGAAACGTTCTCCAATCACCTGGAAAGACTGGTCGACTCATTGCCTACTAAAGACACAAACATAGTTCTAGGTGATTTCAACGTCAAGTTTGGCAATGAGTTATCTTATCGGGGAACGGCTGGGGGATATTGCCTCCACGATGAAACAAATGACAACGGCCAACGCCTGATTGACTTTGCATATAGCAGAAATCTAGTCATACGTTCGACTTGCTTCCCACATCAACACATTCATAAAATGACCTAGGTATCACCGGATGGCAACACGCAAAACCCGATAGAACATGTTCTAATCCAACAACGTTAGGCCTCAGCATACTTGACGCCCGTGCATACCGAGGAGCCAATTGTAACTCAGATCATTACTTGATTAAATTAACCTATCGGTGTCGTATGTAAAAGGGAGCTGGTCTTCGCAGCTCGCTGCGAAAATTTGACATGAAAAGACTCCAAGCGGCGTCTGATGTGAAAATTTTCACGTATATCCTCGACAATTAGCTGGCTCCCACCATATTGGACGCATCGCTGAAAAAAGCATCAAGCTCTGGATGGAAGTGATAGCGGCTATTAAGACTGCGGCGCAATACACAATCGGACATCAAGCCCGGCGCAAGAGAAATGATTGGTTCGATGATGAGTGCCGGAATGCGTTAGACAAAAATAATCAGACGCACAAAGATCACGTTGGTAGGAAAACCAGGACAAAAAGAGAACACTATGAAAATCCCAGAAGTGTAGCAAATAATATAATAAGAACAAGGAAAAGGAAATACTATGAGGACCAATTGAGACGCATCGATGTAAGGTAAGTCTAGGGAGCAACAACACAAGACAAGTATACAAAGTGGTGAAAAATTTGAAATGTGGGTATCATCCAAAAACCACGCTCTGCCGTGATAATATGGGCAATATCATCGTAGATGAGACCAAGATTAACGAAAGATAAGCATCATATTTCAAGAACCTCCTTCATTCTACACACAGCTCCAGATCATGGGAGCGTGCAGATGTCTGTGGAGAGCCTCCATTGGCCCCACCAACTCTGGATGAAGTTTGTTTCACCATGAAGGCCCAAAAGAAGCTCATCAAATATGGTGGCAGCAGGGTTCATCAAGCTAATCGCAAAGTCATCCAGCGCATTCGGCAATAAGATAATATGCCAAATGAGCGAAAGGTGACAAGCTGTAGTATGAAAATTATAGACGCATATCACTACTTTTTACGGTGTACAAAATATTGTCGCGTGTTATGGTTCGTGGCCAATAATTTTTATGTTCCGGGGAAAGTGAAAACGCATTGTCTTTTAAATTAAGTTAAAAGACTTTATTTACTAAAAGTGAACAATCATGAATTTAACTTTTCTCTTGTCTAGAAATTTTTAATTTCAACTGTCTATTACTAAAATCACTTCACAATCAATCAATATTGCCTTTTCTTCGCGCTCCACACTTATCGCAGTTTTACTATCGCGGTTTTACTATACCTCCCCATTCATTTAGCTCAGCTTTATATAGGGTCTCTAGTCATTGAATCCATTTCTCGTACATTAGCGAACTACCTGGAATATTCGAGCAATCCTGAATGGCCGCAGTGACGTCACTTTCAGATATTGATCATGCTTGGTCGATTCTTGTGCTTTCGAGTACATTCGTTTATTGATCGTCATGTTCTTAATAGTTGCGACAGTAGTTCGCAGAATTTTTTGTACATGTAACACTGCCTCACTTCAGTTCTTTTCGCCCCGAAAAGAAGTTTCGCCAGTTGTACTCAAGTCTCCCTGGATGTAATATGGATAAAGACGGTCCAGGTGCACGATTTTTTTTGGCTCTCGGCTTTCGGTGTTCCTGTATGCGATATACGACGTTGTTGATTCACTTTGTAACTCAGTACGGTCCCTCCCAATTATGCCGCAACTTTGGAGACCTACCCTTCCGCCATTGTGGGTTATACAGCCACACCAAGTCATCTTGCTGGAAGCCAGTAGAATTTGCCTTAGATCATACCTGGTCCTCATGCGGACAGTAGCCGATTCGAGGTGTTTTGTCACTGTCCGATGTATCTGGTTCAATCGTTGCCTTAGCTCGCTTGCGTACTCCGAGATAGTTTGGGGTTTCTCAGGGGTTGTTCCGAATTTTCTATCAGCTGGCAGACGAAAAGTCTTTCCAAAAATGACTTTTGCTGGGGCCTGGCTCGTCGATGCATGTTCGGCATCTCTGTGCGCCATCATAAATAGTTGGATGTGTTGGTCCCTGTCCCTTGGGTTTTCGTCAACCATCTTGGCCAGGTGTTTATTGAGCCTGCCGTTGAAACGTTCGACCATTCCATCGGATAAGGGATACAGCGTTGTTGTCCTCGTTTTCCGTATTCCCAGCAGCTCGCACATTTAACCAAAAACTAGTTACTCAAAATTTCGGCTATGATCCGAATGTAGTTCACAAGGTACGCCGTACCTACTGATCCAATTTAGCACGAGCTGTTCGGCTACAGTAGTTGCTTCTTGGTTGGGAATGGGGTAGACCTCGAGCCACTTACTGAAATAATCGGCTACAACCAGCGTGTATTGATTTCCCCATTCGGATTAAGGAAAGGGTCCTGCGATATCAACAGCAATTCTTTCAAATGGAACCCCCACGTTAAAGGTTTGCATTTGTCCTCTTAGTCGTCGCTTTGGACATTTGACGGAAGTGCAAATAGTGCATCTACGACACCAGTCCTCTATGTCTTCTCGAGCGTGGAGCCAGTAAAACCTTTCCCACAATTTCACTAACGTCTTGTTAACACCAAGGTGGCCTCCAGAGGATCCTTCATGGATTTCCTTAATCACATCGTGGATTCGGTTTTTGGGACGTATAGTTTGCATCCCATAGGAGCTGGCATCCGCCGTTTCCCATTTCCGCTTGAGTACGCGACCCCCTGAAAGGAGTTCCATTGTGCTCAATAACTTTTCAGGGTGACGCCATTCATCGAAACCTCCTTCCACTTAGGTCATCCAATTGTCTCCTTCCATACGAGCAATGGTCCGATATCCTCATCGGCTAACTGGGCACTTCGAATCTCCTCCGGTGACCAACCTTCATCGAATTCGGCCGTTATCACTTGCAGATCAGATTCTTTTCATCAATTTTCCGGCAATGCTTGCAGTTAGCTGGACATTGATGACGAGATAGGGCATCATCATTTCCATGAACTCTGCCCTTGTGAAGTAGTTGGTGCCTCACTAGGCCTAGGCGGATAATCGATCGATAGTCTTCATCAACTTGACCCGGAAGGCATGAGTTTGCTTCTCCACGATGTAGTCTTGACACGGTGATGGGGGTGCTAGGGACGTCGATCCTCCTAGCCAACATCCGCCTCACGAAGTTGGCCCCTTCAGTTTGATGGGCTTCCATTCTAGGCTCCTGACACGGTCTGGATCTCCGCCATCCTAGACAATAGCTCCGTTTTCTTCGCTTCTTGCAGTCTCTTTGCAGGTGCCCCTTCTCACAGCAATCCTAGCATCTAAGCGCACTATTCACCTACGGTTCTCGCTTATTTTCCACGGGCTCACACCTGCACTCGTCTGCCACTATCTCGTGAACTCGGGCAGTGGTACGAGCCACATTTTTCGCTGCATTAAAGTTCGGACTATAAGCCAATGCGTCCTTAACCGTTTGCTTTTGAGCCACACGCACGGCTTGTTGCTATTCCTGATCCTTTAATGCGCTGATGAATGTGTCTATTGCTGCGTCATCTCGATGTTCTGGGTCATACGCTGGGTAAGCCTAAAGTGCCAGTCGCTCAATGTCTTGGGCTAGCTGCTCTAAGGTTTCGCCAGACTTCTGCTTCCGATGCTGTAATTAAACTGCAAGACTGTTGTGGCTGCTCTTGCTGCATCAGCATCAACATATGCATCAGCACATTTTCTGGTTCCTTAGATTTTGGTGTTTCTGCTTCTTCCTTAAGTTCAGACATGGTAAATTCATTAAATGTTTGCTTAGTGGTATTTTTATTATTTTGGTTCATTTTTTTGTTTTCACCAGTTTTCCGTTACGTTTCACTATTGTGCATTTTAAAAATGTTTAAAAGTTTTCACTTTCGAAATTTTCCGTCTCATTTCTCGACACCACTGTCGCCTGTAATGGTTCGCGGCCAATAATTTTAATGTTCTGGGGAAAGTGAAAACGCACTGTCTTTTAAATTAAGTTAAAAGAGTTTATTCACTAAGAATGTGCAATCATTAATTTAACTATTTCACCAATTTTACTTTTCTCTTGTCTAGAAATTTTTAATTCCAACTGTCTTTTACTGAAATCACTTCACAATCAATCAATATCGCCTTTACTTCGCGCTCCACATTTAGTTTTATTATCGCGATTTTACTATCGCGGTTTTAAAATACCTCCCCATTCATTCAGTTCGGCGTTATATAGGGTCTCTAGTCATTCAATCCATTTCTCGTACACTGGCGAACTACCTGGAATATTCGAGCAATTCTGAATGGCCGCAGTGATGTTACTTTCAGATATTTACATGCTTGGTGGGTCCTTGTGCTTTCGAGTACATTCGTTTATTCATCATCATGTTCTTAATAGTTGCGAGAACAATTGCGACAGTATCTCGCAGAATTATTTGCACATGGTACAATATTTTCAAAGATATGGAAAATAAAATCGGATCATACGCTGACAGTATTATTGGCGATTATCGAGGTGGTTTTGGAGAAGGTAGATCAACGATGGAGCAATTGTTCACAGTCAAGCAGGTACTTGAAAAATGCTGGGAGTTCAACATAGACGTACACTAAATTTTTGTTGACTATAAGCAAGCTTACGACAGTATTGATCGTAAGGTACTGTCCCAAATAATGCTTTGCATTGGCATCCCTGCTAAATTGGTGCATCTTTTCAAAATGACAATGACTTCGCTCTTGTGTGAGCTCCATTATTTCATGAAATCAAAGGCAAGTTTTAAATATTTATTCGGCATAACTTGAAGCTTTGTTTTAAGGAGTTACCGCATGAGTTCCATGCAGGAGCTCATCATAGCATAACGGGCTAGATTATCATTTTAAAAAGAAGAATGTTATTTTTGTTACTCAGGAGCGATCTCCGATTGAGTTGAGGATAGAGGGTTTGTATAACCTTTGAAATCTTGAAGCAAGTGAGTTCAATATGGTCTTTAAATCTAAACTTTTCATCAAGAAGAAATTCTAAATAAGAAATTTCTACGACCAAGGAATTGCTTGTTAGCAAAATTTAAACTTCGATTAAGAAATAGGCAACACGTTCTATTCTTTATAGAGCTTTCGTTCTTGATAGGTTAATTTTAATTTCCCAGCAGTGGAAATGTTGGTATAGGCTGTCCAATGTGTTTTCCAATTTGGTTGTCATCTTTGAAGGATCTATTAGTCTGTATAAAAGCAGATGTCTTCCATAAACACAGCTTACAGTTGCTGATTGTATGCATGTCGTGGGTAAAGATGTTAAAGAACAGTGGGCTGAGGCAAGAACCTTGAGGAACTTTATTTGGTATATTACGCTTTTTTGAAAGGGCTTCTCTTATTTCAACAGAAAAGTTCCTAGCCTTTAAGAAAGACAAGGTGACATTAATAAGGTATGGTGGTTATTTAAACAAAAACCCATCATGCCATACAGTGTCGAACGCTTTTTCAATATCAAGGGAAATAATCCCTACTGAGAGTTTTTGCTTAAGTGTCCGTTGCACATCTTTTGTGACATAATAAAGTGGAGATTCAGTCAAATGCCCATGCCTGAAGCCAAATTGAAAGTTTGGAAGTATGTTATTAGTTTCAATAAACTTATTGAGCTACCTCAGTATTGATTTTTCAAACAATTTTCGCATGGAGGGCAATAAGCTAATTGGTCTACAATTTATGGGAAGCAGTTGATTTTTGCTTGGCTTATGAAACGGGATAATCATTGCATGTTTCCAGGGGGAGGGAAAATAGCCAGAGTTGAGACAAGCATTGAAATTGTGACGAATCGGCACAATAGCTTTTTTGGCTAGTTGTTTAAGATGATGTTTGGGATTTATCAATGCCAGATGCTTTGTTATTCTTCAGTTGCCTTAAAATTTCTGCTAGCTCGGCTGGTTTAATCATTTCAGAGATGCGAATAGAGGTTAACAGAGGTAAAGGTTTTAGGCTATTAGCAACAGTTATCTCTGTTATAATGCTACGCATATCTTTGGTAATGTTGTGTTGTGCGTGGAAGGTATCAACGAGGAGTTCGGTTTTTCCCTCGTTAAGTACTCATAAATTCCCTTACTCTTTTCAAACTGATGAGGAAGTCAATTTTTCGAGCCTTTGAGGGTTTGATTCAGCCTCCTAACACTTTGGGCATTGTAGTCGAGCTTGCCTAGCATTGAGCTCCAACTTTCATGGCGTAAGTTCCATATTTTAATTGTATAGCTATTGCTAACCTGGTAACACCCAGTTCATTGCCACCGTCACCTGAGAGAGTCTCACCTTCTTATCAACACCTAAATCCATAGTTTTGGGTGAATTATCTCTGCAGCTATGTAACATATTGCACATCATGGCGACAAGGTGTCTGGGAAACCTGTCCTGCAGGAGTTTAAAAATTAGCCCATCTAACTAGACCTTATCGAACACATTGTCTGTTGTTTAATTTCCAAAAGTTGTCTGAGGTTACTTTCGCTATCGTATGCATGGTCAAATGCCTGACATGAAAACCGAATTGGCAATTCGGCATCAACTCATATTTCTCGATGTCCGCGTTTAACACTTTGTTTAGTATCACTTCAAACACCTTGCTGATGATAGAAGCAAGCTGATTGGGCGGCAGCTTTCAGGGCTCGGAGATTCTTTTCCTTTCTTCAAGATTGGAAATACCTTGGCGTTTTTCCACTCATTTGGGAAGTATGAATTGCTCAACATGTTATTTAACAAATGCAATAATTGCTAACAGCAACCTCAGACAAATGTCGCAGAACTACGTTTGAAACACCATCAGTACCACATGATTTCTTGTTGTTTATCCTGCAAAATATGAAACAAAAGTCTTCACAGCTGACAAAATAATCAAAAGGATTCAAGCTCGATACGAGATTAGATGTTAATGTTTCGTTGAAATGAATAATCGATTTGCCGTTCAGGCTTGATTTGAAGTCGGAAACGAGCTCTGAAAATATTTGTTTCCCTCTCTCAGGGCTCGGTAGATGAATCAATTCAAAACGTGTTCCAATCAGGGCAAGTTTCTGCAATCTTTCACATATAATCCTGTTTCCATTTCTATCCGGAGTCCCACTATGAATTTCGATACCAGCCCTATCGAGAAGATTTACCTCATTACTAGCGACTCCAAGATTCGATATCTTTACTCGAGACTTCTTACGGCTATTCACTTTCATGAAAACGCCATCTGGGCTCTGTGGGCTAATACTCCTCAGTTTCTCCGCCCATTGATTACTGACCTCACTCCTGAAGTACGAACGGATTAAGCTCCGTACATTCTTCAGGTGTAATTTCAACAAAGCCAACGAGGGTTGGTTGTAGTCCAAAAATCGACGATAAATATTGTTGACGCTTGTGAGAAGAAGGCTTTTTAATCTTTTTAACCTTGCGATGTTTGGTGTTTCATATCCTTCCATATTGTTTTGATTTTTAATCTTGGGAACTACTTTCACAATCGTTTCCAATGTCAGCTTCTCTACCTTCAACAAATAGACATCTATTTCATCGTTAGTTATATTTCTGTCATCAGAAACCATTGAAAAAGCGTTGCCATCATCAGGAGTAGGACATTGCTTCTGGTAGTTCTGATTAAACTTCTATTAAAGCTTTCTATAATCCATTTTTTGAAATCCAGCCAATAATTTTCATGTTGAACTGGAATGAGGAAGATATCATCCCTTTGATGATTGATTTTCATTACGATTGCGTGATGGTCACTTTCGTAAGGAAGCACCTGCAGTTTCCATTGCGGACTATTAACGTTGAATTCGAGTCTTGCGTCAGCAATGCAGAGGTCCAAATATGAATTTATCCTAGGGTAAGTTGGAAACTCTGACCCATATCAATTGTACCTATACTCAAATTGGTTCTCTGTTATCTGCGATTACAGGAAAACACCTCTGGGATTATTGGCATTCAGATCACTGGCAAGAAAGGAATAAATATGCAGCCTGTTCAATTCGAGGATTTCAAACAAGGAATTGAGCACCTCCTTGAACTTGGGAGCATTTCGAACAGTTGCATAGGCGGAGATTACGAAGAGATTACCCCCTCCTGGGAGTGAAATTTTGATAACGGACGTTGAAGAAAATAAAAGTGCTTTGGTCGATTAGAAATATAAATGAACTATCCATATGTGTCACTGTTTTTGTAATTCAATGCTGTTATTGTTTTATAGACAATAATATGATTTTAATTAGCCAACGTTTTAACACAATGTTTATTGACAGACAGATTGACAGAACTGAACAGAGTGACAAATGACAGTTGTAGTATTAGGTTAAAGGAACATAATTTTGAATTCAAAATATCAACGTTTTACATCAATACTTCCTCTAAAACACGATTTTTCAATTTTTCAATAACAAACTAAATTCAAATTCAAAATCAGATCGGATCATTACAAGGGCAGAACGTAGATCAGCAAATCTCAGACGTGGCAGTGGCTTTGTCAGGATATCGGCAAGTTGTTGATCACTTGAAACATGTTGAATATTCAACCTTCAATCCTGCAATTTCTTTCGAATGAAATGGTACCTCACTTCAATGTGTTTGGTCCTCTTGTGGAACTCGTGATTCTTCGCTTACTTGATTGCACTTTAATTGTTCACAAAAAGAATTGGAATGTTGTCTAAGGGAGAGACTTCTGAGAACAGTCAAGACAACCACACAGATTCCCTGGCAGCTTCACTAGCAGCGGCATACTCAGCCTCAGTTGTGGATAGAGGCACACAATCTTGAAGTCTGCTAGATATCGGTCCTCCACTGTGCATGAAAACGATTCCACTAACAGACCGACGAGTTTCCGATTGACCAGCATAGTCTGCATCATTGAAGGCCTTCAAGACACTTCATTTGGAACCAGCCTCGTACCTGATACCAACTGACGTAGACCCTTTGACGTATCTCGGGATTCTCTTTACCAGCAACCAGTGGACATCTTCCGGATCTTCCAAGAACTGCGACGCATAATCGACTACAAAGGCGATGTCAGGACGAATAGCAACAGTTAAGTACATCTAATATCCTACAACTTTACGGTAAGGAGCAGATGTTCTCAAACCAGTTTTCTCTTCCAACTGCACGTACTTGTCAATGGGCGTTGAAACAGTATTGGCTTTTGCCATGTTGAACTTCTGAAGAAGATTTTCCGTGAACACCTTCCGACTCAAACGGATTGAACCATCTTGTTCACGTTCAATGAGCATATTCAGGAAACAGCCAAGCGGTTCACGTGTGATCTTGAACTCCATCTCCAGCTTCCTCAGGAGCTCTTGATTCACACACTCCTGTGTTGCAGTAATCAGGCCATTACCAACATAATGGACAATGATCAGTTTATCTTCACCAAACATACAAAAGAAAATACATGGATCAGCTTCACTCTGGACGAGACCAAACTTGATAAGAGTCTCCTTGAACCGGTTGTTCCAGCACCTAGGAGATTGCTTCAGTCCGTAGAGGCTTCTAATCAGCTTGCACATACGACCAGACGCATCTTCAAAACCTTCAGGTTGACCCATGTATATTTCTTCATTCAAAACACCGTTTGGAAATGCTGCCTTCACATCAAATTGGGCCAACTTCAGACTTTCCTTGGCAGCAACACTTAGAATCGCCCTGATAGTATCAAATCGAGCTACGGGACTGAAAGTTTCATGATAATCAATACCTTCTTGTTGACTATAACCCTTCGCAACAAGCCTTCCCTTCTGCATATCGTTTGATACGATAGACCCAGCGATTAGCAATTGTCTTCCTTCTTAGAGGTAACACCGTTAAAATCCAAGTTGTATTTTCCTTCAGTGAAAATATTTCTTCTTTCATCGCAGCCTTCCAGTGCTCACGATTACCCGACTTCATGGTTACTTTGTAGTCTCGAGGTTCTTCTAACTCTGCAAGAAACATTTCACTCAATTTTACAGATTTCTGAAGTTTACTTCTATCTCAAAGACGTCGTTGAGTGGTATCTTTTGCAGCCTTAGGAGTTTCTTCAATTTGCGGTTCAGCAGGAGTGACTGGCAATACAGGATCCGGGACCTCAGGCACGTGCGGAGCTTCAGGTGAGTTCATGACTCTGGGAAAATCGCGGGGCTCGACCGGATCTTCAATTTATTCAACAGGAAGCAAAGCTAGAACTTTAGAGGAATGCTCTGGACCAAAAAACGACCTCATGACTTCGGATCACCTGCTTTGTGTCCTCCTTCCATACACGAAAACCATCGATGTCTGCCGAGTACCCGACAAAAACTGCTTCGACACCTTTAGCATCCCACTTCTTCCGACGTTCTTGAGACAGCATCACCCAGCATGTGGTTCCAAAAATTTGAAACCTGTTTAAACGAACAACTCGTACGGAGTTTTGCCCTCTACAGAGCTTAGACCAGTTCTGTTGAGAATGTAAACCGCAGCGTTGACAGCTTCAGCCCACAAAAACTTCGGCAGATCCTTGCTAACAAGCATGGTTAGTCCTAGCTCGCCAATTGTCTGGTTTGATCGTTCAGCACAACTGATTTGCTGAGGCGAATAAGGATTTGTAATCACCATCTTCGTACCTTTGGAATCCATGAGTTCTCGCATCTTCTTGTTGTCAAATTCCTTTCCTCCTTCGCACTGGAATACCTTTACCGGTTGACCTCATTGAGTCTTCACCAGCTGCAACATTTCTTTTGTCTTTTCAAACACCTCCGATTTTTCCTTCAAGAAGTAAACCGTACGAAATCTTCAACAGTCACATGTGAAGCAGACAAAGTACAAAGCACCAGCAATAGACTCCTGTCCAAGTGAAGCACCGACATCAGCATGGATCACTTCTCCTGGCACAGATGAACGCTGTTGACGTGACTTGAACGATTCTCGATGTTGTTTACCTTCTACACAAGACCCGCAGAATTCGTCGTCCTGTTGTACTTCCATTCCGTGATTCAACAACATGTCTTTTATTCTGATGATCTAAACGCTCATGCCAGACTTGAAGAGAGCCCTTGACCGCCAGATCAGCCTCACTCACACAGCAAGTGTCCGGTTCCTTGACCTTTAGCATCATCTTGAACAGCTGAACAGGTCGCACACCTTGAGCCTTGACAACACCATCAAGCAGGAATTCACAGCTATCCTTGGATGAGCTGAAAGTTATACCTTTGACCAGTGCACGCGTAACCGAGAATGAATTTCTCCGAGCTTCCGGAACATACAGCACGTTTTCCATGTGACAAGAAGTCCAACGGCCATTCACAAGCGCCTCAAAGTCAATATTTCCTCTTCCTCGATACGAACCTTTGCTGGAATAGAAAAAGCCTCAAAAAATGAATACCACTCTTTCTTGAAGGTCATGTGGTCCGTCGCACCAGAATCGATGATCCAAGCTTCGTTCTTGCCTTCCGCACTGAACACTTCCCTAACGAACGCTGACGAACCCTTACTTTCAGACGTCCGATCACTCTTCTTCTTCCTGTTTGGACAATCTCTTTTAAAATGACCAGTTCCGTGACAACCGTAGCACTTGAAAGCCGACTACTTCCCTTTCTGGTTGGACTTGACATCATCTTTGGCCAGCTGCACCTTGACAAACTCAGTCTAAACCGAATAAACGGCTTGCCTTGTTTGTTGTACATAAATACCATGCAATTTTTTCCACATCTGATGAGCAGTCTTGCAAGCGACGGTCAAAGTCATGACACTTGAATCAATTGTCTTGATGATGATTTGACAAGCGGCGCGATCTGCCTTATCCCAAATTTTCATTGCCGCATTGTGAGCATTAATCGCAGCTGCATTAGCATTAGCCACCAGCACCGGTTGAGCCAATTCTCCAATACTCACTTCATGCTCCTTCATGAAATTCCAAGTATTCCAGTTTTCCGAACCTTTTAACTTCTCAATACCTTGAGATTCCATGATTGTCAGTCACCAAAATTCCAGCAACTATCACCTTCAAGTTTCGAGAAAATCTCTTCGAAAAACACTATTTATTTTGCCCAATCTACTTGAAAAAAACGTTGGTCCCCTCAAATCGAACTACGCTCTGCTACCATCTTATTGTTTTATAGACAATAATATGATTTTAATTAGCCAACGTTTCAACACAATGTTAATTGATAGACAAATTGACAGAAGTGAACAGAGTGGCAAATGACAGTTGTAGTATTAGGTTAAAGGAACATAATTTTGAATTCAAAATATCAACGTTTTACATTAAAACATACAATTGAACCGACGATAACTCCTTGGTTATGATTTGATTTCCATGAAATTTTTTGGCATAACAGTCTTATATCAACCCACATAAATGTAAAACCTTAAGAAATTTAAGAGCACCGTTTCGATTTTTAGGGGAAAATATAAAATTTACTAATCATACCATTGTGAACAGAGTTGAGTGAATTTGGATTTCTGAGGTATTTGATGCCCTTGGGCTCATAAAGACTTACTTTCATGATTTCTTTCAGACCTTCGGCTCAAAAGAGTTCAATCGTGTAGGGAGGGGACAAAAATATTGTTCGTGCGTTTTGGCCCCCCTAGACTGCTAATGCAAAAAATGACTTATTTTTCAGATTCTGAAAGTGCTAAGATCTTTCATTTGATATCCTACTCGACTACATTTAATGAAAAAAATTGTTAAGGGCCACTTCGTTATGAGTGGGGACCCCCTTAAAAAATTTTGATATATTTGATAAGACCTACACTTTTAAAGGACCACCACTTCTGACCACAAAGTCATGTTATGCTATATAGAAATGTCGACAATCGTTTAAGCATTGCACTCGGCCAAGTGTTATACGGTCAAGCAAATACGCCCATTGTCATCAAAACATGTACTTGTCGACCAACGGCAAGCGAAAAGACTTCATAATTCGCTTTACATAAGCCATAACATTAGCGACGACGACGACTATGTACATGAGAAGCTTCGGGTTGTGCTTCCAGCGGAGTGTCACTGTGGAGAGAACAGAAAAGCTAAACAAAAGCTTTTCCTCGCCTGATTTCTCCAATTCCGCCAATTCGCCGCAAAAGTTTCACCATGCGAGCAAGTGAGACGGAGCGGGGAGGAAGAAGCTTTCGTGGAACGTGAGCGCAGGTTTCGACTACTCAGCGAATTTAGGGCGAATTGAGGCCGCAGAATCGTTTAAAAGCAATTGATTGAGCGAGAAGCAGTGAATAGTTACTACAACAGAAAAGCGGTGTTCGAGCCAGTCGGTGTGTAAAAAGTAATCCGTTCGTACTCTTGAAAGTTTCGTTCCGGTACAACTGCGGAATATCTTCGCTAATTAGTTAGATGGTGAAGTGTAGGCTTGAGCCGCGAACCTCATTCGGCTTGAGGGCGTTTTACGCTGTGTAGCCACCATCAACTAACTCTACTTTCTTCCAGGCATTCTCCGTCCGTGAAGACACCGCCAGACTCACGGGTGAAGCATGCAGAGCAAGGCGTATAGAGTGGAGCCGTGCCCAGGAGAATAGGAGCACCCCAGCAAGACCAACGCTCACCAGCGTGTGTATCCCGACCTATCGGGTGGCAGCCGGAGTAACCGCAGCAAGCAGCCCAGGTGCACGCCATCGTTCGCCCAAGAAGAGTCTGGAGGAGGCACTCCGGGAAAGCACCAGGGCAGGCCCACGGCCCACCCGTGAGGAGTACTTGGCCAGATTGAAGGCGCCGCTGGACACCTCCGTCCGTGAAGTCAACTACGAGCGGAGGCGCGGCGGTCGACGGGAGCAGTTACGGCAGCAGCTCCACGAAAACAGGCGGCTCGCACGCATCTCGACCACCATAGCAGAGTGGACCCAGTGGCAGCAGAAGGTAACGGAGCTGCGGCGCCACATCAAAATGGAGGTGAAGGATCGTCTACGCGCAACTAAGCGCATCCAAGCAATTGTAAAAAACAAGAGCATTACAAATAAATATTAATTAACTTTGAACTGGGTGTTTCCTTTTGGCAAATGAAGAGAGTTTGAGGCAGTTAAGGTAAGCTGTAGGTGGCGAGGCTGAGTAGTGCTCAAAGTACCCGAACAGGACATCCCGGAAAAGGCTGGGAGGATCCTGTGAGGTATAAAATATACAATATAACAGTCACAAAGTTTGAGCTTTGTAGCTTCTATAGTTTCGGAAGAAATTTCTCATGACGTACGGATAGATGCCAGATGGACAGACGGATTGAAGAACGGACAGATAGACAGAAGGGAGGACAGGCGGACAACTAGAACGAGAAACTAGTAGGTTTTCGCAAAATTTCTTTCAGAAAGCCTTGAAAATCATAGAGCTAGATCCAATAACATACAACTTAGAGGCTGATATTCGTTGAACTTTGCTAATAGTAGTAGGATTTAATAATCTTGTCTGTAAAACAGTATCAGTATCACTAAATTAGATGAAATCAGCCATTTAAGTAGTTCTTCAAAATATCATTTTATTCTCTAAGTTTCAATAAAATTTACCGACGTTATAGCCATTTGAATTTCCTCCGATTACAACAATCATATACGATTTTTCGACTATATGGGCATTCCACCGAGCCAGATACTACACTTTGAATTGAATCTTCTCCAAGTTTTTAAATAAGATGAATAACAAAAATTTATTTAAGATTCAAATCAGTCAATGATTTTAGTAATATTGAAACAAAATGTTGGCTGGTTAAAACAGAGGTCTTTTAAAGCAAGAATAGTCAAAGTCAAAGTCAAGTCAAAGTCAAAAGCGCTTTATTTAATACTAACCGTTATAAATTTTTAAAAGAACATAAAGCAAATTCCAAACAATAAAACTATAAAAAACTTAATGGCCCGAATGGCACTCTAAATTTAGACGTTATCAGTTAAACACATTTAATGAAAAAAATACACTTGCAAATTTAAATTAATTAAGATTATTTCATATTTTTTGATTCAATTGGAAAAAGGAGAAAAAACCAACCAGCATTATTCAAAAATTACTTATATTACTAACACAACAATGAACTTATATCCTATACCTAATATGTTACACCCTAATTCTAAATAAGTTCAAACAAAAAAACAAAAAAAACGTTACCTTATATTGAAACCTATACCTAATTTATAATACAAATAAACAACAACACTAGATGTAGCAATAATGAGATGAATCTAAAAAACTAAGTAACGAGAAAAAGCACAAAAACAGAAAATAAACACGAATAATTTAGACATTGTCATTCAGCCACCAATACCTAGATTGCTCCATCTCAGCTCGACCAGCCTCAACGAATCTAGCAAATGAGTATCTCCATTGGAATTGTTGGTCTCGTGAACTCAGATTCGGAGGATATTTTATCTTCTTATCGGTGGCCCGTCGGTATATGTGATATATGATTGGGACGCCATCAGAATCAAAAATATATCGATTCATGTCCAAATACACGAATGCTTCTGGAGGAACGAAGCCAGTAGTGAGGCAAGTCACAATATACCCGTCTGTAGGGTGGAACGGCTGTGAAATCCAAGGGTTTTCACTCACAGTTACAGATCTTGCGATATGATTCCGAAGAAGTTTCAATATGAAGATATCGACTCTTGTCACTTGAGCGGTTTGATAAATTTTTCTATTCGATATATAGTGCTTCCAATCCGTCTCAGGCTTTCTGTACAAACCAGTACATGCACGAAGACATTTCCTTTCGAAAACTCTTAATCTTTCCATTGTACTAGCACTCTGGTTGTACCAGATCTGGCATCCGTATGTCAAAACTGGCCTAACCAGGGTCTTGTAACAAATAACTTTGACTTTTTGATCAATGTATCTGGAATGAAAGAGTCGCCGAAGGGCCTTGACTACTTTTAGTGCCTTACTGAGCATGATTTTGACATGTTCAGTGTAGTACAGATACTGATCGAGATGAACACCGAGGTATCGAACACAGGATTTATGTGGAACCCGTTCTGAACTACCCTCACCAGCCATAATGTGGAAATCCTTCCAATTACGTTTCAGGTCTTGACTGGCCCCCTGCAGCGTTGTCCGAAACAAGATTGTTTCGCACTTCTGCGCATTGATTTTGATTCGCCAATTGTCGGTGTAGAGCTGCACATCATTAAACATTTTTTGAAGATTGCTCTGAACTATTGTAGCTTTTCGGTCTGCCGTATAGATGATCAGATCATCAGCAAACGCTACCAATGATCGCGTTGGCAAGACATTAAAACCAAAGCTGTTCAATAACTTGCGAATGAATATTGAGAAAAGCAGGGGCGCAGTAACTGTTCCCTGCTGTAGACCATTCAAGACCTTGAATTCGCGCATTGTTGTCAGATTTCCATCAGTTACAACAAACGATTTCCCGTTTAACATATTACACATCATGGCGACAAGGTGTCTGGGGAACCTGTCCTGAAGAAGTTTGAAAACTAGTCCATCTAACCACACCGTATCGAAGGCTTTCTCCATATCAATGAGACATGCTTCAACACATTCTTTGTTGTTTAGTTTCCAACAGATGTCTGAGGTTACTTTCGTTATTGCATGTATGGTCGGATGCCTGGCACGAAAACCAAATTGGCAATTCGGCATCAACTCATATTTCTCAATGTGGGCGTTTAATGCTCTGTTGAGTATCACTTCAAACACCTTGCTGATGTTAGGCAGCAAGCTGATTGGGCGATAGCTTTTAGGGCATGAAGATTCTTTTCCTTTCTTCAAGATCGGAAATACGTTAGCCTTTTTCCACTCATTTGGGAAATATGAATTGTTCAACATGTTGTTGAACAATATGCAATAATTCCTAATAGCAACCTCAGGCAAATGTCGGAAAACTATATTTGGTATACCGTCAGTACCACATGATTTTTTGTTGTTTATTCTGCGAAATATGAAACACAAGTCTTCATAGCTGACAAAATAATCAATAAGATTCAAGCTCGGTATGAGGTCAGATGTGAATGTTTCATCGAAATGAAGAATTGATTGGCCGTTCAGGCTTGATTTGAAGTCGGAAACTTTTGCTTCAACGACCTCCGAAAATATTTCATTCCTTCTCTCTGGGTTTGGCAGATGAACCAATTCAAAATGTGTTCCAATCAGGGCAAGTTTCTGCAATCCATCACATATAATCCTGTTTCCATTTCTATCCGGAGTCGTACTATCAATTTCGATACCAGCTCTATCGAGAAGATTTATCTCATCACTAGTGACTTCAAGATTCGATACCTTCACTCGAGACTTCCTGCGGAATAAGCTATTCACTTTCACGAAAACGCCATCTGGGTCCTGTGGGCTAATACCCTTCAGTTTTTCCGCCCATTGATTGCTGACCTCACTCCTGAAGTATGAACGGATTAAGTTCCAGACATTCTTCAGGTGTTATTTCAACAAAGCCAACGAGGGATGGTTGTAGTCCAAAAATCGTCGATAAATATTATTGACGCGGGTCAGAAGAAGGCTTTTCAATCTTTTTAACCTTGCGATGGTTGGTGTTTCATATCCTTCCACATTGTTTCGATGTTTAATCTTGGGAACTACTTTCTCAATCGTTTCCAACGTCAGCTTCTCTAACTTCGACAAATAGAGATCTATTTCATCGTCAGTTAGATTTCTGTTATTAGGAACCATTGAGCAAGCGTTGGCATCATCAGAAGGAGGACATTGCTCCTGGTACTCCCGATTAAACTTCTTTTGAAACTTGCCCCAGTCTGTTTTTTTGAAATTCAACCGATGGTTTTCATGTTGAACTGGAATGAGGAAGAAATCATCCCTTTGATGATTGATTTCCATTACGATTGCGTTATGGTCGCTATCGTAAGGAAGCACCTGCAGTTTCCGTTGAGGACTATTAAAGCTGAATTCAAGTCTTGCGTCAGCAATGCAGAGGTCCAAATATGAATTTGTCCTAGGGTATGTTGGGAACTCCGACCCATATAGGTTGCACCTGTATTCAATTTGGTTCTCTGTTATCCATGATTTCAGGAATACACCTCTTGGATTATTGGTGGCGTTTAGCCATGATGTATGCTTGGCATTCAGGTCACCGGCAAAAATATAATAACTATGTAGCCTGTTCAATTCGAGTATTTCAAACATGGAATTGAGTTCCTCCTTGAACTTGAGAACATTTTGACCAGTTGCATAGGCAGAGATAACGAAGAGGTTATCCCCACCTGGCAGTGAAATTTTGATGACGGACACTTCAAGAAATTCAAAGTTTTTGAATTCGACTTTTTCAATATTTTGGAAACAATAGGGTCTTCTAACCAATATCCCGGTGCCACCTCCCCCATCACCTATTACCCTATCGTTTCTTACGAATGCAAAATCTTTTGATTCCATGGAATGCCATGAATTGAGGTGGGTTTCAGTGAGAAGTATGATGTCAGGCTTTTGCTTGACAATGAATTCAAGGAGATAATCACGTCGATGTATAGCAACGATAGAGTTGACGTTGATCGATATGAGGCGAAGCCTATCCATGGGAATATGACTGGATGACAAGTTATTATTTTGCATTTGAAAGACCTAAACGCTGAAAAGCAAAGTTAATTTTTGAATCTTGTTTGTCGATTCTCTCCGATAAAGAATTAAGTTGCTGGTAAATTTTGAGAAGCAGCTCATTATTGCCACTTACATTATTTACATTACTTCCAGCATTTTCTGCTGGTCCTCTAGCGGCGAGTGCAAATGATACTCCGGGCTTGACGAAGTTGGAAGGTATGATATTACGGTGTACTTGTGTTTGCTTTGGAGCAAATTTAACTTTTGCATCTTGATATCGGGAGCATCCTCGATATGATGCTGGGTGACCAAAAACACCGCAGTTAACGCAGTATAATTTTTCTTTAGGCTCCGTGTGAGCCAATTTGCACTCACCGGGAGCATGAACGTCTTTGCATTTAACGCAACGATAGTGCATGGCACAATTGGCAGCCGAATGTCCAAATCTTTGACACCGGTAACACTGGTTGACTTCTCTTTTCTGGAGGCGTTCCCACCTCACCACTCTGAAATTCAAGTACCTTATTTGTTGAAGGGCACTTGGACTGCTCTTATTTGCAATTTGTACCAGGTAAAGTGGTAAATTCTTCCTTTCTATGGTCGACCTTCTTGTCGCAAAGGCTTTGACTGAAACAAAATCAATATCTGGTGCAGCCTCCTTGAGCACCTGAAGAAGATCGATCGTATCCTGTCCGCTGTCCAAACCCTTCAACAAGAAGGTCTGATTCTTTTCACTTTTTGGGGTATAGGTGAAGTGTGGAACCTCCCCAGAAATCAGCGCATCTTTGGCTGACTTGAAATCAGCCAGTGATTTCGTCCTTATAGTTAATTTTTCGGCATTAACTCTTTTGATTTCGAAATTGGCCAGTTTATTTTCGGCTGCCAATAGCCGAACCATATATTTCCCGGTTTGTCCGAACACGTTGATTGGCGGAACTTTTTCTGTCTTGTTGGAAGCTTTTTCAGAGGAACCAGCAGAACTGCGGGCTGGTTTTTTCTCCTTATTTTTGTTCTTTAAATATTGAATGAAATTAACGTCATTATCTTGATTAAAATTACCTCTGATGTTTTCTTCGATTTCCATATCTTCGGTTAATCCCTTCAGCGCTGCAAAATAATTTCGGCTCTCGTTGGTGCCACCAGCACTAAGAACTTCTTCTGGAATTGCTTGCTTTGTACTTTTCTTCGGCTTTGTTACCTGTTGCCATTAATTTTGTGGCTGCGTCTTTTGAGGCTTCATCCCTTGCTTGAAAAGATCCTTGAGAGACTGTATCTCTTGCCTTAGTTCATCATTTTCTTTCTGCAATTTGGCCATTTGTTGATTATCCGCTATTATTTGCAGCTTGCACCCTCCATCTACGGAGTTTTCTTCGTTATGTTTTCTTTTGGTGATTGTCGCCAGTTTCGTATTCGTCGTTTCCCCAGGTTGCCCCAACGGTGGGAAGCCGTCGGGCTCCTCCATACCAGCGGCGCAATTTTCTTTGTAAATTTGTTTTTCGTTACCAATCGAAGTAAAAATATTCGATAGAAATTTCCTGAGTCGATTACTTCGACAATATAAGATTTTTTCCGATAAAAATTAACTTCGGACTAACGTTTTTAAAAAATTAATTTAATTTTTGAAAACTTTTGACAGGAGCGATTTAAAAGACGTCTATACGCAAAGACTACTACGATCCAATTCTAAAGCAAGAATATATTTGTTGTGAATGCCATAAAAGTTTTTCTTGAATTAAATCATTTTATTTATCCACATATTGTAGGTTAAGTACAGAACCCTTTTGACATGAGCGTAGTTCTGTCCACTCAACTTGTTATAAATTTATTCATGTCAGATAAGCTATATTGTTTTCTGTTTCTCTGCCATAGAAACAAGTCCTATTCAGATCGTGTTGCATTCCATTTCTTGTTTAATAGTTTCAGTTCTCCGTAAACGCCTTTTACTTTAATGCTGAAAGATCTTAATTTTAAATTTATCGTCTATGCCGTTTCACGATTCTTGAAAATTACTGGAAAGTAGTCTTAAAAGAAAAGCTCCTTTCTCATTTTGCGTTATTAATAACTCACCGCTAAACAAGCCATCACTCTAGCCAAGATGATTTTCATAAGCTGACTTACGCGAAATAATTCAAATCGATGGCGGCTACATGAATCTAATTGTAAATATCTCTTCATTTTAAGTAGCCATCATCCGTTCATGCTTACCGCTTTCCGTGCAGAGTAATTACGCACGTTCGAGCCGCATGCACAAAAAGGAAGAAAAAAAAGCAACGGCTTAGAAATCTTCTCTGAGTTGTAGCGAAGGCAATAAAGCGATGATCCCGCCAATAGCCCAACAAAATGGTTTTCGTGTGTAATATTCACTTGTTCACCTGTTGCACTGGAAGCCAGGTAACGTGGGCAACGAAACTTCTAAGAATTTTCTTATTTTTAACATAAAACCGTAGCGATCTTGTTCGCCATGCATATTTCTCGCTGGCAAGTGCTGTTGCGGTTAATAATATTCAAACCAAGGCTCAAGCCCCGCTGCCGTAGCCTGGGAAGTGTTCTCTTTTGTTTTCTTTAAAAGGGTCTTATCTCATAATTGGATTAATGAAAATTCGTGAGGCTTTTTTCAGGAGACTTCGCTGAGATTACTTTTTCCTGCCTTCCACCATGCCAAGCAATGGCATCATTCTCTTGTTGGTAGTGAACAGTTTATGTCCTTTCCACCTTCCTCTCAATCACGCTTGCATAGGTTTAGATGCATTGTGTTCTCGTTAACCCTTGCTTGAATCAAATAATCGGGCTTATGGCGTTTCAGGAGATTCAAAAGGATAAAGTCGCAGATAAAAATTTAATCGAAGAATAGCTGAAGCAGGAAACGGTTTTGAACACTACTCAATATTGGATTTATGGAGTAAGTGGGAGGAATTCATCATTGGAAAGCAAAACAGCAAAGGGGTTAAACCGAAAACCTCTTACGCCAGCCTCAATTCATAACCATGTACTATGTCAGATAAAATAATTATATGCCAAAGCCAAGTAAATTTCCAAATGCAAAATAACAAGAGAACAACATTCACGTGCACCAGTGAAATGGATGCAAAGATCATCCCAAGCATCCCAAGATGATGTTCAGGATCTTCCCAGTTAGCGTCGTCGCTGGTCTGCTGTGCAGCGGAAGGAGAACGAGATCTCGTCGGTAAACAGCTTACCCGCAGCTAGCTAAGAAGCACTGCGCGAATGAACCGCTCGTACGTGCATACATAACCGCCGATCAATTATGCGTGAAATATGAAAATGATCACAATACAGACACTCAGGTGGAACAGGTACCCTACCGGATCGTGTAATATTCACCATTATTATTATTTTGCAAATCAGAACGGCTCGTAGCGACTTAACTGCAGTTTGGCGGCGTACGAGTGAATGTTGGAGCGGTGAAACGTTGATCGAGAATGTGTAAGATCAATTTAAATATTGTGCACAACAACAACAACAACAATTGACTCTCAAGGAAGAAGAAGAAGAGTTAGTTCAAGTGGCGATTATCTAAATTGCATTTAAGGAGTCTTAGCCTTTTTTCCATACCATAACCATCCATTTTAATAATTTTAATTAAAAGTGCAATTTCAATATCAAATCTTGAACAGAAGGAGGAGAGTACGATGGGCTCGACTGTGTTCTGGTATGGAGATTTATAGCAGAGTAGATCACACGATGGTAATTTTCTGTAGTATTTTGGAATGATGGAATTTTAGCTTGAAAGAAGCTTGTGATGATTTTGCTGTTCAATCAAGTTTTGCATGTCGTACAGTGGGAAATCATTGGAAAACCATTCAAATAACACAGAACGGACTTAACAAGAGGGGAAGGATTCTTAGAAAGACTGTTACGTTTAACAGAAATAAGATCATGCATTTTAAGGTCTTTGTTAAAAAATTTTTTTTACAAAGACCGACTAGTTTCGCGACCTGTCTGTCCGTGCGTCACAGCTAATTTCCTCAGAAACTATAGAAGCTAGAATGCTCAAGCTTTGTGAAAAGGTCAGAAGTGATGGTCTCTCAAAAGTTAAGGCCTTAACAAAAATTTAAAAATTTTTTAAGGGGGGTCCCCCCTAATAACGAATTGGCCCTTAAAAATTTTTTTTAATCAAAGGTAGTCGAGTGGGGTACCAAATGAAAGGTCTTGATTAGAACTTTTAGAATCAGAAAAAAAAAGATCGTTTATTGAATTAGGGGGTCCAGGGGAAGGCAAAATGCACGAAAAATTTGTGTCCCCCCCCCCCCCTCGCGATTGGACACCTTTCAGCCGAAAAATCTGAAAATTATCACGAACGTGGGCCTTGATGAGTACAAGAGCATCAAATACCTTAGAAATCGAAATTCACTCAACTTTGTTAATAATAGTACGATTTGTAGATTTTACATTTTTGCCCATAAAATCAAAACGGTACCTTTAAACTTCTTGAAATTTTGCAATTATATAGACTAACATAAGATATATATGTTCACAAAATTTAATTGAGATCGAATCATGATCAAGTGAGTTATAGCCATTTCAATTATATGGAATTACAACAACAATAACACGTGTTTATGGTTGGTATAGGGTTTTCCAATAAGAGGTGTTATTTTGATACTAAAAGAAAAGTGTCATTTTTGAATATAAATGATCGGATGTTTATTTCATTATAAAGAAGAAGATATGCCGTTAATAGCAAAAACTAACATCAGGCAAATAATCACTGCGACACGCTTACAGGACCATATCCTCTTCATGAAATTTTCCATAACCAAATCGCAAAGTGGCTGCCGTATGTGCTCAATAGCCTCACGAATTTCATCTTTGATATCTTGAATCAACGCTGGGCTATTGGCGTAGGCCTTTTCTATCACGTAGCTCCAAAGGAAGAAGTCGCAAGGTGTTAAATCACAAGATCTATTCAAAATAGCACCTCTTATTGGAAAACCCTATATAATATATATGACTCAGGCACTTTTATTTTCTTTCAATTTTCATGAAAATTTAAGGAATAGTGTTTAACTTGAAGATGTACAATCGGCCAAGCATTCAGAAAAATCATTTAAGCTAGATTAAATTGGCAATGTGCATCTTTTGTATAAATTTGAACGACTTCATATCAGAGTATTGGATGAATAATTCAAGTTATCGATTCACGCCATTAGAAAACTTGTTTCTAACCCTAGGATGCTTACAAAGACCTCTTGGTAGGAGCACTCTCCTGCTTACTCAACTTGTTTTCAACTATTACTGCTTTGTACATACTCGTATAAAGGAAACTATCTATGTTCAACATTCATATGAAATTCATCATGCGTACCATGCAATAAAAATCTCACAGCACATCATTTCTTCAAATTCAACATTCCACATTCATACAATATTTTATCGACATATTGTTTCAATTATATCGCATTTCAAAATTTCTTAAAGTCAACATTCAAACGAAATTGTTTATCTAAACTCATTCGTACAAATATATCACATTTCGAAAATTCTTAAATTCAACATTCATACAAAATTGTTTATTTAAACTCATTCATACATTGTATTAAATATATCACATGCATCCTTACATTTCATCACTTTTTCTAGAATGGATTTTTTATGTGACATGTATCGTATCCCATTGCTTTGCTTAAGGGATGCATCAGACTACGACTATTTAGCCGCACTTCTGTCGCAAGTTACACATGGTTAAATGCTAGCCCGCACACTGCGATTTTCGACAATTTTGTCCAGGTCGGCAGTCGCAGGAATTTGCGATTTTTCCTAAAACCAGTTTAGCAGGTAGTTTTTGTGATACTCGCGCAGGCGCACATCATTTGGACATTTGACGCCGACGTGCACGGAAGTTTCTTGCATAGCGTGCAAATGAGTAAGCGCATGTGTTCCTGGCAAAGACATACCTTCAAATGAGCATATTAGTTCTGCGCATGCGTGAAGTTCCTTTGCAAATCCTGTCGCAGTGTGTTCGTATTTGCGTCTGAAAATCGCTGGTTACGGCAGAAAAATCGCAATGTGGCCGAACCCTAAAACTTTGTTTGCGTTGACAAAAACTTCATGGTTACACATGGGAAAGAAAAAACGCTTACGTGGCATTCTTGCACATGCGCGCACAATACATTTGAAAATGAAAATTTCTTCAACTTCTTAGGAAATAAGCGATTAAGAATTGTAAGCAATTTTTATGTATAAAATATGAATAATTTAGAAAATAAAGTTACTTGTTGCTCGACAACGGACCGTAAGTAATCCTTGACGTAATCCTTGGTGAGACTGCCAGGGGCGTTGTTGGGTGGCTGGTGGCTGGACTGCACGGTTCAATCATGCAGCTCTTGGCAATTGGTGTGTCTAACAAGTGCCCTTGAGTGCATGGATGTCCCGGGTTGCCCGGCATCTAAGGTGATTGGTCCGAACGGTCCGGTCATGTTGTTCTGGGCAGTTGGTGTTTCGACCAGATGCTACGAGATGCATGATTGGGTCGAGTGGGCCAGGCATTAACAATATGGGAGCAACATGCAAAGGGCAATAAAATTGAATTGGCGTTTCTGCTCAGCTCAATGCCCCTCCCGCACTTTGCATGTTGTTCCCATTCTTCTTCCCTTGACCTGTTTGGGATTTTTACTTATGATACTGTTCCTAGAATCCAGTTGGTTGATCAGGTACTTCTACCTGGTCCACTTTGCTGATCTCGCCAGGGAACGTCTCATGAGCCTCTCATGTCAAACATTTTTGGTGACCCCGACGTGATTTCCGGCTCTGTCGGAAACTTTTGATACTGCGGTATCGTGATGATCAGTTCCCAAAATTCTCTTTTTTAGATCTTTTTAAAAAAATTTTTACAAAGACCTACTTGTTTCGCGACCTGTCTGTCCGTCTGTCCGTCTGTCCGTCTGTCCGTGCGTCACAGCTGATTTCTTCAGAAACTGTAAAAGCTAGAGTGCTCAAACTTTGTGAAAAGGTCAAAAATGGTGGTCCCTCAAAAGTTGAGGTCTTAACAAAAATTTAAAAATTTCCCCCCTAATAACGAATTGGCCCTTAAAATTTTTTTTTAATTAAAGGCAGTCGAGTGGGACCTCAAATGGAAGGTTTTGATTAGAACTTTTAGAATCCCAAATAAAAAACTCATGTTACTAATTAGGGGGTCCAGGGGAATGCAAAAAGTACCCAAAATTTGTGTCCCCGCCTCGCGATTCGGCACCTTTGAACCGAAAAATCTGAAAATTATCACGAACGTGGGCCTTTATGAGGACAAGCGCAATAAATACCTTAAAAATCGAAATTCGCTCAACTTTGTTAATAATAGTATGATTTGTAGATTTTACATTTTTGCCCATAAAATCAAAACAATACCTTTAAACTTCTTGAAATTTTGCAATTATATAGACTAATATAAGATATATATGTTCACAAAATTTAATTAAGATCGAATCATAATCAAGTGAGTTATAGCCATTTCAATTGTATTGAATTACAGCAACAATAACACGTGTTTATGGTTCAAATAGGGTTTTCCAATAAGAGGTGTCATTTTGATATTTTAAAATAAATGCAATTTTTGATATGAATGGCCGGATGTTTATTTCATTATCAAGAAGAAGATATGCCGTTAATAGCGAAAAATAACGTCAGGCAAATAGCTACCACGACACGCTTACAGGACCATATCCTTTTCATGAAATTTTCCATAACCAAATCGCAAAGCGGCTGTCCTATGTCCTCGATAACCTCACGAATTTCATCTTTGGGGTCTTGAATTGACGCTGAGCTATTGGCGTAGGCCTTATTTTTCACGTGGCTTCAAAGGAAGAAGTCGCAAGGTGTGAAATCACAACCCTAGGATGTTTACAAAGACCTTCTGGTAGGAGCACTCTCCTGCTTACTCAACTTGTCTAGACAATTTTCGAAGTCATTCACCGCAGCAGAACGAAGAAAATTTCACCACCATGGAAGCTTTGCAAAGTCGCAATTCGAGCTTGGACGAATGATTGAACGGAATTTCAACAATTTCAATAAAGACAGCATCCAACGAAAGAGCGTACAGTATGCTCAGAACCGGCTCACAATTTTAAGCAATAGTTGGGAATTGTTTATAAAGTACAATGGGATTCCAGAAGCCTTTAAAGAAGATCATAAAGATCATTCTTATTTCAAAAACAATTACTTCGCGCCAATAGAGGCTATACAGGAACAGCATCGTGTCACTCTTACGGCTCTTTTGGATCCTGCCTTCGGTCCCACGGGGGAAGCGGGTGCTAACTACGATCGTTTGGCTGAGGCAATCAAAAGACTGGATGTACTTACGAAGACAACAAAACAAGCGCTATCAAACATCAATCTAGAAGAGAAGTCCATCCAGTATTACAAGTATCAATTGGAGGTATTAACAGGCAAAAAGGAACGCATTGGAGTCAAACAACGAAGAGTTATGGTATCTGATGAGTGACTACGAGGAGTCAGCAGAGAAGCAGGGTTACGAGCAGATTAGTTTGGAATTGCAAAACATTCTCGTCGTACAACAGGGACAAATAGCGCAAGGCAGTGAAACTAAACTCACGGTTGAGCAACGAAGTCAGGGTTTGGCACTCAAACTCTCAAAAATTACGTTGCCAGTATTCACCAGAAATTATCTGCAGTGGGTGCAATTTAAAGAACTTTTTGAGAACATCGTGGATTCTACGTATATAAGCGATGCACAAAAAATGTTCCACCTTATATCAAATCTCAAGGAGGGAGCATTCAGCTTCATTCAACATTTCTAAGTGTGTGCGAAGAGTTACAAACCCGCATTGCAAATATGAAAGCACAGGTATGACAACAAAAGGCTATAGGTAACAGCGTTTTTAAACAAGTCGACGCTACAGCCTACAATTCAAATTGAATCAGCAAGTGCCATCAAGCGGTTACACGGCACTACCAAAGAGTGTATCATGGGACTAAAAAACTTGGGTCTAGCAGTCGAATATTGGGATGCAGTAGTAATCTACATTATCATTAAACGACTGGATAAAACGTCGCATACGCTATATGAGCAGTCTTTACAAGATTCTAGAGCTCTAGATAAGGTAGACAATGTGCCCGCCTTCTTGAAAACCAGGTTCCAAGCATTAGAGGCTTGAAACACCAAACCATCAGTGTTTGAAGAAAAACTTGTCAAACCAAAAACCGTTACACTAGTCACGAACACTTTTGGAGGCTCACAATGCATGGAGTGTGATCAGAACCACCCTTTGTATGCTTGTAAGAAGTTTCGCGAGTTCCAAATAAACAAGCGTATGAACGTTCTGCAAAAAAATAAGTGCTGATTTAACCATCTTAGACCTGGACACTCGGCAAAGAACTGTGTCAGAGGAACCTACAACAAGTGCAACAAAAAACACAATACGCTTTGCATCGTGACGTAGAGCCAACAGGGCCAAAAGGTTCATCATGGTCAGCTGAGGTTCCACAATCGAAGGCATCATTACTTGGAGGACACTAAGGCAGAAATTCATATGTTATACTGGGAACAGTTGCTTGTAAAATCGAAACCGCAGACGGACAAATTGCAAAGTGCAGGGCATTGCTGGATTCTGGCTCACAAATAAATAGCATCTCTGAACAGATTGCTAAAAAATTGCAATTGGCAACGGTCTCGGGTCCTACTACGATAGTAGAAATCGGTAATAAGTCCAACTTAGCCCAAAAGAGAGCACACATCAACATAACGTCACCATTTATAGAATGTGAATTGCAACTGGAGGCATTCATCATTCCAGAAATGCCCAGCCCTCAATGTTCATTGATACATCATCATGGAAGTTGCCGAAACATGTTATATTAGCAGGCCCCTCTTTCAACACACCTGGTCCTATTGACGTTCTTATTGGCACAGAGCACTACTTCGCCATAATCGAGGCCAATCGCATAGACTTGGGGAATGACCTTCCATCTCTGCAGGATACAGTATTCGGTTGGGTTGTTTCGGGAAAAACCATATGCGAGAACTCCGCCTCTAGTTTTATGTCCACAAAAGACAAAATTGATGTTCACAGTCAAATAAAACAGTTTTGGTAAATAGAAAACTTGGAAACTTCTGAATGGAATTTTTCAAAAACGGAAAAAGAATGCGAGGAGCTATACGTTCAAACAACAAAGATGGACAATAATGGTCGATTCATGGTCAGAGTTCCCTTCGCACAACAACCGAAGGTGCTTGGGAACTCAAGGCAACTCGCAATGACAAGGTTCTTCGCTTTGGAAAGATAACTAGAACGAAAGCAAACTTTAAAATTGGAATACCACGTATTTATGAAGGAGGTCATATGACCAAGGCAATAAACGTTCCTGGCTCTCACTACTATCTTCCGCATCACTGCGTGGTAAAACCTGATCGCGATACTACAAATGTGCGAGTCGTATTCGATGCTTCAGCCAAAACGACAACAAATGTAGCATTAAATGACATCTTGCACACAGGTCCGAAGGTTCAGGAGGATATTTTCACGATATTGTTGAGGTTTAGAGTCCCACGATACGTTTGTAGTGTTGACATTGAGAAAATGTATCGTCAAGTATTGATGCACGAAGACGATTGAAAAGACCAGCTTATATTATGAAGAGAATCACCATCAGAAAAATACAAACGTATAACCTGAACACCATTACATACGGCTTCACTTCTGCTACATATTATGCAATGATATGTCTCCATGAACTAGCAACAGAAGCCAGTTTTCTCAAACCATGCGGTACGGAGGCAATGCGGAAGAACATGTACGTTGACTGCGCCATATTTGGAACCGACAGCCTACCTAAAGCTCTTAAAATTCAAGAAGAAATGATGAGCTGTGAGATTTTTATTGCATCGTACGCATGATGAACTTCATATGAATGTTGAGCAATCTGTTTGATCGGTCTTGTTTTCGGATGTTTCTTGGGTCTGTAGGCATAACTTCTGAGTAAAGAATAAATTAAATGTTGCAATTAAACAGGTTTTGGGAGAAAATGAGTGACAAACCATGAGTAAAAATTAAAGAGCTTCGAACAAAAACCGAGAGAAATTTACGAAAGCTACATTGTGTCAACGAAGTACCCGGAAATTGTAAATGATATTTCCCTGGATAAATGATATTTCAAAAAATGTATTTTGTTAAGTTGGTAAAACTATCCTTAATTACTAAGCCAATTATGAGCGCGATCAGTCAACCAGTTTGTTTACAGCAGCTGCTTAAGTCGGAACACCTCAGTAGTGCGTTGCGATTTTTTTATTGTGACCGAATTTAAAACCAAAAACGCAATAAACACCATCGATCAACCACCGTATTCACCAGTTTTGGCTCCGTGTGATTTTGATGAATAATTAAATATTTTGCGTTTTGTTTGCAATTACCAGGTACTTTTTTGTCACAATGTAAAACAAAAATCGCTGAAGGCCATCCCAAAAAGTGCTTATGAAAAATGTTTCGAGGACCGGAAAAATCATTGGCATAAGTGTAGTGCATCTGATGGGAATTACTTTGAGGGCGACAAAATAAATATTGATGAATAATTAAATACTTTGGGTTTTATTTACAATTTCCGGGTACTTTTTTGTCACAATGTATATATTACATAGAGACATTTTTCCAATTTGCGTACATTGTAATGTGCTGTTACAAAAATACCATATTGTCACTTAAAATTTTATTGTTAGACAAATGTTTGTATGAACTTAATCCTGACGTATATTAATCTAAAAGTAAGTGTAGTACGCATCGAGCAGTGGGTTAGGGTACACGCCGGTTCAAACCTCGGTGGCAGCATCGAGTTTGAGCTTCTGATAGTGCTGGAGGACTTTCGCCCATCCAGCTGTGATGGATACTAATTGAAAAATTCGACAATAATCTCATGGTTGAGCGTTATGTGATGTTGACCGTATCACATCAAATTCCGTTCGGTCATGGAATAAAATACCCAAACAATAAATCTCAACGCCAAGGTGCCAACCCTCGCATAGCTCTGCAAAGATAACCATGGGACCGAAAAGGCGACTGCACATACGAACGGAGATAACAGCAATGAGAGGGGCCCAATAAAACTGGAGCAACTAAAAGCAAGAAAGCAAAAAACATAACAATGACGACGCAACCAGCGGCTGCAGCCACGAGATTATAGTGCACCGGGAGCGGTCCTAACGATGAAAAAAACGATGATAAATACAATGACAGTGAAGACGGATGAAAAACGGAGATTAAGAGACAGTCTTGTACAGACTGAGATTCCTGTGACATTTGGGCGAAGCAAAAATATGATGCAAATGCCAGAACGGCCTAAAAAGGAAAGGTTGGGAAACTCTGCAGGGCGCGTCAGATGTTGCGTCAATGAACGAATCATCTATTTAACGCGGAGCTTGATATTCGATCGTCTGTTCTGCCACAGTCTTTATTGCCGCGTTCACTTCCACTCGTAGCTCGTTGCTTGTTTTTGGCGATGAATTTGATAGGATTTGAGTTCGCAAGTTGTCGAGGGTCTCCGTGAAATTTTCGGCCACGGACGCGGTTGGGAGCCGTTTGATGTCGAATTTTCGAGGTAGGTTGGTCTTCGCCCAGTACCCCTTTGACATACGACATCTTTAAGTTAATTTGATCAAGTAATGATGCAGGTTTATTACCCTCCTTATTCGAGGATGCTCCGACTGGGGCTTGCGATCCCGCATAGCTCGTCGAAGATGGCGTGAGCACCAGTCGCTTAGACCGATGGGCCCCTTTTGAGCCACCATGCGACAAACGCGGCTCGCCAGAGCATTAGAACGTCACGTCGGATAACGAATTTGTGGAAGCTAAACATTGGGTGCTAAAAGAAACCCGAACAATTCTTCACTGATTCCCTGAGGCGGACCTAAACGCTCCACCACTCTGTCGTAAAGTTGACCACAGTGCTTAAGGGATATCTAGAATACTCTCCATCAACCTGAACCAAAACGCTGCAAGAACTAAAATCACCACCCGACACTTCACAGGAGCTTACAAGTTCACGATATTCCCAAACACTTCCTGAGACCCCAAACGATTCCCACACTCCACCTGCGTACTTGACGCCACGAATACGCGAACTCACTCAACTGAAACAAAGTACTTTATGTTGACTTTTAAATGAAAAGCAAGATTTTGAAACGAATTCATGCACACATGAAGTTATAATCACTATCATTTTGGCACAATTTGACTTTTGAAATAATTCTTAACCTGATAAAGTTATCTACCTTCGCTCTTTGTCCTATGTAGAACATTGATGATGGTAACCGGACTTTCTCACACATTACTCTTCTCGATTCGCATGGTGATTTCTACACCACAAAAAAGATACGCTGTCGGATCGTCCTCCACAACCGGTGGCTTTTTCCTAAAAGATGCGATTGTAGCCTTCCGCCTGCACTTTTTTCTTCCACCTTGATAGAGAGCAGTTACTTCTTGACCCGTTTGCAGTAAAAACAAGTTGGGTAAAGAGACCTACGCTCATGTCAGAAGGGTTTTGTATTCAATTTTCCAAATGCAGTCACCAGATTGTATAAAGTCAAGAAGCATATCAATGACGATTTTATTGGAGAAACTATGAAATTCGAAGACCATACTATTATTAACAAAGTTGAAAGAATTTCGACTTCTGAGGTTTTTGTTATTGTTCTACTCATAAATATCTCCCTTGATAATTATTTCAGATGTCCATTCGCGACGGAGGAAACACATTTTTCATGTATTTCCCCCCTGTGCCCCCACTGAAGCAAAAACTGACAGTTTAAGAACTGTTTTGAAAAGCTCCCAAGAAAGCTATCATTTCATACTCATATCGGCTACGTTTGATGAATTTTTTTCAGGGGCCACTCTCCTGTACTGTTATCATCGATTAATAGCCAATTTTTTCGAATCCTAGAGTTGTTACAAAGCCCTTTTGTTAGAAGCTCCCTCCCGCCTCCTTGACTTGTTTCACTTATGAGTATTAATTGTAGGTACTCAGCTTCAGGCATTCATTAAATTGAATCAAGTGTTCAAAGCATGCGCCTTAAACGTTGAAGTTGGGAAAAAATAACTCAAAGTTATTCAATCTTTGCATTTAAAACAGCCACTATTTTGTTTTACGATTACTGATACCACTAGCTGAACTGATTCTCAAAGTTATTCATGACATCTATCATTCCAGAAATTTTCATGCAAATCCTAGCAAAACTGTAGTGTCTGAGTCGGTAAAAAGCGCATGTTGTTCCATGGCCATATGTTGCCATAGTAATGCATGCAGCGCATATTGTTCCATAGTAACACAGGAAAATTCAAACCGCTATAACTTCGCTAAATATGATGCAATCTTTATGAAACTTGCAGGGTTGATCAATCTTATAAATAGACATCTGTGTACTGAATATCATTGAATTTAAGGGTAGCGTCAAGATTTTATTCAAGAAAACATAAAATCGATAAATCATACTATTACTAACAAAGTTGAGTGAATTGCGACTTCTCACGTATTTGTTGTTGTTGTACTCATCAAGGCCTACATTCGTGATTTTTTTCAGATTTTTCGGATCACAGGTGTCCAATCGCGAGGGGGGACACAAATTTTTCGTGTATTTCCCCTCCCTGTGCGCCCCTCGAAGCAAACTTTGCCAAACTAAGACCTGTTTTGAAAAGTTCTCATCAAGACCGCCTCCTTGACTTGTTTCACTTATGAGTATTAATTGTAGGTACTCAGCTTCAGGCATTCATTAAATTGAATCAAGTGTTCAAAGCATGCACCTTAAACGTTGAAGTTGGGAAAAAATAACTCAAAGTTATTCAATCTTCGCATTTAAAACAGCCACTATTTTGTTTTACGATTACTGATACCACTAGCTGAACTGATTCTCAAAGTTATTCATGACATCTATCATTCCTGAAATTTTCATGCAAATCCGAGCAAAACTGTAGTGTCTGAGTCGGTAAAAAGCGCATGTTGTTCCATAGCCATATGTTGCCATAGTAATACATGCAGCGCATATTGTTCCATAGTAACACAGGAAAATTCAAACCGCTATAACTTCGCTAAATATGATGCAATCTTTATGAAACTTGCAGGGTTGATCAATCTTATAAATAGAAATCTGTGTACTGAATCTCATTGAATTTAAGGGTAGCGCCAAGATTTTATTCAAGAAAACATAAAATCGATAAATCATACTATTACTAACAAAGTTGAGTGAATTGCGACTTCTCACGTATTTGTTGTTGTTGTACTCATCAAGGCCTACATTCGTGATTTTTTTCAGATTTTTCGGATCACAGGTGTCCAATCGCGAGGGGGGGACACAAATTTTTCGTGTGTTTCCCCTCCCTGTGCGCCCCTCGAAGCAAACTTTGCCATTTCATTTGATACCCATATCGGCTACCTTCAATGAAATTTTTTTTTCGGGGGGTCACTCCCCTACATGGGGAGACCCCCCTTAAATACCTTATAAAATTTTTTAGTAGTTGAACTTTGAAGAGATCACCACTTTACACCTATATACAAAATTTGATGCTTCTAGCTTCAGTAGTTTCCGAGAAAAACTGCTGTGACACACGGACGGACGGACGGACGGACGGACAGACAGACGGACAGACGGACAGACAGGACGCGATTTTAGAAGAGTTTTGTAAAATTATTTTACAAAACCCTAAAAAGAGCACTTTCTCCTTCGCCGGCCCTTCTAACAAATTGTACCGCAACGGTTCTTTTTCTCTCTTCAAGTTTAGTTCAAGACCAGATCATCTATCTTCACTGCTGCTCAACCTCCTGTAGTTCACGCAGCGTTAGTGGGGGCAGCATTATCATCCGCAAAGCTGGTCAAGAGTGATTCATCCGGCAGCTCAAGCCTCAGTAGCCTGTCTTACAAGAAGTTGCATAAAATAGTGCCGAGGATGGAACCCTGAGTGAAACCCGATGTAATTTCACGTCGTCCAGCAGATCTTGCCAGCAGCTGGCCTGACTATTTTTGATAAGTTTCCAAAGACATCTCCTGGCTCACTTGTAGGTAGTTAGCTTGGTAGGTACTCACTAGACCTCTTGCCGGAGCTTGTGACATTCACTTTGCTGCTCAGCAATTTCAGATGATCACCAGTACACTGGAGGTTTATGAAGCCGGGGTCTCCGACAAGGCATACAAAACCTGTAGGCAGACGTGATAATACTTATAATTGAGTTCACTGCGACCATAGCTGCTAATCCTCCGCTCCCTATGAAGCTACATGTATCGATAATACTACCATGAGCATGCCAACAAACTTTTCAATGTTCATTTTCCTAGTGTTCCACCTGCGGCTGGGAGGCTAAACATATATTTTTAGCCAGAAATCAGGGTTCAAGATGGGGTCACATGATACCGGGACGAAAAGTTTAAAGAAAGCTATTACTCTGTAGGTCATGTTGTCCGTTGTCAGCTTTTGGAAGCTAATTCACTGGCTACGGATTCATTTTTCTTCTAGGATCTGACAGAGGCATGCCGCATTCAATGACTGTCAAATTGAAGTCTCCCCCAAAGAGAACATGCCATTTTGCTTTTGATATAGCATCTTCTAGAGTGTCGATTCTCGTCTGAAAAGACGTAAGGTAGACACTAAAGAGTGTTCTTCCCATGCACTGAACCTACGCAAAGTCATTCCGTGCCCACGACTCTGTATCCAAAAGTAGTGCCCTTTCATACTCAAATGACCAGATTCATCACGTTACCAAACAGGTGAACTTCTATCAAGATGCTGCTCGTTGAGCTCGTTACAGTACTGGGTTGCATCTTGGTATCAGTATCAATCGATACTTAACTCTTTGATAGAATCGAAATGCCCCATATTGTAAAGTAAATATAATTCAAAGGCTTCAACAACACTGTAAAAGCTATCAAAGACCAGAACACTAAACTTTTGCATTTCGGCGTGAAACGTGCAAAAAACACAAGCAAAAATTGGCTTAAAAACTTTAACAGTTTTTTAAGAGCCAGCTTAAAATCAGATGTCCTTTGTAAAATATATCGTAGCAAAGAAGAGGGTGTATCCGTCCTGCAGAGCCTTATGCTTTTGTAAAAAATATTCTTGGTTATCCTCAGTTGGGCAGGACAGCTCCATTGATACCTGAAACTCCGAAAAAATGGTTATTCCAAGCAGTGGATCGAGTAGTATAGGCAACAAGAATTCCTTATCAACCTATTTTCATAGAACCAACTGTAGGCAACTCAGCCAAGTTTAATTAAATTATTTTTTTTATCATTAGAACTATGAATATTGGACACAAATTCAGGTAAAATCAAACAAAGCTGTAGGCAAATTATTAGAGCTTAGACTAAGCCAATTGTACAAGAAAATTGTGTAAATTAGACGAAGCTAATAAGACAGTTACCAATATGCATGATTACTGCCAAAGCAATTGAGAACTCGAATGTCCTTAATGCGCATAATTTAGCTTAGGTTAGGTAAGGTGTCTTATGACGTTATGGGAGCATACCCAGCTTTTGATCTGTGATATGCAAGTTTTGATTTCAGCGGAAGCTGAGTAAGCATAAACTTGAATGAATAAAGGTTTGTAGATTAAAATGAATGTAATATTGAGGGTTTGCGATGAGTGTGTGGCAGGGGAGGTTTAACAGAACGCCTTCATAATACATTTAAGGTAGCTTTGATTAAATTGAGCAGCTGGACGTTGTTTTGGTTATCTAGGCTGAAGTTGGTTTTTACAAATATTTTGGTAACTTGCCATAAATATGTGTAGAACAAAAAATGCTTTAAAAAGTTTTATGGTATGTAGTCGATTTTCTTTTTTGTCAATTTTAAAAAATTTTTTTAGTTTCATGATAATTTAAACAAATAAATTAATTCTCAGATAATTTTCCTTCTTCATTTAAAATGCTTCTGTATATCGTGTTTATTAAAATATTACCTGTATATTCAAACTTTTCTTTACATTTAATGAATTTTTTTCATTTCTTCATGCTTAAAACAGAAAGCCAAACAAAAGCATTTGAAGTTAACTCCTACTTCCTTTTCCTTCTAAAAATAACTTTTTTCATTGATATAAACCTATTTATAAACGCTATCTACATACTTGTATGCTAACTTTAGTTATCATATATTCAAAATGAAAAACGTCTTAAGGTGCGGTCGATAAAAAAGAAAACTTCAACTTCAAATCGAAGAAAATACCATCAAGATTGGTGTCGTCGAACTGATAATAAAACGTATGTTTTGTTTGTTGTTTCACCTCAATTTACCGATATACATATGCATCATTCAAAGAAGGTGAACATTCTTATCTTCAAACAGAATTGACAACTTTTGTATGTTAATTATTGATACATATTAATGCACTTTGCGGCGAATGTGGCTTTAACATCTCTTGGAAATAATGATGTTATCGTTTGTCGGTAGAACTTAAATGAAAAGTTTAGTTTAGAAAATTTTAAAGTGAAATTATGAAAAACACAAATATTTATTTTAAAAGCTCTCATTGAAGATATTATGAATAATTGAGTTTTTAGGATGTTAGTACATGAATCGGTAATTTTCTGCATTTATCTGTCTAAGATGAAGGAACGTCAAATTCTTACGAATATGTGTTGAAAATAATGTTTTTTTATGAATTGTGTCAGTAATGTACAACATATTGTATTGTACTTTAAAACTATGATAATGCTTAAAACAGAAGGAAAAGCTAGGTGAATCAGCATTAGAGCAGGTCATCATCTATGTTACGACAGCCCACGCCGGGCCTTGGCCTCCAGGATTAATCTACTCCAATCATCACGATTCTACAACTACGTTGGCCAGTTAATTACTCCCAGCAAAGATTTGGTGTCAGCTTCTATCGTGCCTTCCCATCGAGTCCTCAGTCTTCCCCCTTAACGCCTGCCTTGTGCTCTACCCTTTATTATTCTTTTGGTTGGACAGTTTTCTTCCATTCTTTCTACATGGCTCGCATATTGCAATTTGCGTAAATTTTGCGCAAGTAGATACAGGTGGTTCATCAAATAGTTCACACAACTCATCGGTGTGACGTAGCACCCACTCTGTTCTTTATTTCACTGGGTCGTAGATTTTCCGGAGCACTTTGCGTTCAAATACGTCCACTGCCATTTTAGATTCTCTTGCCAGGGTCCATGTTTCACTTCCGTAGAAGCGGGTTACTTTGACACCGGGAGGTAGCTTTGTCCCAAACTGGGAAAAAGGTTAAACTTCCCGCCTAGTCACAACCGCATGAGCGAACGTCTTAATTCATACTCTAAGATATAAATGATAGTACTAGTGATAGCGAGGTGCTGTTTTATCAACCGTGAGTCAAGTTCATTCTTGTCATTGCCACGATAATATTTGACAGTTTTATTCAGTGAATTTTGCTCCTGCTAAATTTTCCCAGAAGCTGTGTATTTTGGCAAGTTTCCCATCTTTATTGTCTATGTCATTATTATGCATATGTTCAGGAGTATGGTGTTATTAATGTAAACAATATTTACACATTTATTAAAAAAAACTAAAAGTCGATATACTTTAACCCCATTTTCGGGTTATTTTGGCCCATGGGCCAAACTAGCCTTTTAATTTTTTGCTTATGGAAAAATGCAATTATCTTGCTTTTTTTCTAAAATTTCGCCGTAGATACAATTGATCAGCAGCATTTCACATGCCGTCCAAGCAATAAATAAATTCTGATAGTCGTCGGTACATCGATTATAGTACGGCAGACTTAGAACAATGTCAGAAATTCAGGCACAAAGAGCTGCCTAAAAAAGGTATGAATACCAAGAAGTACGGTTAAAAATAAATTAGCTAAAACATATGGCAATAAACCTGGCAAACCGACTGTTTTTACAAAAGAAGAGCAAGACATGTTTGTGGCACATATAACAGCGCTATCTGAATACGGATTTCCACTAACAGACTTTGATCTTAGAATGATTATTAAGGTTTATCTTGAATCTCAGGGCCAAATTATGACAACATTTAAAAACAATATTCCAGGAAAGGACTGGCTAAAATCCTTTCTTTTACGAAACAGAATATTATCTCAAAGACTCTCTGACAAATTTGTTGTCAGGTTTCTGAAGCCGTCATTGCTGAATTCATCGAACATATCAACAAAGTAACACAAAAAGTTCCACTTGAAAACATCTATAATAATGATGAAACTAATCTTTGACAATCCAGGAAAAAGAATGGTCTTATGTAGAAGAGGAACAAAGTATCCAGAGACTATCGTAAATGGTACAAAAATTAGCTTCACTGTCATGTTTTGTGGGAACGCTACTGGCGAAACAGTTCCACTCTACGTTATATATAAAGCAAAAAATCTTTGGACAACTTGGACTGAAAATGGTCCAAAAGGGACCTGTTACAATAGAACAAAAAGTGGATGGATGGATTACCTGACATTTGAAGACTGGTTTTTCAATCCTCTCTTGCCAATACAGAAAAAAAAGGAAGGGCAAAAAGTTGTCATTGCTGGCAACTTTGCATCGCATATCAACAAAACGGTCTTGCCCGAATGTAAAAAGAATGAAATCTGTTTTGTGTGTTTACTTCCGGAAGATACTCACATTCTTCAGCCATTGGACGTTGCTTATTTTCGTGCTTTGAAGTGTAAATGGCGACAAAGACAATATTACTAAATTGGAAGAACAGCCAAATGGAAAGAAAATTGCCGACGACACCTAAAGGTCAGTTTCCAAATCTGTTGTAAAAAGCATTAGATCCATTAACATCAACCAAACAAGATTTAATTTCCGGTTTTAGAAAAACTGGCGTATTCCCTATAAACAAAGAAGAACTCTTGGCGAGGCTACCGAGACAAGACAGTATTTTAAATCCAGAGCTTATTGGCAGCGATTTCTTGGAAAAATTAGAACAGTCCCGACCCGACACCACCCGCCCAGAAAATAAAGCTAGGAAAAAGAAACTCAATATAGCCACTGGGTTATCAATCTCTGCTTCTGATGTTGTTGAATCAGGTCCTTCTGGTGTTCACAAGAACACCAGAGAAAGAAAAACGATGTCCAAAAAACGAACACAGCGAAAAGTCTCATCTTCAAGTGACACTGAGTCCGCTTTTACTCTGGGTTCCTCCACAGAAGACCACATATTACCGCTTGATGACTCTGAAGATGATATTTCCCTGGGCAATGTTATTCAGCTACAAGGGTTATTAAAAGCTGAACCGGATGTGATGACAGTCGAAGAAGAGGAAGAGCTATTGCTACGTGTAGAAATTAAAAACGGAAAATGTCCGCGCAAGGATCCCCTATTGTTAAGGAGAATAATACTGTTCTTCAAACTATTTATGTATGCAGTGCTGACAATATAGTTGCAGGGGATCATGTTATCGTGACCTGGAATTCACGGAACTACCCTGGTCAGGTTTTGTCAACGTGTGAAGAAGGTGCATTTGTAGGCTGCTTAAAGAAAGGCAAAACATTCTGGCACTGGTCAACAATTATAGATGAACAACTTTACAGTTGGGGCCATATAAAGATCGGGGTCCCTAGATCAATAAAAAAGGGCTGTTTTTCCATTCCCGACATAGATCATCATTAATATAATTTGATTATATTTAGATTAAGTTTGACTCTTGTAATTCAACGATGACTGAAACTGTAGACTAATTAGTTATAAATGCCAGAAGAAGTGTTTTTAAGTTAATGTTTAAAAAAGTTATAAGAGTTTGAATTAAATTTGATTTTCAATATACTGTTCTTCTGTTACTAGTTCATTACCTAGCCAAACCTTCCTACAACATTCTACCATACATTCAGCGTTGGTTACAATTACCCAAGCTATCAATTAGAAGAAAATTTTCACTGTAGGAATCTATCGGATCAAGTATACCTCCTCAAACGGCAACATTGGTCCAAACATTTACAAAAAATATGGAGGATGTTTGTAGATTATTTTCAAATTAAGCAATTAGTATTATCACATCCATGAGTTTCTGTAAAAAGTCGGTGTAACACTTATCATAAAATACCTAACAAACTAAAAGGTGCTTTCCAAAATAAACGAGACTTTTGGCATAAAATGAATGTGAATGAGATACAAGTATAGCGCTTTATATAAAAATGCAGCATAAAACGGACAAAGTAACCCGCTTTTATGGTAAAGGGTGGTCCAACCATAATGCACGATGTTAATTGTGAGTCACACCTTAACGGCAAGCCTTTTGCCCAACTCAATTTGACATTTCTTAGTTTCAGTGTTTGACAAATTTAACCATAGAGAGGTACACAATTGGGCAGCGTGTTAAGATTGTTGAAGCCTTTTACGAAAACGGGCGTTCAAATCAAAATGCATTTCGTGCACTTCGTGATTTTTTTGGTCAGCATAATCGACCAAATGTGTCCACAATCGGGAGAATCGTGCGCAAATTTCAGCAAACCGGGTCTGTAGGAAATATGAAATCACCTGTGAAGCGGCTTGTTCATTCTATTGTTACTTTTAGTTGTAATTGGTCATAACCAGTCAAATAGAGAGAAATAAATAAATAAATCGTGGATATGGCAGCCAGAACGGTCCCATACAAGCAAAGACGATTGAAAAGGTGTTATTGGATGAACCTGTAAGATTTCGAGGCTTTGTCCAGCTGTTAGCGGCCGTTCGAGTTAATCTTTTTGCATAAAAGTGAAAAAAAGAATGAATTCAAATTTCGCTATACAATTTTATCAATCGCCTCACCTTCCTCTTCCAGTTCCAGAGCGCTCCACAGCTTTAGAAGGGTGAGAATTTACATTTTATTTTTGCTGTATTTCTTTTCTTTTAATATTGCTAAATTTCCTTTAAAAAACTGAGGCAATTCTTCTTCTTCTTCGTAGCACATAGCACCTTTCGGGCCTTTGCTTTCCATAAATAGTGCCTCCAACTATCACGGCTCGTTGACCGGGTCCTCTAATTTCGAAATCCGAGCAGCGATGAACTTTCTTCGTTGACCAAGTTAGACCAGCGTTTCCTCGGTTTCTCCACTAGGCTCCAGCCTTCAGTTTTCCCAACGAATACCTTTTTAGGTATTTGTTGTTCATCAGCACAATTCCAGTGTCTAGCTCATTGCAGGTCCCGCAGTCTTACAAGCGTTGAGACCTCCGGTTTGCCTAAAATTTCATACAAATCATGGTTGTATCGAATTCGCCATTGGCCCCCGTCTAGCTTCGCTCCGATTATTCGCCTCAGGACCTGTCGCTCAAAGGCGTTCAATGTATTTGCGGATGCTTGGGTTAGGGTCCATGTTTAACACCAATAGAATAACACAGGTCTTATCACAGATTGGTATAGTTAGAGCTTTGTTTTCCTATGCACGCAGTCTTCAATATCGTCAAAACTGAATAAAATATTTTGTTTGCAAGCTGTATTCTTCGGCGTATTTCGTCTCTTTCATTACCCGCTTTCGTTATTTTGGCGCTTAAATGTATATGATGTACTCCCGAGCCAAATTGAATAGCAATAGGCCAGCCCATCTTCCTGCTTTAGTCCGATATTTGTGTCAAAGGCATTGGTGGGTTGGTTATTGATGCGGACTTGGGAGGTCGTCGACGTCATTGTCATTTTGGTAAGACGGACTGATTTGCAGGGATACCTAAGCAAAGCATTATTTGGTACAGTATGTTACGATCAATACCGTCGTATGCTTGCTTGAAGTAGACGAAAATTTGGTGTACGTCTATGTTGAACTCCCAGCATTTTTCAAACCCCTGCTTGATTCTGAACAAAAGGTCTTTTGTTGATCAACCTGCTCTAAAGCCACCTTGACACTCCCCAATAATACCGTGGGCATATGATCCGATTTTATTTTCTAAGATCTTAGAAGATATTTTGCACGCCGTACAAAGTAGTGATATGCCTCTATAATTTTCGCACTGTAGCTTGTCACCTTTTTGTGGATAGGGAATATAATCGATTTGCTCCACTCTTTCGGCATATGTTCTTGGTGCCAAATGTACTGGATGACTTTGTGAATAGCTTTCTGAACAGTACTGTCATCGTTGCCCGGCGCTTTGTTATTATTCTTTTGGGCTTTAATGATTGAACAAACTTCATCCAGAGTTGGTGCGGCCAATGGAACCTCTCCGCAGACATCTATAGGCTCCGATGCTTTGGAGTTGTGCGGAGGATTAAGGAGCTTCTTGAAATATGATACCCATCTTTCCTTAATCTTGGTTTCATCAGGGATGATATTGCTGATGTCATCGCGACAGAGCGTGATTTTGGGCTGATAACCACGTTTCATGCTTTTCAGTACTTCGTATGCTTGTCTTGTGTTGTTGCTCGCTAAACTTACATCTATACTTCTCAATTGGTCGTCATAGTATTTTCTTTTCTTAATCTTAATTATCTTATTCGCTACTTTTTTGAGATTTTCATAGTGTTCTCTCTTCGTCCTGGTTTTCCTAACTACGTATTTTTTGTACGCCTGATTCTTTTTGTCTAAAGCATTCTGGCACTCATCATTGAACACATCATTCCTCTTGCGCCGGATTTGATGTCTGATTCTCTGTTCAGCTACGGTCTGAATAGCCACTGTCACTAACATCCAGAGCTCGTTACTTGGTTTTAACGATGCGTCTGATAAGATGGGAGCTAGCTGGTTGTCAAGGGCCTCCGTGAAATTTTTGGCCACAGACGCCGTTTGGAGCCTTTCGATGTCAAATTTTGGTAGCGGGCTGGCCTTTGCCGAATATGTCTTTAACATATGACATCGATAGGTTAATTTGATCATGTAATGACCTGAGTTACAATTGGCTCCGCGGTATGCACGGATGTCAAGTATGCTCGAGGCCCATCTTTGTTGGATTAAAACATGGGCAATCTGGTTTTGTGTGTTGCCATCCGGTCGCACCCAGATCATTTTATGAATGCGTCGATGTGGGAAACAAGTCAAACGTATGACTGTATTTTTGCTACATGCAAAGTCGATCAGGCGTTGGCCGTTGTCATTTGTTTTATCGTGGAGGCTATATCATTCCCCGATGAGATATCTCAATGCCAACTTTAGCGTTGAAATCACCCCGAATTATTTTTGTGTCGTTTGTGGGCAATGAGTCGACTAGTCTTTCCAGGTGATAATTCATTAACTCCAATTACTTGAGTAGTGAATTGTTGTAGTGGAATTAATTGTAAGTAAATAAAAAACGGCCACGATGATGTAAATTAGCTATTATTCCCCTTTTTCATAATGATCCCTTCCTCTCCTTTCCTTTATCGTGTCATGTTTGTATGTCTAGGGTGGCTCAGCATGGGCAGTGGGTGCTCCGGATGGCCTGCGGCACGACTGGGCGCTAGCCGGCCTCAGCATGCCACCCCGGGTCAAAAATCTCTGTATTAGAAATTATTGTCTGCAACTGCGGTGACCTCTGTGATTGCAACAATCCCAGAAGCCTTGCGCACCCTATCTCAAGAAAATAGGACTTAAGTAGGACGGCTGGTGAAGATTCTGAAGGTTGGCGTATGAAAAATCAACAGATTTTCTGTCGTGTCACCAAGTATTGAGCAAACTAAGTGCCTGGATCTTCAAAGATATATACGGTTTTTGCGATTTCTATTTTTAGAGGATTTATAACTGCTACAACGAGGTTGAAGCCACAAAAATATTCAAGGGTTAATGTGCGGACCTCAAAATTTTTAAAATCACCTTCATAGGAGTAGTTTATTGGATACTTCCATGATTAGGAAGTAATCAGAAATACCTACATACTATAAACGGTTTTCATATCCTCTAATAAAATCCCAATTATTAACCAGACTAAGTTTAATATTTTCTAATTAACGACTGCCAACAATAAAGTTTTGCATTTATTCTGTCATTTTGATTCCATTATTCCCATTCACCTTCATGACTATTTTATATCCTCATCGTCTGCACGCTACCAGTGCAGTTCATCGTCAGATATTCATTACAATTTTACAATGTTCAACTTTTCCATTGGAGCAAGTGAAAAGTGCAATTTTCGTGCACCAAATATGCACCACGGCCAACCTGAGTTTGGTGTAACTTGATGCAATTCTCATTGTTTTATGGACCTATAAAAATTACAGTGCATGGCAAATAACGTCGTACTCGTCGTTCAGCGTTCGTTACTGGCTTTATCATTTGCCTTGGCGCTCCTGAATGAACGGACGGACACAGGCGGCTGGTTGGCCATTATTCCAAATTAACTTAAAGTGAACCAAAAATAAACTGAAAATTCTGCTGAATCGCCACAATGAGCGCGCAAGACCGCGATGTCGAGGAAGAGAAGTTGGGCCAAGTTGAAGGTGGAAGTTGGTGGTTGATGGTGGTAGGCTAATGATAATCGTGAGATGTCTTTCTTGGCCACGTCTATCGTGCCAAGACGTGCTTAAGCATCGCCGACTCGTATATGCTCGTATGCGTAATAATGACTATCAAAAGCACAACGACTCGCTGCATACATCGCTGCAGATAATTATGATCATATGCGATGGTAAAATCGTGAAATCAAGTCCTAATTAGGCTGTTAGCTGTATGGTTACTTCCCGCGATTGCGGATCTTATCCAGATTATCGCTTGGCGATCTGGATCTAGCGAGCGATGATTCCGTTCAAGTGGGAGATATGGAGATAAGGCGAGCGTTTTGTTAAGTTTAACAAAGCGCTCTGTATAAATTATAAGTTATGATGTTTGTTTAGCAGCACAATTAAATTGTAATTTATTTATATTAACTCCTATTTAAAATTCAAAAGAGTATACAATCTAGAAAAAAGTAATTTCGCTCAAAAGTTAATATTAATACTCATGCAGAGCACAAAATGATACCCCTTCAAACGTATGTGTGGTCACTGCGCCCAAATCATTCATCACAATTTGCCCCTTCCAGTCTTGGCTTCGAGAAAATGCATAAATAAGTCGTCACATTTCCCGCCAAAAGATAACATCTTTAGTCCTTTCAGTTTTTTTCATTTCTAATGCCTAAAAGACTAAAGAAAAAGGACATTCGGATTTTGATGATGATTTTAGATGCTTAGAACTAATGAAATAAGGTGAGGCGCCACCAGTCTGAGCCCTACCTGTCCAGAAAAAATCATGATTTGCCACCTTGCCTGTCCGATTTGGTTACGTTTCCTCCTTCCTTGGTTTGTCTTACATGCAGATCCGAAGACTAGGATGCCATTCCACTTGACTTCTTAAGACCGTAACCACCGTGACGACGATGATACGTCGTTTGCATCTTAAAGATGATAATTTCGAAAGGGCAACAACAACAACCAAAAGGTAAAACCATCGAAACCAGTGACTTATGTGGCTGATTTTTTGTGGGTCGGCAACGATAATCACTAGGTATGAAATGAATTTCTTTTGCAGTATTCTAATGGACTTGGCAAGGATCCGATTGTTGTGTGTAGGCGATAACGATGCGGCGGCAGCAGTGCCGGCTGTTGTACCAGGAATCGGAAAACTACTCGGGAAAGGAATATCATTTGAGATGAATTGCCTTAGTCATAATTGATTGATTTTAAATATAATTACAGGATCATTGGGTTTCTGGAGAGTGCATTTTTAAGGTGAATAATGCAGGAAGTTAGCGATTATTATATCCTTTTTATTTCTTTTGTGGATGTGGGAAAAGGAATTGGAGTGCCATTGGATATGGAAAGGATGTGATTTGTGGGATTAGTAGTTTGAATTTTAATATGAATTTGTGGTTACTGATGAGCAATTCGCTCAGATAAGGACATTACGCCCTTCCTGGGATACCAAGTAATAATCGAGGCAACTATGTAGAACATTTTCTATAATTCTGGATAATGAATATTATTAAGATATGCTGTTGGCTCCTTTGAAAAACATCTTGTTCAGTTGGGACTGAAATCCTATGCAATGGCCAATTTTCCCGTACAAAGCCAAGTAATGTGGGTAGAAGTAATGCATTGTAAACTATTTGGAAGATAATGAAGTGAATGATTTGAATTAAAATTTTGTTAGAAACCTCTAGTCAAAGGATTTGCATATTTAAGACCAACGAAATGGAAAAGCTTCCGAAGTAAAAATCAGATCAGGTATTCCGGATTATGATAAGGCCTGAATCAGATATACTTTTACACGGCGATCTGAACAGTTCTTGATTTGAGCTCAGTATCGTGTCCCTCGATACGAATATCTGATCAGGCACTGATTTTAGTGCAGTACTGGACCCTTGAATCTGATCAGAACAGTACCATGCAGGAGGTGATTGCATTGCAGTACCAAATGCTTTCATATAGTCAACTGATCAGCTCCTCATCATAATTCCGTTTTTTTTGTTGTTAGGAGATGACAGTCATTTGCGCACAGAGTGTGACTCCCATGCTCGCAAGAAGTCGACTGGACTACCCACTAAACACCTCCCCTGTCAACCCGAGAACCCATCCTGGAACCGCTTGACACATTACTTCGGGCCAAGTCTCGTTTTGTTATGCCATGAGGCGCCTTCATGCTGGGGAATCCCTCTTCTAGCGGGAGGGGAGAAAGGAAGAGAAATCGCCAGACAAGCGATTCCCCAGCCCTAACGCTGCCATCTACTGTGAGTCCCTTTTGTCTTTTAGGACTGCCCGAGCATAATGTGCCATCCGGTTCCATTTGTCAACCGATGCGAGCATCACCGTGACTATATTATCCGGCGTTAGCTCTCACATCTTCCTGTAGAGCTCCCTTTGCATCCTGTTCAACTTTTTGTGCGCAAAAAATGTGTGGCAGGCATTGCCTTCCTCTCCTGGACCAAACCGACTATCGGGGGACTGTGACCTACCAATTTTGTGCAAGTAAAACGGAAAACACAAAAGCTGGGTCAAACAAAAGTCAGTCTCACCATCCCTTCAGTTTAGCCACGGTCTCACATCCGAAATGAGGTGCACAGTCCACCTTCCCTTCGTGTAATTTACCCAAGACTGCTGCCAATCGTTGAGTGAGCGCTGTCTGTCTTCGCGGGCATCCATCCATAGCACGGCGCCCTCTAGCATAGAGGAAAACAGGTATCATAATAACTGTAACCGCCGAATCAGAGACTGTTGGATACGAAGATGCAATCCTCAGTGCTCCTCTTCTCTGTACCTATGCCAAATGTTTTCGGTATACCTCCTTACTGAGAGCATCGCCCCGTATTTCTGCTCCATACAGTAGCTCTGACCGCACAGCACTCATCAAGAGGCGTCTTCTTGATGGGCTAGCCCCCCCCTACGTTGGCCATAAGTCGAATCAGAGTCGATACTCTCAAAGCAGCCTTCTCAGCAATGAGTCAATCAGTAGCCGCAGGTACTCCACCGCTGGCTTCAATTCGATTAGTATGTCTCCAATACTGATCATCCTTACTCTAGGGATTCTCTTCTTTGTTGACGACCACTTCGGTTTTCTACACTGCTAAGCTGAACCCGCGAGCTGTCATCCACTCCCTCACTCGGCGCATTAGCATACTTAGCCCAAGTTGCACTTGTTCAGACCAGAGCCACAACATCATCCATATAGCCGATCAAGCGTGACTCATCTGGAACTTCCAGTCTCAGTATCCCGTCGTAAGACACGTTCCATAGATCTAGACCAAGGATAGATCCCTGGGCAACACCCGATGTAACTTCCATCCTTCGTTGGTCCTGTGTCGTGAAGTAGGCTTCGATCCATCAGGTAGTCCCTCAAAAGCTGCATTAGATATTCTGGAACTTCAAGATGGTTTTACAGCGTATTCAGAATATCCACCCATCTAGCGGAGTCGAAGGCGTTCGTGACGCCGATCCGTCGCTTGGTGCGGTTATGTGCCTCTGGCTTTTGGACCGCGCTCACCACCTCTGCAATTGCATCAATAGTGGAATGTCCTCCTCCAAAGCCATACTGCCGAGGAGAAAGGTCCCCAGCAGCACGAGCCGCGTCAGTGAGTCTGCCTCTGATGAGTTTTCCTAGCTCTCAGCAGCACGAGCCTTGTCATCTTCCATCGTACCGGGAAACCCCGTCCCGTAGGCAAGCGTTGAATATGTTGAGCAGCAAGTTAGGACAATAGTGACAGACAAGTTACAATACCTCAGCTAAAACACCATCTGGACCTGGAGCCTTCCACGCTTTCAGTGAAAGAACTGCCCCTTCCAGTTCCGGCTGTGTGAAGAGTAGACACTCGACTGTTGTTTCATCATGGACCGCGCACTATATCGTCCGTCTTCCGGCATCATATATGCAAGGGCACCAAGCTTCTGCATAACTAGCTTGTAGCCAAGGCCCCACGGATCCTTGTTCACACTGTCCACTAGATCTTGCCAGCAGCGAGCCTTGCTATTGTTCATCAATTTGCGAAGGCATTTCCTGGCCAACTTATATGCTGCCACCCGCTTGCATGCCCCGTCACGGTTCTGCGCCCGTTGAGCCTCACGTCGAAACTTGTGACACTACCTTCGCTTTTCAGTGATTTTAGCCGACTACCAGTACACTGGGGGCTTGCCGTGCCTGGTTTGTCGATGGAACATAGAGGCGTTGCAAGCAGTCGTGATGATGGTCATAGTTGAGTTCACCACATCTTGAGCTGCCAGTTCTTCCGTCTCCTATGTACCTCCCTATAACGGGGCACCTGCTGTGAGCACCTCGATGAACCTCTTGACGTCCGTCCTTCCGATAGTCCACCAAATTGCAGAAAGTCGAGAGCACGGACATTGGGACAACATCACTGATCTCAAGCAGAATGTACTGATGATCACTGGCTGAGTAGTCCTCTAATACTCTCCAATTGTGTATCCTCCGTACCAAGGACTCCGAGGCGAATGTCACGTCCAGCGTATTTCCGGCATTTAGTACGATGAGCGCCGCCCTGATCACCATTTCTAGGATTCATTTTCCCCGCGGATCTGTTTGAGGCATGCTCCATTCAAGTGCTTTGGCGGTGAAGTCTCCCCCAACGAGCACGTTGACGTCTACATTTGAGACAGAGCCCTGCAAAGTATTCAGCTTGGCTTGGAAAGATGATATTAAAAGGGTGGTTCCCGAGCACTGAACCCATAGGAAACCATCCCTTGCCCGCAGCTCACTGCCTGGAAATCATTGTTCCGAGCCCAGATGGTGGCAGTACCAGTTTCATCAGGATACAATGATGCTGAACTTTTATCATGGTTTTGTTCACTCAGCAGCATAAAGCCGGCTTTCATGTCCCTCGCAAACTGCTTAAGCAGATTTTGGGCGGTTGAACAGCGGAGCAGGTTTAATCGCAGGATGCGGGTCATGTAAGTTTTGATTTATCTTTGGCTAGGGTTTCTTGCAAAACTTGGCATTTTCCTGATCCCAAGACGTGCCCAAAATCCAGTTTTGGATCAACATCCTTGCAAGGAATGCAGTGTGTCTCCTTTATACACTCTTTTTTTTATGTTCCATTTCACCGCACATAGGAAAATTCAGCGTGAGGCTAAAAGGGCACGGAACTATAAGGAGGCATGCAACTGGGTAGTAACATATAAGTAGACCAGAAAATGCATTCGCAAACTGGTTAACAGCAGTAAGGCTCGCTGTTGACAAGATATAGTGGACAATGTGAATAAGGATCTATGGGACCTTGGCTAGCAAGCTATGTGATAGCTTGGAGCCTTATGGGCACCTTGCATATATGAAGCAAACAAAAAGACAAGATAGTGCGGACATCTTGCCTCGCCCATCCCGTCCGTGCTGACGCTGTCCACAGTGAAACAGCAATCGAGTTCCCACTTTTGTTAAGCCGGAACTAGAAGAGGTAGTCCAAGCTTTGAAAACAAGGAAGGCTCCAGATTCAGATGGTGTTTCAGCTGAGGTGTTGTATCTTGTCTATCATCATTGCCCTGACTTGCTACTCAGAACATTCAATGCTTGCCTGCGGGATACGGTTTTCCCGGTACGATTGAGGGTTGTAAAGCTCGTAATGGTCAGTAAGGGCAAGGGAAATTCCGGATTATCGTCTGCGTTACCCGTTGCATGCTAGATATGGCTGGGAAAGAGCTAGAGAAGCTGATCAAGGGTAGAGTCACTGACGTGATTCGTGCTACTGGGGACCTAACTCCTCGGCAGTAGAATTTGAAAGTAGGTTGTTCCACTATTGATGCGGTTGTAGAGGTGGTGAGCGCGGTCTAAAAGGCAGAGGCACATAGCCGTACTAAGTGACGGATCGTTCTGATGGGGACACTCGAAGTCTCCACTAGATGGATGGATAGTTTGAATACGCTGAAGATCCTTTTACAAGTTCCACAATGTCTTATACGACTTCTGAAGGACTATGTGAAAGACAGAAGCCTGCTTTATGACATGACAAAGGGCCGACAAAGGATGGAAGTAATATCGGGTGTGGCCAGGGATCTATCCTTGGTCCAGTCCTGTGGAATGTGTCTTACAATTAGCTACTGAGAGTAGAGATGCCAGATAAGTCACGTTTGAGCGGCTATGTGGATGATATTGTGGCTTTAGTCGCTGAATATACCATCGAACAAGCGCAACTTAGGTTAGGGAAGCTAATGCGCCAAGTGAGAGTCTGAATCACTGCTTGCGGATTCACTTTAGGATTGGAGAATACAAAAGTGGTCACTTTGACAAAGAAGAGAAACCCCAGAGTAAGGGTGATCAATATTGGAGACATACTAGTCGAATTGAAGTCGGTGAAGTACCTGGGGCCAGTGAAGTACCTGGGCCGGTGAAGTATCTGGAGCTACTGATTGACTGGAAGATGAGTTTCTCTGAGCAAATTAGGGTTATGACTGAGAAGACTGATTAGGGAGTATCGGCTCTGAGTCGACTTATAGCCAACGTAGGGGGACCCAACGCATCAAGAAGACGCCTCTTGACGAGTACTGTAGAAATATGGAGAGGCACTCTCAGTAAAGAGGTGTACCGAAAACGGCTTGGTACATGTACAGATAAGTAGAACACTGAGGATTGCATCTTCATATCGAACAGTCGGCAGTGCAAGTCATCACACGCGCGATACCTATTGCTCCCGTTGCAAGAAGGCGCCGTACCATATAGCTGCATCGAAACGAAGACACGACGGAGACAGTTGTTGCGAGAAGAGATAACCCGTATTCAGTCTTGGGTGAACAGCACGAAGGGAAAATAGACAGCGCACCTCATCCTTGATTTTAGAGCGTGGCTCAATCAAACGAACGTGAGATTGATTTCTATTTGACTAAACTCATGCGCGGTTATGTGTGTTTTGAGTTTTACTTGCACAGGATTGGTAAGTCGTAGTCCCTTAATTGTAGGTTTTGCGTAGGAGAACAGTACAATGCTTGCCACATGTTTTTTTTGCATGCAAAAGAAAGCACATGTTACATTGGAAGCTCTACAAAGAAACGGGAGAGCTTTTACTAGATATTTTGATCGGGAATATGTTAGCATCAGTTGTCAAATATTCGGGCAGCCCTAAGAGAAAAAATGGGCTCACAGCAGCCAGGGACATCGGGGTTGTGGAACCCTCTAGCGATTCCTCATCCGACCTTCGCTCCTGCTAGAAGAGGGATGCCACAGACAAACGAGAGTTAGCCCGAAGTAATGTGTCAAACGGTGGCAGTCTATGATCTCAGGTTGACAGTAGAGGTGTTTAGGGGCTAATCCAGGCGTCTTGGTCATCTGAGCGCCCCACACTCAGGGCATAAATAGCTGAAAACAATGGATACAAAAACAAGATTACTAAGAAAACATTTCTAATCAGAACAGATCTTCCACTGAAGATGATGAATTGGCAAAACACGGTTATTGCAAGACAAGAAAATTATGCAAAGAACGATGGAAAATGGTAACGAAATAATTTATAAGCGAACCCTGTCGGAAAACAACATAGCAAACATCAAGAAACATGTAACTTATGGTTGTTACGTAGTCTTCGTTTTGATCCGTTTTTGACTGGCTTGTAGATTCTCCGGAGCACTTCGCGTTCAAATGCGTCCACTGCCTTTCGGATTCTTTCGTTAAGGTTCACATTTCACTTTCATGTGACAGCACAGATTTGACGAGCGATTTGTAAATACGAAGCTTATTCCGCCTCTGGACCTCTTCTTTTTAGGTTGGCTACAAGATACACAAAATTATCCACACTTTCAAGGTTATAGTCTCCTACAGCCAGGTTTTGTTGGAGGGGTGTTCTTCCTTGTTTGAGTCATGAATTTAATTTTAGTTTCATTAACTCGTAGGCCAATTCAATTTGCTTCAGACTCTAGGCTCAGAAGTGTTCCCTTGGTATCTGACATTGATCATGTTATAACGTCACCAGCATACGCTGATTGTGCTGGCTTAAAAATTCGTGTGTCAGAAGTTTCAGCTGTTATCTTCATGATGGCATGTTCCAGCATAAAATCGAAGAGCATTGGGGCAAGTTCATACCCGTTTGCTTTAAGTCTGATTCCGTTTTGAAACTGTTCGTTAGTTCGCGGTTTAACCTTGACCTGGAACTCTGCTTTTAGCATCATGACTTTGGGTATGCCAACTAGTTATGTTGGGATGCCAAACTCAAATATAATTTTATTCAGGGCATTCCTATTGGCACTATCAAGCATACGAAGCTTGAAATCTACAAAAAGTTGGTGCACATCGAGGTTATATTCTTTGTATTTTTTGGGCATCTACTTAACTGAGAATATTTGGTTAATTGTAAATCATCCACTTCAAAAGCCCCTTTGTTACACTTTTGTTGTATTTTCATAGTACGGAAAGGAAATTAAACCTTTTAATGGTTTTGGAAAGCACTATATATGACTTCTACAATAAAACAATGCCCCTATAATTTTCACAACTTAATTTGCCCCTCTTTTTTGTGTACAGGTCATGATATAGTTTTTCTGCAGTCCTCTGGTAATGGCTTTTCGAACCATAATCGAATATTAATCGGAGGCCAAGGCTACTTAGATTAGGGCTTTTTTTGGAGCAGTCCTGCTGATATCCCATCTATCTCAGGGACTTTTTCTCTGAGGTCAATTACTGCTGCCTGTACACCGTCCTTGATGGTGTAACTGGGAGCTCTTGTTCTGAATGTTCACAGCTTCAGTAGTTGTTGGGGGTGCTGTGAAAAGCTTCCGGAAATATCGCATCCAATTAATTCTGATTTTGACTGGTTTGGTTATGGTTGGCTTTTGTGTACTTTTTCATAGACTTGTTTGTGGTTTGGAGCACTTTGTTAGTAGTGTTAAATAGTTAAATATGAGTTTCTGTTCTTGTTGGTGTTTCAATAAATTGATTTAAGCTTTACCAAAGGAGTTCTCAACTGACACAATCCAGCGGTGCAAATCCTGAGCTTCCATGAACTGTACTGAAGGATAAGATTAAGTAAGAGTAAGACAGTAACAGTATATATTGTATAAAGGGTGGTCCAACCATAATGCACGATGTTAATTGTGAGTCACACCTTAACGTCAAGTTTTTCGCCCAAGTTAATTTGACATTCCTTTGTTTCAGTGTTTGACGAATTCAACGATGGAGAGATACATAATTGAGCAGCGCGTTAAGGTTGTTGAAGCGAAAATGGGTGTTCAAATCAAAATGCATTTCGTGCACTTCGTGACTTTTTGGTCAGCATAATCGACCAATGTGTCCACAATCGGGAAAATTGTGCGCAAATTTCAGCAAACCGGGTCTTTTGGAAATGTGATATCGCCTGTGCGCGCTCGCCCGAGAAATTCAATGGCCGTGTTATCTCACGTTGTGGCGATGTTAATTGGCCGCCACGATCATGTTATTTGATACCGTTGGACTTCTTTCTACCTTAATAAGCCAAGAACAATTCAAGAGCTAAAGGATGAGACAATGGAATAAATAATGGATGATGGGGAGTAATGTTCACTAAACGTATTGAACCCATAACTCATCTAGTGTCTGCTAATGGTAAACATGGGAGAGTGTCTTGTTTTTCTAACAGCCTCACTTGGGTTCAATCGCAGATAAATATTACATTAATAGTGCCTCTCAGGACATCGAAAGCCAGATATGAAGACAACGCGGTTCTTCCCGAAGAGAGAGGTGTTAGATTTATCATCTGGAGTCGAGTTTCATAGGGTGGTAGGTTATGGAAAAGCCTGGGATTGTAAAAGGACCTCAAAGTAAAGAGTTAAAAACTGCTTTTGCCCTGACTCCAGCCTATTGGCATGATTCCAGATTAAGCAGGCGTTTCCTTATTAATATTGCATGATTCACATGATCAAACGTTTTGCTTAAGTCGGTGTAAATAGCGTCGATCTGTTTGCTCTTTTCTATGTTACAAAGAACATCTGAAGTCATTGCCATAAGATTTGTAGTAGTTGCTCTTCATTTAGATAGGAATCGGTGATAGGAGATATTTCGTTGCAGATGATTTGTTCAAAAAGCTTTGGAGTTGTGAAGAGTATAGCAATTCCTCTGTAATTTATAACCGATTTTTTGTCGCCTTTTTCGTAAATCGGAATTATATAAGATGGCTTCCAGTACGAAGGAAAGATACCACTTGAGAGAGACTTATTGAAAATAATAAAGAGGGGTTGAATTAGTTCATGTTTGCTAGGAAAATAGATGGAATTTGATCAGGCCCAAGTCCCTTATTCAAATCAAGATACTCAATTGCCTCAAGAATATCATCATCAGATATTGAAATACTGTCAATAAGAGATTTTGAAGTTGATTCTGTGAGTGCTTCATTTGCTGAGGTTAAAGGATCTTGATAAACCTCTTGAAAATGGTCTGCGAAAAATTCGCAGATCTGTTCTGAAGAAGCCGATATAGAGCCCTTATATAATATTGTTGAAGGATAACCATGGGTTTTACGTTTGACATGTAAGAAATCAAAAAACTTCTTAGGAACGTGCAATTTGCTGTAAATCGTTGCCATAAAACGTGCTCATAAGAGTAAAATCATTACAGTCACGAAGATTTTGCGTCAAGGTATAATTGATTTAGTTTATTGTGGATTCCACCACAGTTATGGTAAAATAGTTTAAGGATAAGCTGAACGGACCTTTTATTGGGGACGAAAAAATTTGTGGTGTTGTTCCCTTACCCTTTGCAGGGAAGAGATGTAGTTGGAACTAACATGCGAGGCATTTGTTTCAATATCTTTTTTGGCTTGATCTGGGGTTACACCTAGCTCCTCATGGTAGCAAAAATAAAGAGCTCGAAGAGCATCAAGATCTATTGGGAGTATGATAACTTTCAGGCTTACCTCCGTTTTTCCGTCAATGCAAGTTGTGCCTGCAGCTTTATGCATATATGAAAGGCAGAGGCGAAAACATTCGTATATTTTGTGATCTCTGAGCCTGGAAATAAGATACCAATTCTCGAGATCATTAGTAGAGTTGATGGTGGCCTGCATTGTTGTGTAAATAGGGGATCTTAAAAGGATTGGCGTTGATTACCTGAAGTTGGTGAATTTGGTAAAACTATTGACCCCGAAGGCAATGGCATTTGGTCTTTGCGAAGTACAAAGTTATTACACTTAGCTGAAGATGCCGTTTACAAGTTCGGGGTACGAGTATGTGATGGCTTGTCAGTCACTAATTCAATCGATGCTAAAGATTGTTCACTCACTTTATCTGCAGACACTGATGCTATTACATCATCCTCTTTCAACAATTTAGTGGCGGAAGCTGTATGGAATAGATTGAGAACGTTTTTTAAAGTTAAATGGAAGTTTGTTGAGTTTGAGGTATTACAGACATTCTTAAGCCTACCAAATTTTTTTCCTTTACTGGAAATTGGAGCGCCGTTTTTTTCCTTCCACAGTTTAAATACTATACCGTTCCGAGCATAGCTACCATTGATATTTTTTAAGTTAAAAAAAACCGTAAAGTGGTGAAACAAAAACTTTGAAGCTTGGTTTTCGCTTTTCTGGAGAGGTAGTCCTTCTACTCTACAACCCTGGATGAGAAGGTTTTTTCATACCATTTGTTACATTCATTGCATACTTTAAAGTAAGACCAAGCTAATTGGGCGTCTTTTCGCGTGCTCCAGGACTGGATCAATCAGGACGGCTTCCTTTATATTTGTGTCCACAAGGAGATGGGTAAAGAAAGATGTCAACCGAATGACTGATGATAAGCTTACTCTTAATTCTACTTAAAAACTACCTTTAAAATCATAAAAAAAATCAATTGTACACTAATTTTAAATGATTATACAGCCTTAGTTCAGGATAACGTCGATATCATATACTCAATATTGGAGTATCTAATAATTTCATTTCGGTTCCGAAAATAGTGCGAGGCTCTGCCCTAGTTACCTGTAACAATTTCCTTAATCACAACTTACCCAAGATTAAGTACAAACAATTCAATAGCTTGATTTAATTTTTTCCTTTTAAAATTTCAATATACAAAAGGGTTATTTCCCTAACCCTTTCACCAAAGCAATGAACTATCAAGACGATGAAGGCAATAACTACGATGATGCTGATGATGTGGTTATTGCTGCTTATCTTTTTAATATCTAAATCTATAGCAGAGAAGGGTGCCTTCAAAATAAGGCTCTGCTCCATTCAACACTGAACGGCACGCTTACGCGTACAACACGGAAGACATTCAACGTCTTGCGACATTGCTACGGTAAAGGGTTGAAAAAAATGTCAAGGGGTGCATACACTTAACTTTCGACGGCACGTCCTTTTTTTACGACTCTATGCCTAAAAGACGCATCTTCACGTGGGTTGTGCAATCGTGTGGGGAACTGGCAACATCGTTTGACAACAACAATAACTGGTTACTTGTTGATAAATGAATAATAACACACATTACCACGCGGAAGGAGTTATTGAATGCGTTGAATGGAAGTGTAGTGTTATGAAGTTGCGGAAGTTATTTAAAGAATAAGAATGCTCCGAAGGATAATTGAATGGCAATTGTAGTTTAATAGGGTGCTGATTGTTATTTATATGGCGAAGGGGGGGATGATATTTTTTTATTGTAGAGGATTTATGAGTTATGTTTTCTGATAAGCAAAATGAATCGTTTTATTTGTCGATTAATTTCAACGCCAAATTACTACACATGTGGGAACTTCCATCAAACTCGACTTAACTGCATACGATTGAATAATCACCCCGCGATAATCAATGCAACACATCCGCTGGACATTTTTATGACCCAAATCAACTCGAGTAGTAATTGCACACTTTTCCGGTGCTTTAGTCCAAATATTCAATCATCAAACATCTAATGTGTGTTTGCGGGTGAAAGCAATCCATCTGGCAGGTCATCAAGGTGTTGGTCGTCGTATATTTTTTGTCAGACGAAATTACCGATACACATGTCGCAAGGTGCTTTGCCGAACGACGTACGTCCGTCGTCCGTGGCCGATTCTGTCGGCAAGAAAAAAATATTCATTCATAAAACATTTTACGCTATTTGTAATGAATACACATGTCGATATGTGTAAGTTTGAACGTACTTACGGCTACAAACAACCGTACAAGCGCGTTCAAGTTTTCATCAAGTTTACGTATACGACCTGTACTCGTACGTACGGAAATGGTGGCCTAATCAATAGGAATCAGTGACGATAGCTAAGACAATGACTACGACGACGACATTAGAGCATTTGGCCGGCAGGTCTTTATTTCAACTTGATTACACATATCAATGGTCGCGCATGTTTATTTGGTGGAAATTGATTGCAATAGTTATTGCATACTCAAATTTGCTCGCGCTCATTGTACATGGTTTTGGACATTCAAATAAGAACGGGTAATATCGTGGAGATCGCGTGATTTTGATAATTACATGGATTTCATAGGAAAAAGGATTATTGAGCTTTTTTATGAATATATGTATTTTTGATTACTGGATTGTTGATGTTGTCGTGAATTTTTTAAGTCGCGTGTTCATGTCTTTTTAGAAGCTTTTTCTTTGAGAAGAAAACATTAAGTTGTTTTTGCCATCTGATTGCGGGATTTAATTAGTTGTAACGGAAGGTTGCAATAGGCATTATAATCATATTTGTTTGGATTTTTCTTTCCAAAGCTAGTGGAAATACTCAAGCTTTTTGTTATGAATGTATCGATAGGATTTTAAATAACTTTGAATTTAACCCCAACAGACCGGATTTATTTTTTGATAATGATATTTATTTTCCGTTTGGATAAAATTGTCTTAGGGAATAATATACAAGCGATTTCAAGCATTTTATCAAATGTTATTTGGAAATTAAGCTGTTTCGATAATTATGCCCACTTCGGATCAAGCGTTGTAAAAAATCGATTAAAACAAAAATTTAAGTTATAGAAAACCATCATAGAGCATCAAATTAACTATTGTGATGAACTGAATTGAAGATATGTTTTACTTAAGCCATCCTTAGCATTTTAAAAATATATAGCGAGTTTAAATCACTTAAAAGAAATTATTACTAACATTAAGGGCCCCAAGGGCATTCTAAATTTATGCATCTTGATTCAAAGATTTAAATTTGACATTCTCGTTAGAGCAAACTACATAAAAATGAAAGTAAAAGATAAAATCAAAAGCGTTTTATTCTATATTAATTATTACAAATTTTCAAAGAGTATAAAGAAAATTCTAAACAAAAAAAAAATATTAAAAACTGAATGGCCCAAATGGCTTTTTGAATTTATACATTAATCATTAACATTTGACATAAAAAAATATCAGATTTAATTTAATAAAAATTATAATATAATGATATAGTTTATGACTCAACTGGAAGAAGGAGAAAAACCCTCCAACCAACACTATTCAAAAATTAATGACCATATTAACACAACAGAATAGAATACTTTTATCCTAGATCTAATATTTTATAAGTTAATTTTAATAAAATTCATACAAAACATTACCTTATCCAAATATTATGCGATTACAATATTCTTAACCTCAACATAAAACCTTATCCCTATCCCTAATTTTAAACATAAACAAACAACAACATTAAATGTAGCAATAATGAGCTGAAACTCAAAACTAAGTAACAAAACAAGTTGGGTAAACAGACCTACGCTCATGTCAGAAGGGGTTCGTACCCAACTTCTCACAAATGCAGTCACCAGCAATGAATAACCTCGAGAAATATGTCAAAGAGGTGCTCGTTTATAAGAAAGTCCGAGGTTTTTCTATTTTCAATGGTCGCCATTTTGTTGCAAACCAACAAAAATCACTCAAATCATGAATTCTCAAAAATATTAATTTATTGATCTTATTGGAAAATTTCAAGAAGATCAAGTGAAAACTGCAGTGACTGATTGGATGAAAAGTCCATAAAATACCAAAATCATGTGTTATTGTTGTTGTAATTGGAGGCATTTCAAACGGCTATAACTTCCGTGTATATCATTCGATTTTCATCAAACTTACAAAGTTAAAGAACCTTAGCAGGACTACGTAAATATCCAATTTCGTTCAATTTAAGGGTACCGACGCGATTTTATTGGGGAAAACGTGAAATTCGAATAGCATACTATTATTAACAAAATTGAGCGAATTTCGACTTCTATGGTATTAGTTGTTGTTTTACTCATAAGCATCTGCCACCATAATTTTTTCAGATTTTTCGGATCACAGGGGTCCAATCGCGAGGGGGGGGGGGGACACAAATTGTTCGTGTATTTCCCCTCCCTGCGCGTCCCTCGAAGCAAAAAGTATCAAATTAAGACCTGTTTTGAAAAGTTCTCATCAAGTCCTTTAATTTGATACCCATATCGGCTACCTTTGATGAAATTTTTTTTCAGGGGGCACTCCCCTATATGGGAAGACCCTCCCTTAAATACCTTATAAAATTTTTATTAGTTGAAATTTGAAGAGAGCACCATTTTACATCTGTATACAAAATTTGATGTTTCTAGCTTAAGTAGTTTGCGAGAAAAAGTGCTGTGACACACGGACGGACGGACAGACGGACAGACAGGTCGTGAAACTAGTAGGGTTTTGTAAAATTATTTTACAAAACCCTAAAAACACAAAACAAAAACCACGAACGATTTAAACATTGTCATTCAGCCACCAATACCAGCCTGACCAGCCTCAACGAATCTAGCAAATGGGTATCTCCATTGGAATAGTCTCGAGAACACAATCTCGGAGGATATTTTATCTATATATATGATATCTAATTGGGACACCGCCAAAACAAAAAACATATCAATTCATGTCCAAACACAATTGCTTCTGGCGAAAGAAGCAAATAGCGAGACAAGTCTCTTAATATGAAGATATCGACTCTTGTCACTTTAGAAATTTTATAAATTTTACTATTCGATATGTAGTACTTCCAATCCGGCTCAGGCTCTCTGTACAAACCAGTACATGCACGAGGACATTTCCTTGCGAAAACTCTTAATTTTTCCTTGGTTCTAGCACTCTTATTGTACCAGATCTGATATCCATATGTCAAAACTGGTCTATCTATGATTTTGACATGTTCAGTATAGTACCGAAGTATTCGGCTCAGGATTTATGTGGAGCCCGTTCGGAACTACACACACCAGCCATAATGTGAATATTCTTCCAGTTACGCTTAAAGTCTTGGCTGGCATCCTACAGTGTGGTCCAAAACAAAATCGTTTCGCACTTGTGGGCATTGATTTTCATTCGCCAATTGTCGGTATAGAGCAGCAAATCATTGAACATTTTTCAAAGGTTGCTCTGAACTATTTGGCTTGCCGTATAAATGATCAGATCATCAGCAAACGCTACCAATGATCGCGTTGGCGGGTTGTTGACATTAAAGCCGTTCAACAGTTTGCAAATGGATATTGAGAAAAATAGAGGAGCAATAACTGTTCCCTACTGTGTACCATTCAAGACTTTGGAAGTCGTGCATCGTCGTCAGGTTTCCATCAGTTACAACAATTGCTTTCCCGTACAACATAGTTCAAATTATGGCGATAAGTCGTCTGAAAACCTGTCCTGAAGGAGATTAAAAATTAGTCTATCTAACCATACCGTAACGAAGACTTTCTCTATGTCAATGAGATACGCTCCAAAAGATTTTTTATCATTTAGTTTCCAACAGATGTCTGATTAGAACTTGTTTTCAGCTTTGAGAGGGGTGTTCAGCCCCACGTTGGGCGCCAAATTTGACCCTCTAGGTTTAGGATCCCTCGGCTTGGGACTTCGGACCCGGCTTGCCTATCGAAGACGGTAGTAGGAGGTACCACTCACTTGTCCCTTGCTCCCAAGTAGCCGTCAAGCGAGAAACGTGACAGCCGAACACCCCTTACGCAGCTGGAAACAAGTTCTAATATTTCTAACTAGCAAGGAAGAATTAGCCAATGCCGGGGCGACTGCTTCGCACTCTTTAGCCGGCATGAGTTTAACAGACATAACACGCACTGACAACCCAAACTGAAGTTCGAAACACACCCGAGCCAGGTGTTCCATCCACTCCAGATTATTTTTTTTAAATAAATGCCAGGATTTTAAAAAAAGACTAATCGTAAAATTAGATATAATATTTGACTAACGGCTAATTCGCCTATTTAGGGGCCCTCAAATTAACTCACATCGTGAAGTTATCCTTCCAGCGCGCTACTTGATCAACTTCCACCGCCAATTATCCCTGCCGCTGACGTAAGCTTCAATTCCCTGTCGCTGATGCGAATTACTTCCCTGTCACTGATGTAAATTCCTTCCTTGTCGCTGATGTAAATTCCACTCGATAAATATCTTTTCTTTCGTTGAGCTGCTGGATAAATTTCCTTTTTAGCTCATCGCACTCGAAAAGAGAGTCGTTCTTTGTTTCCAGGTTCCTCATCAGCTCAATTTCAACCGGTGAGCCGTTAATTTTTCTTCGAGGCGATTCAACGTTCAATTGCGGTGCTGGCTTGCATCAGTGGTCCCCTAACTGGTGTTCATTTTTTGTTTTCAGATCGTTATCGCTCTAAAAGTTCGGTTGAGTACAAAGTCAAATCTCGGCATATACATTTGTTTGATAACTCGATGCAGGCTGGGATTATAATTAGAAATTATACCTTTTTTCTTCTGCAGCCTTTTCATGCACAGCAATATTTCGTCAGCTCCTTCACATTTAACCCAACGCTCAGCAGTTCTGTATTGAGTAATTAATGTATTTGTTATTACTGTAAGATCCTCAGTCGGAATAGTTGTATCAGCTTTGATGAATATCGAGTAGAGCAAAGGACACCACCAATCTTTCTAATTCATTTCCGCGGTTCCGTTGCCGTAATTCGGGAATAATTTCGACATTCTTTTGAACTCTAGTCGGAATTGTCGGGCTAGAGTATCGAGGTCTCTCTTGTCGTAGCCAACGTATTCAGCAGTTTAAGCATATGAGTACTTGTATCCCGGTAAGAAATAAAGTGTGTGTTACCTCGAAAGTGACAAGGCGGAAGCGGCTTAAGTTGGAGTTGGAGTGTGTTTTTATGGCGTGAAATATAATCTTCGTGCATTAACTATAGCATCCCCAAGTACCACCCATTACCGGATTCATATCCTCAACACCTTTACATGTGACCAAATGCAAGTTTGGCATATAAACTCCAGTCTTTTTGCGTTCTCTTAACTCTAACGTTTTGCAGTTGGATTGAAGTAAGTCGCGTAAAACTTTCATATAAGTTTCAAAATAGGAAACGGATACCAAAAATGTGCAAAGGGTTGCTTTCGCTATCGCATGTATGGTGGACGATAGATAGATTTAACTCATTGGTTGCAACTTCAGGATTCGATACTTTCGCTTGAAACTTCTTTCAAAACGCCATCTAGGTCCTGTGGGCTAATACCCCTCGGCTTTTCTGCCCATTGATTCACTCCTGAAGTAGGAATGGGTTAGTTTTCAGACATTCTTCAGGTGCAATTTAAACACAGCCAACGAGGGATGGTTGTAGTCCAAATATCGCCGATAAATAGTAATGACGCGTATGATAAAAAAGCTTTTCAATCTTTTCAGGCTTGCGGTGGTTGGCGTTTCATGTCCTCCCATATTGTTTCGATTTTTAATTTTGGAAACAACTTTCTCAATCCAATCGTTTCCAACGCCAGCTTCTCTAGCTTCTGCAAAAAGAGATCAATTTTATCGTTAGTTAGATTTCTGAAACCAAGATTAAGGAAAGATTGGTATCATATTTCAAGAACCTCCTTAATACTCCACACAGCTCCAGAACATCGGATCCACCTCACCAACATCCATCTACCCCACCAACTCTGGATGAAGTTTGTTTCATGATCAAAGCCAAAAAGAATAATAAAGCGCCGGGCATCGATGTGATTCCAGTGGAGCTCATCAGATATGGTGGCAGTACTGTTCCTAAAGCTATTCACAAAGTCATCCAGCACATTTGGCAGCAAGAACATATGCCGAAAGAGTGGAGCCAATGAGTAATATTCCCTATCCTCAAAAAAGGTGACAAGCTAAGTGCGAAAATAGTAGAGGCATATCACAACTTTGTACAGCGTACAAAATATTTTCAAGATTTTAGAAAATAAAACCGGATCATACGCCAACAGTATTATTGGGGAGGTAGACCGACAATAGACCAACTGTTCACAGTCAAGCAAGTACTTGAAAAATGCCGGGAGATCAACATAGACGTACACCAAATTTTCATTGACTTTAAGCAAGTGTGCGTCAGTATTGATCGTAACGTACTGTACCAAATAATGCTTTGCTTTACATCCCAGCCAAATTAGTCCGCGTTACCAAAATGACGATGACGTTGACGACCTTACAAGTCCGCATCAATAACCAGCTCACCAATGCCTTGACGCAAATATCGGACTAAAGCAGGGAGATGGGCTGGCCCAATTGCTAATCAAATTTGCTCTGGAGTACGTACGAGGTGCATTACTATACAAGTCGAGCCAAGTAGTAGCCTATGCGGACAGCATCAATATTATGTCACGTTCATTAATAGCTGCCAAAGTACTTTTCCTAAAACTCGACAGCGAAGCAAAACTAGTAGGGCTGCAAATCAATGAAAATAAAATAAATCTCATGACGCAATCAAGGAAAAATACCTCAAATGCACAAAATATCACAGTTGGCGAATACAGTATCGAAAATGTTAGCAAATTTGTGTATCTAGGCGCCAAAATAACGAGAACTAGTAATGAAAGAGACGAAATGTGCCGAAGAATACAGCTCACAAATAAAATATTTTATTCAATATTGACGATCTTGAAGACCAGCTGCATGCACAGGGGAACAAAGCTTCAAGTATACAAATCTGTGACAAGACCTGTATTATGCTATGGGTGTAAAACATGAACCCTAACCCAGGCATTCACAAATATATTGAACGCCTTTGAGCGGAAGGTCCTGAGGCGAATAATCGGAGCGAAGCTAGATGGGGACCAATGGCGAATTCGATACAACCATGAGCTGTATGAAATTTTTGACGAACCGGAGGTCTCAAGGATTATAAGACTGCGGAAGCTGCAATGGGCTGGCCACATGAACCGTATGGACGAGCAATAGATACCTTAAAAATGTTCATCCGAACCTTTTGCAGTGTTTCTTGAATTGCTTCCAGAGTTAGAAAATTTAATATGCTGCCATGGACATATACAGTTACACATAACTTTGTGTACTTTGTCTATAGTTCGTCAAAATAACCAATTACCGTAAGATAAGTAGAGATGACTTGGAGTGCGAGTTTTTGCTGCTCAGTTCTGACATACCACTTGTACTTGTTATTGACTGAATGGATTACTTCATTTAATTTGGTGCTGAACTCTCCGAGCTTTTGTGACGTGAAGTTACTGAATATCGCTACTTGAGTACTGAGTAAAATGTTTTGTTGTGTCGTATCTTGCATTAGTGACTGCTGATTATGTTGAAGGGTATCGATATCTTTACAGACTTCCTCGTTCACCCCAAAGACGGCGGTTAACACTTTTCCTAGCAAACCTCTTTTCGTACGACATGGTGATCGGTACGCCAATTCGTTTATTTGATTTAATACTTCGTCATGCTTTATGTGTAGATGCTTATCAAGCGAATCACAATGGGTCGTTGTAGCAATTGCCTGGGTATTTTTACACATTTCATTCGCTCTGTTAAGAGTAGAAAGAATGTTTTTCTTGTCTGTTAAAAGTTGCTCTTTGGGATAGTGTACTTCAATTCTTAATTTACCTTGAATGATCTTAGAATGTCCCAGCTTTTCAAAGATGATAGTGCTCACTTGAAATGTTTTGTGTGAAAACGGTTCCAAGCGATATGATCGTGATCATTTTACTTAGTAAGGTTCTTGCCCAGGTACATGGAGAAATCCTGAGCTTCTTAGCATGTTTAGGTTTTTTTGGAGGTTTTGATGGCGCCTGCACCTTGGATTCAGACGGGTTATGATTTTTTCGTTTGTCCTTGGAGGTTGTGGTTCTTCAGGAAGCTCAATAGGAAGTTGGCATAAGTTTATGGTTCCAACCTATTTTTGCTGGTTTCCGTAGTAAAGGACGGTTGCTGTGCGAACTTTGCCATCATCTCTGGGTTGAACTGCTTAAACTCGAGCCAGAGGCCATTTGGCCAGTGAAGTATCTCGATCCTTTATGAGGACAAGTTCTCCAACTTTAACATTCCGCGCCTCTTCAGTCTATTACGATCTAAGTTGAAGAAGGTGCAAGTACTCACTTGACCATCTCCTCCAAAACTTCTGATGTAAAGAGGTTACTTCCTGCCAACGTTCATATAAGGCCTTCTGTGATCTGTTTGCTTCTGGCAAGGCCAATAGAGGTCGGCCTACTAAAAAGTGCCCTGGCGTTAGGGCTTTTAGATCGTCTGGATTGCTGGACAAAGGTACTAGCGGTCTTGAATTCAGGCAGGTCTCAATTTAGCACAATATTGTTGTGAACTTCTCGAAAGTTGGAACGATTTTTGATTCGTTGAGTACACGTTTAATGTGACCCTTGGCTGCCTTTACTCCTGCCTCCCATAAGCCTCCGAAGGGTGGTGTGGCCACTGGTATACATTTCCAATTCATGCCTTCTTTAGCAGATATTCGTGCGATTTCCTTTGTAGATTTCTCAATGGCTTCTTCTATTTCCTATTCGATTTTACTGTCCGCTCCTACGAAGTTCGTACCATGGTCACTAAATATTTCGCGACATAGCCCGCGTCGACTAATAAATGCTTCAGTGGGCCAGTCCACCATAAACTGTGCTCCTTAAGTTCTAGAGGGCAGGATTCTCTTTGGATTTTATGTAATTCCAGGACCAAGCTTATTTGGTTAAACTGTGGATTTTAGAGACCCTGTTTCCAACATATTTCTCCAAAGCTGATGGATCTTTTTGTAGCCATGCTAAATCGTCAATTTTGATGGCTGTTGATGTTTGCACCCGTTGTTCGGCTAGTAACAATGCTCCACTTAGCTCTAATCTCGGAAACGTTAGTTTTGCTTTAAGGGGTGTCACTTTTGTCTTTGCACAAAGAAGTGTCGTCGTGATTTTTCCAGAAGAGTCTGTTATCTTGCAGTAAACTACTGCTGCGTGGGCGGCTTCTCAAGCTACGCAAAACCCGTGCAATTGTATTGCATGTTGACTTGTATAGTGAATCCAGCGTGGAATTCTAACTAATTCTATAATTGGCAGCTGATTTTGTAACTGTTTCTATTCAGCTGTAATCTCATCCGATGGATTTACATCCCAATCGGCCCCAGACTGCCAGACTTTCTGCATCAACATTTTTGCTCTATTACCGGTGCCAACCGTTGAAGTGGATCGTATACTGTCGCAATGTTGGAAAGCAACTACCGTTTAGTGGTTTTTTGTGTGTCATCAAAGTCGGGAATTTTGAACTTAAACTCGTCCTTAGCTGGATTCCAGTGTTTGCCTAGCGTTTTTATAGTAGAGTCTTTAGTAAATTCATAGAGTCCAACTTCTCTGAAGTTTTCGGGAATACCTTCAAGCAGATATTAATTATTGCTAGTCCATTTGGATAAGGTGAACCCACCCTTTTGTAAAAGGTCACTTATATCTTTTTGGAGGATTTTCGCTTAACTCAGAATATCAACTCCACTTAGAATGTCGTCAATATAAAAAACTTCTCTCAGTATTCGCGATGCAAGTGGGAAATCGCTTCTTTCATCCGCGGGTAACTGGAAAAGAGTCCTTACTGCCAGAAATGTCGCTGGAGCAGTGCCGTAGGTAATGGTTTTTAACTGATACTCTTCCACCAGATCTTCTAGGTCTCCATAGAATTCTTTGATAGTCTCTACAGCCTTTTGCCATATTCACTTGGCGAAACATCTTTTCAATATCAGCTGTGTATACATACTTATGCTTCCTCCATCTGAGCATGATTTGTGCTAGGTCTTGCTGTAGTTTAGGACCAATGCATAGTTTTTCATTCAAACTTGGACCATACAGGGTTTTTGCGGAAGTATCAAAAACCACTCGAACTTTTGTTGTGGTGCTGCTTTCCTTTATGGCTGGATGATGTGGAAGGTAGTAAACGGGTCGTTCATCACCAATGTAAGGAGTCACCTTCTCCATATGGCCTAGGTCCAGATATTCCTAAAGAAATTCATGGTATGCCTTTCTCAAGTCTTCGTTTTTACTCAAACGCTTCTCGACCTGTTTAAAACGAATGAGTGCTCTGTTCCGCGACTCCCCAAGTGGTTGAATTGGAGCTTCATTTTTGAACCACTGGCATCTCTTGTGGTTGTGGCTTCATAGATGATTTCACGATTTTGCTGTGATATAGAGTTTTTACCATCTTCGGCATCCATTTCGAAGAACTTTTACGTGGACATGTGGAAGTCAGCCATAGAGATATTAGATTATATTCATATGTCTGGCGGATTTGACTGCTCGCTCAGAATTTTGCCAAATAAAATCCATCCAAGTTTGGTTTTTTGCGCTAAATGTGGATTTTCTTTCTTTATTTTACTGTCGATTATTTCTTCAAACACATCTGCACCAAGTGTCATGTCTATAGATCTTGATATATTGAATTGCGGATTTGCAAGCTGCAGACCTCGTGTTCGTCTGGCATCATGGTCAGAAGTGAGAGCATAATAAATGCCTCTATTGAAAGTTTAAAGGTGGATGCGAATCTTGGTGATATATTGAAGGCATTTTTTTTCGGATTGTCGCAGCTTTCACACCATCAATACCTGTTATGGTAGCCAGTGCGTTTTCGGAGAGTATACATAGCTTCTTTGCTGTCTTTGCTGAGACAAATGATGTTTGAGAACCTGGATCTATTAATGCTCGCAAGGATATATATTCTCCAGAATATATTGCTGCATTTATTATTTCTGTGGCTAATATCACATTTGAGATGCATGAAATGTGCGTTGTTTCGTTTTTAGTAGCCAAGTTGGCTTTAATTGTGTTATCCATGTGCAAGAGTGTATGGTACTCCTGTTCGCATTCAAAGCATCGTAGCTTACTTTTGCATTTAGTTCCACTGCTGTTGGCCAGACAGTTTTTGCACATTTTTTTGTCTATGACAAATTGGAGTCGATCTGCAGGTGATGAGCTTTTAAATTTTTCGCAATGATATAGAATGTGAAATCATCGACAATATGCACAATTTGATTTTGTAGTCACTAGTGCTTTCTTTTTCAACGGCTGAGCTGAATTTGGGTGGGTCTTAATGGTGGATAGGAGCTGATATCGTCCCATCAGGAATTCGTAGATATTCTGAGTTGATGGAAACTCTTTGCCGTTATCTAGTCTTTCCTCGAACATACGCAACATTTCACTATCAAATTTTCTGATCGCAGTTCGTACGATGATCGGGTCCCAATGTTGGGTCTCATAGTCCATGTTTTCTGTCGTGCTAAGAAGAAGAAGTCTGACCCAAAAAGATTGCACCTGCATTCGATTTGACTCTCTGTTATCCCTAATTTCAGTAATGCATCTCTTGGATTATTGTCGGCGTTCAGCCATAATCCACAAGATCATAATAATTAATTTTTGAGCACCTGCTTTACTGGGAGTATTTGTCCATCTTAGACCCTGCACGCCAAGTCTCTCTGATGCTCCCCCAAAATACTTTCTTAGTAGGTACGGCTTTTATTTTGGAGCGCACTTTGTGCAGCGTATTCAATGAGGCGATGTCGCTTTAGTTTGCACACCTTAAACTATCTTCTTTTTGGTGTACAGGATTTATTATACTTTTTGACCAGTCCTCTGGTAACTGCTCCTCTAATCATATGCTGCATATTAGTCGATCGGCAAGGTCGCTTAGATGGGGACGCCTCTGAAGCAGTTCTGCTGGTATTCTATCTATTTTAGGAGCCTTATTTTTTCTCATGTCACATACTGCTGCCTGCACTTCGTCTACCATTAGTGGTGACGCTGGGGTCCCTTGTGCTGCTTCTCGAATTTTCCCGGTTTCATTAGCTTTGGGGGCGCTGTGAATAGCGTCTGAAAATATTCTAACCACTTGTTTTTGATTTCGACTGGTTACTATGATTGCTCTTTGTGGACTTTTGTATAGACTTGTTTGTGGATTAAAGCCATCTCTTAGTTGATTAAAAGAGGTATGCACTGATCTGACTTCATGTAGGGTCATGTTTTCGTTTATCTGCTTGATCTAGATGTTGATGGTCTGTCAGTTCTTTTTTCGGTGCACTTTCGGAGGGTGTTATATTGTTCTTCTGTATGTTCCTTTTTTAACCACTTCCTTGTATTCTTTGTCATACCAGTCACTCCTTGTTTTCATTGATCGATGCCCCAAAATCCCTTCGGCCACTGCTGTAATGCATTTCTATCTATTTTTCACATAGTTTTGATGTCATTATTGCTTTCTCTTACCTGCGGGGATATATTGATGCGATTTCCCAGCACTGACATGTATGTGGACTTTATTGAGCTATCATTAGCTTGTGTAACTGGTACCTAGAAGTAGCTGATGTTCCTTATCTGCAGCTCTTGAAGATGTGGCATCGGAAACTGACTCTTATAATGTAGTGGTCCGAATCACAGACATCGCGGCGGAACGAGCGCCCGTCGAGAATGCTGATGTCCGTATGAGAACAGGGTCGATCTGGCTCAATGTTCGACCGTTTGGGGATGCCAACGTTCTTTTAAGGATGTCTCAAAGTGAGAAGTATGAGGAGCTTTCTGTGAAGTCGCTTCTAGTAGCCAAGCCTATCAGGTATTAGCCGTTGTCGCTGCCCTCTGCATGGAGGCTTTACGCTCCGGTTTCTCCTCTATGGGCCGCTGCTCCACTGATTTTTGCATCGAAATCACCCAGAACAATTTGAAGGTCGTTTGACGGCAATACATCGATAGTACATTCCAGGGAGCTGTAAAATTCATCCTTGATTGCCTCCTACTTATTTATGCTCGTATCATGCCGTGAACTGTATATTTCACGTAGTAGTGATTGCGCAGCTTATATTATTATATACTATTTTAAAGATTAGACTTTAGACTATCTTCTATGAAAAACTGAGCGCCATTAGTAAGTAACAAGTTGGTTAAAAATAAACTTGAAAATGGACAATCAAAGAGAGCATTATCGGCATGTTTTATTGTTTTACTTCCAAAAGGGCGAAAATACGGTCCATTGCTCGCTTTTGTTCAAGAAGTGTGCAATGTTCGTCTGACCATTACTAATGAACAAAAGAAAATCGTAACCAAACCGACACATTTATAGAAAGAATCAAAACGGGTGATGAAAAATGGATTGTTTACGATAACGTAATCTGAAAACAATCCTGGACCAAGCAAGATGAGCCCCCACAATCGACATGCAAAGCCAATATTCACAAAAGAATATTTTGTTTCTGTGTGATGGGATTACAAGAGTATAGTCTACTTTCAGCTGCTTCCAAGAAACTAAACTATTGATTTGAATGTCTACTGTCGTTAACTATCGAAATCGAATGAAGAAATCAAGACAAAACGCCCCGAACTGGCGAATTGCAAAGGCATGATGTTCCATCATGGTAACGCCAGACCCCAAACCTCTTTGCTAACCCGTCAAAAATTGATGGAGCTCAATTGGGAACTGATTCCACATCCACCCTATAGCCCTGAATTAGCACCATCAGACTATCATACCTTTCGCTTCCTTTAAGCCCATTTAAATGGTAAAACTTTCAATTCCGATCAGGCTGTTCAAAATGAGCTGGACCAGTTCTTAGTTTTTAAAAACCAAGGCTTCTTCGAACGTTGAATTTTTCAAGAAAGATGGCAAAAGGCCCTAAAACAAAATGGTCAATACATAATTGATTAATGTTTGTTGTTCATATAAATAAATTTACTTTGAAAAACAAGAAAAAACGGCATTGCTGGTGTAAGAGATCTATTTATCCTGGAGCCCAGGTGAACCTCTTCGCTGAAGAATTGTAAGTGTGCTTATCTGAAAACAATTTGCATTTCGTTAAGACGAGGCTTCAGAAATACTTGCAATCTTTTACTGGATATTACAATAGAAATGGGGAATCAAGGTTGATGCAAAGGAATTGACTGTTTTCAAGGAGCCCCATAAAAGCCTTGATCGTCGTGCAAAAGGCATCTGCGACTTTAGAATTAAGTTGAATGGGCAGATTGTGGACTACTCCAGGCAAACAAAGTACTTGGGGGAAGCTTTCGATAGGAAAGCTACTTTCCATGCTCACGTTGACATTGTTTTGAAAAGGATACTCATGCATTCTATCTTCTCAAAACTCTTTTCAGGATGCAATCAACAGCAAGGTTCTGGCCCACAAAGTACTTATTCGTCAATCATCACATATTCGATGATGATCTGGAAAGAAGCATCTAAAACGAAGAGTGGCAGGGTAGGATTGATCCTGCTTCTTACGGAAAATACAATGAATTATTCATTTCTTTTCAATATTTACCAAATTAACGAAGGCAAACATTTGAAAAAATAATAAACAAAAAATGAATGAACACATTTCTTTTCAATTTTAATAATTTTTATGCGAGTTCAGTTTAAGACTTCTTTCATCGTTATTGAAAAATCATGCGAGCAACACTGCATTCATAATCCACAATTATTAATTCATTCATTTATGATAAATTTAAATAAAATCATAATTACTCACCAATTTGCTGCTGATGTACCTTTATTTGTTGCATTAGCGTTGATGAATTTTCACTTTCATCACTTACCGGCGATCTATTACGCGACATTTCGTTATCTGACTCTGAGTTGCAATTCTTCACTGATTGATTATTATTATTGATAATATTGTTCATATTATTATTAATACCGTTTATCAAAAAATTATTGTTTTTCACTTGAGCACTTTTCAAAAGAACTGAATTTTCAATAGTTGTACAATGTCCGTTCGTATTGTTCGTATTATATTCAAAAAATTTATTGCAATCATTTGAATTAATTTCATTAGTATCATGAATATGTTTTGCACTTGGTTTAACCTTTGACATAGTGAAATCCAGAGGTTGATCACTCGCCCCATGACCGTTGCTTGTAGAAGTACTCCCCACCATATGATGGTTTGGTTGCTGATTGCGGGAGGCAATGAGAAGGGGCATATTGATGAAGTTTTTTTAGGAAGAGATTATTACTTGTCGTTAGCTGAAAAATAAAAAATATATATGTATTATTAGAAATAATTTGTGAATATACTAATTAAGTAAATGATGAAAAATTTCTAGTTTTTGCGGTCACTTTAATGTTTGCATTGCACTTCCGCTGAATATTGCAATACTCAGTAAATTAAAGCACATGTAAAACATTTAATATTGTATGTAATTAACTTCTTACAACATTTGCAACTTAAGCACATACTCCAGTTAGTATAATTTACCTTTAAACTTATAATTTAACCAGTGAGCTGAAAAGGTGCAAACATAATCATTAGGCAAATCATTTTTTCGTCTCATGTTAGTACCTAATTTATGCATTTCAATAATGAGGGAACATTAAACAAATTGTGTAATTATATGTGATAATTGGTTTCGTAGCGTGATACTTAGCCATGTAGAGAATGATAAGGGAGATGAATAAGAGGTGTATGTTTTTATCAAGAAACTATTATAACCAGAATATGGCATTATCGTGGTGAAATTATAATTGAATTTAATGGGTTTATGTTTCTCGATAGTCAATGCACATACGATCATGAAAAAGTGTAATTGTTCAACTCAAAGAAATGTGATTTGTTTAACTGAAAAAAAATCTATTTTATCAAAATTGCGGATGTGCAGGCTTAAAAGTTAGAAGAAATGGAGGATCAACTTCTAGTATTCGTAGCGTACAGATATGTTTTTATTGTTCATGGGGCGTATGGTTAGAGTGCTCCCTGTGTAAGCCGAAGGTCCCAGGTTTGAGTCCCGTTGGTGACAATGATCCGAGTAGAAATTAGTTTAGGCATGCCTAAACGGGTATTAGGGCCTTATGCGGAAACATTGGGGCTTGTCTAGTGCGGGCCTAATGGGCATGCCTAAGTTACGCATGCCTAATGCCTAACTTAAGCAATTTTGGAAATTTCGTATTTTATTGCAATTTGGAGAATGAAAAAATATATTCAAATGAATATTCTGCAATTGGTTAGGAATTTTTTTGCATATTTTCAGGTTAGGCATGCCCAAGATAGGCATGACTGATGCGGGTCTAATTAGCATGCTTAACTTAACAATTTTGAAAGTTTTGCATTTTAGTGTAACGCACAGAACGACAAAAATGATGTTATGAAAATTTTGTAATTCAAAGGGAGATTAGCGTTTTTTAATTTTTTGTCAGTTTGGGCATTCCTAATGTGGACTTAATGGGACATGCCTAAGTTAGGCGTGGACGTAATGGAACATGCCTGAGTTAGGCAGCAATGCAGGCCCAATTAGGCATGGCTAAATTTATTCAGTTTAGGATTTGTTCAGGAAAACCCCATTAGGTCTTAATGCCGAACTTAACGCATTACTCCATCAATTCCAAAACGCAACGTCTTTAGGCACTGATGGGTTTTTTTGCATAAGGGTCTTGTGGGTTTTCTTAAACACAAAAATCTTTGTTGTGAAATTTTACGAACATTGGCAAAACCGATAGTTTTATGAACATTCGTAAAAACGACAATTTTCGAACATAGTGATAGTTTTACGGCCATTCGACAGAAACAATAGTCTTACAAACATTCGTCAAAAACTATAGTTACAAACATTCGTCAAAAACTATTAGTTTTAACGATGGTTTGACGATTGTTTTACGATAGTTGTACGATATTTTCATGCTAGTTTTAAGATAGTTTTACGATAGTTTGACAAAAGTTTTACGATAGATATGTGATAATTATATAATAGTTTCAAGATAGTTTTAAGATGGTGTTACGATCGTTTTACGATAAAATTATGCTGCGATAGTTTTGTGATAGTTTTATAAACATTTGAGGGTTTGCTAACGAAAAATCCGTTTCCTGGGCATCCATTTATTTCACTTTACAAATAAAGCTCCAATTTAGGCTTGGGACTTGCCTAAACGGTTCTTTATTTATAGATTTATTTATTTGCCAAAACAAGGCAGATAATTTTTATGAAAATAATTGTCTAAAAAGTATTGAGCCTTTTTGTCATTAAATGGTGTTCGTTGTCATATATCGGACAATACTAATCAGATTGAGTCAAACCGACATGCGTTTGAAAGGTGACATTCCAGTCTACAATTTTCATAGAACAGTTTTGTATTTCGTTGTATTCATTTAAAAATGAAAAAATTCGTTATATTTTACAATATCACTACGATCAAGGTGAGAATATAGCGCAAGCTCGTGAAAAAATTTGTGGGGTCTACGGTCAAGATACTTTATCAAAAGCCACAGCCAAGAGATGGTTTGCTCGCTTTCGTTCTGGAAATTTTGATGTGAAAAATGCACCTCGCTCAGGTCGACCAATCACTGAAAAATCCGATGAAATCTTACAAAAACTTGAAGAACACCGACACATAAGCAGCCATGACATTGCTAAGGAACTGAATATCCATTACCAAACAGTTTTGAACTATTTGCGTAAAACTGATTACACAAAGAAGCTCGACGTTTGGGTGCCGCATAAATTAACACAAAAAAATTTGATCAACCGAATTTCCATTTGCAAAATGCTAATAAAACGCAATGAAATCGAGCCAGTTTTAAAGCAAATCATTACAGGCGATGAAAAATGGGTAAGATACGAGACTGTCGTTCGAACAAGACCATGGTCAAAAAAAGATGACTTCAAAGCCAGGATTGACACCAACTAAGGTTATGCTGTGTGTATGGTGGAATTGGAAGGAAATTGTTTATCATGAGGTGCTAGAACCTGGCCAACCACTCAATTTGGCTCTGTACTGTCAGCAGTTAACCAGATTGCAACAAGCAATTCAAAAAAACCGGGCAGAGTTGATCAATAGAAAGGGCGTTGTCTTCCATCATGACAATGCCAAACGGCACACATTTTTAATGAACCGGCAAAAATTGACAGAGCTCGGCTGGGAAGTTTTGGTGCATCCACCATATAGTCCAGACTTTGCACGATCAGACTACCATTTGTTTCGGTCTCTGCAAAACTTCCTTAATGAAAAGAAATTCACTTCAAAAAGGGACTGTGAAAATCACTTGGCCAAGTTTTTGCCGATAAGCTACAGAAGTTCTACACAGATGGAATAACGGCTCTACCCAAAAAACTGGCAAAAGGTCATAGGTAATAATGGACAATATGTACTTAAATAAAATCCATTTTAAATAAAAGAAGTATTTAATCGAAAAATGACTCAATACTTTTTAGACTTCCCACTATATATAAAATAAATTATTACATTTCATCCATATAAAAACCATTATTACATTAAGGTATTAGGGGTGAGAGGGATTTTATTACTTTTGATTTAAATAGGACCTTAGATATGGATGGGGAGTAATGGTCACTAAGCATATTGAAATCTCTACAACATCTATTGATTGGCTCATTGTGCCCATAACCCGTCTGGTGTCTGCTAATGATAAGCATGGGAGAGTGTCCTGTTTTTCCAACAGCCTCGTTTACGCAGATTTGATCGCAGATAACTTTTACATTAACAGTACCCCTCAGGACATTGAAAGCCAGACATGAAGACAACGCGGTTCTTCACGAAGAGAGAGATGTTAGATTGATCATCTGGAGTCGAGTCTCATGGGGTGGCAAATTATGGAAAAGCCTCGAATTATAAAAGGACCTCAAAGTGAAGACGGTGCCACTCTGCGTGCATATGCCCAAACTTCAATCCTCGGATGGAGGACTGGGAGGATGGACGTCGAGAAGTTCACTGACGCGCTTACGGCAGGCGCACCGTTGCTGGGAGCTCCGCCAGGGAGTGGAGGGCCTACAGCCAAGGACTTGGTGAACTCAACTATGAGTACCATCATAGCTGCTTGCGAGTCTTCCATGCCCCGCCGAAGACCCCGACATGGTAAGCCTCCAGTATACTGGTGGTCAAACGAGATCGCCGAACAAAGAAGCGAGTGTCACAAACTTCGGCGAGAGGCCCAGCGGGCGCGAACACGGGAGGAGGCAGACACTAGGCTAGCAGCATACAGGTCCGGCAGGAAATATCTTCGCAGGCTTATTAACAAGAGCAAGGCCCGATGCTGGCAAGACCTCGTGGACGATGTAAATAGGGATCCGTGGGGCCTTGGCTACAAGCTGGCCATGGGGAAACTTGGTGCCCTACGGAAGCCTTGTATACATGACGCGGAAAAGATGGACGCGATAGTGCGGGGACTCTTCCCCGCACATCCCGTCCGTGTTGACGCTGTCCATGGTGAAACAGCAGTCGAGTGCCCACTCTTCACACAGCTGGAACTGGAGGAGGCAGTCCTCTCCCTGAAGGCAAGGAAGGCTCCAGGTCCAGATGGTGTACCAGCTGAGGTTTTGCAGCTCGTCTATCACCATTGTCCTGACTTGCTGCTCAGCACATTCAACGCTTGCCTACGGGACGGGGTTTTCCCGGTACGATGGAAGGTGGCGAGGCTCGTGCTGGTCAGCAAGGGGAAGGGAAATCCCGAATCGCCGTCTGCATACCGCCCGTTATGCATGCTAGACACGGCTGGGAAAGTGCTAGAGAAACTCATCAAGGGAAGACTCACTGACGCGATTCGTGCTGCTGGGGACCTATCTCCTCGGCAGTACGGCTTTAGAGCAGGACGTTCTACCATTGATGCGATTGCAGAGGTGGTGAACGCGGTCCAAAAGGCAGAGGCATATAGTCGCACCAAGCGACGGATCGTCCTGTTGGTGACACTCGACGTCAGGAATGCCTTCAACTCCGCTAGATGGGTGGATATTCTGGATACGCTGGAAAACTCTTTTCAAGTTCCAGAATATCTAATGCGGCTTTTGAGGAACTACCTAAAGGACCGAAGCCTGCTCTACGACACGACACAGGGCCAACGAAGGATGGCGGTTACATCGGGTGTTGCCCAGGGATCTATCCTTGGTCCGGACCTGTGGAACGTGTCTTACGACGGGCTACTGAGACTTGAGATGCCAGATGAGTCGCGCTTGGTCGGCTATGCGGATGATGTTGCGGCTCTGGTCGCCGGACGCACCGTTGAACAAGCGCAACTTAGGCTAGGTATGCTAATGCGCCGAGTGAGGGACTGGATGACTACTCGCGGGCTCAGTCTAGCACTGGAGAAAACCGAAGTGGTCATCTTGACAAAAAAGAGAATCCCTAGAGTAAGGATGATCAGTATTGGAGATATACAGATCGAATCGAAGCCAGCGGTGAAGTACCTGGGGCTACTGATTGACTCGAAGATGAGTTTCTCTGAGCAAATCAGGGCAACGGCTGAGAAGGCTGCTTCGGGAATATCGGCCCTGAGTCGACTTATGGCCAACGTAGGGGGACCCAGCCCATCAAGAAGACGCCTCTTGATGAGTGCTGTAGGGTCAGTGCTACTGTACGGAGCAGAGGTATGGGGCGACGCTCTCAGCAAGGAGGTATACCGAAAACGATTGGCACAGGTACAGAGAAGAGGAGCACTGAGAATTGCATCTTCGTATCCAACAGTCTCCGACTCGGTGGTGAGAGTGATTGCAGGCGTGATACCTGTCGCCCTCCTTGCTAGAGAGCGCCGCGCTATTTACCTGCGCCGAAACGAGGATGCGAGGGAGATGGTTGTCCGCGAGGAGAGACAACGCTCGCTCAACGATTGGCAGCAGTCTTGGAGGAATTGCACGAAGGGAAGGTGGACTGCGCGCCTCATCCCGGATGTGAGACCGTGGCTAAATCGAAAGCATGGTGAGACTGACTTCTATCTGACCCAGCTTTTGAGCGGGCACGGGTGTTTTCAGTCTTACCTGCACAAGATCGGCAAGTCACGGTCTCCCGATTGTCGGTTTTGCCCAGGAGAGGAGGACAATGCCTGTCACACATTTTTTGCGTGTACGAAATGGACCAGGCTGCGAAGGGAACTCTACAGGGAGACGGGAGAGCTCACCCCGGATAATATAGTTGCGGTGATGATCGAATCGGTTGACAAATGGAACCAGGTGGCACATTATGCTCGGGCAGTCCTAAAATATAAAAGGGACTCACAGCAGCCGGAGGCGCTGGGGCTGAGGGATCGCTCTTCTGGCAATTCCTCTTCCCCCCTCCCCTCCCGCTAGGAAAGGGACTCCCCAGCTTGAAGGCGCCCCACGGCGTAACAAAACGAGACCTGGCCCGAAGTAATGTGTCAAACGGTTCCAGGCTAGGTTCTCAGATTGACAGGGGAGGTGTTTAGTGGGTAGTCCAAAGGTATCCTCCATGGGAGTCCCACACTGCCAGACTTGGCGGGCATAAATGCCTTCACCTCCCTACCACAAAAAAAAAAAAAAAAAAAAAAAAAGTGAAGAGTAAAAACTGCTTTTGCATTGACTCCAGCCTATTGGCATGAACATCAAAAACAGGATTCGAGATTAAGTAGGTGTATTCAAGAAAAGGATGTACCAGTGATGTGTATAATGATTCTGTTGCCCAAATATTCTTAAATTCCTTGGCCCTCCTTTTGGTAAAGCCGAGCATCTTGTATGCTCTAGAAAGGGTTTTATCATAATTAAGGTTGAATCTCAGTTTCCTATCTAGGACTACGCCAAGGTCAACAACCCCTTTCGACTCTACTCAGATGTGTGTTTTTAATGTGGTAGTCGTAGAGGATGGTTTTTTTCCTGGAGCAACTTATTACCTGGCATTTGTCTAGGTTCAATGACAGTTTGTTTGCATGGAACCACTGGAATAAAATATTCAATTTAAACTGGAGAAAACGTGCTTTAGCTTGAGAAGATATTGTGTGATATAACTTAAGGTCATCAGCATAAAAAAGGAGCTGAATATCAGGTAACAACGATGAAAGATCTGATGTGAAGATGTTGAATAGAATTGGTACAAGGTGACTATCTTGAAGAACCCCAGAGAGGTCATGAATTTCCCTGCATAAATGTCCTTGGAACTTGACTAATTGTGTACGGTCCTTCAGGTAAGAGTGAATCCAACTAAGCAGTGAACCGGTAACTCCGAAGCTGCCAAGGATTTTTACTAATATTGCATGATTCACACGATCAAATATTTTGCTAAAGTCGGTGTAAATTGCGCCAATCTGTTTGCCGTTTTCTATGTTACAAAGAACGTCTGAAGTCATTACCATAAGATTTGTAGTAGTGGACATATTTTTCCGAAAACCATTTTGCTCTTCATTGGGATAGGAATCGGCGATTGGAGATATTTTGTCGCAGATGATTTGTTCAAAAAGCTTTGGAGTGGTGAAGAGTATAGCAATTCCTCTGTCATTTGTAACCGATTTTTTGTCAAATTTTTTGTAGATCAGAATTATATAAGATGGCTCCCAGTACGAGGGGAAGATACCACTCGAGAGAGACTTATTGAAAATAATAGAGAAGGGCTGAATTAGTTCATATTTACATTTAGCTAGGAGAATAGGTGGAATTTGATCAGGGCCAGGTCCCTTATTGAAATCATGATTTTCAATTGTCTGAAGAATATCATCATCAGATATTGAAGAATTGTCAATAAGAGATTTTGAAGTTGATTCTGTGAGTACTTCATTTGCTGAGGTTAAAAGACCTTGATAAACCGCTTAAAAATGTTCTCCGAAAAATTCGCAGATCTGTTCTGAAAAAGCCGATGTATCATAGAGCTCTTATATGATTTTGTTGAAGGATAACCATGGGTTTTACGTTTGATATTTACGAAATCAAAGAACTTCTCAGGATCGTGCATAATCTTTTCTCCGATATTACTGACATATGATTCATACGCTGCTTGAGATTTGGACTTAAACTTCTTTGATTCCGTGAGGATCGGAGGTCCCTATTTAGCCACGGCTCGGAGAGTTTATTACTTTTTTTCAGTTTAGGTACAAGTTTTTCAACTAGTCAATAATTAATTTGTAAAAAGTAGACAGGGCAACATCTACATCTAACGTTGAAAGAGTACCAGTCCAATTGAAATTCGATAAAAGCTTGTTGCATCAGTAGTAGAAAATTCAATGGGAAAATTGGAGTGTTGAAGGATATTAAAAAAAAAAAAGATATGCTCGTTGTCATCAGTTGGATTAACCACTAGGCCGTCATATACATTGGTAAAGATAAGATCTAACCAACTCCCGTTTTGGTTTGTTACAGGGGTAATTAGCTGTAAATCGTTGCCATAAAACGTGCTCATAAGAGTTAAACCATTACAGTCACGAAAGTTAACTGAGAGAAGAAGATTGTCCTGATTATCGAACCACAAAGCGTAAATTCGGCCAATTAAAGTGACCAGCAACAATTATTCTATCTTCTTCATGACTATTTGCAGTCATTTCAGTGATAGTATCACTGACTTAATTGTAGACAGCTTGAGGAGGATTCGGGGGGACGTAGAAAGCACCAAATGAAACATATTTTTCCAGCTTTATATGTATCATGATGATTTCTTTGACGTAGTACTTACGACCTCACTCAAAAGGGAATTGTGCACTGCGACCAGTACGCCACTCCCTCATGTCTTTCCAGTGCTGCGAAAATCCCTTTCGTCTCTGAAGATATTCTAATTACTGCCTAGAATTTCTTCATTTTTATCAGATTTGTTCAACCAGGTTTTCGTAAGGATGAGGATATTGAACTGGCAAGATTTTGTGTCAAGGTATAATTGATTTAGTTTACTGCGGATTCCACCACACTTATGGTAAAATAGTTTAAGGTAAAGCTGAACAGGGTTTTTAATGGGGACGAAAAAAAAAGTGGTGTTGTTCCCTTAAACTTTGCAGGGAAGAGATGTAGTTGGAACTAACATGCGAGCCATATGTTTCAAGATCATTTTTGGCTTTCTCTGGGGTAACACCTAGCTCCTCATGGTTGCAAAAATAAACAGCTCGAAGAGCATCAAATTCTATTGGAAGGCCTTCCCTTTGTACTTTATGATAACTCCAAGGCTTGTCTTCGTTTTTCCTTAGATGCAAGTTGTGTCTGGAGCTTTATGCATATATGAAAGGTAGAGGCGGACACATTCGTATATTTTGTGATCTTTGAGCCTGGAAATAAGATACCTATTCTCGAGGTCATTAGTAGAGTTGTTGGTGGGAATAGGAAATCTAAAAGGAATTGGCGTAGATTAAGAGAAAGGCAATGGCATTTGGTTTTCACCACGTACAATGTTATTGTACTTGATTGAAGATACCGATATCATCGCTTTTGAAGATGATGCAGTTTTCAAGTTGGGGGTACGAGTATGTGATGGTTTGTCAGTTATTAAGTCAATCGATGCTAGACTGATGGAGCATACCCAAACATTTCGTAATCAAGGCGGTGATGAGGTTTGCCTAAACTGTTCCTAATTTAGGTGGTAATGGAGCTTGCCTAAACAGTTGCTAATTTGGGCAGTGATGGGGCTTGCATAAAAAGTTCGAAACAAAATAAAAATTTCTTGGTAATAAATTACAATTATACGTAGAAGATGAGAATTCATGGCTTTAAATACTTCAAAGTTTGGATGTGGATGTGAGGAGTTGATCACTTCTCCCAAGTTAGGCATTCATAATGCGGGGCTAATGGGACCGTAATGCGGCATGCCTGAATTAAATCAAAATATTTCACTGCATATAATTTGCACCAGAGTCATGTTGTTGAGGTCATATATATATAGGTTTATCGAAAATGTGGATTTTCTTGAAAAACGTGAGAACTGGCAAGTATTTTGCAAAGCGAAGAGAATTTTAGGTAAAAATTTATACCTGATGTGTTGATTTTGCCAAGAAATTTGGTTACGTTTAGGAACTGTTTTGGCAAACCTCATCACTACTTAAATCAAAAATCACTGCCTAAATCAGGAATTGCTTTGGCAAGCCCCATCACAGCCTAAATTAGGAACGGTTTAGGCAAGCCCCATTACTGCCTAGTTTAGGCAGCGATGGAGTAATGGATTATGTTCTCGGCATTAAGGCCCAACGCTGAATTCGCATTAGGCCCTAATGCCCATTTAGGCATACCTGATTAAGGCCTAATGACTACCCAAATTGAATTTATAGTTGGGGAGTGATTTTGAATAATTTTTCGGCCCGACTTTAGGCCCGCGCAATTATGGCACATTTTGGTTTCAAATCAGAACGTTTTGCATCTCGGTGGACATATCAACGGCCAAAAAATGGCACTGATCATATCAGCTTCTTCAGTGCTTCTTGGATCTTTGCTTCCTGCAAAAATTGCCTCCAGTTATTTCGGTCTATTGACCACGAACTCCAGTTTCGAAATCTGAGTAGCGATAAACTGTCTTCATCGACCGAGTCAGATCAGCGTTTCGTCAGTTTCCCTATTAGTCTCCGCCTATCGATTTCTCCAACGAATACCGTTTTGCGTATCCATTATTCACCCATACGATTCAAGAGTCCAGCCGATTGCAGTTTCCGCAGTCTTACAATGGTTGAAATCCCCGGCTCGTCAAAAATTTCATACAACTGATAGTTGTACCGAATTCACCATAGACCCCCGACCTCAGGATTCGTCTTTCGAAGGCGTTCAATATGTTTGCGGATACTTGGGTTAGCATAGTATAGCACAGGTTTTATCACAGATTTGTATACTTAGAGGTTTGTTTTCCTGTGAATGCAGCTGGCCTTCAAGTTCGCAAAAACTGAATAAAATATTTTATTTGAAAGCTGTATTCAGTGGCGTATATCATCTCTTACATTACCGGTTGCCTTTATTTTGCCCCCAAATAAACAAGTTCGCCCACATTTTCCATTTTGAATTCGGTAAGTGTGACATATTTGAGGTATTTCTCCTCGACTGCGTCATGAGTTTTTGTTGTATTCTCATTGACTTGTAGCCTTGCTAGTTTTGCTATGCTGTTGAAATTCATTTTAAAATTCATTGGCGGTCGTTGACGACCATGACAAAATGTTGATGTTGTCCTCATAGGCCACCCCTTGGCTCGACATATATGAAAAGGTACCTCATATGTCGATAGGTGTCTTACCTATAACGTATTCCAGAGCCAAATTAATTGCAACAGGGCCAGCCCATCTTCCTGCTTTATTATGCTTTGTGTGTCAAAGGTGTTGGTGAGTTGGCTATCGATGCGGACTTGGGAGGTTGTCAACGTCATTATGATTTTGGTAGGATGTACTAAATTGGATGGTATACCAAAGCAAAGCATTATTTGGTACAGTACCTTATGATCAGTACTTGGTATAGTACGTTATGCTCAATACGTATGCTTGTTTAAAGCCAACGAAAATTTGGTGTACGTCTATGCTGAGCTCTCAGCATTTCTCAATTTCCTGCTTGGCTGCAAACAATTGATCTATCGCCAATCTACCTGCCCAAAAGCCACTTTGATACTCCCCAATATACTGTTGGTATATGATCTGATTTTATATTTTAAGATCTTTGAAAATATTTTGTATACCGTACAAAGGCATGATATGACTTAACAGTTTTCGCACTGTGGTTTGTCGCTTTTTTATGGATAGGAAAAATAATGTTCGGCTTACGTTCTTGCTGCCAAAAGTATTGGATGGCTTTGTGGACACTATTGCCACCATATTTATCGAGTTCCACTGGAATCTCATGGAGGCCCGGCGCTTTATTATTCTTTTCGGCCTCGATGGTATCAAAGGAAGCTTTCCCGTTATAACTATAGGCTTCGATGTTCTAAAGGTGTGTGGAGGACTAAGAAGGTCCTTGAAATATGATACCAATCTTTCTTTAATCTTGTTTTCGTCAGCGATGTCGATGTCATCACAACAGAGCGAGGTCCTGGGCTGAGAACCTCGTTTTATGCTTTTCGCTGCTTCGTATGCTTGCCTTGTGTTGTCGCTCGCTAGCTTACATCGATGCTTCTCAATTAGTTGCCACCGAATTTTCTTTCCGTAATTTACATTATCTTATACGCTACAATTCTGAGATTTTCAAAGTGATCTCTCTTCTCCGTGGTTTTCCTACTTGAGTGTTGTTTGTGCGCCTGATTCTCTTTGTCTAAAGCATTCTGGCGCTCGTCATCGAACCAATAACTTCTTTTGGAACGGGCTTGATGCCCGATCGTCTGTTCTGCCATGGTCTTAGTTGGTTCTTTCACTTACATCAGCAGCTCACAGTGCCGAGTCTGATAGGATGGGATCTAGCTGGTAGTCGACAGTCTGTGTGAAATTTTTCGCCACAAATGCCGTTTTGAGCTTTCGATGTCAAATTCCTATAGAAGGTTGATCTTTGCCGAAAACGCCTTTGACATGTGGTATCGATATGTTAATTTGATTCGAGTTACAATTGTCTCCTCACTATGTACGGACGTCAAGTATGCTTCAGGCCCAATTTAACTTGATCAACTTTATGATAGTGCTGCGTCGTGGTGTACAAACTTTAAATTTCATTCTTAATTCAAAACTCCCCATCAAATTTAACTTCAATTATAAAAGTGTAAAAAATTTTACATAATTATACCTCTAAGCAAATAAAAACTGATCTGTCATGTAGGTCAAAATATCTGCTAACTGATTCTTACTCGTAATATTGAGTCTAATTATGTCCAATTAAAATTTCTCCCTTTATCTTTTCCTTCGTATCACAACGCTCTCTTGGGCCATCGTTTCTTGCAACAAGTACCCCCAACTGTTTCGGCTCATTGACTGCGTCCTCCAATATCAAAATCCGAGCAGCGATGAATAGTTTTCGCTGGCCGAGTCCAACCAGCGTTTCCTCACTTTCTCAACTAGTCTCCGCCCTTTAGCTCTTCCAATGAATACCTTTTCAGGCATCCGCTGTTCGTCCATATGATTCATGTAGCCAGCTCAGTGCAGTTTCTGCAGCTTTACAATAATTGAGACCTCCGGCTCGTCAAAAGATTGATACAGCTCATGGTTGTATCGAACTTGCCATTGGTCCCCGTCAAGTTTTGCTCCAATTATTCACTTCAGGCACCATCACTCAAGAAATTCAATATGTTTGCGGATGCTTAGGTTAGGGTTCGTGCTTTAGACCCATAGCATAGCACGGGTCTTATCACAGATTTGTATACTTGAAGCGTTGTTTTCCTGTGTATGCAACTGGTCTTCAAGATCGACAATACTGAATAAAATATTTTTTTGCGAGCTGTATTCTTCGGCGTATTTTGTCCCTTTCATTACCTGTTCCCGTAATTTTGCGCCTAAATACACAAATTCACCAACATTTTCGATATTGAATTCACAAAGTGTTATATTTTGGGTATTTGACGCATTTATTCTCCACTGCGTCATGAGCTCTGTTTTATTTTCATTGATTTGTAACCTCACTAGTTTTGCTTTGCTGTCGAGTTTCAGGAAGAGATCTTTGGCTGTTGTTGATGACCGTAACAAAATGTTGATGTCGTCCACATAGGTTACCACTTGGCTCGACTTGTAAAGTAATGTACGTCGTGTATCGACAGGTAGCTTTCTTATGACATATTTCAGAGCCAAATTGAATAGTAATGGGCCCAGTCCATCTTCCTGTTTTAGTCTGATATTTGTGTTAAAGGCATCGATGAGTTGGTCATTGATGCCGGCTTGGGAGGTCATCGACGTCATTGACATTTCGGTAAGATGGACTGATTGGGCTGGGCTGCCATAGCAAAGTATTATTTGGAACAGTATGTTACTTTCAATATTGTCGTACGCTTGCTTAAGGTCAGCGGAAATTTAGTGTACGCCTATGCTGAACTCCCAGCATTTCTCAAGTGTCTGCTTGACAGTGAACAATTGGTCTGTGGTCGATCTACCTGCTCTAATACCACCTTGATACTCCCCAATAATACTGTTGGCGTATGATCCTCAAATACCCAAAATGATCTGCCTTTATTTTCTATGGTTTTTGAAAATATTTTGTACGCCGTATATAGCAGTGATATGCCTGTAAAATTTTCGCACTGTAGCTTATCACCTTTTTTGTGGATAGGCAATATAATTGATTGGCTCTACCCGTTCGGCATATGTTCTCGTTGCTAAATGTGCTGGATGACTTTATGAATGGACAGCTGTCAACATATTTGATGAGCTCAACTGGAATTTCATCGATGCCCGGCGCTTTATTATTCTTTTGGGGTTTGATGATGGAACAAACATTATCCAGAAGTTAAGGGGCCAATGGAAGATCTTCGCAAACATCTATAGACTATCATGTTCTAGAGCTGTGTGGAGGATTAAGGAGATTCTTAAAATATGATGCCCTTATTTCCTTAATCTTGGTTTTATCAGCGATAATATTGCCGCTTTCATCACAACAGAGCGTGATTTGGGCTGATAACCACCCTGCAGGAATTTCACTACTTTATGTGGTTGTCTTGTGTTGTTGCTCACTGAACCTACATCTGTACTTCTCAATTCGTCGTCATCGTTTTTTCGTTTTTTAATTCTAATTATCTTATTCGCTACTCTTCTAAGCTTTCATAGTGCTCTCTCTTCGTACTGGTTTTCCCACCTACGTAATCTTTGTACGCCTGATTCTCTTGTCTAACGCATTCTGGCACTCATCATCGAAGCAATCATTTTTATTGCGCTGGGCTTGATGTCCGATCGTCTGTTCTGCCACGATATTAATATCCACTTTCGTTTCCATTAATAGCTCGTTGTTTGCCTTTAACGATGCGTCTAATAAGATGGGAGCCAGCTAGTTGTCGAGCGTCTCCGTGAAGTTTTTGGCCACAGACGCCGTTTGAAGCCTTTCGATGACAAATTTTTGTCGCCAGATGGTCTTCGCCAAATATGCCTTTCGCATACGACATCGATAGGTTAATTTGATCAAGTAATGATCTGAGTTATAATTGGCTCCTCAGTTTGTACGGACGTCAAGTATGCTCCAGGCCCAACGTTGTTGGATCAGAACATGTTCGATCTGGTTTTGTGTGATGCCTTCCGGTGATGCCCAGGCTATTCTATGTATGCGTGGATGTGTGAAGCAAGTCGAGTGTATGACTAGATTTCTGCTACATGCAAAGTTATTCAGGCACTGGCCGTCATCATTAGATTCATTGTGGAGGCTATATCCTCCATTCATTCCTCGATGAGGTATCTCATTGCCAACTTAAGCGTTGAGATCACCTAGCTATATATTTATGTCCCGTATGTAGACAATGTTTCGATTAGCCTTTCCAGGTGATTGTAGAACGTTTCCTTCGTTTCTTTGTCCTTTTCTTCGGTCATTTAGATTTTCAAGAATTTCGCGTTTATATGGATCGCATACATCCGTTCATTAACTGTCTCAAAATCTCCCTATCCAGAATAAAGGGCACTCCGAATTCTCGTTTTCCAGTAGGCTTTCCTTTCTTGAATATTGTGTACGATCTCATGTCTTGCATATCATTTCGAGTCCAGTTAGTTCCGTGGATTGTCAATATATTTAATTTATATTGAATGGTCTGTTGTAAAAGGTCCTTAACACCGCCAGCATAATTGAGTGATTTGACATTTCAGGATTCAATGCCATAGTCCTTTTTCGGTTTGTGTGGTCGTTGCTGTGGGTCCGATCCATTCGGAGGCCCTTCTGCAGGTTTTGAAATATTATAGGGATTTACAGGGACGGGGAGTTAGCCCATCGCCCAACCTTCATTCCAGCGGCATAGTTGTCACTTCGATTCCGTTATCAGGCGCGGTAGACTCGCCTTATCCCTCTTACGTCCCCAGAAAGGACGTGTAAGTAGGATTTAATAGCAGAGCTGTAGATATATGTAGCGTTATTAGCATTTCTCGGCATTTATTGTCCCATTATTGGGGAACCAGTAAACCCAATGTACGACCCCGAGAACATTTACTTCAATTTAATCGGGGGATTTAGGATGAGGAATCATGGAAGTTGTGGGTTAGGGAAACAAGAGGTTCCCTAATTCTTTCTCAAACGGGCTTGGGACCGTCTACAGCAGAGTTACTTTCTGATGATTACTATTGATAATAACACATCCAGTTCTGTCAAAGTTCGCTTGGTTATCACATTTGAGAATCTGGCTGTCGCTATTTTGGGATTCATAAAAGTCTTGAAAGCAGCACCTTATTTTCACGACCTTTATCATTATAAGTATTTAAGCTCAGTTGCTCTGAACCTTGCTTGGATAATACATTGTTGTCTGCAGCTTGTATATTCCTTATAGAAGAAATAGTCTCATTCTGAAGCAAATTGTGTTTGGTCATTTGTGATGAAGCACCGCAGTTCACATACCAGGCGCCGTCTTGTGTACATGTCGCTGCAAATACAGCAGCATAAGATGAACTGCTTGATTTTTGTTGGTGTTTTTAGCGTTGGACGTGCATTTTGGACTTTTATGCCCATACTTGTTACAAGTGTAGCACTAATCTTCTTCTTTGTAGCACTACGGCCCCTCTCGGGCCTTCGCTTAGAGAGTATCTCATTTTCATGAACTAATTGATTTTTTCGGAAGTTGGTTTGGTCATTACCCTGCTCATGTGTGCCTGCTCAGCTATGATATGATCTGATTAAATCAGTACATATCAACACTGTTTGAACGCTCATAGTCTGTCCGAAAAATCCCCTGAACTAAATCACGTTGCTCCCAACGAGATTTGAACCTGGGACTTGCGGCTTATGCGTTTATGCTCTAACCACTAGGCCGCACAGACTACTGTGTAGCACTAATAGTGTTTGTAAAAATGCGATCAAATGCTTTGGATTCATTTTCGGGTTATCTGATATCTTGTAAAAATGTTGCCTTTACAGAATCTGAATTAATCTCCATGCCGACGCTCTCAATGGCAATTATTTATTATTAGTTGATAAGATTTTGCTCGTCAGAAAAGCAGTAGTGTGTCCAACCACTCGTCATCTACTTTAAAACCATTTTTTTCTGAGATTTTGGGCTGAACTCATTATTTTGCATACATATTCTTCCACATTTTGACATAAACTTAGCGAGGTATTACAGAGATCACACAACAGACCAACTCGGCGTGTCAGCCCGGAATCATCGAATGCAGACGACAGCTCATCCAATACTTCTTTCACAGTTCTTACCTTTTGGATATGCACAGGATTTATTGGATCAATTGAGAGTATTATTTGTTTTTGCTTTGCTACCTTGTTTTGCATTTACTGAGACAGATTTAACGCAATCCCACAGCTCTTCATGTTGTAGATAGGTTTGCATTGCAAGCCGCTAAGTTGTGTAACTATCACGCCCGGATAGCTTTTCGATGAATGTCATTTGATTGTATGTATGAATACACTTTTCATAAATACGCAAGAAAAGTTACGTTTTGTTGTTGGGGTTATATTCACAATAATGTTTTAATATCACTATTTTTCGGGGGTTTATGCACTGATTGTATTCTTGGGGTTTTCTGACCCCATAAGCTGATGAAATAAATGAAGTTATACTTATATATACTGGTAATTGTCTTTATTTTACAAAAAATATACTTGCTATGATACACAAGAATACACTCACTATAACATTTCAGAGTAGAGTAAGTTAAAAATAGACTAGAAGGAATGGCTAAGTAAGAGTTGGCTTTACAAGGCGCAAAAATTCAAATCATATTTACCAGATATAGAAGTTAAGCTAGTGGTAATTTCACATGTAGCATTTCGAAGTTTCATTACGATTGAATGAATTCTAGTCTTCTCTACTTTTTTTGATACGTGAGATTTTTCTTCAAAGCAAATTAGAGTTACAAAAATTAGTTATTCAATAAGAAGTACTGGAAATATTCAATAAATCTATTATGTGGTAAATATGTTTAACCATAAGATGAAAAAGTTTAAAGTAAACCTACTACAATCACAATACTGCATGACTTGCAGGAATCTAATCTGTAAGTGGAAGATGGTATTAAAAGTACCATAAATTCTTTAAGAGGCCAACATTATTTTGATTTATTCATGGCCAAGTGCAAATTCATCCTTAATTATTAGAGGTGGGTGGGATTAAGTCAAAATTTAAACAACAACTTTGATATCCGAAGCTTAGCTTCTATAAAAATAAATCTTTTATCAAATTACTAAGATCACTTTACAGCTTTAATCTCAAATACGCTATAATGATTAGTATTAATGACTTTTATCAAACCACATGCAGATGTGAGCTGATAACTCTATTTTACTCGAAGTTGAACAGAGATTTCTTCGAATCTGACTGTAAATCATTTTTCAAAGCCCGAACCTAATTGACATAAATTTGTTTTTATTAAGCTAGCCATCTACCTATTTTCCTTAATCTTTACAATACTCTGCGGTAAAGGACGCAATCAAAATTTAAATTTTTATACTTAAAAATAAAACAAAGTTTAATGACGCAGCATTGCGATAAATTAATAATACAATTATCATCCATAAATAAGTCGCTAATAGCTATGTCCGTAAAATTGTTAAAAAAATTTTCCACGCGAAGTTTGCAAATTTTTTTATCAGCGTCAATAGGCTTTAATCTGTCAAATGCCTGTGAATCACCTATAAGTTTGAATGATTTGGCCAATTTGTTGTTGGAATTTTTAAGGCCTAACGCGTTTTAAGTTTCTTTTTTAAATTTTATCAGGACTGATTTTTCAATGATTTGCTTCACGTGTACGTGACATAGATTTGCAGAGAATGTGGATTAGAAAGTGGGTTTGTTACTAGAAAACTGGCGAAAATCGGTTTTGTTTGATTTACATTGGAAGATAAAGAGTTAGATTTATCAAAAATTAGCATTCAATTTGGAATTGTTCGAAGGCAATGAGAAGCGCGTATTCTTATCAATTGTTTTTTTTTTTTTAAAAAAAAGCATTTAATGAAAACAAATACACGGCAGAGCTACATCCTTACTGAATTTCCTTTCACCAATGTGTAGTAATCGAGCAGTCCACCTAGGCAAATTGCTCAAGGGACACTCACGATAAAAAACCAGCGAGATTTTCTAGCGTTAACGGGCAGTGCGGAATAATTTAAAAGAGGGGCTTGAGCCGACAAGGAGTATTTATATTTAGTTGAAATGGTGATACACAAAACTCACTCAAACTAGATATAGGGTTTTCCAATAAGAGGTGTTATTTTGATATTAAAACAAAAATGCCTACACTATAGATGCTGAAGGAAAAGATAATATTAAAGCTGCCAGAAAGGAATTTATCAAATATAGAAATAAATGCATCGTGGCGCTAGAAGCTGATAACGGAAATGCAAGGAAATAGCCAAATTATGCAACAGTTTGAGACAGCACCTAATGAAGGGACTGAAACAATTTAAACTGACCAGCAATAGCCAGATCAGTGTATGTCTGCCGAGCAGCACCAACAACCTCAAGGTCAGACGCAATCTACGCACTCGTAAGTTTGTACCTGTTATGTCCGATCCAACTGAAATGTCAAACCGGTAGAAAAAGTAGTAAAACTTTTACCGAAGCTTTCCTTGGAGTCTGGCCTTTTGGATAAACACGCAGATTTTAAAGTGTTGTGTAGCATTTCGAACAGCCACAACGACCAAGTTAACCATGCAATACTTTATTTTATAAGGTTGAAATTTTATCGTTTCCCAAAAAGAGGCGGTAACTACATATAAATACAGCAAATATATATTCCAGTAGTAAGACAGGAAATGTCTCGCATACACGTAAGTTAGAAATTTTTTTTCTTTGATTTGAGTCTTAAAATTAACGTTAAATGGGTTAATAGCAAATGATGAGCTCTCAAACTTTCAATTTCCAAAATTCCTTCGATTAGCGATTTTTACAGTGAATCTCAAGAGTTCAGGTTCCAATTCTACAATATTATGGGAGCTAAGATCGAGGGCGGTATAAAGCGAAAAAGTCTTCGAAAGCTACTAATTTGATGCATTGATAAAATTAATTTCTTTGCTCCAGTCTAGCGTAAGCGATATTTAAACTACTTATTTAAGAAAGAAAAATAAAACGAATTTAAAAATGATTTGGATGACCCTGTTCCGGCGAGAACAGATGTGAGTGTTTTGTATCGTCAACGACGAGTGCCTTAGCGGTTGCGGACAACGGGGAGTTGCTGGTTGATCACGAACGGCAACGGCTGGTGAAATAACAAAAAAATAAATCTTACGTGACAGAGAGTGGAAGCTGAGTGAGCGCTCTTTGTGAACAGTTGTTTAAGTGCAAGTCAAGAATAGAAATTTCTCTGGTTTTTCGTGTCGAGGAAATTTGTAGTGATGTATAAATCGAAATCTTATCTAAACACAGCCATGAATCTCTATTAAATGTGAATTCTCGGCCGCGACTATATCGGTTTCGGCACCCGACATATCAATCGTCAAAGTAGTGTATTGATTTTCTGCTCGACCTTTAAGGCGGTCGTCATCGCAAGAAGCGCTTGAAGTGAATTGTCCGCTTGTGGTTGTCATTTTTTGTTGCACTTGAGACGAAATCAAGGAAGTTTTCTCGTAGTGTAAAGGAAATAGTGAAATTAGCAAATACTCGTATGAGTGATTCTTTAGCTTTATCTGACCACTTATAGCCATTCCCGGAGAAAATAGTTTTGGTTTTTTCGTAGCTTTCGTTGATTTCTAATATAGGCGAAAATGAGTGGGGAGAAACGAAAACCAATATTGTGATAGAATAGCTATGAGGCGGAATTATAATATGAATTACAGGATCTAATTGGAATAAGGATTTGTTAGAGGAAAATAATGGAAAGGGAACGCAAAGGTTTTGCAATATGAGTATAGACCTGAGAAATCGAAGGAAAATACGAAAAAAAAGCTAAAGAAAATTATCCTGGGTGTATTTAATTGCTACAGAGATGTTAACCCGTACAATGATTCTCGTATATTTATCCAACACGCAAATGATGGTTGCATCAATGCGAACCTCGTCAAAATGGACAGAGCGACTGAAAGTATATTTTAACACAAGGATCGTTAAGAAAAACAGTTGAACATTTTTGGTCGAAGACTCAAAGCTTGTGATTCTCAATAAATTGCTAGAGAAGAAACAACTCAAATGTCACATGTATTGGCCAGAACGGATCGGTAGTGAAAATAACCTTCATTTGAACGGTTTCAGATTGGTTGTGGAATATGTAAATAGTGAAGAGTATGCTAATTATTCTAACGGGTTTCGCTTGTGAATGTGAGTCAAATTTGAAAGATAGTGGCTCGCGAAAACGTTGGCGGTTTGTAGTGTATAGAAAGGGTACTGACCACGAACGTTTTTATGGCATATTAGAGTACAATTTAAGAGTAAAGTTAAAAGTTTGTGTGAATATACGTAGTACAAGGGTCATTTGAAGTGTTTCCGGTCTTTTAAAGAAAAACAAGTTGGGTAGACAGACCTATGCTCATGTCAGAAGGGTTTTGTACTCAACTTACAATATGCAGTAACCAGGAACGAATAAAATCAAGAAACATGTCAAAGACGATTTAATTGGAGAAAATGTGAAATTCGAGGATCATACTATTATTAACAAAGTTGAACGAATTTTGACTTCTGAGGTATTTGTTATAGTTATACCCATAAATATCTCCTTTGATATTTTTTTTCAGATTTTTTAGATCACTGGTGTCCATTCGCGAGGGAGGAAACACATTTTTCATGTATTTCCCCCCCTGTGCTCCCACTGAAGCAAAAACTGTCAGTTTAAGAACTGCTTTGAAAAGCTCTCATAGAGAACTTTCAGTTGATACTCATATCGGCTACCTTTCATGAAATTTTTTTTCAGGGGCCACTCCTCTGTAATCATCGATTCATGGCCTATTTTTTCGAATCCTAGAATGGTTACAAAGCCCTTTTGCTAGGAGCTCTCTCCTGCCTCTTCGACTTGTTTCAATTGTATGTACTCATCTTCATGATACCTATCACTCCTGAAATTTTCATGCAAATTCTAGCAAAGCTGAAGTGTCTAAGTCGGTAAAAAGCGCATATGGCTCCATAGAAATATGTTTCCATAGTAATACAGGGCATATTGCTCCATAGTAATACACGAAAATTCAAATCGCTATAACTTCGGTAAATAATATTCGATCTTTATGAAACTTTCTGAAAAGATCAATCTTATAAATAGTCATCTCTAAATCGCTAAATTTTATTGAGTTTAAGAGTACCGTTTAGATTTTATTCAAGAAAACACAAAATCGATAAATCATACTATTACTAACAAAGTTGAGTGAATTTCGACTTCTCATGTATTTGTTGTTGTTGTACTCATTAAGGCCTACATTCATGATTTTTTTCAGATTTTTCGGATGGAAGGTTTCCAATCGCGAGGGGGGGGGGGGTACGCGAAAAGTTCGTACATTTCCCCTTCCCCTGCCCGCCTCGGTACTTGTAAGACAATTTTAAGACTTGTTTTGAAAAGATCTCATTGAGACCTTTCCAATGACACCCTACTCGACTACCAATGGTGAAAATTTTTTTTTGAGGGGTCACCCCCTTATATGGGGAGACCCCCCCTTAAACGCCTTTGAAAAAATTTTCCACCCTTGAACTTTCCAGAGGTCACCACTTCTGACCTTTCTACAAAGTTTCATGGCTGTAGCCCTTATAGTTTCGGAGAAAAAGTGCTGTGACATACAGACGGACGGACGGACGGACAGACGGACAGACGGACACAGGTCGTGATTGCAATAGGGTTTTGTATTTTAGTACAAAACCCTAAAAACATAATTCAAGCGAAAAAAAAAAATATTTTTTGACATAGTCTCTACGCAAGTCAATACATTTTGCCAAACGCTTTTTCCAACTCTTCAGGACATTAGAAAAAAAATTCTTTAGGTAAACCTGAAAAATACAGGTTTGCTGCCTCTTCAACCTCGGCATTTGACCCATGTTTTTTCCCACCCAGAAATTGTTTCAAGTTTGGAAACAAAAGAAGTTACTCGGAGCTAGGTCTGGTGAGTAGGGTGGGTGTTGTAGCAGTTCGAACTTCAATTTGTCCAATTGCGCCATTGCAACCATTGTAGGGGCTCGCGCATTGTCTTGATGAAACAGCAACTTCTTCTTGGCTGAATGTGGTCACTTCTTTTTGATTTCTGTCTTCAATTGGTCCAGCAACGCAGCGTAATAGGGTTCGTTAATGGTTTTACCTTTTTGCAGGCAATCAACTATAAGTACTCCACGGCTGTCCCAAAAAATTATCGCCATCCTTTTTCCGGCAGGAAGAACGACCGGTTTAACCACTGCAATCCACTGCATTGAGTGTTGTTTAGTCCCCGGAGTATGGTGATGGGTTCAGGTTTCGTCGACAGTAATTAATCGGCGCAAAAATTTGGTATGTTTCTTTTGGGACAGCTGAAGAGTCTCGCGCTACATGTCCATCCGTATGCGCTTTTTGTCGATCGTCAACCCATCGCGCGGATAATTTTCTCATACATAAACCTTCATGTAATATCGTATGCACCCAGTCAGTTAATATCCCACAAGCCTCAGCAATTTCCTTAATGGTTAATCGGCGATCTTTTATCAAGGTTGTGTGCACTAAGCTGACGATATCTTCCGTTGAAACAGTTTTTGGACGTCCAGAACGTTCATCATCATAAATGCTTGTGCGCCTGCGGTTGAACTTGGCCATCCAATGTTTCACGGTTGTAAATGAGGGCGATGCTTCACCATACATGAAGTCGAACTCTTTTTTCACTTCCCGAGTTTTTTTTCACTGCGCGATACTCGATTTTATTCATTTGTCTTAACAAACGTCACCTCTCAACTTTGGAAGGGTACCATGTGTTTTATACTGATCGGAATGACTTGAAATTTTTATGGCATACATATAAAAAGGCCATCTTTTGGTTAGCAAGAGAATTTGAATGCACCATGATTTTTTGCCGATAAGGCCAGGAACTTTTCAAATGACCTCATGGATAAAATTGAAGAAGTGTTTACGCGCTATCAGAGGGTGAAGATAAGCGCTGTATTTGGCCATTTGATATTTTAAACAATAGGAGCGTGTGAGAGTGCTCGTAGCAAACTAAAGTCGATAAGTGTGACACTATCACGCTCACTTGATTAACTTCCCCCGTCCTCTGGATATACACGTGCCATTAAATGCAAAAGTTCGAACTAATAACCATTTGAAAGTCCATTTTCATCCTTGCGGGCACTCCTCGTTGTGTGTCGCTTTTGAGTTTTCTTTGGTGCCGTGGCTTGCAAAATAGCTTCAGTAAGTTCAATTTCCCGAACTGGGCTCCAATAACCAGCAGCATTTTCCACCATTGACAGCAAACGATCAACGTAGAAAGAGGAATTCTAGCAACAGCAGCGAGATAACCTCTACATTAGGGAAACTGGCCATATTGCAGCAAATGATTAGGCCATTTTCAAAGGCAGGGCTCCGAAAAAAACATGTCCCGTGAGAACCGAAAAATGTCTTCTGCCATCGTTACTGATTCTCCTGAGAAGAACAAGTTAGCAGAAAAGGACGCAAATGCTAACCAAAGGAGAAGTAATACAGTGGTCCTATGATAATTCGGACAGTTAAGTCCCATGGCTTGTCCGAATTACCAAATCGGCCGGATGACCGAGAGCACTCATAAACTAATATTTTAAGTACCTTATGCATATTAAAATCGTTTTATTTAAATATACAAAAATTTTATTTGTTCAAATTCATAATTATGAAGTTAGAATATAAATCAACAAACTATACCAGGAACGAAATCAACCGAGCAATAGTTATTTGAAAATTTTTTTAATCTTTGCTTGACGAACACGAACCCGTTTGAGATCTAGCGTGGCTTTGTCTCTTAATTTGTGAGGGCACAATTTTTCACTTATATTGAACTCTTCTTGTTCTGCATATTCAATGCATTTATTAAGTGCAGACACAGCTTCAGCATGGGAAACCTTCGTGTTTTCGATAAGTAGTTTATCGATTTGATCTTCATCGTCTTCACCTTCACTACTCAGTTCTTGAATCGCGTCATCTGCAATCCATTCGTTAACTTCTGAAAATTGGTAGACGTCAGGAAAAATATTGAGCAAGTCGATAATTGCATTCTCTTCAGACCTAGCCGTTAAATGTTCTCTCAATGTGGAAATAGGAGATTCATCTTCAGATTCCCATTCATCGACTCCGAAAAGCTTATTCCAACATTTTCGCAAAGTGCTTTCTGTAACAGAGTTCCATGCGTTGGCGACAATCATTGCAACATCTTTGAGGTTAAATTGCTTGATGCACTTCATAAAATTGTCATCTAGGGTAGCCAAAATATGGTAAAGAAAACTCTTGCGGTCACTTAGTTTTAGAATCGAATGGCGTTTTGATCCATGGGCTGCATGAGTGCAGTAGAATTGGCAGGGAAAAACATAAAACAGATTTTGCCATCATCGCTTCTTATGCCGGAATTTGTTGAATGTCAAGTCGCATTATCCAATAACAGTAATGCTCTTTCTGGCAACCCTTCACTTTTTAAATAACGTCTAACTTGCTTGACAAATGATGTATGAAACCATTCTTTGAACAAAACTCGCGTCATCCAAGCATTTTTGCTACAGACGTACTCCATGGGTAAAGACTGTCCTTTCAGAGCTCTTGGGCTTTTGAATTTGCCTATCATCAAGAGTTTCAGTCGATGCTTTCTAGTGGCATTGGAACAAAGTAAAAGAGTACTCGTTCTTTTCCAATTTTTCTACCTGTAGCACATTTTTCCGTACGCAACGCTAGAGTCTTTTCCGGTAATTTTCTCCAGAAGAGGCCGGTTTCATCTGCATTATAAATTTAACATAGCTGCAAGTTCATCTCTTTTACTCTTTCCTTAAATTTAATTTTAAATGGTTCCACAATATTGCTGTCATTGCTTAATTTCTCCCCGGACATCTTTTGAGATATGACACTAAAGCGTTTTTTGAAATTATGAAGCCAACTTTTACTAAAAACGTGCGTGCCTCCATAAATTTCGTCGAAAAATTCTTTTGCCGTTGCACAAACAAGAATTTCGGGGGTCGGAATGTGTTGCAACCTTTTCTCTGAAACCAGGAAAAAGGTTTCTTCTCCATCAAATCGTACTCGGCGGATTTCATAGCTTTCCTGGAACATAGGCTACTCTCAGTTATGACTGCATAACTGAAAAGTAAGATGTTTTATCACAAGAAAATATTTGCAGTTTTAATATTTCTATCTTTCTATTTTTTCCTAATTCTTTTTAATATCCAATTTTCCTACTTCATACTCCTGAGCAATATGCCTTATACTTCCTCCACTTTTCAATTTATGCAGTATTTCAAGCTTCTTCCATAAGGTAAGAAAATGATACGTTGAATTCTTGTTTACTCGAACCATAATTCACTTTAATAATCACTTGAAACCACTTCAATGTAAAGAGCAACTATGCACTGATATTCTACAAGTCAACACAAAATGACAAAAATGTCTGGACCCGGGAATCCACCGAATACATTGAAGTATGAATCGAGAAATGCATGCTAATTCTTTAATTTGCTAGTCTGGATTGCCGAGAATTATTAAAAATTTGCTAATGTCCGAATTACTGAGTCCGCAGTATAAAATAAAGCGGTGTCCGGATTGCTGCGGGGTCCGAATTAACGAGCTAAAAGACCGGTTTCAGTGAATCATAAACAGAACAGTTATTGTGTAGTGTGCAGTAAGAATTATTGTAATAGTGATCAAGAATGGTACCAGTTCAAAATTTGTAGCGGTTGGGCATTTGAATCCTGTAGCGTAACAGGGAGATTCCATTATATTTGTAATAAATGTTTTTGAAGCGTTATGACTAATTTATTTTGTTTTTAATTTTGGATTTTGAGAACCGTTGTTTAGCACTTTACTACTTATTAAAATACCATAGTGCTTAACTCAGCTTGTAATGACCGATCTTAAACGGCTAATTTTGTGAGTTACAAAGTTTTAAGTAAAAACTTTATCCAGAGTTTGTGAGGCATGAAAATCTTTATATAATAATAAATATTTTTAATAAAATCTTCGTTAATTTACTCTTCAATCCCTCTACAAAAGACCTTGGCTCTTTCATAACTTTGACTTTCATGCCACTCTTCCCCTAATTGTTTGAGTTTTCAGGCGCTCTTACCTCCAGCAACCACGAGCGCTCATCGAGGGAGTGGGTGAGTACCTTTTTTTCTTTGTTTGCATTATAAATAAACAAAAAATGTTTTTCGAAAAATTATGCAATTATATTATAAACTAAATAGTACAGTAAATATAGCACGAAAAAATAGGTTTGGTCTAAGAAATGACCTACTAGGATTTGACTTGATAAATCGAAAGGGGGGCATAAAAAAAACTTAACTTCAGATTTCCGAAGTGATCCCCCCCCCTGCTTTTGAGAAAATCCAAAAACATTTTGAAACGCGTTTTTCTCGGAATCTATGGGTTTTAGAGAAAAGTTTATTTAACAAAAAATGTTTAGGACACTGTTATCTACATTTTAACTCATTGGAGCAAAGTCGTCCGACTTAAAATACAAAAAGTAGGTGGCACTAAAGTATCAAAAAAGTGGTTTTTTGGCATTTTCAATAAAAAAAAATTATTTTTTTATAATAATGTAAATGGGAAAGTTGTTTGTCATAAAATTATCTACAATTTTTGTTAAACAATTTTTTTGTAAAACTTACCGTTAAAGAGCTGGAGCTTGCCAAAGTGTAAAAGTCGTACATTTATGTGCCGCACCGATGCGCGTATTCCATTCATTTTATCGAAACATTATTTTTTGATTAATAGACCGTAATGTTTACTTAATATTCTCATTTTTAACAATAATTTTGATAAACAATTAATAATAGTAACATTTTAGTACTGCTTGTTGTAAACGGTCAACATTGAATTAAAACAAATGTAACTGAAGGTAGTAGTAAAAGATTCACACAAAATGTGGACTAATTTTTTTTTAATTTAAAATTCGTAACTATTTATTTATTAATTTCAAGCATTAAACTTTACATTGTGTGATTTTATTACCACGACCGCGTTGCTTTCATTTTCAAGAAATTTTTGGATGTCAGAATCACCTCTGATTTTGCTTGCTCTTATCAGCGTCTTTCGAGCTTTTGGACCCACGGTGCTCTTATCATTCACATCAACACTTTTCTCACAAACTAAACACACTTCCATTTTGAGAGAGCAAAGTTTAGATGCTTTTACTCTTCAAAACGCACATGGCAACTGAAAAATGTACGCCAGTGAGGGTTTAGGCAGATGCTAGAAACCGGTCCTTTGTCCAAACTATGCCGGCCGGCCCGGCGAAAGTGAAAGGAACCGTTAACTATGCTGCACTGCATCTTTTCGCCTACAGCTCGTTAACGGTAAGTTTTACAAAAAAATTGTTTGAACAAAAATTTTAGATAATTTTATGACGAACAACTTTCCCATTTACATTATTTTAAAAAAATAATTTTTTTTATTGAAAATGCCAAAAAACCACTTTTTTGATACTTTAGCGCCACCTGCCTTTTGTATTTTAAGTCGGACGACTTTGCTCCAATGAGATTAAATGTAGATAACAGTGTCCTGAACATTTTTTGTTCAATAAACTTTTCTCTAAGACCCATAGATTCCGAGAAAAACGCGTTTCAAAATGTTTTTGGATTTTCTCAAAAGCAGGGGGGAGGATCACTTCGGAAATCTGAAGTTAAGTTTTTCTTATGCCCCCCTATCGATTTATCAAGTCAAATCTCAGTAGGTCATTTCTTAGACCGTAAATGCTATATTTACTGTACTAAAACGTATTTATTGGATTTTAAAAAATTTACAATTTTTTTAGAGAGTTATTCTCATGCAAGAGTCAAATTTTACAATAATTTGAGTATATATTGCGGCTTTACGCTTAAAATGGAAGAATTTATATTTGCTCTTGTCACTTCGTCTGAAACAAATGTGATGTATTTTCATTTAATACCTTGTCAGTGCCAATATCCATTAAATAAAACATTTTCTAATGAAATAAAATAGACACATGAAATAACTTAATTAAAAACTGTAGGATGCACAAATTTTATTTCTGTTGAAATATGAAACCCACCTCAATGTACTAATAAACTAATGTACCAAAATTGTTCTAAAACTTTTGACACGAGAATAAACTTGCTTAGCTTTTCTTCTTCTACAGTCCATCGCCACGACCAGACGTGTTTTATTCATCGCTCCTTGTAATAGCCTATTTAAATTCCACTTGCTGCGAACCAGAACAACAGGTTATGGGCCCAGGTTTGCGGAGTAAATAGAGTAAGGTGCGGCGTACATTTTAAAAGATAAAATTTCCGTGGCCCAGAAAAAGTGCAATAAACCGATATTTGTTGTCGTCGTAAATTACGAGTTTTTCGGTCATCATTATGGAAAGCGAAAAAGGTGATTTCACGAAAGTGACGAAGCTGACAGGCTCAGATAATTATTTATCGTGGCGTCGGAGCGCCAGGCTTGTTTTGGAGTGGCACGAGCTCGATGGATTCCTGGAAGAAAACGCGACGGACAGTAAATTAACGGCACCCGCTGCAACGGCGGCGGTGGATGTTGCAGTGGCCGCATTGGCGGCTGATTTGGACAATGCCACACTGCAAGCAGCGGTTAAAAGTGCGCGATATGCAGAAAATGCGGCAATCGTTCGTGATGCGATTTCAGTAAGTGACCGTGTGAAGAAATCCAAACAAGCTAAAGCAAGATTAATGATGCTAATAGATCCAAAACTACACGATGAAATTGGTGAACATAATACGGCAGCGGATCTGTGAAAAAAATGTTCGGAATCGTACCGTAATAACAATTGGCTTAACAAAGCAAAGGTTCTCGGGGACTTCACATCGTTGCGGTTTTCAAACTTTGACCCAATGGAGACATTTCTGCGTGAACATACAGCCGCGATGTGCCGTTTACAAGAAGCCGGTTTTGTGATCGATGACGAAATAATGTGCGGGCTTATAATTTATGGTCTAACGCCTGAATATGAAGCATTCATCGGTGGACTTGATGGTAGCAATGTCCTCACAAGTGACGGTTCAAGTGGACATCGATTAACATCAGCAACGCTAAAGAGAAGTCTGTTGGAGCATGCGAATTCGAAAGGCGTGTTGAACAGCGAAGGGAATGCCACAGGCGCATTCAAAGCTGCATCCAAACCAGCTACGAGTGAGTCGAAAAGCAAGAAGAAGAAGAAGCGAAGCAGCTCGATCAAGTGCTTCACATGTGGTAAGAAAGGGCACAAGAGCCTCCAGTGCCAAACCAACACACAAAATGATGAAGGCAAAGGCGGAAGCGCCAAACCAGCCTTCTATGCTATGACGGCAACTGGTTCAACGGACGCGTGGTTCATTGACTCGGGTGCGAGTTCTCATCTCACATCGGACAAGAAGATGTTCAAGCAATTCACCAGTAGCAATGAATTCGCTGACATAACAACGGCTGATAACACCCGCTTGAAAGTTGTTGGCACCGGTTCCATCGAGCTAAATGTTGGGGAGCACATAATTCCAGTGAATAACGTATTGCTAGTCCCTGGAATAGCGGCAAATTTGTTGTCAGTATCGAGCATTGTGAAAGCTGGGAACAGTGTGCATTTCGACAGCAGTGGTTGTGTCATTCGAAGCGGTGCGGGTGATGTGTTACTGAATACACCATCCAAAAACGGTACATACAAGATCACGAATTCGTCGAAGGCTAGTGGGCTGTTAGCAGGCAAAGACGAAGACAATCTGATGACGTGGCATCGGAGATTGGGTCATTTGTCGCATGGTGAGCTGATCAAACTGAGTGGAATTGTGAATGGAATCAAAGTTGACGGCGATAAACAAGCGTTGGCGAAATGTATTCCGTGTTCGCAAGGCAAACAAAGCCGACGTCCATTCAAGAAAGAAGGTGCGAAAATCAAGACAAGTCAAATACTGGAATTAGTTCACAGCGACGTTTGCGGCCCGATGGATACGCCTTCAGTTGGGGGCGCAAAATACTTCGTAACATTTATCGATGATTTTTCGCGAAAGGTCTTCGTATATTTTGCCAAACAGAAGAGTCAGATCGGGAGGATTTTCGTTGAGTTCAAGATGCTTGTAGAGAGGCAAACCGGACTACAAATTAAAATGTTCCGTTCCGATAATGGTAGAGAGTATCTCGGCGAGTTCGAAACCGAATGCAAGCGCAGTGGAATCGTGCATCAGACCAGTTGTGTGTACACACCACAACAAAACGGCGTAGCCGAGCGTATGAACAGAACGCTCATAGAACGTGCAAAGTGCATGCTGTTCGATACGGGCTTGGAGAAGCCGCTTTGGGCTGAAGCGGTTAATATGGCTGCGTACGTTACAAATCGTTCACCGAATCGCACGCTCGGGAACAAGGTCCCGGAGCAATTCTGGAGAGAAGGAGCCATCGATCTTTCGACGATGCAATTATTCGGATCGCTGGTGATGGCGCATGTCACAAAGGAGAAGCGGCAAAAGTTGGATGCGAAATCGAAAAGGATGTTTTTCGTTGGATACACCGATACGCAAAAAGGTTTGCGTTGTTTTGATCCTGAGACTCGAATAGTTCATACGAGTCGGGATGTCGTCTTCAAAAGTGCACCAGAACTGAAGGTAAATGATGACGTTCAAATTAACCTTCTCGATGATTTCATTCTAGGGGAAGTCGAAGAGCAAAAGTCGACCGGAGGGCTTGAAAATCACGAAGTCGAGTCTCCCATGACAGAGTCAGCTGTCGATGGTGCATCAATAATTCGCTCACCAACTTCCCGGAATGAGTCTATTGTGGGCAATGGCGATGAATCAACAACGAATGTCAAAAGTGATTTGTCCTACGGGTTCGACGAAACACTAGCTGAATCGCAGTCTGAATATGGGTCGGACGAGGACTATGTCCCACCCAGTACACTACAAGTTCCAGTTGGGGATGTAAGGCGTTCAACGCGTCCCCCGAAATCAAGGAATGTGGAGGCGAATTTCATTTTTGTAGCGGAAATCGATGAGCCCGAATCATATCATGAAGCTGTCAAAGGCAACAGGAGTCAACATTGGGAGAAGGCGATGGCGGAAGAATTGGCGTCACACGAAGAGAACTGAACATGGACTTTGGTTGAGCTACCAGTCAACCGAAAAACAATCAAGACCAAATGGGTCTTCAAGTTGAAGCGTAATCAAGCTGGTGACGCCAATCCGCCATAAAGCGAGGTTGGTGGCAAAGGGTTGCTCCCAAAAGGCCGGCATAGATTATGAGGAAACTTTCTCGCCCATTGTACGCTATGGGTCAATTCGCTATCTGCTGGCCATGGCTGCTCAAGAGGCTTACACCGCATTCCATCAAAGGGATCTCGACGAGGAGATCTTCACCGACCAACCCGAGGGATTCAATGACGGGACCGGACGGGTCTGCAGGTTGAATCGTGCGATGTATGGCTTGAAGCAAGCGGGCCGTCAATGGAACCTAAAGTTAGATGCAGCTCTCATCGGGATTGGGCTAACCAAATCAAAGCTTGATCCGTGTATCTACCTCTTGCCATCGCTGGAAGTGATTCTGGCAGTGTATGTGGATGATGTTGTGATTATTTGGAAGCAACGCGACAAGATGGAGGCACTGAAGAAGGCTCTTAGTACCGAGTTTAAGATGAAAGACCTTGGTAGAGCGAACAGTATAATTGGCATTTCCATCGAGTACGTCAAGAATGGAATCGCTATACATCAGCGCTATACATCGAAACCATTCTCGAGCGTTTTGGAATGAGTGATTGCAAGCCAGCGGTTACTCCAAGTGATCCAAGTCAAAGATTGTCAACAGATATGAAGAAGGAGGATGAATCAACGGATAACATTCCATATCAACAAGCGGTCGGTTCGTTGTTATATTTGGTTCAAGGAACGAGACCAGACATTGCATTTGCTGTCAACTACTTGAGCAGATTCAACTCATGCTATGGGTGGATTCATTGGACCGCCGTGAAGCGCATAATGCGGTACTTGAAGGGTACTATGCATTATCGTATTGTGTATCGTGCGGGTAACCAACCACTTCATGGTTACTCAGATGCTGATTGGGGTGTCGACATCGATAAGCGACGTTCCTGCTCTGGATACGTGTTTATGTTGGCTGGAGGAGCAATCTCATGGGCCAGTAAGCTTCAGAATACCGTGGCTCTTTCAACAGCTGAATCTGAGTATATGGCCTTATCGTTTGCTGCTTGTGAGGCCATATGGTTGCAAATGTTTCGCAATGAATTCAAGAGAACGGAAGATCCTGTGGTGATCAGATGTGACAACATGAGTGCAATAACGATTGCCGAGGTCGATGCGATTCCATCACGTCCGTGAGAAGGTGAAGGCTGGAATCATCGATGTAAAATACGTACCATCAAAGAACAACATTGCAGATTGTTTGACGAAGGCCGTCGTCGGACCGATTTTGAACGTGGGTGTTCATGGAATGGGCATCCAGACAAAACAAGAGATGAAATGATGAAGAATGAACTATAGTAAAATCAATGTTGATTATCGTTTGAAGTAATTTGTCAATTTGATCATTTGAGATAACGTAGAATGGAGTTGATTACTTGAATTAACGTAGAATCAGTTTGCATTTATTTTTATTTATTGAATCAAATTGTCTTTTGTCCGAATGAGTTGGGGTGTTGAAATATGAAACCCACCTCAATGTACTAATAAACTAATGTACCGAAATTGTTCTAAAGCTTTTGACACGAGCATAAACTTGCTTAGCTTTTCTTCTTCTACAGTCCATCGCCACGACCAGACGTGTTTTATTCATCGCTCCTTGTAATAGCCTATTTAAATTCCACTTGCTGCGAACCAGAACAACAATTTCGATTATTTGAATTCATTACTTTTTTGAGCCGAGCATTCGTTTCTAAGTTTTGGCGACACAAATTTAAGAAAATAGGGGGAAATTTATGAAATGGAATAAAAAAATAAATAAGAATAAGAAGTTAGAATAAAAACGTTTAGATAAACAATTTGGGTAAACAGACCTACGCTCATGTCAGAACGGTTTTGTACCCAACTTCTCAGAAATAAAGTCACCAGCAATGAATAACGTCAAGAAATATGTCAAAGAGATGTGCACGTTTAGAAGAAAATCCATTGTTTTTCTACTTTCAACGGTCGCTATTTTGTTGCAAACCAACAAAAATCACTCAAATCATGAATTCTCAAAAATATTAATGTAATTGACCTTATTGGAAAATTTCAAGAAGATCAAGTCAAAGCTGCAGTGACCGATTCGATAGAAAGTCCATAAAGTACCAAAATCATGTGTTATTGTTGTTGTAATTGGAGAAATTTCAAACGGCGATAACTTCCGTGTATATCATTCGATTTTCATCAAACTGACAAAGATTAAGAACCCTTAGTAGGACTACGTAAATTTCTCAGTTTGAGGATACCGATGCGATTCGATTGGGTAAAATGTGAAATTCGAAGATCATACTATTATTAACAAAATTGAGTGAATTTCGACTTCTAAGATATTTGTTGTTGTTGTGCTCATAAACACCTACCCCCATAAGTTTTTCAGATTTTTCGGATCACAGGTGTGCAATCGCGAGGGGGGGACACACATTTTTCGTGTGTTTCCCTCCCTGCACATATCAAATTAAGGCCTGTTTTGAAGAGTTCTCATCAAGACCTTTCATTTGATACCCATATCGGCTACCTTTGATGAAAATTTTTTTCGAGGGCCACTCCCCTATATGGGGAGAACCCCCCTTAAATACCTTATAAAATTTTTTGTAGTTGAGCTTTGAAGAGAGCACCACTTTACACCTGCATACAAAATTTGATGTTTCTAGCTTAAGTAGTTTGCGAGAAAAAGTGCTGTGACACACGGACGGACGGACAGACAGGTCGCGATTAAATATAATAACTTTACAAAACACTAAAAAACGTAAAAATTCAGTCTTTGGATTTGGCACCTCGAACAGATATAGGACCTGAAACGTTGGCCGACCCCTCCGCTCATGAGCTGGCCATCGGGTGAGCTCTCCTTTTCCTTTGTTGCAGGGGCTCTCGAAGGGATACTTGGCCTTCCACATCCAATATGGGTCAAGACATCAGATTTCGGATAATGATCCAGTTGGGAAGGGTGCGTGGAGTACTACCACCACCTGGATGCCCCAATCTTATTTGTGGGCCGTGACCACCTTCGGCAAGGACGAAATCGCATTGCGCCTCACACGCGGCTAACCAATTATTCGTCGTCGCGTTTTTCTTCGTAATCCCTTTCGGTTAGTAACTTCGGCTACAGGCGCCTTTCCACCAGTCAACTGGTTTGCTTTCGACATTGTAAGTGCAATAAATATTTTGTAGTGGGCCCTTGTTCTGTGGGAAAGAAACCCGCCCCACGACACCGCAATGCTAGCTTGCCAGCGCACTTACGCGTTCCCAGACAAAGCCATTTCCAGCGTAGTACTAATTCCACTCGCTGAGGCGGCAGACCACCGCTGCAGTCCTTAACAGACATGTACCATTCACCATCAAACACTACAAATGACGGTAATACCATCAACTATTCTAATTTTTTTCTTGAGAAGCCATCGGGCCACCGGCCTTGCTTTATTGTGTGAGCAGACGCGTTTCGTCTCCTTTGAGTCACCTTTAAAGACACTGAAGATAACTCAAAGAAGTCGAAACACGTCACTGACACTGAAGATGACTCAAAGGAGTTGAAACGCTTCTGCTCACACAACAAAGCAAGGCCCGACGGATTTTCAAGAAAAAAGATAATTGGCCTGCGGATATCAAATAAATAACATTATTGACTATTCTAATTTTCCTTGATATTTTACATGGAATTTCTGAAATTTATTAAACATACATAATCTAGGTCTCCAAATGTAAATTTTTCCTCGGAATCCCAGCAAGTTCAATTTTTCGAATTTTATCAAAGCATTTTATGCATTATTTATGCCATTTTTTGCCACGATTCTTACAAATATTTGATCTCATACATATGGTATATTGAAAAATATGAAAGAAAGGAATAAAAAAATATAATTGAAAGGATTTTATGATTCCAATTTATTCAGATGAAAAATTTACAGAAAATATTCGCATTTCAAATTTCACCACGCAATTCACAACCAATCTGGTGTGTCTACGTTTCCATTCAAATTTATAATACACTTTGAGTTACAATGTGACTTATCGGAATGGCCTCATTTGAATTGAATTTAAAGAATGAAAAATATTTAAAAGCAAACATAAGACTTGTTCCACTCGTCCACACTTCAATTGCGCTTTATCTTTTATCTTTGATAATAATATTTAAACATTTATCGATGATAACAAAATTAAGTTCAACGTTTTTTTTTATTATTCTTTCGACATGTTCCCTCCACACGCTTGTACCTCACACCAATATAATTAGCAGCGCATGTGTCATACATCTGAGTCAGTTACAGGTTATTATTCTCTATTTCCTCGCCTACTTTACAAAAAAAATACCTTTCCGTCGTTTACAATTTTTGTTTATTCTAAAATCATTCAAATCGATTCATAAACCATTTCTTATCATTTCCTTGAAAATAGAAGAAAAAACCTCAATTACGACAAACATAGAACACATAACAGAAAACAATTTTTTTCCTGCGTTAAATTTAGATTTCAGGTGAATTTCTTCGAATTAGATTGTCACACGGATTAGATCAAAGTTGTAAATTTAATTCATTTAAAAATAAAATTGATATCTAAGCCAGTACTTGGACTAAACAGAACGGATAAATTAAAGTATGGTAGATTGCGTTGATTTCGTAATTATGATAGGAAATAACAATTAACAATTGTTCAGTTATTTGTTTATTGGCGAGAAATTGATGTTCCTGCAACCACCCGTCAAATTGTCAATGAAAATGAAAAGGGCCCCGAAAGATTAAAAAGCAATTTGTAGCAGTTTAGATATCTTTTGAATTCACCGCGTCATGTGACTGTGGTTTGTTGGACACGTTAATTATGTTTTTAAATCTTGTATGATAATGGATTAAGTTATTTACGTGAAAATAAAAAATGAATAAAGATTATCCATCATTTAAATAATGAAGCAATTTTCATTGTCTTTACAAAGTAATTTCACGAGTTTAAAATTGTAAGAATTGGTTTTATAGTGGATGAAACTATTTTTAAAACGACGTCGCGCAAGTTATAAAGGGTGTTTTCTTAGAGGTGGAGAACTTAATAAAGGGTGGTCCAACCATAATGCACGATATTAATTGTGAGTCACACCTTAACGTCAAGTTTTCACCCAACATAATTTGACATTTCTTTGTTTCAGTGTTTGACAAATTAAACTATGGAGAGGTACACAATTGAGCAGCGCGTTGATGTTGTTGAAGACCAAATGTGTCCACAATCGGGAGAATTGTGCAGTCTATAGGAAGGCTCTTCTGCGGAAAACATTGCTGTTGCCCGCGATAGTGTGGAAGAAGAGCCGTCAAAATCGGCCCGTCGTCGTGCCCAATTATTAGACATCTCACGAACATGACTGATCCGAATTTTGAATGAAGATTTGAATTTACACGCTTACAATGTTCAATCCACTCAAAAGCTGAAGCTTACTAACTATTTCAAGCGTCGGCAATACGCTGAATGGTTGGTTGAACAGACAGAAGGGAATGGTGACTTTACAAAGAAAATCACCTTCAGTGACGAGGTACACTTTCACCTCAGTGGATTCGTTAACAAGCAGAACCGTCGCATTTGGGTAAATGAGAATCCACGAGTGATAGTTGAAAAGCCGATGCATCCACAAACAGTGTCTCTTTGCTGCGGGCTATGGGCTGTCGGCGGCATCGGGCCGTACTTCTTCGTAAATCAGGACGGCCAAGCAGTTACCGTGAATGATGTTTGCTATTGCGAGATGATAACGGACTTCTTGTGGCCACAAATCGACGTTATGGACCTGGACAATATATGGTTCCAACACGTTGGTGCCACTTACCACACAGCCAACGAAACGATGGCTCTTTTGCGCGAGAAATTCAACGGCCGTGTTATCTCACGTTGTGGCGATGTTAATTGGCCGTCGCGATCATGTGATTTGATACCGTTGGAATTCTTTCTCTGGGGATATTTAAAAGAAAAAGTGTGCGTCAGTAAGCAAAGAACAATTAAAGAGCTAAAGTATGAGATAGTTCCGCACACTAACGACATTGAACCTCAATTATGTCTCATATTCATTGAAAAGACGGACCCTTGGATAGAAATATGCCACCGTAGCCGTAGCGAGCATTTGGGCGATATTTTGTTTCACACATGATTGTCATAGATCCTTCTATTATTTTTATTCTCTAAAATTTGTTTTATTTACAATAAACATCGTGCGTTTTGATTGGACCACCCTTAATATCAAGGTTTTTGGGTGTTTCGAGGTTAGTTCTGTTCGCTAATTCATCATGCATTGACTCACGTTCAAATTTCATTTGAAAATTTTGCTCAGTGATGAACAACGCTTTTGGTTAAAAGGCTACGCCAACAAACAGAATTGCCGCATTCGGACTTCAAATGCGTTCAATCCCGGTGTTCTAGGATCTCAGTATTCCGAGACTTCCCACTATTTTTCAATCTCAAGCAAGGTGGGACATTTTGGCTACGTGCTAAGACTGTCACTGGCAAGCACTGTGCTTTGGTTGATTACTACATGCGCACGTTAGTAATTAATGAGCAAAGTAGATTGCTTTTGTTTTACTGTGGATTCAATTCAGTTGCGCGAAATATTCTCAATTAGTACAGTTGCTAGGTTTTCGTGTCTTGTGAACATTTTTAGTGCAGTGATTATATTTGAAAATTTAAAAATGAGTTATGGCAGTTTTTCCAACAATTCTTTTGTTTAGAAGCATTTTATTTCATCCGAAGACAGTTTACCTGGAAAATGCAAATTGTGCAGTTCCATTATCAAAGTCATGGCTAGATTGATGTTTACACATACATTTGAAATCGAGCATGGTATTCAGAGTTCCAATAAATGAGCAACGGAACGTTTGACGCTGTTATCAAGATCCAGAACAAATTCATCGTCCTTGGCTCCGGATCTACCTTCTTCTGCTCCGGATTTGACATCAAAGTAATCAAAGATTACCCATCAGTTTTCTATCAAGAATAACGAAAGCTCTTGGGAAGAAAGAGTTGCACGTATGACTTCAAAGAATGGATAGCCATTAAGTGTATTTGGGACTTCGTCAGACTTGCGAGAACTTTTTAAAGTTAAAGGTTACACTTTGCCTCGATCTTCTTCATAATGAACTACGGAATGAATTTTTGTACAAAAATTATTCGAGAATTGTTGGAATTAATAGGGGTACCGGTTAATTCGTGCGTTTTTTCTTCGAAAAATGAAGCTTTATTGTGAAAAATTGCTTTTAGACGATCGGAAATGGTTTGTTGAGCGACCCCAAGTAATTTTGCAAGTTTGGGATGGATCTTGGTCGAGCAATGTCTCCAATTCGTGATCTTCAAACTTTTTTGGCTGTCCGGGCCGTTCATCGTCCTCCAAGTCAAAATTGCCACTTTTAAACCGTGCAAACCACTTCTGGCACGTATGCTCAGCTAGAGAATGCACACCATATACTTCCACCAAAATACGATGACTTTCGGCAGCCTTTTTCTTCAATGAAGGAGTACTCCCCGCAAAAACACTTTATTCGGCACAAAATTCGACATTTTCAGAGTAAAAAAAAGTATTGTTGTTTACGCTTCAGCTAAATGACACATACTGATTCTGAAACTATATGACAGTAGCTTTCCAACACATATTTGGAAAGGTGAATCACTGGAATAAAAATCAAGTTACGCCATCTGTTAGAAAACCGCACGAATTAAACGGTACCCCTATTAACAAAAAAACAATAATCGTTTCTGACTTACTTTTGACGAATGGACGTCATCTAGTAACAGAAGGTATCTCAATATCAATGCGAATACCTACGCTAACGATCATGCCACGTTCCGGAATTCAGGACTTACCCGTATCAATGGGATTATGTCAGCAACAGTATGTGTGGATCTTTTGAAGGAAACATTGAAAGAGTCAATGCTTCACCTGGATAAAGATATTGATTCAATTATTAGTGACGGAGCATCTGTTATGGTGAAAGTAGGTAGTTTGATTCGACCATCGCAGCAACTTTGCCCATGGCGTACAGCTTTGAATTTTGGAAGTTATTTACCAAAAAATGAGCAGTCTATTCAACGAAAACAATTTACAATTCTTGTTGATAATCCTAAACCAGATACAAACTCTAATAAATATGAAGGCTGCGCAAATACAACTGATGTACATAGATTTCTGGTTGAAAAAGTACTATCGAAAACAGATATGAATAGGCAGGAGTAGGCGATGTCTACTTAGGTATTCATTACTTTTTTGTCTTATCCACTACAAATTTCTACATTATATGATAGATTAAGACTATAACGTGATTATGAATACATATACTAAGATAAACATCTACATCCTTTAAAAAAAAACTTAGAAAAATCGGGAAGTAATTAACTCATCCAGAATGTTTAAAATGTGACCAAATAACACAAAACAACTGTTGAAATATATTTGATATGAGTATGGATTTCTAATTAAACCCGGTCTTTCCTTTTCAGCAAATCCGGTATTTTTCAGAGGGAAGCGACGGCGAAGGTGAGTATGCCACCGAGAGTGTAGGGTTTCAATAATCCGCGAACAGTCGGTTTCGTTTTGGGGTCGGTAGGCGTTGCATTAGTTTGGTTTCTGTGTTTTTTTTTTTGTTAGAGTAGTTTGATGCGGTTTGAGTTCGAGTAGTTTATTTTGGGCACCGCATCGGTGAATATTCGGGAGCGCATGTATTTGGTTAACGGTTAAGAGTTGTACTTTTCCTCGAATCGAAGGGAAAGGAAACAGAAGTAAAGTAGGTTAAAGTCGAGTCGGTGGAAGTCGCTCGACGCGATTTAAATCGTGCATTTGAATCTGTGGCTTATTTTTGTATGTGCACTTAATCTGCTCGCGGAAGATCTGCGACCGAAATTCCTCTCCGAACTAGCTAGCCTTCCAGCAAACACCTCAGAGTAGACTAAGGGTGTCTAGACTTGTTGACAGTACAGTCCGTTGGCACATTCTCAGACTTCACATCGATAGCCGATGAGAAGTCGGTTTAGATTTCCTTTGGGAAAGATCGAAACGAGACGGATGAAGTAAAATCAAAAGACAACTATAAAGTTCAAGTACCTTATATGTTGGAGGGCACTTGGACTGCTTTTATTAAAAATTGTTCTTTCCGATGGTCAATTCTATCTGGAATATGTTCAATTTTGGGTGTAGCTTCCTTGATTAGTTCAAGGAGATCGACCGTTTCTTCTCTTCAGTTCAAACCCTTCAAGAGAATGATCTGATATTTTTCGTTTTTTTTGTGCATATGTGAAGTGTGGAACCTTCACAGAATTCAGAGCTCCAGTATACCAACCCATTGAAGATGCCAAGCTCGTCATAGACACATACTAACTGCCAGCCAAACGTTCACAAAAATAGCAACAGGTTGAGGGAGATTTTAGCGGATACTAATTCACCGACGTTTAATATGTCAAAATGACTAGTCGCAGAAATTGAACACATTTGCAAGAAATTAAGTAAAAGATCAGTGAAAAATACAACAGAGCTTATTCATATGAGTAAAATCAAAAGAACACCTGTTCAAGAGGAAAAATGCTTTGAAATCAGATGAGACTAGGATCCCAACTGACTTCAAAGCATTTTTCCTTAGTATACTAATTAAAGACGCCTATGTTTTTTGGAAGACTGGCTTGAAGGCGAAAATCGGAACCAAGAGTGGAAAAACAAGACTCGCGCGCATGTAAAATTGGCAACTGTTTGCATGAGGGGAAAATATTTGACATTCAGAGCAAGATATTATGAAACGAAAGAAAGTGCAGCGATAGAAAACCCTCTTCACCCCTTATTCAGAGAAGTTTTTATGGCAAAATTTATGGAAAAAATGGATCAGCCGCTGGTAACGCTTCGAGTTGTGGTGGCGGTACGTGGACGATGTAGTGGCTGTGATTAAAAAAACCGAAGTTAGAACAACATAGGAGAAAATTAACAGCACACATTAAAATATAAAATTCACTATGGAAGAAGAATCTAACGACGAGATCAACTTCCTGAATTCAAAAATTATGGGGGAAAAATCAATGTTTGGCATTTCCAAGAAGCTAACTGGCATGTAATGCATAATTACCAGTAATTTGAACAATGCACCTCTGAAAAAAATAGCAAGTTTTCGTTCAATGGTGCAAACATTGGTAACAATACCAATGAGCGGCGAGGAATTCAGCAAAGAACGCGAATACTTAAAGCAGACGGCGATGTCATATTGTTTTAGGCATAATATGATGGATGAGTTTATTCACAAAATAAAATGAGGCAACAGCAGCAGGAGGATCGTATAACTCTGTTCACCCAAAATAAGCAGAACGAAGACATACGAAGAGTATGAATACCATACTCAAGCCCAACGAAAATATTCGAAAGGCTGTTCAAAACTCACGACAAAAAGGTCGTCTCGCAGAGCATAGTGAGCTGTTTGCAATGCCCGAAGCAATACATTGGCTAGACGACACGTCTGATAACAACAAGATTTAAAGAGCGTATGAAGGAAGTTGAAGCGGCCACAAGACACCAAAATAGGAGTTAGGAGCACAAAGTTCTCGGTAGCTGGCATGTAGTGGAAGAAAATCATGCAATAAATGAAGGAAACCCCGGGCTAGTTAAGAAAGTCAGGATGCGGTACAAGTTGGGTGTATAAAAGAGCCTCAACATATCCAGATAGCCACTCGTAACTTAACCAAGCACGGACTTAGGTAACAGCTATTCTGCTTTGATGGAGGTCATTAACAACTAACTAAGGCAGATATTTAGGTACAGATTCCAGATAAGTTAAGAAAAGTTCCACCCCACTGAGAAGAAGCTAGAGCGAGCTTCGAAACATCATAGTTTCAAAAAGGAGTTTTAGTATTTTTTGGTATATCAGTTTGTCAATCTAGATATATCAACGGTATACTTGCAAGATGCGAAATGTCTAAGTCCTACAAAGTTACCCCGATGGAAGACGGAATAAAATTACAGCAAAGTGTTATTTCTTCTTTTTTGTAGCACTACAGCTCCTCTCAGGCCTTCGCTTAGAGATCCTTAGAGTATCTCATTTTCATGACCGTATTGATTTTTTCGGAAGTTGGTTATGATCATTACCATGCTCCCGTGTGCCTGCTCAGCTATAATATGATCTGATTAAATCAGTACATATCACCACTGAGTGAACATTCGTAGTCTGTCCAAAAAATCCCCTGAACTAAATCACGTCGCTTCCAACGAGATTTGAACCTGGGATCTTCGGATTATGCGTTCATGCTCTAACCACTAGGCCACACAGACTATAATGTTATTAGAAATACAATTTTTAAACGCAATGTACTTCGAGGTCGAGCATTAGATCCAGAGTATACTTTGTTTCGAAACACATTCAGAATACTATCAACAAAATCCGCCATTATACGAGCGATCAAGTTACCTACAATGGCTGACATGTACTAAAAACAAAATAGAGGTTTTCATATGACTGACATCATACTTGATAATCATCATCATCATCCTGGGCTTCTAGGATTAATCTCCTCCAATCAGCACGGTTCCACGAACATGGCCAACTATTTATAGTTTAGGGAATAGTAGTACTGAGGAAGTTCTCAAGTAGAGAACGAAACAATTGTATACTAAATTTAAAATAAATAGTAGAATTAAAGGGTATATACTTTCTTTCATTTTTTTATTATTTGAAAGTTCTACTAAAGGCGGAATATTTTTAACTATTTAACCAAACAACTATTTACTCCTAACAAGGATCTGCTGCCAGCTTTTAATATGCCTTCTCATCGAGTCCACGGTCTTCCCGCTGAACGTCTACCTTGTTCTCTACACGTCAATGTTCTTTTAGGTAGTCGATTTTCTTCCATTCTTTCTACATAGACCGGCCATTGAAATTTACGTAACTTTCTTCTATTCAGGTTGGCTCCAGGGTATACAAAGTTATTCACACTTTCAGGGCTGTAGTCGCATACGCCACATTTCATCGAAGTGGAGTTTTGTTCCACATTTGAGTCATCAATTTACTTTGAGTTTCATTAGCTCGTTGGCCAACGCTTCAGATTTTACGCTCCGAAATGCTCCTTGGCATCTAAGGTTGAACGTGCCATAATATTGACATCATCGGCATATGCTATCAATTGTGTGGAATTGAACATGAGTGAGTGTACCCGAGGTTTCAGCTAGTATCTTCCCGATGTCGTGTTCCAGGGCAATATTAAAGGGCATTGGAGTAAGTTCATCCCTTTCTTTTAAGCCTGATTCCATTGTAAAGCTGTCCGTTAGTTTAACGTTCACCTTGCCCGGGGACTGTTTGCTTAGCATCGTGACCTCGACCATGGGCACTAGTTTTATTGGAACATCAAAGGCAAGCATTATTTTGCAGAGGGAATTTCTGTCGACACAGTCGTATGCTTGCTTGAAGTCTACAAAGAGCTTGTGCACATCGATGTCATTTTTCGAGCACCTGCTTTACTGAGAATATTTGGTCGATTGTAGACCATCCACTTCAGAAGCCTGCCTGATACTATTTTATAATACTTTCATAGTACGGCTTTAGTTTACTTTCTATGATTTTGGAGGGCACTTTATAAGCCGTGCATAGTAGAGTGACACCTCTATAATTTTCACACCATGATTTGTCCCTTTTTTGTGTACAGGACATATTATCCTTTTTCGCCAGTCATCTGTTAACTATCTTCAGACTATATTCTGCATATTAGCTGATGCAGAAGGTTATTTAGATGGGGACCCCCGCTCTGGAGCAGTTCTGCTGGTATTTCATCTTTTCCAGGAGCCTTATTTTTTCTGAGGTCCCGTACTGCAGCCTGTACTTCGTCTCTGGTTGGTGGTGAGACTCAGACCTCTTGCTCTGCTTCTGGAATCCCCACAGCTTCAACCGTTGTTGGGACTTCTAGAAAGATTGCAGCCATCTGTTTTTAATTTCGATTGGTTTGCCTATGATTGCTCCTTGCGTACTTTTGCAAAGACTTGTTTGTGGATTGAAGCCAACTCTTAGTTGTTTCATAGAGGCATACGTTGATCTGACTTCATTTATCTGTTATCTTGGTGTTCATAGTCAGTAATTTCTTTCTTCGGCACATTTTTTTAGCTTGATGATGAAGGGTCTTATATTGTTTTTCTTTGGCCCAGATTGGTCGCTGGACGTATTCTTTATTCGCCTGGTTCCTTTTTTGAATCGCTTCCTTGCATTCTTCGTCGTACCAGCTGTTCCTACTTTTCTCTGCCTGATACCCCAAGACCTCCTCGGCTACTTCTGTTACTGCATCTCTTACTGTCTTGCACATAGTTTTGATGTCATCATTACTGTCTCCCGCCTGCGGGGATATGTTGCTGCAATTTTACAGCGCTGTATGTGGACGTTACTGAGCTATCATTTAGCTTGTGTATTTGATACCTTGAAGTAATTGATGTTCCTTGATTATAGCTCTTGGAGATACGGCATAGGAACTTGACCCCTATAAGGTAGTGGTCCAAATCACCGACAGTGCCGCAGAACGAGCGCGTGTCGAGAATGCTAGTGGCTGCTCGTTATTGTATACAAACACGGTCGATATGGTTGAATGTGCGATTGCCTGGGGATGCCCAATTTCCCTTATGGATGTCTCAATGTGGAAAGCGTGTGGAGCTTACTGCGAAGCCTGTACTAGTAGCGAAATCTATCAGGCAGTGTCCATTGTTGATGGTCTCTGTATAAAGAGTGTGGCCTCCGGTTGTTCTTCTATGCTTCGTTTCTCGGCCAATTTTTGCATTGAAGCTATCTAAAACAATTTTAATGGCATTTGACGGAAATGTATTGATAGTGCGATCCAGGGTGCTGTAACATTCGTCCTCAATTGCCTCTTCCGTATCTTCTGCGGGCATGTGACAGTAGACCAGCAAGATATTGAACAATTTGATCTTGATACGAATCGCACAGAGCCTTTTGTTAACGGGCTTGAACTCGATGATAATTTGTTTAAATGCGCTGTCAACAATGAAAGCCACTCCAACTTATGGCTGTCTTATAGTCTTACACTTTTAAACAAGGTGTGCATTCACATGTCCTTTATACGTCACGATAGTCGTTGCCGTTTATCCAATCCGGCCTAAGGTTATTGTTTTGGTTCGATGATAAGTAAATATTAAGTGAAGCGTTGTCAGCGCTTGGACCTAGTCGGTTTTGGACTACAAGGAGTATTTTATTTCACATATATCCACCAGCTAGCCAGTTAGGGCACTCTCTATTCGCTAACTGAGGACGCGTCTGATGGCAGACCGAACGCTCCACACTGATATACAGGGTTTTCCAATAAGAGGTGTTACTTTGATTTAAAAGAAAAATGGCGTTTTTCAATATAAAATGATCGGGTGTTTATTTCATTATAAAGAAGAAGATATGCCGTTAATAGTGAAAGATAAAATCAGGCAAACTACCACAACGACCACGCTTACAGGACCTTATCCTTTTCATGAAATTTCCTATAACCAAATCGCAAAGTGAATGCCCTATGTCCTCGATAGCCTCACGAATTCCATCTTTGAGGTCTTAAATCAACGCTGGGCTGTTGGCGTAGACTTTTTCTTTCACGTGGCCCCAAAGGAAGAAGTTGCAAGGTGTTAAATCATAAGATCTCGGTGGCCAATTGTGATCACCTATTCGAGAGATAACACGGCCTGGAAACTTTTCCCGTAAAAGATAGCACCACCTTGTTGAAAGCAAACGTTGTCCAGATCAATACCATCCGATTCCGGCCATAAAAAATCCTTAATCATCTCTCGATAGCGCAATCTATTCACCGTAACTGTTGCTCCAGCCTCATTTTCGAAAAAGTAGGGTCCAATAACTCCGCCAGACCATAAACCGCAACAAACAGTCGCACGTTGAGGATAGAGAGGCTTTTCAACAATAAATCTTGGGTTTAGCGAGCCTCAGATGCGACAATTTCGCTTGTTGTCGAAGCCACTGAGGTGACAATGGGCCTCATCACTCAAGATGATTTTTCGATGGAATTCCGGATAATTTTCATGCATTTCAGGGACCCAATCAGCAAAGACACGACGTTGTTGATGATCGGCCGGCTTGAGTTCTTGTGTTAACTGAACTTTATAAGCTGTAAGACCTAAATCTTTATGCAAAGTACGGTGTAATGACGTTTGTGGAATGCATAATTCCCAAGAACGACGAGGAATGGACAAACCTGGGTTTTCTTCAACACATTCGGCTACAGCAGCAATATTCTCGGCTATTCTTGAGTGACGTGCACGAGTTTTATTCTTCACATCACTATTTTGTCCCAACAGCTCGAATTTGTTCACCAATTTCTGTATTGCGGTCCGACAAAGTGCTTTACAACGACCCAAAAATGTTAGAGTTTTACGAACCGTTTCTGCCAAATTTTCACCATTTTTATAGTGATTTTTAATAATTTCAGTGCATTTTCGAAGCGTGTATTGTTCCATTTTTATTAATGGCGTAGTTTCTACTCGTCAAATGTCAAAAAATGACAGCTTCAAAAGTTACATCTACCGAATAACACCTCTTATTGGAAATATATATATATATATATATATATATATATATATATATATATATATATATATATATATATATATATATATACAGTAGATTCCTTTTATAACGCTACTCAACGGTCTGTTATATTTAGATCGTTATTAGCGGACATCACTATACCCGGAGCAGAGAAAGACAAAAGGCTGGAAAATAATTTAAACCTGAAGTTTTATTATACAAACAAGAAGATACATACATATATGTGATACAATACATTGTTTTGAAAAATGAAAAATTCTGTACAACCACATAGTGTACTACGTATTTTAAGATTTGAAAAAGTCAGTAATTTTTTATAATTTTAGCTACAAGCAACACAATTAATCTCGCGCTTATGATGATGTTGATCAGGCCGGATATCTAGGAAAAAAATTATCAGCGAAACTCATACTCATCTGCCTGAGCTTATTTTGCCCAAGCACTTCAACCAAGGCGCCCAAATACTGCGCAGCAAAAAATTGAATCGGAGACTCGCCAAGATGCAAAATGTTTGATTTTATTGCTCTCCGGAAGTGTGAACGCGGCGCGAATTTAGGAATGACAATCCATCGGACAACCAACAACGGTGAAACCCGTTGAAGTGAATGTGGGACGTAGGTGCGTACCCAATGAACGCCAGTTGGGGGGTCGCACCGCAATCGAAAGATCAATTAACGGCTGTGTTTTAAACAAAATCGTGTACATTTGAGCGTGATTATTCTTTGTGTGGACTGCGTACTTGGCTTGGGTGTGTTCAGTGTCCTGAGTAAACTCTCAGGGGGTTTTAATTCATTTTCGGTTGGGTGACACATACATGGTAAAGAGTGCGAAGTGGTCGCCCCGTCCTTGAAGACTAGGGAAATCACGCTTAGCTGTCACGGAAGGGTTACAGGAGTATTCAACATGGAAATTTCTCGCGAGATTCAGTGAGATAGTAGTTTGGTGTAGGACTCAAGAAACAGTGAGAGCGGGGTGGGTACTTCCTATTGGGGAAGCTACACTAGATAAGTGAAAAAGGAACTAATTTTAGCTTTGTGTTTCTCGCTTGACGGTGTAGTAATCGAGCAGTTACACAAGCAAACTGCTCGAAAACCTTCTTATCTCCTATTCCAAATTTTAAAGGCAGATTTAGGACAATATTTAATTATTAACATTCCTAATCGTAATTTGTAAAATAGATTCCTTCTTATTATTATTAAATGTTATTTTTAAATGAATTTCCCTTTATATCAAATTTCCCTTTGATTATATTCTTCATGAGATTTAACTTCTATTACTATTCAAAATCCTTTTCATTTTCTTTACTTCAGTTAAATTTTGTTTTCAAAAATTTTAAATCTGCAAATAAAATTTCGAGTATCAGAACGCTGATTTAGTACAGCCATCGGTGTATTACACCACCTTTGAGGAACAAGATAAAACCGGAGTGGACATCCATATGTACACGTTGTCGCAACTACCCCTGCGACCGCTTACCTAACTACGTGTCTTTATACACCTACCCCTGCGACCGTGATTATAAAGTTAGTTAAGGGGAACCCAATAGGTTGTCACAAGAAAGTAAACAAACGCTTATGCACTCCTAAATATGATTTTATTGCAAATAACACTTCACAGAACAAGAAAATAGCATTGAATACAAATAAAGCATTATGGCTACTTCGGATAGAAAACACTTTCGCATCGATGACCCATCGTTTTCTAGCAATAACGCACATTACACTTTTAATTGGGTTCCTCGCTCCGATTTACAATGTCACTCCTTAAAACGTTGTTATCCCTAAACCAGGTGTGATATTACTTTCACTACAGTCAATATGTACCTTCGGACACGTTCTCGAACCGAAAAAACGACTAAATTCCGAATCGTATCTCACGCGCCAGGTAAATTTCGCGTCCATGTTTAGTCGTCAAATTGACAATCTGGCTCTCGAGAGGAGAAATTGTGGAAATTATTGGAAATGAAATGACAATCATGCTCAGAAGGTGGTCGTATCATTTTCTATGGAGCTTATATGACCATAGCCTCTCCATTTGTTCCGTTCCTCAAAGCACCACGCAGTGTAAGCGAACCCGGCTGAGCTGGCAACTGATTCGAGTTAGCGGTACACCGAAAAAGAAAGACAAGAGAAGTCTTGTGGCGGATCGACGAGTCCGCTTCAAATCGCCCAAGAGTGAGAGCCAGTTCCGTCTAAGTGCGCGTAGTGAATTAAATCCATACAAAAGTGTTCGCCTATGCGTTGAGTTCTATCTCTAAGTAAGGATTCAGCGTGATTAACGGCAGTTACAAAAAGTTTAGCAAAACGGGAAATTTTGCCAAAAGTTCGATTCGTATGGGATGTAGCGGAGACTTCTAAAATGTCATTCACTTTGACCGAGGACATGTTCTGCATTTACTACTCAGCAGTTCGAAGCGTAAGTATAGGGTTATCCATTTTACGCTTGGAAAAGTAAAGCTAAGGAAAACACATAAAGTATTTAAATGGAAACAAAATTTTTTATTCAGTATAAAGATTGAACCTTGCCATTATACGTATAATACAACATCATTCAAATGTTCTCTACGGGACCTCTTACAGGCCTCAATCCTTTTGAGGTAACTTTCAATGACTTTTCGGCACATTTCCGGCAATATCTCGGCCATAACTTCACGAATATTGGTTTTCAATTGCTCAAGATTTTGAAGATTGTTTGCGTAAACACGATCTTTTGCATAGCCCCATAAAAAGAAATCTACTCAATCTCGAAATCACGCGTCCTGGAAATTTCTCTTGCAAAAGTGCTCGATAAGCCTGTGTTGTGTGGCTTGTAGCTCCATCCTGTTGGAACCACATGTTCTCCAGATCATAATCTTTAATTTCTCTCCAAAAATAATCGGTTAACATCCGTCTATAGCGGTCAGAATTGACTGTGATGGCTCTCCCTTGATCGTTTTCACAAAAATACGGGCCAATAACACCACCAGACCATAATGCACACCAAACGGTCACTTTTTCCGGATGCAAAGGCCTTTCTGTGATCACCTGAGGATTTTGAGAGCCCCTTATGTGGCAATTCTGTTTATTTACGTAACCACTGAGCGAAAAATGAGCCTCATCACTGAAGAAAATTTTGGTCGAAAAATCGTTATCAATTGCTTGTTGTTCAATCACCCAATTTGCATACATTCTGCGTTGTGTATGGTCTTGAGGCTTAAGTTCTTGAGTGAGTTGGATTTTGTACGGATGGAGATGCAAATCCAAATGCAAAATCCACCACAATGAGCCGTAAGACAAGCCCAAATGTTGAGCACGTCGAGGAATCGACAAATTCCGGTCTTCCTCCACACTTTGAGCAACGACAGCGATATTTTCAGCAGAACGAATGTTGCGATGATGCACAATAACCGATCCAGTCTCTTCAAATTTTCTCACTGTGTTCGAAATTGTTTGCTGTGTAGGTCGATTATGTCGACATTTAATTTTGACAGATGTCAAATGGCAGGGTCATACTTTCCAACCACGAAATGGATAACCCTGTACAAGCTCTTGTGGTGTGTGGAGTTTTACAGAACCTTCACAAGGACATAATTAAATGTTTTCTTGTAGTGTTGACAAGTGCGCGGTGTGCATTTTTGGGCGTACGGGCTGAACAGGTAACCTCCGGGCGGCATGTGGCTGAATCGCTAAAGGAAAATTTGCAACGGTAAATAATAGACGAGAAGGAGCCGACGCGACCAAAGTGTATGATATAGGCAATGTGAAATTAAATGTACAGAATACTTTTTTAAAATGAACGTTTGCATGCAATCACATCATGGTAATAATCATAAATTAAACAATAATTGACGGTGGCTCGTTGTTAACAATTTACGCGAAGAAAATGAAGGCTACGCATCCGGTTCATACTTTCTACATCAGATAAACAGAAATAAATTCATTTGAAAGATAGAGGAGCGTTACCTACCCTACCGCCGATATCATTGAAATTATAAACACAAAACAAGCGCTCATTGAACACTTGTATATTCCCTTTTTTAAATGATTTGTAATTTTCGTTGAGCGAGAATAGAATTTTACTATGTAAAACCAAAAAGGGCATTATTATAAACTTATATGTTTGTAAGGGAGCATCTTCTATATTTTTTAAGTATAAAATGGTGTTCAATCTTATTCAGAGCCATTCGAATAGGAGAAAATACAGAGGATACTTCTCAGGATCAATAGATGTAACAATAACAATGGATTTATTTTGGATATTACCGAACAGGAGATACAGTCAATACTTCAATGCAGTTAAAAGTAGATATTAAAATGTTACGTCGACCAACAAATTGTAAATCTCCTTTTTCTGTTTGTCCTTTACAATGAAAAAAAAGATAGTACAAAGACTTCTTGAATATAGGAAGAAAGTTAGATACATGCTGTAATGAATCGGCCCTACGCCACTGCCGACTATTATTCAGTCGCTGACGTTGGATGAAAAGACAGATGGCAGCAGACGTCACTACCAACCACATGATCATTAGTAGGCGGCTAATAAAAACGCAATGCGCCACCTTATGACGTCCCATCCTACGTCACTTTTGTCTGGGAGTGGCAAAGGTGCATTCGAGCTGAGAAAATCAACGAGATCGGTACGGCGGCAGTAGAGTCGTCTGGGTCAGCACTTTATTTCATTTTTTGCTTAATTAGTCGTGTTTTAATATTTCTTACCTGTCCTGACACGGTTAAGAGAATAAGTGAAACTGTGGTATAGGAAGTTTTGCATGTCATATTGATAATTGCCGCTCAATTGGAAACCCACCGTTATATTTTGAAGCCGTGATTGGGGCTTACGTGGAGCGGTTAAGTAAAAGGAGTTGCTCATGGTGTTGCAAATCAGGAGTAGAGAGGTAGGGAAGTTGTTCTCGAGTTTCCCATCTTTAATTTAGTTTAATGCGCCACCGCTTTCCAACGAAAGTTTACCAGCTACAGTTGTCGGTATCATTTCCCAGTTTTGTCGCGCGTACAGTTAGTGCAACCCTATGAGATTTTTAAATAACTGTATTTCCGAACAGGCGATTGCGGAGAAATGGTACAAGGAAGGAACGAACCATTTTTCACTTTTGTGGTGTGGCGCTACTTCTTGCTCAATGCAAACAAAAGTTTGCAGTCGGACAAATGCAGCGACAACTGTTTGGAAGTTAACAAGTAAGTTTTACGGTGAAGATTCGGCAGTGCCCACGTTATTTAGTTAACGGAATAAGTGCCAGAGCAAGATATGATTTGCATACCATCTCGCCATTAATTTCGTGCAACAAATTAAATTTAGATTTGGAATCTGTTTCCAAAAGTTAGGGTAAATGATAGCGTCCCAGAGTCAGAATACCGATATAGCTTATTATCTCGTGAGCAAAGGAGCAAGACTCAATTTACAGGATCATGAGGGATACACAGCACTCTACTTTGCCGCAGTCACGAACAATACATCGCTGGCCATGTATCTTCTTCAATGTGGCTCACGTTTATTTGTAACACATTACCTTCTTCATCATTGCGTTCATCACCGGCCGAATTGTTGATAGATGCGATTTCACTGGTTGTACGCTTCTATTTCACGCCATCAAACATTGTAATGAGAGTATGATGGCATTTTTTACTGAAAAACGGTGCTGAACTTTTTGGTCGTGATGATAATGTTGTTCAGGAACTTCATGTGGCCGCACAAAATGCGGAAAGTGTCAAACAGTTTACAAAAGTCGCGCGCGTTTTAATCGCTCATGGTGGATCGATAAATGACTATAAGTTTTTAATTGAAGAAGGCACGGAAGGAATAAAGGACGCAGTGAAAATATTGTGGATCGTTTTTTGTTAGCACGTCAAACGACGAAGTTGAATTTGCTGATATTACTTGTAAATGCCGGTCTTAAAATAAATCCAGTGCCAAATAATTTAAAACCACCACCTTGGAATAACATCGATTCGGATTTGGAGGATTGGCTTGCGTATACATGCAGTGATCCTTTCTCTCAACAACAGCTGTCAAATTTATCTATTGCCACATCATTACCTCGCTTTACATTCATTTATTATTATTATTATTATTGGATCAGCATTACTTATAGTTGGCCAGGTTCACTAGCAATCACAATTAGTTGTAGGAACTCCCCCCATACGCTTGCAAGAGCAGACTGGCGAATCCACATCAATGAAGACTACGTTTATAGAATTCTTGGGAACTGATCGACAAGAAATTCACACATTCGCAATATATGCCTGCTATCTACCGCAATATATGCCTGCCAATCTGAAACTATTTGTGGAATTGAGCAAACGACTTATGGAACCATATGTCCAAAACGATTACAACATAGTTTATTTCCATCAAGGTCTCAAGAAAAGCAAGCGGCCGCCCATTCATTCCTTCGGAATTCATACAAGGAATTGGACAGAAGTTTTAGAAAAAACCTACCAAATTTATGTGAAGCGCATCCCAAGATTTTTACTAAAATCGTTTGGAGATGCTTTCGTCCTTTCATTAGTGAAAAATACAAAAAGAAATAGAGCTATTTGTCAAGCATAAGTGAACTGCGTCCAATTCTTGAGTTACCTTTGTCAAAACTACCTGATGTTATAAGAGATGTAGATGAATCTAGGAATATAGAACGTAGACTGGCACATCTTGGAATTGATGAAAGTTTGCCAACAAATATAAAATGTGAGCTCTTCTGTGAGCATACGTAATATTAGGGCACGAATTTTATTTTCGTACTTTCGCAAAATAATGTGTCTCCGCCATTGCTTGTTGATTTCATTTCCGTAATATGCATGTAGGATATTTCTCCAAACACCGATAAAAACTATTGACGTGTCAGAAAAGACGTCGTTTTTTTTAAAACATTTGATTGTTGTTGCGCCATGTCCTTCCATACTGCTTCTGTATTTAAACTTTGGAAGTTGGCTCATACAAGAGATTAACACAGAACATAGCCCCACTGAATTATCACGGAGCAGAATCAAAGTCGTTTCAAGTTGTTTGCTCAACAAACCTTAGCATGCTAGTTCTTGACACAATCGATAAATTGACTATTTTGGGTAAAATACTCTTTTTCTGGATATATCTTGATCAATATTTGTGAAATCGGTCTCCCTTATTATACTGCAATTCATACCGAGCGATATTAAACTATAAGTTGTTTACAACCTATCCCAAAATAAGGATACTCGGTTGGTCTAATAACAATCCTTCACGAAATATATCTTAATAGTTGAATAGTTATTCTTAAGATCTTCATTCATTAGAATAAGCTTTTAGACCGGATTCAGTGTAATTCGCTCGCTAGGCTTTACTATTTTTTTTAAGAGCTCATCGTTTACGCTTGCCTTCACACTCATGTCAACTCTGAAGTCAATTTAGCCGCACCCCTGCTTATTAAATACAACCCCCATTGATCAACGTTACCAGGAACAAAACTCAATCCATATAGTGTGCATGTCTAACATCTATATTACTAAATAAGATCTTTACGCATTTTAATCTTAATACAAAATAGTCGAATGTAAAAACAACCTCATGTCTAGCAAAATATTGTCTTCTATTGAATTTTAAAAGTAACCATTTAGAGTAAAAAAACAATTTACATTAATCAACTTCACAATTTGGAGAACGAACTAAAAATGATCATTAATATGTATACCTTCAGAAAGGGCAATGAAATAATATCTAAATAAAAGTAATTACAGTAATCCGCACAAAATAATCTTTTCAAATAGTTCAAATATATAGGGCAAAATAAGACACAATTGTGCTTTAGACTTTATCGAAAAATTTACCTCAGATTTATCTACGATGACATTATGTTGATCGATTTATTTGAAATCAGGGAATCATTGCAATCAAAAAAAGGGAACTGTATTTACCCTTGTTTTTTTCTGCCTGATAAAATGACGCGTTGTAATGTGATACAATTTATTTTTTTTTAGATTATAAATGTTTAGTAATTTGAAAATGTGAAAACTTATTTTTAGGCTGAAGGAAGAAGTTGAAAGTTTAATTGTAATTTTAGATATATTCCATGATTTCATAATATCTTTGGAAAGTCAAATATTTAATATTGTAGTTCATAGAATATAATTAACAATGTTGGAATAAAATAACATGAATTGCTAATTAGAACACGACTTTTCTTTCCAGCAGGAATGGTAGCGAACGGTAAGTATGCCGTGACAAGGGCAGGGTTGTAGAAATCCGTGGATGGCCGGTTTTGTGTCGCACTCGGTACGTGGTACCATAAGTTGTGTTGCGTTTTTTATTAGAGTAGGATTTTTCGGATTCAGATTAACGTAGGATATTTTTTGGTACCGCGTCGGTGGTATTCGGGAACGCGAAATTAAATCTAGTTTTCGTTGCTGCCTGAAGCAATGGAAGGAATACGGAATAAAGTAAAGTAGGTTTCTTTTCCGTATGGTTGTGTTTACGACACGTTATTAAAACGGGCATGTGAACCGGTGGCTGAACTTTTGTATTCAGGACTTAGTCTGCTCGCGCAAGACCCTTGACCGAGCTCCTCTCCGAACTAGCTTGCTTGCCAGCAGCCACCTAAGTGTGTCCGGACTTGTTGACCTGTAGGGTACAGTCCGTTTTCACGTCCCAAGACTTCACGTCTAGAACCGACGAGAGTTTGGTTTCGATTTCGTTCGAGCGATGCAAACAGAAAATCATTACATTGCAATTAAACTAATTGTCATAATTTATAATTTATTGAGTATGAGTATGTCCTCAAGTTGTATTAGAAAACAAAACCTATGAATTAACTTTTTTTATAAAAAAGAGGAAATGAATATCGTGGAGGGAACCCTAGGGATTTCATATTCGTTGTAAATCAAGACTCGAAAGACGAGCTCTAATCTGTTAGATTAACTGTCGTTTAGTTAATTAATTGACCTTAATATCTTATATCGTACTTGTAGAGGAAATGATTCCTTTGATTTACTTGTTAAATTTGCATTGCATGTATGCTCCGCCCTCTGTAAAATTGTCAGTTGTTTTCACTGGGATAATTCATATATTGAATACTTCTGTTGAACAAGTGATCATACGTTTTTCTTTTTGGCTAAAAAGCATACGTAGCATTTTCTGATTTACAAAATTTACATATATTGATATTGCCGCAAATTTAAGAACAACGTCAATTAAATATTTTGAAACAAGTAAAATAATGCCAATATCGTCCATAATAGCAATTGAATTTCACTTTAACATAATTTAATGTCAGGTCAGATTACACATCGAAAAACTCGAAAGCCCTCTTTTGTTTATATTAATTGCCATTGAACGCGATAAATAAATAATACAATGAATTGTTAAGCATTTAAACTCGTTCTTTCCATTTCGTTTTATTTGACCGGGTGTAGGACCCGCAACGATGGCAGGCCCCTCCTCTAATATGGGCTAGCTATCGGGCGCGCTCCTCCGTTTTAAGGGTTTTGCAAAATAATTTTACAAACCCCTTCTAAAATCGCGCCTGTCTGTCCGTCCGTCCGTCCGTATGTCACAGCACTTTTTCTCGCAAAGCGTATCAGCTAGAAACATAAAATTATGTACATAGATGTAAAGTGACGCTCTCTTTAAAGTTTCCTTACAAAAAAATTTTTACAAGGTGCTTAAGGGGGTCTCCCCATATAGGGGAGTGGCCCCGGAAAAAAAAAGTTTCTTCAAAGGTAGCTGATATGGGTATCAAATAAAAAGTCTTAATAAGAACTTTTCAAAAAAGGAGGCGCACAGGGAGGAGAAAAATTTGTGTCACCCCCTCGCGATTGGACGCCTGTGATCTGAAAAATCTGAAATAAATTTTGGAGATAGATATTTATAAGTACAATAACAACAAATACCTTTGAAGTCAATATTCACTCAACTTTGTTAATAATAGTATGATACTCGAATTTCACATTTTCCCCAATAAAGTCGTACAGATACCCTTAAATTCAATTAAAATCGATATTTTAGTAGCTTTATATATGATACTAATATGCTGCAAGTTTGATGAAAATCCAATCATATTCACGGAAGTTATAGGCGTTTGAAATTTCTCCAAATAAAACAACAATACACGATTTTGATATTTTGCGGACTTTCCATTTAATCTGACTCTGCAGTTTTGATTGGATCTTCTTGAAATTTTCAAATAATAGTATAAATTTTTTGGGAATTCATGTATAGAGTTTTGTGATACCATCACATAATTCTATAACATAAATTGGCCGCGTCTATATTTCTCATTTGATGGTAAAATTCATGCAAATTATGCTTGTACGAGTTTTTCACTCAAATGGGAAATATTTGGCAACGTCTACGTTTGGATCCTCCATCTGGATGCCCCACTCTTATTTGCGGGCCATAAGAATCTCCACCAGTCCATCCGTTTTTACTCGGCCCGATTTGTTCTTCGAACAAATATTTCAATCCATAGTAGGTTACCTAAGCCTCGACACCGGTCGATCGGCATTAGACCCTTTCTAATTCGTGAATGCGAAATATTTTTTGCAGTGGGTCCTTGTGCTAGGGGGAAAGAACCTGCCCGACGACACTGCAGCGCTAGCCTGCCAGCGCATTTACGCGTCCCCAGACAAGACCAATCTCGGCGGATACTACCATCCTCTTCCGCCGAGGCAGCAGACTATCGCTACAGTCCTGAACGGACATTTATCGACCTAGTTCACTACAACGGCTACTGGGGACCAAGGGACGAGCGAGTGGCGCCTCCTAGGAATCTCTGAAAATGATTCACGACTAATTTTCCCTAGTCAGAAAAGAAAACATTGGCACCGGAACATTAGTGCTAATTTATTTCGGTGTTTTACATTACAGTTGCCTTGATGTACTTAACCGATTCTGCAGCGACTTTTTTCAAATTCACTAGTTCATTATTCAGTAAGCTCCTATTGCAATATGTTCCAATAGTAGTTTGCGCATGAAAGTTCGAAAAAAACTAGATAATCAAAATAATAGCATCTTTAGAAAAGCGAATAAGTTCATAATTACAAGGTATTTATGTTTTCCTGCCGATCCATTAAGCAAAATAAGAACTCTTAAAGAGAATTTTCAAATATAATTTTAAATTTAACTTGAAGCTTATGCTTATTTTCTGTCGTCCGTCGTGGTGTAGTAGGTAGGAGGCTAGCCGCGAATGCGACAGGTGCTAGGTTCGAAACCCGGTGTAACGAGTTTTTGATGTCAGTATCTGTTGACGGACTTCTAGCCCAGTCAGCTTTGATGGGTACTGAGTAAAATTAGGTAATAATCCTAATTGTTGATATCACCCACATAGGCTACTACTTGGCTCGACTTGTATGATAATGTACCTTTTGTATCAACAGGTAGCTTTCTAATGACATATTCCAGATTCAAATTGAATAGCAATGACGCCAACCCATCTCCCAGCTTTACTCCGATTTTTTCGTTAAAGGCATCGATGAGTTGGTTATTAATTCGGACTTGGGAGCTTGTCGACATCATTGTCATTTTAGTAAGACGGACTAATTTAGCTGGGATAGCAAAGTAATGCATTTTTAAGTCCAATACGTTACGATCAATACTGTCGTATGCTTGCTTAAAGTCAACGGAAATTCCAGGACTTCTCAAATACTTGCTTCACTGTAAACAATTGGTCTAGCGTCGATCTACCTACTCTAAAAACATCTTGATACTCTCCAATCATACTATTGGCGTATGATCGAATATTATTTTCTAAGATCTTTCAAAATATTTCGTATGCCGTACAAGGTAATGATATGCCTCTTTAGCTTTTGCACTGCATCTTGTCAACTTTTTTGTAAGTAGGGAATATAACTGATGGACGCCACTCGTTTGACATATGCTCTAGTTGCAAAATTTGCTGGATGACTTTATGAAAAGCTTTCTGGACACCACTGTCACCATATTTAATGAGCTCCACTGGAATCTCATCTATGCGTGGTACTTTATTATTCTTTGGGGCTTTGACGGTGGAACAAACTTCATTCAAAGTAGGTGGGGCCAATTGAAGCTCTCCGGGAACATCTGTAGGCTCCGATGTTCTGGAGTGAACATGGACAGTGAACACAAATCATATATGTATGCTATATATATATATATATATATATATATATATATATATATATATTAACAAAAACAAAATTTTTCCTAAATTTTAATAGTGTACTTATTATCTATTAAGGATTGCTCAAAAAAGAATTCTTAAAAACTTCCATTTTTTAGGCCTATAAAGTAGAAAAGCCCCTTAAATAGAAAAAAATGATCGATATTTTTATGCAGTAATTTCGAAGATGCTAATATTACCTTCTCGAGTGGCGACACATTCAATCAAGATAATGAGAAAAAAAATCAAGATAATGAAAAAAAAAACATTCCAAGATTCAAAAAAATCTGCCAAACTGACTGATGAGTGATTCCACCGAAATGTACGCTTTTGGTACAACTCTACAATGCTTACTTTTACAGGCAGGTAATTTTTTTTAAAGAATACAAATTTTTTTTAAAGAATACAAAACTATTTTTCTACGCTTCTTGTTCATCAGAACAGATCAAAATTGTTCAAGAACCCATGGGTGAGAAACAGACGTATCTATGGACAGAACATGCGTGGCACGAGAATCTTCTGTAATAGAGGATCTGACGTACCGCGGGCATGCTTGGAAGTCTCTACGAATGTAGAGACGTCTCTTTTGAAACGATTCCCTAACCAAGACAGGGTCACGGTGAAGATATCGTATAAAAGAAGACATGGGTAGGCACGACATTATTGTTGTATCAGCCTGTCTTCCATACGAGACGGCTCTCCCTACACCTAGCAGAACGCTGAGAGAGGTTGTAGATTACATTGAGTCTAAAGGCGTTGACCTAATATTGCGTTACGAGGCCAATGCACACCACCGCATAGGGGCCTGTAGCAACTGGAATCGTCGAGGCAAACAGCTGTTGGCCTTTATAATGTCCAGTGAACTGACAATTTTGAGCACAGGCTCCAAACCTACTTTTGTCACGTCCTAAACTGGAAGTGATAGAAATCACTCTGGCCACACCGAGCATAAAGCAAGCAATTCAAGGCTGAAATGTCTCGACTGAAAAGTGAGAGATTCTAAACGGATCTCTTATATGAAGCTGTATGAAGAGACAGTGGGAATGCAAGAAACTACAAAACGTTACGAAGTCATCAATAAAGACCGCGTTGCTAAGCAAGACTCAACTAAAAGACTTGATAGCACCTTTACAGAGTGCTGGACTCACTGGAAAATCTGATAAAGACCCGCTTTGGGTGTAATATGGTGATCCATCAGGAACCTTCAATCGACTTTCTCATGCCTCCGCAAGGAGGAAGAGCAAGAAGGAAAAGTTTGAACTGGGCAAGGCAAGTGATTGGCCTTGGCTCTCTGACTACTCTGAGCCGGAAAGCTTCCGTCTAATCTGTCTACTTTGTTTTCGCTGAAGATACTGGATTAGCTTGTAGGCTAACACATAAGACGTACGATACTAAGAATGAATCCTTTCTGAATTACACAACATACATACCAACGGAGAAAATTCTGTGAAACAGCGCTTCATTCTCTAGTTGAGAAAATTTGGTAGGTGATGGACGGGAAAGAATGTTGTGCTAGGGATGTTTACTAATGATGAGGGACCCTTGGATCGTGCATCGTACAATTCTTTCTGTGAAACAGCAAGAGTTTTTGGGGTTAAACCAGAGATTATGAGCTGGATCAGCAACATGCCCAAGCACAGACTGCTCTCTGCAACGACAAAGAGTGGATAATTTCATGTAGCCAAAGCGGAAAAGGGATTCCCTCAAGGTCTTTTCCTTTCACTACTGCTATAGGGCATAGTGAGCAACACTCTTTTACTTGGACTGAAGGAGCATGAAATCAATTCGCAAGCATATGCAGATGACACAGTCCTGCTTGCCACAGAATATGCAAAGTGCTTGCTTTAGGAGCTGCAGCAGTGGTGTCAGGACAATAAACTTTCAGTTAGTTCACACAAAATTATTGTTTGAACACGGTCAAGCGTGATGACGACCACATCACCTTCCAAGTACCCTTATGGTCATAAAATGAGATGCTCGACCTTGTCTTAACGCCCCTTATTTGCTAGAGATGAGTTTTTTCTGTTTTTTTTTTATGTTCAAGTGTTTATTAAATGTAGCATTCTTTCACTAGCTAGAAGAGCGTTATTCTCTCACTCTGTTAATGTCATGTTTTCAATAACTTTATAATTTTGCTTACAAATAAAAGCTTATCAGTAAATTATTTGTAGTTGGTATAATTCGTCATAAGATTTTGCATTAAGGATACTGTTAACGGACGACAGAATGATTATCTCGTTCTGAAACAAGTCTGAATACAAATCTGTCTCCAAAAAAGGAGGGCAGCAAGTCCCCGGGCGTCAAAAACTCACGCTACGCCACTATGGATAATTGATTATTTCTTTATAATAGTTTGTTTATTTCAATTCGACATATTTATTATACACTTTTCTTTGAATTTTTATGAAAATTTCAAGAAAAGTGTTATATTTCTGTTCTATTGGCCAAGTATGCAGAAATTCAATTCCAAATGGGACAAACTGATGACTATTCTGTGTTTGTGAAAGAAACTCTAGATACTTAGTATGTAATTGAACGGTTTCTTGTATGTTCAATGAATTCACTTCCTTGTTTCATGTCATCAGAAATGTTTTGAACCCTAGAATAGTTACAAAGCCCTTCTAGTAGAAGCGCTCTCCTGCCTACTCTACTTGTTTATTTATCGGATGACGCCTGACATAAAATACATAGTCGCATGGATTTTGCTCAATCACTTATTTCTCCATAGTTTTTTCTCTACTTATAGCCTATAAGCCTTCGATGTAAAAGATTGAAATAAATTTAATTTTCTATATTCACTAGTTATGTTAACATTTCCTAGTTTTCCAGACACTTATGAAGAGCAGATGAACTACCGTTCTTAGACATTTTTAACAGAGAAATGCTGATAATATCTTTTCAGCGGATGATCAACTTGTGAAAGAACATAAATAAATTCAATTTCGTGTTCTGTTTCTTTAAGCATTTTAAGGAGATCATTTGGTACGCTTTCTACGTACAAGCCATTCAGCTGAAAAGTTTGAGACCTTACGTGGTTACTTCAAGTACGGAATCGGACTGCAACTCCTTAATAAGTCATAAAGGGAGCGCATCAAAAATATAAAGGAGCTGTATGTAACCGCCAGCTTAGTCGATCATTATTATTGCTTGGAATTGCAGGCTCTCTGCAACATTTTCCCCACCATGTTTTCAATTTCAGCTACAAATTTAATTTAATTTTAAAATAACTATATATTATTCTTGTTTATTGAATTGACTTTCAATGATTGTGATCATTTTAAGTTTCTTCTTTTAAAATATTAATTATATTATTTTGAAATATTCAGTTCAGCAATATAAGCTGAAAAAATTTTGAAAACACTGCCGAAATTTTGCATTGATAAAAGTATGGATATTATGCACCTTTATGCAATAATTAGTAGAAAACTTCAATTTCAAGAAGGAATTCCATTTGGGTTCCTTGAATCGACTATCGATTTGAGGGTCAATTGATTTTTTTGTAGGAGCAATTCTATGTTAAATTTTAGGAACAATTCTATATTAAATTTGAATCCATTTATTCTGAATGTAAAATCGTGGTACTAAATTGTTTGGAAACATTTTCTCATACATTTTGTAACTACTTAAAAATAAAGATTATATAAAAAAAAAATAACGATATCCGTTCAGCATGTCTTGTGAAAAAAAAACTTTTGTAATCACTTGGAACAAAATGATTCTTGAAATTTAATTATAATAACTAGTTGCATAAATAACAATTTTATTTGAGTCTTATCATAGTTTACGTAGGAGAACTTAATCTGAATATATTTTGATATCCAAATATTTAAATTTACTGTTCTTTAGACTAATTAAATAATTTTAAATAAATATCAACGTCCTCCGTAAATCAACATTGCTTACCGAAGCGAACTAAAGCAGAAAATAATTCCAAAAAGAAAATTTTAAGCAATTGAACAACTCAAAAACCAGTCAAAAATTCTTGCACAAAGAAATCCAATCTACATATCCAAAAAGAAGAAGAAAACATCTCCAATTGGACTAACCTTTTTGTTTAAAATTCAAATCACGGCCCTTGAACCTTCCCAATTGGGAAACTTGTCGCGCGGTCGTTTGTCGTTGAAAAACTCCTCCCACAAACCCACAACGCGACTCGCCGCGGTACCGGTCGAGCAACTTCAATTGTACCCAATGCACTTCTTTCGCGCCACACCGCGATGCGGATTGTCATCACAAGTCACCAACAACGGTCGACGCAATGAGATCTGAATTGCACGTAAGCTGGGTCGGTCATTACTCGCGGCAAGTGATGAATGGGGAGACACGATTTGCAGTAATTTCGCGGACTAAGCACTGACCGTTGGCTTAGCAAGTTTACTTCAGAGTACCATGTGCGGCGTCACACTTTGGATTTAATGATCCCAAACAAACGGCCAAACACCTCACCGGGACCGGGAGGGCACGCATTGGGCGGATGCTTGCTAATGTGGGAGCGCGCAAAGCAAATTATAAACAATCGGATCCAACCTACCCGAATAACAATTGTCACGTGCGAATTTAATCACTGGCACTTGTCTTTCGCGTACGCTCGCTCCTGGAAAGCATGTCAGGAACAAATGAGCACCGGGCGCGTAAATTTGTGTCTTAAACAAATGAAAATCTAATGATTTAATACTTCATTGCCAGTACGGCAGTTGCATATGAAGAAAATTCACTTTTCTCTTAATCACGCATTTGTAGGCTCGCTTAAGTCGATGCACAAGAAAGAATTGTTTACTTCCGCTTGGCAAAAACGATTTTCACACGTTTTCTTCGGTGGCCGCGCCGTTAACACATTTTCCAACGGACGAAGGCCCGAACGCGACGCTATTTCACCGTTGACTAACGACGTCCGAAAATTTTGACGGGAAAATGAAAACAAAACGCTTGGTCGCCATCGAATCGGTGGCTATCGCATGGCAAAGCGAGCGCTTGGCTGACGGCCTCCACCGCGGCCAGTGGATCTGCTCGAGCCACCCTTCCGCGGCCCAGCTCACTTCCCGCGCAACAGTACATATGCGTCGCCATGTAAAGGAGTTTTCGCCTGCCGCCCGTCGCTCCGTTGCGTTGCTCGTTTTTTCCTCATCGCTTGCCGCGTTTTTTCCTTGTTTTTAAAAAGTCACATTTCCACGAGAGCGGAAAAGTCGAGCGAAAGATGCGACACACGGACACTGGCGATGCTGCTCCACGGAAACGAGAAGTGACATCGCTCGCTTGCATCGGAGGGCGGGTATTGCCACCCGCACGATACACACCCTCGCTTCGTGGTGGACGCAGGCACAGCACACAAGTCCCGAATGAGCCTGCAGTCAATCATTTCAAATGGAAATAAACGAGGATGGATTTCCTTTTCCATCCACCATCTCCCAGCGACACACACACCAGACCAGCGCCAAACCTGATACCAATTGATATGGGAATAAAAAATTTCCCAGCGCGGTTCCCCTTTGGAGTTGAACGTTGCGCGGTTCAATTTTCCCGCTCGCATTCGTTTGTTTCGTGGTCGCGCGACTGATGGAGTATGGAAGTGTGGGTGAGTTGGAGAGCGGATTGTGTGGATAGTGGGGCATTTCGGGCGGCGGACCAATCCGGTGATTGTATAAACCGCGGCAATGGAAGTCGTGCGCAATGAGATCGATTTCGGCAGATGAAATTTTGTGGTCCGTTCCGCAAGCTCCATCTTCTCCATTTTCTTGTCGCTTGGGTCGTTGAGATGCGTAGCATAGCGTTTCGTTGAATGGGAACGGAACAGTCATGTATGTTGAATTCGCCGTGAATGTGTATCTGCCGGGGTTGTGACGTAGATGCGGTTCTGAAAAAAGCGAAAAGAAAGTTATTGGTTACAAAAATTGTGCTCTAATCTAATAAACTAATTATAGTCAGATTAAAAATTTGGCAAATATTGAGGAATGAAAACGAATTAATTGCATGCAAGGGATAGATACATATTAGTACATATATATATTCTAGTATATATCAACTGGCAACAGGATGATCCAACCACCCGATTATTGCAAACTTGAAGTGTTATTTGTGCAAATTCTAAATTTTTCGATTTGCTTAACCATAGATAAAGTAACACTGGGCTGAAAATTAAATCGAAAACTTTCCAGTAAGTAAGTTGTAAGCGGTTAAAAAGTGCTACAATTCCTTATGAAAAGACATTCATGCAGCGCCCGCTCCAGTGGTTATGTCGCCCCGGACAAAAAGACCAATTGCCGTCCCTTAAATATGTGAAAACTAAAATTTTGATTTTCTTTCAGATAAAAATCAAACAATTCAGTTATAATCAAAACGTATATTTACAAAAAAAAAAACACTTTACATTATGAGTAGAATAAAACAGTTATAAATTAAAACGAACTTGCAACAACAAAACAAAAGTAACATCAACTATACGCTAAAGTCAAAAGAAATTTTTCTTTCTCAATTTTATTTCTGCAAACTTTTTTATTACCTCTTTTAAGTTTATTTGATCAGCAATATCATGCTCAATCGCTAAAATAGCCAAACCATTAAGACGATTTTGCGTGGTAGTAGAACGGTAAAAATTTATCATTTATTTTAGTTTAGAGACACTCCTTTCCCCACTTGCAACTGTTATTGGTAAAATCAGCAATATTCTCAGGGCAACATTCAGGTTTGGGGCAAAATTTAACATTGTTATTAGTTTCTGTACATTGCTTGGGATATCTTTTTTGGCTAAAAGTCCAGGTACCGCAAAAATTTCTTCTGTTATGTCTACCCCATTTATGTCAGCAGAATCACCATCAGTCCAAATACTTTCCAAATACATACAGTGTTTTAAAAGCATTTCTTCAGACATTGTTTTTAAATCGAATATGTTATATAAGAATTGAAAATAGTCACTATGGTGACTCAGTTGTTCAAACGTACCATCTATTGCACTGAGTGCTTTACCAAATGTAAAGTAAAATCTTCGAACGGTTCATCTTGTGTTTCGTATGAGAAACCTTTATTTTTTCATCTTATGCTGTATCGTGGTATTGTCGATTCAAAATCAGCATCAACGTCAATTTCGTCAGCTAGTTCTCATGCATCGACAATAGGACTTATCCGATCGAAGATCCTTAAAGACTGCTTTTTTTTTGTTTTTTTTTTGTGGTAGGGAGGTGAATGCTATTTATGCACAGAGTGTGGGACTCCCATGCGCGACTGGACTACCCACTAAACACCTCCCCTGTCAACCTGAGAACCCAGCCTGGAACCGTTTGACACATTACTTCGGGCCAGGTCTCGTTTTGTTACGCCGTGGAGCGACTTCAAGCTGGAAAATCCCTTTCCTAGCGGGAGGGGAGAGGAGAAGAGGAATTGCCAGAAGATCGATCCCCCAGCCCCAGCGCCCCCGGCTGCTGTGAGTCCCTTTTATATTTTAGGACTGCCCGAGCATAATGTGCCACCTGGTTCCATTTGTCAACCGATTCGAGCATCACCGCAATTATATTATCCGGAGTGAGCTCCCCCGTCTGCCTGTAAAATTCCCTTCGCAGCCTGACCCATTTTGTACACGCAAAAAATGTGTGACAGGCATTGTCCTCCTCTCCTGGGCAAAACCGACAATCGGGGGACCGTGACTTACCGATTTTGTGCAGGTAAGACTGAAAATACCCGTGCCCACTCCAAAACTGGGCCAGATAGAAGTCAGTCTCACCATGCATTCGATTCAGGCACGGCCTCACATCCGGGATGAGGCGCGCAGTCCACCCAAGACTGCTGCCAATCGTTGAGTGAGCGCTGTCTCTCCTCGTGGACAACCATCTCCCTCGCATCCTCGTTTCGGCGCAGGTAAATAGCGCGGCGCTCTCTAGCAAGGAGGGCGATAGGTATCACGCCTGCAATCACTCTCACGGCCGAGTCGGAGACTGTTGGATACGAGGATGCAATTCTCAGTGCTCCTCTTCTCTGCACCCGTGCCAAACGTTTCCGGTATACCTCCTTGCTGAGAGCGTCGCCCCATACCTCTGCTCCGTACAGTAGCACTGACCCTACAGCACTCATCAAGAGGCGTCTTCTTGATGGACTGGGCCCCCCTACGTTGGCCATAAGTCGACTCAGAGCCGATATTCCCAAAGCAGCCTTCTCAGCCGTTGCCCTGATTTGCTCAGAGAAACTCATCTTCGAGTCGATCAGTAGCCCCAGGTACTTCACCGCTGGCTTCGATTCGATTTGTATGTCTCTAATACTCATGATCCTTACTCTAGGGATTCTCTTTTTTGTCAAGATGACCACTTCGATTTTCTCCAGTGCTAAACTCAGCCCGCGAGCATTCATCCAGTCCCTCACTCGGCGCATTAGCATACCTAGCCTATGTTGCGCTTGTTCAAATGTGCGTCCAGCGACCAGAGCCGCAACATCATCCGCATAGCCGACCAAGCGCGACTCATCTGGCATCTCAAGTCTCAGTAGCCCGTCATAAGACACGTTCCACAGGTCCGGACCAAGGATAGATCCCTGGGCAACACCCGATGTAATTTCCATCCTTCGTTGGCCCTGTGTCGTGTCGTAGAGCAGGCTTCGGTCCTTAACGTAGTTCCTCAAAAGCCGCATTAGATATTCTGGAACTTGAAAAGAGTTTTCCAGCGTGTCCAGAATATCCACCCATCTAGCGGAGTTGAAGGCATTCCTGACGTCGAGTGTCACCAACAGGACGATCCGTCGCTTGGTGCGACTATATGCCTCAGCCTTTTGGACCGCGCTCACCACCTCTGCAATCGCATCAATGGTAGAACGTCCTGCTCTAAAACCATACTGCCGAGGAGATAGGTCCCCAGCAGCACGAATCGCGTCAGTGAGTCTTCCCTTGATGAGTTTCTCTAGCACTTTCCTAGCCGTGTCTAACATGCATCGCGGGCGGTATGCAGACGGCGATCCGGGATTTCCCTTCCCCTTGCTGATCAGCACGGGCCTCGCCACCTTCCATCGTACTGGGAAAACCCCGTACCGTAGGCAAGCGTTAAATGTGCTGAGCAGCAAGTCAGGACAATGGTGATAGACGAGCTGCAACACCTCAGCTGGAACACCATCTGGACCTGGAGCCTTCCTCGTTTTCAATGAGAGAACTGCCTCCTCCAGCTCCAGTTGTGTGAAGAGTGGGCACTCTACAGCTGTTTCACCATGGACAGCGTCAACACGGACGGGATGGGCGGGAAAGAGTCCCCGCACTATCGCGTCCATCTTTTCCGCGTCATGTATACAAGGCTTCCGTAGGGCACCAAGTTTCCCCATAACCAGCTTGTAGCCAAGGCCCCACGGATCCTTGTTCACATTGTCCACTAGGTCTTGCCAGCAGCGAGCCTTGCTACTGTTGATCAGCTTGCGAAGGCATTTCCTGGCCAACTTATATGCTGCCACCTGCTTGCATGCCTCATCAGGGTTCCGCGCCCGTTGAGCCTCACGTCGAAGCTTGTGACACTCCCTTCGCTTTTCAGCGATTTCAGTTGACCACCAGTACACTGGGGGCTTGCCGTGCCGGGGTCTTTGACGGGGCATAGAAGCGCAGCAAGCAGTCATTATGATGCTCATAGTAGAGTTCACCACGTCTTCAGCCGCCCGTTCTTCCGTCCCCTCCGAAGCTCCCTGCAGCGGCTCGCCTGCTGTAAGAGCCTCGACGAACCTCTCGACGTCCATCCTTCCAATGTTCCATCCAGTTGTGGAAGGCCGAGAGCACGGACGTCGGGAGACAGCATCACTTATCTTAAGCAGAATGCACTGATGATCACTGGCTGAGTAGTCCTGTAATACTTTCCAGTTGTGTATCGTTCGTACTAAGGACTCCGAGGCGAATTTCACATCCGGTATGGTTCCCTCACAGCCAATACGGCGGAAAGTCGGCGTATTTCCGGAGTTTAGTACGACGAGGGCCATCCTGGCCGCCATTTTCAGGATTTGTTTTCCCCGCGGATCCATCTGAGGTATGCCCCATTCGATTGCTTTAGCGTTGAAGTCGCCCCCAACGAGCACTTTGCCCTCTGCGTACGAGACAGCGCCCTCCAGAGCATTCAGCTTGGCTTGGAAAGATGATATCGAGTCGTTAGGCGTTAGGTACACACTAAAGAAGGTGATCCCTGAGCACCGAATCCACACGAAACCATCCCCCCGTCCACAACTCTCCGCTTGAAAGTCACTGTTCCGAACCCAGATGGCGGCAGTACCAGTTTCATCAGAATACCATAATGCAGGACTTTTACCATGGTGTTGCTCACTCAGCAGCAAGAAGTCGGCTTTCATGTCCCTCGCAAACTGCTCAAGCAGATTTTGGGCGGTTGAACTGCGGTGTAGGCTTAGCTGTAGGATGCGGGTCATCGAAGCTCTGATTTGGCCTTGGATAGGGCTTCCTGGAACACCCGGTATTTTCCTGATCCCAAGACGTGCCCATAATCAGGTTTTGGATCAGCATCCTTTTTTTTTTTTTTTTTTGTAGTAGGGAGGTGAAGGCATTTATGCCCGCCGAGTCTGGCAGTGTGGGACTCCCATGGAGGATACCTTTGGACTACCCACTAAACACCTCCCCTGTCAATCTGAGAACCTAGCCTGGAACCGTTTGACACATTACTTCGGGCCAGGTCTCGTTTTGTTACGCCGTGGGGCACCTTCAAGCTGGGGAGTCCCTTTCCTAGCGGGAGGGGAGGGGGGAAGAGGAATTGCCAGAAGAGCGATCCCCCAGCCCCAGTGCCTCCGGCTGTTGTGAGTCCCTTTTATATTTCAGGACTGCCCGAGCATAATGTGCCACCTGGTTCCATTTGTCAACCGATTCGAGCATCACCGCAACTATATTATCCGGGGTGAGCTCTCCTGTCTCCCTGTAGAGTTCCCTTCGCAGCCTGGCCCATTTGGTACACGCAAAAAATGTGTGACAGGCATTGTCCTCCTCTCCTGGGCAAAACCGACAATCGGGAGACCGTGACTTGCCGATCTTGTGCAGGTAAGACTGAAAACACCCGTGCCCGCTCAAAAGCTGGGTCAGATAGAAGTCAGTCTCACCATGCCTTCGATTTAGCCACGGTCTCACATCCGGGATGAGGCGCGCAGTCCACCTTCCCTTCGTGCAATTCCTCCAAGACTGCTGCCAATCGTTGAGCGAGCGTTGTCTCTCCTCGCGGATAACCATCTCCCTCGCATCCTCGTTTCGGCGCAGGTAAATAGCGCGGCGCTCTCTAGCAAGGAGGGCGACAGGTATCACGCCTGCAATCACTCTCACCGCCGAGTCGGAGACTGTTGGATACGAGGATGCAATTCTCAGTGCTCCTCTTCTCTGTACCTGTGCCAATCGTTTTCGGTATACCTCCTTGCTGAGAGCGTCGCCCCATACCTCTGCTCCGTACAGTAGCACTGACCCTACAGCACTCATCAAGAGGCGTCTTCTTGATGGGCTGGGTCCCCCTACGTTGGCCATAAGTCGACTCAGGGCCGATATTCCCGAAGCAGCCTTCTCAGCCGTTGCCCTGATTTGCTCAGAGAAACTCATCTTCGAGTCGATCAGTAGCCCCAGGTACTTCACCGCTGGCTTCGATTCGATCTGTATATCTCCAATACTGATCATCCTTACTCTAGGGATTCTCTTTTTTGTCAAGATGACCACTTCGGTTTTCTCCAGTGCTAAACTGAGCCCGCGAGCAGTCATCCAGTCCCTCACTCGGCGCATTAGCATACCTAGCCTAAGTTGCGCTTCTTCAACGGTGCGTCCGGCGACCAGAGCCGCAACATCATCCGCATAGCCGACCAAGCGCGACTCATCTGGCATCTCAAGTCTCAGTAGCCCGTCGTAAGACACGTTCCACAGGTCCGGACCAAGGATAGATCCCTGGGCAACACCCGATGTTATTTCCATCCTTCGTTGGCCCTGTGTCGTGTCGTAGAGCAGGCTTCGGTCCTTTAGGTAGTTCCTCAAAAGCCGCATTAGATATTCTGGAACTTGAAAAGAGTTTTCCAGCGTATCCAGAATATCCACCCATCTAGCGGAGTTGAAGGCATTCCTGACGTCGAGTGTCACCAACAGGACGATCCGTCGCTTGGTGCGACTATATGCCTCTGCCTTTTGGACCGCGTTCACCACCTCTGCAATCGCATCTATGGTAGAACGTCCTGCTCTAAAGCCGTACTGCCGAGGAGATAGGTCCCCAGCAGCACGAATCGCGTCAGTGAGTCTTCCCTTGATGAGTTTCTCTAGCACTTTCCCAGCCGTGTCTAGCATGCATAACGGGCGGTATGCAGACGGCGATTCGGGATTTCCCTTCCCCTTGCTGACCAGCACGAGCCTCGCCACCTTCCATCGTACCGGGAAAACCCCGTCCCGTAGGCAAGCGTTGAATGTGCTGAGCAGCAAGTCAGGACAATGGTGATAGACGAGCTGCAAAACGTCAGCTGGAACACCATCTGGACCTGGAGCCTTCCTCGGTTTCAGGGAGAGGACTGCCTCCTCCAGTTCCAGCTGTGTGAAGAGTGGGCACTCGACTGCTGTTTCACCATGGACAGCGTCAACACGGACGGGATGGGCGGGGAAGAGTCCCCGCACTATCGCGTCCATCTTTTCCGCGTCATGTATACAAGGCTTCCGTAGGCCGCCAAGTTTCCCCATGACCAGCTTGTAGCCAAGGCCCCACGGATCCCTATTTACATCGTCCACGAGGTCTTGCCAGCATCGGGCCTTGCTCTTGTTAATAAGCCTGCGAAGATATTTCCTGCCGGATCTGTATGCTGCTAGCCTAGTGTCTGCCTCCTCCCGTGTTCGCGCCCGCTGGGTCTCTCGCCGAAGTTTGTGACACTCGCTTCTTTGTTCGGCGATCTCGTTTGACCACCAGTATACTGGAGGCTTACCATGTCGGGGTCTCCGGCGGGGCATGGAAGACTCGCAAGCAGCTATGATGGTACTCATAGTTGAGTTCACCAAGTCCTTGGCTGTAGGCCCTCCACTCCCTGGCGGAGCTCCCAGCAACGGTGCGCCTGCCGTAAGCGCGTCAGTGAACTTCTCAACGTCCATCCTCCCAGTCCTCCATCCGAGGATTGAAGTTTGGGCATATGCACGCAGAGTGGCACCGTCGTGAACCTCAACAGCTATATACTGGTGATCACTAGCCGAGTAGTCCTCTAGTACTCGCCAGCTGTGTACTCTAGGTACCAGGGACTCCGAAGCGAGTGTCACATCGGGTATGGTTCCTACGCAACCCCAGCGGCGGAAAGTAGGGGTGTTACCAGTATTTAGGACAAAAAGCGCTGTTCTGGCCGCCATGTCCAAGATTTGCTTTCCCCTTGGGTCGGATTGTGGCATACCCCATTCAATGGCTCTAGCGTTGAAGTCTCCCCCGACCAGCATGTGGCCCTCTGTGTTCAAGACAGCGTCCTCCAGGGCATCGAGTTTGGTTCGAAAGGATCGCATTGCCTCGTTAGGCGTCAGATAAACACTGAAATATGTTATCCCTGAACACCGCACCCACACAAAACCATCCCCGCGTCCATGGCCCTGCACCTGAAGGCGGGCGCTGTCTCGAACCCAGATGGCCGAGGTACCAGTTTTGTCAGGGTACCACGCTTGCGAGTCCTTGTTATGATGTTGCTCGCTCAGCAACAGGAGGTCAGCTTTCTTATCCCTCGCAAACTGCTCAAGTAGGTCCTGGGCGTTTGTGCTTCGGTGCGAATTGACCTGCAGGATACGGATCATTTGAGTATCGATTTGGCTTTAGTTAGAGCCTCCTTGAAAACCCGGCATCTCCCTGTCCCCGGCTCATGTTTGAGGTCGCCGGGTGCTAGCTTAGCATCCTTGCAAAGAATGCATTTTGCCTCGTTCGTGCACTCCTTCCTTTTGTGCCCCGTTTCACCACATTTGTAGCACAGAGATCTCCTGTCGGGTCCCCTACAGCCATACGCGGTGTGTCCGTATTCGAGGCATCTGAAGCAGCGGATAGGGATCGCTCTTCTCCGTATCCTGCAGATCACCCAACCTATCTTAATTTTGCCCTTCGCCAGGATTTGCTGGGCGTCTTTATCGGCTAGTTCGACAATAGCCATGCGTTGCCCCCTTGTGTTTTCACGTGTCAATCTTGCCTTGACTTCACTTAAGCTGGGGAACTCCCTCCTAATGGCATCCTCTACTTCAGCTTTGTCCGTGGCGCAGTCGAGGTCCCTGATTTCCAGGGTGGCCATTGGTTCGAGCGAGGCAACCGTTGCCGCATCTCCAAGAACCTTTTGAACCGCGTCACGGAATGCATCTTTGTTTGTGGCCTCTGGCCCGAATTGCACCAGCAAGCCACCGGTTCGGGTTGGTCGAACTGCTTTGATGGCAGTTTTCGTGTCGTCTGGCTTGACTGCTCCTTTAATTTCACGGAGGACATCTGCGTAGGTTCGGCCCTTAGTGGGTTTAATAAGCAGTGCCTCCCGCAAGAGTTTGCGCCGCGGTTTGCTTTTTGTTTTCTGCGGTATATCGGGGGGTTCTTTGTTCTTTTCGTGGTTGAGCTCTTTGTCTGTTTTTTCTAGGAGTAGGTTTTTGGCCGCTTTTTTCGCTGCCTTGTTTCGCACCACATGAAACTCCTCGCCTGGAGTGTCAACTTCGTTTATGGTCTCGTCCTTCCTCCTTTTCTCACAGTCGCCTTCAATTGGGCTACCGGCCATTCTTTTGCTGCTGCTAGGACCCACTGATGCCTCGAGGGAGAGCGTGTCTTTTTGGTGCTTTTCGGTTGCAAGCCACCTCCGCCTGTAGTGCGTTATGCGGCCAAAAAGCTCCTCCAGTTCAAGAATGCCATTCTTGACACTCTTGCCTATGTTTTTCTGCACTTCGCAGGCAGCCCTCAGTTGTTTGACGATATTCCCAGCTTTCCGAGTAAGCCGCTCCTCTTCGGCGCGGTCAAGGGCGATTGTGTTATTTGGCGCCACCTCTTGGGAGAGGCCCCCGTTTCCTAACCCTTTCGCTTCTATCGCTTGGGTCGCGTTTGAATTGGCGTCGGCCAACGGCAAAACTTCTCCCTCACCCGGTCTTACACTGGCCTCCGTTGGTGTCGCAGCTTGATCCGGATTGTGTACGTCTTGCACTGGGCGCTTCGGGGTGCGCATAGTCCTTCTACTGCGCCCAAAGGCCGCAATGATGCCAGGTTGCACAACGCACTCTGCCTTCTTTCGTTCGTTAGTCCGTCTGTGGTCTGTCTCCGATGATTTACCCTGTGATGTTGACTTTGACAGTGTTTCTGGGGTTTGCTGCCTCCCCCCGCAATCGGTGACTTGTTTAATCGGTGTTCTTGCCAACAGCGGTTTTTGCCTGAAAGGTTCTCCGTGCTAGCGTCCTGTTTGCTTGTGGTTTCATTTGTTTGGTCCATTTTATTGGGTCCCCCCTCGGAGCCGCTATCTCCGTTCGTGTGTGTAGTCGCCTTTTTGGTCCCATGGTTATCTTTGCAGAGCAGGGAGGCCATGCGAGGGTTGGCACAAGCCCTTATGGGGACAAGTGCTCAGAGCCAGACCAGCGCTAATCGGGAGTCCGTCTCAACCGAACCTACACCACCAACCCATCCTTGCATCCTTGCAAAGAATACAGTGTGCCTCCTTTGTACACTCTTTTCTGTTATGTCCCATTTCACCGCATTTGTAACATAGTGAACTCCTATCGGGTCCTTTGCATACTTGTGTGGTGTGACCATAACCAAGGCATTTGAAACATTGAAGAGGCGTTGCTCTTCGCCGTATCCTACAGACAACCCACCCTATTCGTACTTTGCCCTTGTTCAGGAATTGTTCGGCATCCTTTTCGGTCAAGTCAACTATGGCCATGCGTTGTCCCCTGTTGTTTTCTGGTGTCAGTCTCGCTTTGATTCTTCCCACGCTACGGAACTCCCTTTTGATGGCCTCTTCTACCTCGGCCAGATCCATCACGCAGTCAATGTCCCGTATTTTGATCGTTGCCATCGGCTCGAGCGGGGCTATAGTTGCGCTTTTGCAGAGGACTTTCTTTACTGCGTCACAGAATGCTTCTTTATTGCCGGCCTCTGCTCCGTATTCGACCAGTATGTGGCCCGACCGCGTTGGGCGTACTACTTTAATGGTAGTATTGGTGTCTTCGGGCCTTACGTTTCCCCTGATGTCCCGCAGCACCTCCACGTAGGATCGGCCATCTTGGGGCTTTACAAGCAGTGCCTGCTGCCGGGGTCTTCGTCGAGGCTTCTGCCTCTCCTGTTTTGCATCAGGTCCTTTTTCTTGTTGGGCGTCCGTGCGAATTTTATTTCCTGGCTTTTTTTTGAAGGAGTTTCTTTGCGTCTTTCTTTGCTCCTTTTGTAAGCACTGTCTGGAACCCCTGATCTGGTGCTCCACGCCCATCAAGTGCCTCTTCCTTCCTTTACCCCGATCTCCTTCGATTGGGCTAGACGCCATTCTTTTATTGGCTTTTAATGATGGAGCTATCTGCATGTCGCCTTTAGATTTGCCCCAAGCGCCTCTTTAGCCTTCCGTTCATCTTCGGCCCTTAACCAGCTCCTCCGATAGTGCCCTATGCGATCTAGGAGCTCCTCTAATTCAAGGAGCCCTTCCTTTGCTACTTTGCTAATTTTTGGGGAGTCGCATGCAGCTTGTATTCTTTTCAGAACATCTCCCGCTTTTCGAAGTAGTCTTTCTTCTTCGTATCGCTGGGCCACAATTGTACCTTGCAACCATCCTTGGGAGAGGTTTACGCGTTCCGTTTCCGAGTGCAGTACTTCCGCCACATTTTCAACGCTGGCGGTACAATCACGCGGTGTCTGGTCACTCTTCGCTTTTAGTGCCGTAATCTCCTCGTTTGCTTCTGGATTTTTCGTTGCAATGTCGGGACTTGTGACCCTTGCATCGGTCGCTTTAGTAACGGTCGCAGCGGTGACAATCGAATTTTTGGTGCTCTTTATGTTATCTTCCACTGCTCGAACACCTGACGCATCCTGCCGAGTCTCCCGCTTCTCCTTAATAGGACGCTCGGGCGTTCGCATAATTTTTTTGCTGCGCCCAAACGCCACAGTAATCTCAGTCTGAACCAGACTTTCTGCTGTTCTCCGTTTTTCGTCTACCGTCACTGTCGTCGTGTTAGTCTTCGTTTTTTTCGTGGTTAGTACAGCTCTCGATGTACTGTTGACATCGTGGCTGTCGTCGTTGCTATTATTTTTTATTTCCTTTTTTGGATTTTTTTTGGTCTTTTGATTGCTCCAGTTTTGTTGGGTCCCCCCTCGGAGCCGCTAGCTCCGTTCGTGTGTGTAGTCGCCTTTTTGGTCCCATGGTTATCTTTGCAGAGCAGGGAGGCCATGCGAGGGTTGGCACAAGCCCTTATGGAGATAAGTGCTCAGAGCCAGACCAGCGCTAATCGGGAGTCCGTCTCAACCGAACCTATACCACCAACCCAATGGTGCGAACTTCGAACGTACTCCGAGGCCTGCCAAGGTTTTACCGGGACGGAGACGGTATGATAGTTGAATTGGAGCCGTTCACACACGAGTTTCACTTCGGCGCTACTGTGCAAAGCAACTAGGTCCAAACCATCACATCCGCCAGCCCAAAGCGTCAATTCCAGTTCTTTGTCCAAAGCGTAGTCCAGATACAATCAGAGTCGTTACCTGTCATCCCAGGAGGGAGCCTCACGGCACCCCCCATATCCTCGGGTCCGTGGGGGCGGCACTCCCCAAAGAATGCTAGCCTCCAAGAATGTTCTTGTCGACCGGCTTTCTCCCTGCGGGAATTTCCTCGGGTACGTGGGGGCGGAACTCCCCAAAGAATGCTAGCCTCCAAGAGTGGTCTTGTCGACCGGCATTCCCCCTGCGGAGAATGCTTTACAGTTTTGTAACAGGTCAAGTGTAGATGCTAGATCGAAATCTTTTGTTTGCATCAGCTTGCTTATTGGATTAATACAATTTAATATTTTATACTAAAGTACTATGGAACACAAAAACCTGAACTGTTTCATATTATTTAAAAAGCCCGAGGCTTCGTCTCTTACTAAATTATCAATTTCTTGATTTTCATAAATGCTTAGCAGTGCATCATATAAGTAGTCACAGGATTTTATTTTTTGAATATTTCGTGGAGAGTATATATATATATATATATATATATATATATATATATATATATATATATATATGTACATAAACACATATATATATATATACATATATATATATATATATATATATATATATATATATGTATATATATATATATACATATATATATAGATTGGTTTATAGATCAATTCAAATTCACTTTGTTTTAGTAATTAAATTATTGCGAAAAAGATTTACAATAGATGTAAGATGTGAAAGGTTAAACCACGTCCACACTCTACGGAGGTTGGATACCAACTGCCCGGTTCGTAGTATCTCGTTTTAAAGTCGTATTTCATTCCACACTCGGTCATCCATATTACTCGTCTGCCTCAGGCGAGTCATCTGCGTCTTGTGGTGGAACGGTGAGGTCGTCATTGTCGTCGAATTCGGCCCATAGTTTCATGCTGTCTACACTCGTATTGGTACTTTGGGCCTTCGTGTTCGCCAACCTTCTGCACGCCATAACGATCGAATCCCTTGATTGAAACAACCCGATAGGGACCAAAAAACTTTGGTCTGATCTTCAGTCCCGTACCAAACTGCACTCGCTCTATCGCAACTTTGTAGATGGTAGCTTTCTTTCGCTTCTTGTTGAAATTTCTCGAATTTTCATCCTGCATCTTCGCTATAGCCTCTTTCACTTGCTTGCGTAATTCTGCTCGAGCTTCGTCATACTGTTGGGATATAACTTCCTCTGAAATCTCCATAAGCCAAATGTCCTTTCCAGAATTCATCTTAGAACCGACCATTAATTGAAATGGTGTAATTCTTATCGATCGATGATACGTAGAATTAATAGCTCTCTGAATATTTTTTACATTTTTGAACCATTCATCAGGTGTGCCAATAGAATACTTCGTAAGTGCCGATATGACAACCGCATGAAGACGCTCGATCTGCCCATTTCCCCTAGCCACGCCGGTAGTCACAAGATGCAACTCAATATCGTGGTCGATGCAATACGAGGTGTGTTCAAAAAATATCGCGATTTTTGTTTTTTTTTCAAAAATTATTTATTTATTCATGAATATCTATTTTGTCCCCTTCAAAGTGATCCCCATGAGATATTATACACTTGTACCAACGATTTTTCCAATCTTCGAAGCACTTCAAAAAATTATTTTTTTAATCTTGTTCAGCTCCTCCTTCGATGCCGTCTTTATCTCGTCAAGCGTAGCGTAACGTCGTCCTTTCATGGGCCTCTTCAGTTTAGGAAACAAGAAAAAGTCACAGGGGGCCAGATCTGGGGAATACGGTGGCTGCGGCATCACTAGTGTGTTGTTTTTGGCCAAAAAGTCGCGCACAAGCAACGATGTGTGAGCAGGGGCGTTATCGTGGTGCAAAAGCCAATTTTTGTTCTCCCACAAATCCGGGCGTTTCTGGCGGATTGCTTCGCGCAAATTGCGCATAACTTGCAGGTAATATTCCTTATTGACCGTTCTTCCCTGTGGCAAGAACTCATGATGCACCACGCCCCTGCAATCGAAGAAAACTGTCAGCAAAACTTTCACATTCGACCGAACTTGGCGCGCTTTTTTCGGTCTTGGTTCATGCGGCAGCTTCCATTGAGATGATTGAGCTTTGGTTTCCACGTCATAACCATAAACCCACGATTCGTCACCAGTTATGACCCTCTGGAGCAAATTTGGTTCGTCGCGGACAGAGTTTAACATCTCATTAGCAATGTTCATGCGTTGCTGTTTTTGGTCGCAATTGAGCAGTTTTGGTACGAATTTCGCGGCGACCCGTCTCATGCCCAAATCGTTGATAAAAATCGAATGGCACGAGCCAATCGATATGTTTAGGTCCTCAGCAACTTCTCTAACGGTGATTCGACGATTGGCCAATACCATTTTCATCGCCTTTCGGAATCGGGCATAAAAATCCATCTGCTTTGCCTCGTTTTCTATCGGATAAGATGCATCTCACACAACTGGAAATGCAACGTTCAATGCAGCATATACTTCATTTTCTGCAAACGAAAATGCCCTTTTTCGTGAACTTCCCGAACTAATGCTGATTTCATTAATTCTGGAACGACAAACAAACTGTTATTATTTGAAATTTTACATAAAATACCATGATGCATCGTATAATTTTTATAAGGCTTATCTCTCAGTATTTTGATGATAGGTTGCAACGCCTCGTCACATTGTTGTGCTTCGCTTAATCGTTTCAGAAAGTCGTCATTTTGTATCATCATAACAACCGGATTGCGGCTTAAGGCATCGACATGTCGCATGCCAGTTCCAGCACGGTGCTCCACTTCAAAATCGAAATCTTCAAGCAGCATGACCCATCTGGCAACCCGCGTCGCCAAATACTTCTTTTCCATGGTGCATTTAAACGCTTTGCAATCGGTGACAAGTTTGAAGCGCTGTCCAATCAGATAAATCCTAAACTTCTTCAATGCTTCGACGACAGCCAACACCTCGAATTCGTAGCTTGAATATTTTTTCTCAGGTTCGGTCGTAGACTTGCTCATATAGAAAACAGGATGCATCGAGTTGTCTTCCGCGTCCCTCTGAAGAAGAACCGCTCCATATCCTTGTTTGCTGGCGTCAGTATGGAACTCCATAGGAACGACATATTTGAAGATTTTCAGCACAGGATTTGATGTCAACGCATTTTTCAAGTCGTGTATGGCTTCCAGCTTAAGTTCTCCTAAATCGATGACATCTCCCTTTTTCGTAAGTTTGGTCAACGGTCGCGCTCGTGTTGCGAAATTCGGAATAAATTTCCGAAAATATCCGGCAACTCCAAGGAAGCTTTGTAGTTGCTTCAACGTCTTTGGAATCGGGAAATTACTAACGGCTTTTGATTTACCGATCGACGGCTTGACGGTTCCTTTTGAAATTCGATGGCCTAAGTATTCTATTTCTTCCTGCAGGAATCGGCATTTACTTCATTTTATATTCAGTCCATTATCAGCAGCCACTTTTAGGGTTTGTTTTAAACTAATTAAGCCTTCTTCAATGGTCCGTGAGGGTACAACGATGTCTTCAATGTAAATTATTACAACGTTTTAGCGAATCAGACCTCGGACTGTATAATTTATAAACTATTGAAATACGCTAGTCGAATTGCATAATCCAAATGGTACCTTCGTGGACTCATATTGTCCGGTTTGAGTGACAAACGATGTAAATTTGTGACTCTCTTCTTCCACCGTCACATGGAAAAAGCCATTTTCAAGGTCGAGGGTACTAAAAAATGCTGCATCTCCAATTTCGTCGATTTGGTCTTCGATCACCGGTAGCGGGTATCGATCTTTATAAATTTTCTTATTGATGGCTCGGTAGTCAATACACAATCTGTGCTTGCCGTCCCTTTTCCTTACCAGAACCACTTGACTTGCATAATCAGAGACACTTTCGCGTACAACTCCGTTTTTCAACCAAGACTCCACTTGTTTGTCGATTATCTTTCGTTCCTGTGGTGAAAATCTTCTTGGCGGACGATAGACCGGTTCGTTATCAATTACAGCGATTTTCATATTTATCGGCGATTCTTTCGGTTGTGTCGGTGAATATTTCGAGATAATATTTTTAACTTCAGAACGAACCTTCATGTTGCAAACGTCTGCACTAAGCTCATCTTCGTTCAACGCTTCCGTGTTTATTTGCGCGAGAAAACATTCTATTGGGTTGCATGCTTCATCCATCGTTTCTTTACTATCAGGCTCCGCATCGACTTTCGTGATTGTCATTTTACCATTGCGAATATCCACTATGGCGCTAGCAAGTAGATTCATTCCTATGATGACGTCGGGATTAACACTCATGTTGTCTACTATGTTGAGCTCGATATTTTTGAATAAGATACCGTTAATTTTCACATCGACAGTACACAGCCCATGCGTAATGATACTGGAACCGAGACCCGTTAACGTACAACGCGAAGATTCTGATACGTCTCGTGGCTTTATTTTACTAAGGCACGACTTCTTCACAATGCACACGTCGCTTCTAGTATCGATAAGACCGGAAAAAACTACCTCGTTAATTAATACAGAACAATATGATAGTCCAGATTTTCGTATGCAATTGGTTGCCTTTCCATTCAGGCAATCAGTGCGTTTGTGACCAAATAGATTGCACCCGAAACACTTTGGGCTTTTCGTCTTGTCCGGAAAACCATGCCATTCGTGGTCAGACGATCCGCAATTGTAACAGTATCGTGATTTCTGCATTGCTTCGTTTTTTCCCGTTTTTGGTTTCGTCACGTTGAGGCCACTTGGAACTTCGGGATCGCTTTTCATTTGTTCGTAGGTTAAGAGTTTTTCTTTGAATTCCGCTGCCGTTTTCGCGCCGTATAAAATAGTCTTATTCACTTTCGAGTCTTTAATGCCATCGATCACATACCGAAACACCGAGACATCTTCTACCAGTGCATGACTGCCTATTTCAAGCATTCGGTACAAATATTCACGGTACGATTCATTGTTCCGTTTTTTCTCCTCTCGAAGCCTCTGGTGAACGTCGCAACTAGCTATCTTTGCTTGAAACTCTTCGATTAGGGCACTTTTTAGTTGGAAATAGGACACCGATTTTGCCTCGTAGTCTACGAACATTCGAGCCGCGGCCGACAGCGATTTTTTAAGGAATACGAGTTTCTGAATTTCCGTCCATCTGAACGCGGTTGCATACGCTTCAAATTCGTTCAGATATGCTACCACATTCATATTCTCGCCATGAAATTTGCGAATCACGCTTTCTACGTCATGCATGTTAAAATTTGATGCGCGATCGTCGCCGCCTCTCATCGTTTCCAACACGTCCACGCTTGCGTCACTGCGTTGCAGTGACCTACGATTGCTGCGCACTCATTTCGGTTATAGCAAAAGCGAAATGTTCGATCACCGTTATCACTAACTGCTTTGTTCTTCTGTCCGTTTTTCTTTATTTCGCATGGCACACGCGTATTTAATTACTATTTGTTTATCGGTAGCTCTGTTCACAATCCCGGACGAGCCTCCATGTAAAAATTGGTTTATAGATTAATTCAAATTCACTTTATTTTAGTAATTAAATTATTGCGAAAAAGATTTACAATAGATGTAAGATGTGAAAGGTTAAACCACGTCCACGCTCTACGGAGGTTGGATACCAACTGCCCGGTTCGTAGTATCTCGTTTGACAGTCGTATTTCATTCCACATATATATATATATATATATATATATATATATATATATATATATATATATATATATATATATATATATATATATATATATATATACTAGTACATATGTACATATTTAGTTTAAATTTGAATTAAGAAAACCGAGATTCCTTTTAGGTTAAAGGATTATCTGAGATATATTATTTATGTTATTCATTTCGGAGGTAAAAGCACCAAGAATGACAAAATTAAATGAAAAAAATTCAAAATTAAAAAAATTCCTTATAAAAAACGCTATTTATTTTATTGTATAACAATACTTACCATATACATGTATTTCGAAAACAAGTTGTTTACTTCATCAATGAAGAACGGCTGCTTTTTATACTCAAAACGATAAAGAACAAAAGGATTGAGTTTTTCATACCCTTACCACTGATGAAGAAAACAACTTGTTTTCGAAATACATGTATATGGGAAGTATTGTTATATATAAACTAAATAGCGTTTTTTAAAAGGAATTTTTTTAAATTTTGAGTTTTTTTCACTTAATTTTGTTATATTATTTATTTATCGTAAACCTGAAATAAATATCAGTTTTGAATTTTTTTCCTAAAAAAAAAATTACAGAAATTAATCGAAAATTAATTAATATACATACCCCCTCAAGGTAATTATTATTTATATGCCGCCATTCATTTAGAGGGCCAAGACATTATGTCATCCAATATTGTTTGACATTTTATCCCGAAACGTAAACAAAAATTAGCACCATCAATTTCAAACCGTAATCATTAAGTACGCGGCTTATTTAAATTAACAAAATTCACGGCACGAGAAAAGAAACAAGTTAATTAATTAATTTCGTTATTAGTTTTGTCTAAAATATGAATTTTCACTAACGCGCGGTTAATATTTTTTCGCACTTCTTCACGAACCACTTTATTTTCCACGATTTCTTTTTGATTTTCAATTAAAAGCACCGATATTTGAAGCCGATTTGCAGCGAACATCACGCTTTGCAACTTTCGAATGTTTCCCGAATTCACGTTGCGAAACACCAATAATTGGATTGTTACGAAGATATGAGGAATTTCCAAAAAACATCAAGCATCTTGTTCTGAATGCCTTCGTACTGTCAAAAGTACATTACGGAGTGGTAATTTGGAGTCAGTCCTCAAAGCAACACCTAAATATAATTTCCAGGATATTAACCAAGGCGTATAAAAATATACATAATCTCCCAAGGCTCACACCAACAAACATAGTGTATCAATCATGTAACGCATTAACTTTTAACCAAATCATTAAAATGGAGAAAGCCAAGTTTATCTTCAAAAGTTTAAATCTCAGCTTGTCGTCACAAACACCATTTATCAAAGTCTCACAAAAGAATCAATACAGTACTAGGAACGCAAACCAATTTGTAATTCCTTTTGCAAGGACAAATCGCCTGAAGAACGATGCTACATATGACGCCCTTCGTATATACAACAATCTTCCAGAATCAGTTAAAGAAGCGAATTCTCTTATGGTTTTCAAGAAAAGACTTAGGAACTATTTAATGAATAACGATTGAATCTCAGTGCAGAAACTTTCAACATAGCATCTTAGGTCAATTATTGATCCTATCTTCGAGATGCCTCGAGAAACACCTACTATTATTATAATATCAGTCCAGTAATTTCAACATAGCATCTTAGGGCATTGTTGACCCTATCGTCGAGATGCTTGAAGAGACAGCTATTCTTTTAACTCAGAGTTTTTTTTTACTGCGTCGAATTTATAATTTTTTTTTATCTCTGAGAGCTGATCACGATATGGACAAGACAAGATTAACCGGAGGACTTCACATATTTTTGTGTGCCCCCTTATACCGATGTGGTATACATTGCCTGGGTGGCACACCTGAGGAAACGACGAAATGTGAAGTGCAGATCGCACGAGCGTAGTGCGACGAAGAAAGTGTTATGGAGAGAGTGGAAGGGAATGGAGGTAAAAAAAAAAAAAAAAAAATCAAACGAATTCACCAAATTCACGTAAGTTTTGATTCGATTTCGCGATTTGTTTACACTTGATAGCTGACACTAATCAGTAGAACAGCCAACATGACATTAGTAGCCCATGCTGTGTCTCTTTTCTTCCTATGTACGCTGTCCTTGTCATACAACTTCTCCTCCGTTTGACTTTACTTCACTCAAGCACACTGTATATGTGCTATATCAGGCTTCCTGTAGTACTTACAGCTGTCACACCATATAAAGCGTTAAAAAGTGTTCCCAATTTTATACATCTAAAAAAACACCCTTTAAATTTCACCATTCGAATAGAATTTCAAATGATACTAACAAAATAGACCAGAAATATATATCACCACTCATAAAACCAATTCGTGATAAGATGGCAAATCAAATTAATTATAGAATGCATGACAGCTGTCATAGCAATCTTAGCGCTAAAAAGCGTTGCCTACTTAAATTTTTATGCCTCTAAAAAATGCCCTTTACAATAAAACATTCTACTTAAATAGGGTTTGACTTTCAAAGTGACGGCCAACCAAATTATTATATGCTTTGTTACGCAAGTTTATTTATTACTCGTTTGTCTTTCTTCAATTGCCATAAAGAAGGCTTATGAAGATCCGACCAGCTTTGGAGATGGGTCACGAGTTTGTCTTTGTGGCACCACTAGTCCAATTCTTCGAGACCTCCCGTAGCGTTGCGGTACGAGGTGCAACTTATGGCAATATTAACCAGAAAGAGAGAGTGAGAGAGAAAACAGAACTCACCTCGAATAGCTTCACTAGCACAACTTGCAGAAAGGCGAAAGTGACTTTTAGTTAAATATCCTTAATTATTATCATTTCCATCACAACGCTATTTATTTTTCTTGTTTGACATATATATATTTCGGGAGTCAGTTGCTCCCTTCTTCAGTGTCAGTTATTTTTTTTTTTTTTGCGAAAGTAACCTTTTGTTATAATTAATTGAGAATAATCGTTAAACTTCCCGGTGTGGAGATATCTAAAGTTTGACATTGATAAGCAAATAAAAGGACTACTTACCTTACAGTTACCTCTTCTTTGAAAATTAATTTTGAAGTTCAATTGAATTAAAGATAAAGTTTTATTCATAAATTATTAATATAATCATTATTTTCAATGTAAAGTTTAACATTTCTTCAAATCTTATACTTACTGGGTGCTCCTTATCCGAATGTCCATGATTTTCCTCATTTTGGCTCTCGGCGCTCACCTTCTCATACGAGTACTTCGTCGAATGCATTTGTTTTTGGCACAAATATCTTTTGTCCAGTTAGTCAAATCCGTTACTCAGCTTGTCTGCATGTATCTTTTACGACAGTATTAAAAGGTATGCTCTCTCGTGGCTGCGTGGAGAGGACTTTATATTGAATTGTCGGATTCTTCATAGCTAGTGACCCCGTTGGGTGCATCCTGATTAATCCTATTTATGTCCAGGCTGACGCTGGTATTCGGTTCTATTTCCGCAAAATAGCCGCCTGTTTTCAGGATTTACGATTTGATTTATCTTAACAACTGGCGGCCTTTGTTGTCTTCTTTCTCTTCTTAGCACTACAGCCCCTCTCGGGCCTTCGCTTCCTGCAAATGGTGCCTCTAACTGTCTTGGTCCATTGACCGCGTACTCCAGTTTCAAAATCTGAGCAGCGATGAACTGTCTTCGTCGACCGAGTCAGACCAGCGCAGCGTTCCCTCGGTTTCCCCACTGGTCTCCGCCCTCCAGCCCTCCCATGTTGAATTATATCTTTCTTGTCTTCAGCGACGCATTTTAACATGGCATTAAACCTTGTAAACTGCGTCGCTAAAAACAAGCAACAGCTATGGATGGAAGTGGAAGCAGCAATTAAGACCATAGCAGAACAGACGATCGGACACCAAGCCCAGCACAAAAGAAATGATTGGTACCATGATGAGTGCCAGAAGAGCGTTGGACAGAAAGAATCAGGCATACAAACATTTTTTAGGTAAGAAAACCAGGACGAAGAATGAAAATACAAAAATCTCAGAAAAGCAGCAAATCAGAACATTAAAATTAAGAGAAGAAAATACTATGACGACCAACTGAGAAGCATCGATGTAAGCCTAGCGAGCAACAACATAAGACAAGCAAATAAAGTAACGAAAAGGCTGAAATGTGGTTACCAGCCCAAGACCACACTCTGCGGTGATGACATCAGCAACATCATCACTGATAAAAATAGGGTTAAGGAAAGATGGGTATCATATTTCAAGAACCTCCTTAATCCTCAAAGTCAAAGTTTGACGCACAGCCCCAGAACATCGGAGCCTATAGATATTCTGGGAGAGCTTCCATTGGCCCAAACTACTTTGGATGAGGTTTGTTCCACCATCAAAGCCGAAAAGAATAATAAAGCGTATTGCATCGATGAAATTCCAGTGGAGCTCATCAAATATCATGGCAGCGGTGTTCAGAAAGCCATTCAGCACATTTGGCAACAAGAACATATGCCAAACGAGTGGAGCCAATCAATTATATTCCCCATCCAAAAAGGGTGATAAGCTACAGTGTGAAAACGATCGAGGCATATCACTACTTTGTACGGCTTACAAAATATTTTCAAGGATCTTTGAAAATAAAATCGGAGCATACGCTAGCAGTATCATTGTGGAGTATCAAGGCGATTTTGCAGCAGATAAATCGACGATAGATCAGTTGTTCACTGTCAAACAGGTACTGAAAAATTCTGGGAGTTCAACCTAGACGTTCACCAAATTTTCGTTGACTTTAAGCAAGCATACGACAGTATTGATCGTAATGCTTTGTACCAAATAATGCTTTGCTTTGGCATCCCAGCCAAATTAGTCCGTCTTACCAAAATGGCAATGACGTCAACAACCTCCCAAGTCCGCATCAATAACCAACTCACCGATGCCATTGACACAAATATCGGATTAAGGCAGGGAGATGGGCTGGCCCCATTGCTATTCAATTTGGCTCTGGAATATCTCATCAGAAAGCTACCTGTCAATCCGCGAGGTACGTTACTATATACGAGTAAGTCGAGCCAAGTGGTAGCCTTTGCGGATGATATCAATATGTTGTCATGGCCATGAACAACCGCCAAAAAACTTTTCCTGAAACTCGACAGTGAAGCCAAACTATTAGGACTACAAATGAATAAAAACAAAGCAAATTTCATGACGCAGTGGAGGAAAAATATCTCAAATCCCAAAAATATTACACTTGGCAAATACAGTATCAAAAATGTGGGCATATCTGTATATTTAGATGCCAAAATAAGGAGAAGCGGTAATGAAAGAGGCAAAATACGCCAAAGAATGCAGCTCGCAAAGACAATATTTTAATCAGTTTTGACGATCTTGAAGACCTTGTATACAAAAAAAACGAAGCTCCAATTATACAAGCCTGTGATAAGGCCTGTGCTATGCTGAGGGTATGAAACATGGACCCTAACCCAAGCATCTGTAATAATATTGAACGCTTTCGAAAGACGGGTCCTGAGATGTATAGTCAAAGTGAAGCTGGATTCGATACAACCATGAGATGTATGAAATGTTTCACGAGCCGGAGATCTCAACGATTGCAGGACTGTGGAAGTTGCAATGCGCTGGCCTCATTAATTGTATGGATGAACAACGGATAACCAAAAAGGTATTCGTTGGGAGAACTGAAGGCCGGAGACCAGTGGAGAAACCGAAGAAAGACTTGCCTAACTCGGTTGACGACGAAATTCATCGCTGCTAGGACTTCGAACGTAGCAGACGTTGTTAACGGACCGAGATATTTGGAAACGCTTGTTGAAGGAAGTGAAGGTTTGTGAGCGATCGGTGCCCTACGAAAAAGAAGAAATTGCGTCGCATGTTTCTGGAATCATAACACTTAAAGCTGGTTTGGAAATAGACGTGGAAAATTTTAAATCTTCTTAACTTCTTGCTGTTGTCAAATATCTTAGCGTGGCTGGTAATCGTTCATGGGGAGTAATTGTGTGTCTCAGAACAGAACCTGCTCTTGAAACTATTGTTGTAATTAAATTTATCAAATGCTAGAATGTGGCTTCTCCCATACGTAAATGGTTGCGAAAATCGTCAGGTTTACGGCATGATTCCACTATTAAGTTGGTACGAGAAATTAATCTCTCTTTAATAAATGTTCTGTAGATCCTTTCCATTTTTTGCCCTCCATTGTTTTTAAATTGAAAAACTACACTTTGTAAGGCTCTTCACTTGACAAAGGTGCTAGTTTAACTGAAGGTGTTAACGGTTCCGACTGTTTCCACCAAATTGCTTGCGCATACTTATTTATGCAAATTTTTTGAGTATTAGACCTCCATAAATCAACTTGAACGGATAATAAGCTGGACCTTAAAAATGTCTTTACCAAAAATATATTGAATTTTAGACGTCTATTTGTTGCCTTTGTGCCGCCTGGGGAAATTTCACCAAACCCCTTTATTTACTGTTGAGTATCTTGAAGTGTCAGATTCAAGAGATGTTTTAGTATTGTTTATTCTTTTTTTTCTTGTAAAGCTATCGAGCCTTGCTTTTTTGAGTGAGCAGATGCATTTTGCCTCTTTTAAGTCATCGTCAGTGTCTAAAGGATCAAGGTCAAAGTTATAATGGAACAGCACGGGTATATAAGTTCATATCTTAATAACAAATCAACTAAAAATCTGTTACTAACTAAGTAGTGTATTTTAAATAGTATAATAGATAGACATTTATTATAAAGAAATAAACTTTAACAATATACACATTAAAAAACAAAAAAAAGTTGTATTACAGAACAAAACATAGTACTTCAGCCTCAAAGTCATTTTGGGACACTGTTTAAAATTATGCAAAGCTCACTGTTTTAAATTCAGTCAACTTCATTTAATCTATAAATCTGTGCCGTTAAATTGTGTGGTACCCCTAGAAGTCTCATTTTACAAGTTTAGCTTATTTTCTGATCGGTGACAAGTACAATGTTACCGCCCGGCAAGCAGTCTTCGGTTGAGTAGAGAGAAACCATAATTCAATTATCAAAAGCGAGTAAACTGCACGAGATATTAGTGTAATTGTTAATCAAGCACCGCCAACAGTTTTAGCATCCTCAAGCGGTACAAAAATACCACAAACTACAGAAATAAGTCGAAACCGAGTGGTCGCAAAATTTTTTCGGATTCAAGTGAACGTTGGCAACTAAAAACTATTTAGAAAAATCCACATTCCAGTGCTCCAAAATGAACATCAGAAGCAAAGAAGTGTCTTGGGAAAACAGCCAATCTTGAATCAGTTAGATTTGTATTTACAAAGTGTTCAGGCATTTTCATACCTCAAACAACAGTATTCGAAATTACATCAAGGTGACTGGCTTGTAATTTTCGGAGTCTCGGACCGATGTCAGTTTACAGGTTTCGCATTTTTGGAATCTCGAACAGACGTCAAACTTGAACCTATCCTATCGCTGTCTTCTTTGAACTCACCGAACACATGTATCTTAATACGAGCGGGGCGTTAGAAAGATATAAAACGTACTTTCAAACCTAGAACAATCGGCCTTTTTTCTCGGTATAAGTCCCCATCATTTTGCTGCGTCGAGCCGGATTGCTTTAAAGTAATGCAAAAAAACATTTATTTTGCGGAAAAAAATAAATTCGTTCATTTTGCGGACATTTTCACATTGGCTAAGCGGAAAAGTAACAGTGCAGACAAAAAACAATTTTGCAAGCATTAGCATCGAAATTGGTGTGCATTTACTAACGAAAAAGTGTAGTGTCGTCATACAGATGTTTTGGAACAGCGCAAACACAAAATGTCAAGTTTGAATAAACTTCGGCGGGCAAGCACGCACACAAAGTGAGCAATTTCAAAACTAGCGGATTCGGAAATCCAAGACGTGACGCCAGTCGAAGTACAAGTGTGGTTGGACCAGCTGGAGAAGACATATACAAATTTTCTTGAGCTGTAGTCCAAGAAAGAGAGCAACGTGGAGGAAGAGGAAGGAGAAGAAGCAGTTGTGGTTGAATTAGACAAGCAAGATGAAGCAGACGAAACATTCCTGAACGTAAAATCATGTTACTAATAACAGCGGCAACAAACTCAGGCAAATCCATCACAGGCAGAAAACGTGACTGAAATTATTGCGTCACTCACAAAGGAGCAAATGCGTATCAGTGGAATATTGGAATGGTTGGCAACGGCGGAAGCGTGGACAATAACACCAGTGGCTTGAAGTTTCCAACCATTAATATCCCAAAGTTTGGCGGCAAATACGAGGACTTAGAAAACTAACCTTTCTCCGGTGCAGCAAATGCATTATCTTAAACATGCACTGGTCGGCAAAGTGACATCAACAATCAAACATATAGCAGTCATGGAGTCAAATTACAAAGCGGCATGGGAGCAATTAAAGGCGCGGTATTACAAATCCAAACACATCACCGAAGCGCGTCTAAGCGGATGATAGATTATCCACCCATCTCAAAGCCTATGGCCCATGACATGCGGCACCTGGTTAATACATTTGAAGCTGTGACAAATGCTCTCCGAGCGCTCGGCTACGGCACGTTACATTGGGATTGTTGGTTGGTGTACATAACAAGCCACAAACAAACACAATTTTGGGCGCGGCATTTAGCAGCGGATTAGCGGCTGACATTTAAATCACTCATATTATACCATGAGAAGTAGCACCGTTAACTAAAATCCTACTCAAGTACACTCGAGCGGCAGCGGTCATCTCGATCTCGCACAGCGCAGATTGGAGCGGCAGCAACATCACCATCACCCAATCAAACATCATGTTGGCATTGCGGTTCAGCGCATCAGTTGTACCTGGTTACACGGCAACCAAATGCAGAAGCATACGGTGCATGATTTGCAACGGAATGCATCACACTTTGCTACATGCAACACGTGGCTCACTACAACGCAGCAATCAAACATCCACTTCCAAACAAGAAAGCAGACGTTTAAATTTAACTCTCTCGGAAACCTGCTTATTAACTCACTTATAACACAGTGCGGCACATGCTTACATATTACCCGTGGCAACAGCGTCCATCCATCAAAAATGTGGACTTGTTCTTCCATGAAGAATATTGCTGGCCTCGGAATCGAAGGTTTTACCCATCACATACATTACAATTGTAAATTCCGGCGGCAACCATTCAGCGGCCACATACGTTAATCATGACGCATACAATGCAAAAATGAACACAATCAACGTAGATCCACTATTGCGGAAGCTCTGGGAACTAGAAAATATAGACAGTCAACCTGTCAGGACTCCTGTGGAAATGGAATGTGAGAATCACTATGCAAATTCGGTTCATCGCACTCAAAGTGGCCGATATCTAGTACGACTTCCATTTCGGCCCACATCTCTGCCACTTGGTGATTCGCGGGAACGAGCAATTCAACGATTACACAACCTGGAGAAGCGTCTTAAACACCATAAACTGCAGCTAAACTACGACAAATTGATGGCAAAATATTTGGAGCTCGGACATACGTCACCCTTGATAACGAAGGACTTGCAGGTGGATGGGCAGCAATCCTTGAGCCCACAAGCAACAAAACAAAACTGCGGGTGGTTTTCGACGCTTTAGCCAAATTTACATCAAGAGTATCGGTCAACAACCTCATGGTCGGTCCGACCATTCAAAAGGACATTTTTACATCCATCGCTCTGCTAATTCCGGACGTTCTTTATCACCATGATCGCTAACATTGTGAAGATATATAGACAAATCCTAATCGACCCCGTCAGTGCCAAATATCAAAGAATAGTCTGGAGATTTTCCACAGAGGAACGGATAATAGACTAAAAACTTAACGTGGTCATATACGGCACAGCATCAGCACCATTTCAAGCTGTGCGCACACTACATAAAATAGTTAGTGATAACGACAACATTCCAAACCACCGGCGCAGGCAATTATAGACAATTTCTATGTTGACGACTACTTGGATAGAGCTGACAACATTTACGAAACTTTACAGCTGAAACGGGACATCGGCAACGTCCTAAACAGCAGCGGTTTGGAGCTACATGGTTGGTAATGCACCTAAACTTTTAGACCCGATCAACACTACGGCAAAATCTCATTCTTTTGAAAACCATGAGTCGAGCTCGGTACTTGGATTACTTTGGAAACTGAACTCAGACGCCTTCAGGTTCAAGATTGACATCACCATACTGAACAAATACACAAAGAAAATGTTCTGAGCTACTTCAGGACGGCTTTTTAACCCTCTTGGTTTTCTTGCTTAAATTTCAATCGTGGCCAAGATACATCTACAAAATTTATGGACGTCAGGCATTGGCTCGGACGACTCACTTCCTGACGATCTAAGAAACACACTTGTGAACTACATATCTGGCCTAACAGCACTCTCTGATGTACATATTCCACGATACATCGAGTCATCCTCTTCAATGGAAATCATTGGCTTTGCGGGCGCATCTGAAGTGGTATACGCCGCAGTAGTATACACTAGAACACAAACTGGAGACACACACGAGCCTTTCGAGTCACATTGCATGCAGCTCGAACTAAGATAGCACTCATCAAGCGAGTCATCATTCCACGACTTGAACTATGTGCAGCGGATCTTTCGCCAAACTTACGCGGAAGATTGCATCCTGCATGAATGTCAATCTGGACAACTGCCACTATTTTACCGATTCGTAAGTCACATTAGCTTGGATATTGGATAACCCTAGGTACTAGAAAACAGTTGTGGCAAATTGGACATTTAACATCATCAATATAATCCCACCTGAGCGATGGCACTACATTAAGTCTAAACTTAACCCAGCGGATTGTGCATCACAGCCTAGAACCAGCACAACTATGTCAACATCGTTTCTGGTGGAACGGACCAACTTTCTAACTTCAGGAAGATATTTTCGTTCACGGTCAGTGCCCATCACGGACGAATCTGTCATGTCAGAAGTTCGGCTGCTAACGGAACTTAACCTACTAACGGTTGACAGCAACCTGCCGATTCACAATTTCTCGGAATGGAAAAAACTGCTTCAAACCACCGCCATCCGTTTGACGTTCATCAACACTTTACGAACATCGGTTGAATCTCATCGCGTCATCGGTCCACTTATGAAGACAGAACATAATCAGGGCTTCACCATTTTGGTACGACAGGCCCAGTTGGAGTCTTTCGGTCAGGAAATTCATCTTCTTACGCGGAACTATCCGTCTTCCAAGGCAAGCAAAAAACGCGGTCTGCACCCATTCTTCGACACTGATGGTATTTTGCGGATCACCGGCAGATTGGAAAATGCAGAATCACCCTTCAACGAGCGGCATCAAATCCTGCTACATCGAAATCATCACTTCACTTCTCATCATCCATGAGCATCAGCAATATTTGCATGCAGCTTATCCATTACTACAAAACATTCCGCAAAATTTGGATAATTGGATCACGGATCACCATCAAGCAGTTCATTCGCAACTGCATTACGTGTACTCGACATTGGGTGAAGAAATTATATCAGAAGATGGCCCCATTACCAACGGTAGGAGTTACGCCTGCAAGAGCCTTCGCAAACTGTGGTGTCGACAATGTAGCACCACTCATAATCAAATCATGGCGCGAACAGTCAGCCAAGCTGTACAAGGCCTACATAGCGCTCTTTGTCTGTTTGGCTGCGTTGAAACAGTCACGAAAATGACTACGGAATGCTTTATAGCAGCTTTAAGGTGGTTTATATCTCGGCGCGGCTATCAAGACGGCATTTGTAGCGACATCGGAACCAACTTCGTAGGAGCAAACAAGAAAATAGCATCAATGCATCGGATGCTCAAATTTTGGAAGGCGGTGGATGACATCATGAATTTCACATCTTCGAAGAGCATCATCTGGCACTTCATTCCTCCGGTAGCCTATCACTTTGGAGGACTTTGGGAGGCAGGAGCCAAATTGGTTTAATTTCACTTGACCAAAGTCATCGACGAATAAGATAATTAGAATTAAGAAAAGAAAATACTATGATGACCAATTGAGAAGTATATATGTAAGCCTAACAATACAAGACAAGCATACAAAGTAGTGAAAAGCCTGAAACGTGATTATTAGCCCAAAACCACGCTCCGTCGTGGTGACATCGGCAATTTCGCACAGCTCCAGAACATTGGGGTCTCTAGATGTTTGCGAAGAGGCTCCATTGGCCCCACTAACTCTGAATGAAGTTTGTACCATCATCAAAACCCAAAAGAATAATAAAGCGCCGGACATCACTGAGATCCAGTGGAGCCCATCAAATATTTTAGGAATAGTGTTCATAAAGCTATTCACAAGGTCATCCAGTACATTTGGCAACAACAATATATGCCAAAAGAGTGGAGCCAATCAATGATATTCCCATTCCACAAAAAAAGTGAAAAGCTACAGTGCGAAAATTATAGAGGCATATAACTAGTTTGCACGACGTATAAAATATTTTCTAAAATCTTAGAAAATAAAACCATATGCCAACAGCATTATTCGGGAGTATCAAGGTGGTTTTAGAGCTGGTGGATCGACAATAGACAAATTGTTCATAGTCAATCAGGTAGTACTTGAAAAATGCTGGGAGCTCAACGTAGACGTACACCAACTTTTCGTAGACTTTAAGCAAGCATACGATAGTATTGATCGTAACGTACTGTACCAAATAATGCTTTGCTTTGGCATCCCAGCCAAATTGGTCTATCTTACTAAAATGACAATGACGTCGACGTCCTCCCAAGTCCGCATCAATAACCAACTCACCGATACCTTTGATACAAATATCGGACTAAGGCAGCGAGATGGGCTTGCTCCATTGCTATTCAATTTGGCTCTGAAGTATCTCATCAGAAAGCTACCTGTCGATACGCGAGGCACGTTACTATACAAGTCGAGCCAAGTGGTAGCCTATGCGGGCTACATCAATATGTTGTCACGATCGTTAACAACTGCCAAAGAACTATTCCTGAAACTCGACATCGAAACAAAACTAGTAGGGCTACAAATCAATAAAAATAAATCTAAGCTTATGACGCAGCCGAGGAAAAATACCTCAAATACACAAAATATTACACTTGGCGAATACAGTATCGAAAATGTTGGCGAATTTGTGTATTTAGGCGCCAAAGTAACAAAAACGGGTAATGAAAGAGACGGAATACGCCGAAGAATACAGCTTGCAAATAAAATATTTTATTCAGTATTGACGATCTTGAAGACCAGCTGCATACACAGGAAAACAAAGCTGGAAGTATATAAATCTGTGATAAGACCTGTTTCATGCTATGGGTGCAAAACATGAACCCTAATCCAAATATCTACGACGGGTCATAAGGTGAATAATCGGAGCAAATCTAGACGGAGACCAATGGCGAATCCGATACAACCATTAGCTGCAGGAAATTTTTGACGAGCCTGTGATCGTATGGATGAACAACGGATACCCAAAAAGGTACTTGGTTGTAGAACTGAAGGCTGGAGACCAGTGAGGAAACCGAGGAAACGCTGGTCTGATTCGGTCGATGAAGACTCTTCGTCGCTGTTCGGATTTCAAAATTGGAGGACGCGGTCAATGGACCGAGACAGTTAGAGGTGCTATTTGTAGGAAGCGAAGGCGTGAGAGGGGCTGTAGTGCTATGAAAAAGAAAGTGGATTCTACGTTGGATTCAGTGTACAAGTATGGAGTCTGCGATGTTTCGGAAGTCATATACGCTGCAGTAGTTTACTGCAAGATAAAGACGTTTCTGTAAAAATCACGACGAAACTTCTTTTTGCGAAAACGGTTGTGATACCCTTGCAAGCAAATTTAATACTTCCAAGATTAGAAGTGAATGGCGCATTACTATTAGCTGAGTTACAGAGCAAACGTTAACAGCCATCAATATTGACCATTTTCCGGTCTTTACGTGGGGCGATTTAACAATTATTTTGGCTTCACTACAAAAAGGCTCATCATCTTGAAAAAAATATGTTAGGAGCAGGATCTCTAACGTTTTTAAATTAAGCAAACAAGCTTGATCTCAGAACTGTATAGAGTCCAAGGAAAATCCTGTTGTCTGTACTTCTAGAGAAATAAGCCCCTTGGAACCTAAGGAACACAGTTCATGTTGGACTGGTTCAGATTGGCTATCACAAGTCAAAAAACCTCAGGAGATAGTCTGCCTCAGTAGTATCATGAAATAATTCGACCTCTTAGAGGAATATTCCAACTTCGTCAAGTTGGTTAATATCACGGTATTGATTACTCGGTTTGCATACAATTTTAGAACAAAATTCTGTAGGTGTTGCGGCGTGGTAAGCCCTGAAGAAGTTGAAAATGCTCAGTTGAAAATAATCCATATGGCTCAACAGATTGGATTTTCTGAAGAAATCATGCAGATAAAAGCCAATAAGCGGATACAAGAACGGCTTAGCAGCCTAAACTCTTTTGTTGACAGATAGAGTATACTTTGGCTGGTAGCTGACTATAACATGCCAATATTTCAGAAGAACGTTAACACCCCATATTGTTTTCAACTATCACTATTGTGCAAAACTCCCTTCGAATGCGTTACTGGATTATAAATGACCAAACGGTTATCCGCTTTGAAATTCATCGATACCTCATTTGTTGCCAGCATGCAGATAATCAATCAAAACAAATATTTGGTGACTTCCCCGCAGTGCGAATAACACATACGCATCCTTACTACATTGTGGCGTTTATTAAGCGGAGCAATTTAAGACTCGTACATCCAAAGGCAGAAGGACATTCACAACTAAAGGCTTTACTTTCCTTAGGGTGTATGATACCAAAGGCTATATATCTCGAGCTTTCAAACTTTTTATTAGTAGACGTGGGCTATGTGTGAAAGATTCAGTGATCATAGCACGCTTTTTGTGGGGGCAGACATTGAAATCGAACAAGAGAGAGAAGAAGCCATTCACCGATCAACTAAGGAGATTGGACGCATATGAACGAAAGAAGACATAAATTGAATGTTCATATCAGTGGCTACATCACACTTAAGCTGTTCATGGAAGGCAGGAGTAAATGCGGCAAAAAGTCACATTAAACGTGTTCTCAATGAATCAAAAGTCGTTCCAAATTTCGAGAGCTTACAACAATATTGTGCCAAATTAAGAGTTGTCTAAATTCTAGGCCATTTGTGTCTTTATCCAGGAATCTAGAAGCTCTAGCGCCTCTCCACTTTTCAGTTGGGTGACCTTTGCTGGATTTACCAAAAGCAGACAAGTTACAGAAAATCTTATATGAGTATTGGCAGGAACTCATTTTGTTTCATCAGAAGTTTTGGAGTAGATGGTCAACAGAGTACTTGCATTTTCTTCAACGAAGATTGAAGTTGACTAACGAGATGCGAAACATTGAAATTGGTGTTGTTATCTTCAAAGAGGGTAAGTACATACATGTCACCAGCTAAATGGTCTCTATCTCAAGTTTGTGCAGTTCAACCCGGACTATATGAGAAAGTGCGCACGGCAACCGTCCTCTTTAACGGTAACGAGCAAAAGCATCTTTGAATCATTAACTTATGTTAATTTCCCGTTAAGCTTCCCGAAGAGCCATAACCTCCGAAAATAAATGAAACAAGTTGGGTAAACAGACCTACGCTCATGTCAGAAGGGTTTTGTATTCAATTTTCAAAATGCAGTCACCAGATCGAATCAAATCAAGAAACAAACATGTCAAAGACGATTTGATTGGAGAAAATATGAAATACGAAGATCATACTATTATTAACAAAGTTGAACGAATTTCGACTTCTGAGGTTTTTAGTATTGTTATACTCATAAATATCTCCCTTGATAATTATTTCAGATGTCCATCCGCAACGGAGGAAACACATTTTTCATGTATTTCCCCCCTGTGCCCCCACTGAAGCAAAAACTGACAGTTTAACAACTGTTTTGAAAAGCTCCCATGAAAACTTTTATTTCATACTCATATCGGCTACGTTTGATGAATTTTTTTCAGGGGCCACTCTCCTGTACTGTTATCATCGATTAATGGCCAATTTTTTTCGAATCCTAGAATGGTTACAAAACCCTTTTGCTAGGAGCTCTCTCCCACCTCCTTGACTTGTTTCACTTATGAGCATTAATTCTAGGTACTCATCTTCAGTCATTCATTAAATTGAATCAAGTGTTCAAAGCATGCACCTGAAACGTTGAAGTTGGGAAAAAATAACTCAAAATTATTCAATCTTCGCATTTAAAACAGCCACTATTTTGTTTTACGATTACTGATACCACTAGCTGAACCGATTCTCAAAGATATTCATGACACCTATCATTCCTGAAATTTTCATGCAAATCCTAGCAAAACTGTAGTGTCTGAGTCGGTAAAAAGCGCATGTTGTTCCATAGCCATATGTTGCCATAGTAATAAATGCAGCGCATATTGTTCCATAGTAATACAGGGAAATTCAAATCGCTATAACTTCATTAAATACCATTCGATCTTTATGAAACTTTCAGGACAGATTAATCATATTGAAAGCCATCTGTGTACTGAATTTTAATAAATTTAAGGGCACCGTGGAGATTTTATTCAAGAAAATATAAAATCGATAAATCATACTATTACTAACAAAGTTGAGTGAATTGCGACTTCTCACGTATTTGTTGTTGTTGTACTCACCAAGGCCTACATTCCTGATTTTTTTCAGATTTTTCGGATCACAGGTGTCCAATCGCGAGGGGGGGGGGGACACAAATTTTTCGTGTATTTCCCCTCCCTGTGCGCCTCTCGAAGCAAACTTTGCCAAACTAAGACCTGTTTTGAAAAGTTTTCATCAAGGCCTTTCATTTGATACCCATATCGGCTATTCAATGAAATTTTTTTTTTGGGGGTCACTCTCCTATATGGAGAGACCCCCCTTAAATACCTTAAAAAATTTTTTTTGTAGTTGAACTGTGAAGAGATCACCACTTTACACCTACACACAAAATTTGATGTTTCTAGCTTCAGTAGTTTCCGAGAAAAACTGCTGTGATACACGGACGGACGGACAGACGGACAGACTGGTCGCGAAACTAGTAGGGTTTTGTAAAATTATTTTACAAAACCCTAAAAAGTGGCGTATACGAGATCAACTTCCCCATCTGCGTCAAATGCCTCAACTCCAGGTATTTATTTCGAGGCTAGCATATAAAATCACTGTTGAAATGTTAACTAAACACGTGAAGCGTAAGCTTGGATCATCTTTTTCCATATTAGACTGTGTTAAGTTAACAAAAGAAAATCTTCTCCATCGTAAGATCGCTTCCTTCAAAATTAGTGTTCCAACAGAATGTAACGCTTTGTTGAATCAAAATTTGTGACCGGATGGATAGTCAAGCGTTACAATCCTCCCAGAAGGGGAAATTTTCTGAGAAATTCTCATCGAAAAATCAACGCATAACAGACACTAAAACTTTAAATAATATTAACTTATATTATCAAAATGTAAGCGGCTTGCGGACCAAATTACAAAGCTTTAGCGTTTCATACATTCTTGCAAATGACAATTTTATTTGTTTAACTGAAACTTGGTTGAAGAGTGATATACAAAGCTCGGAATTTTTCCCAAATCACATTGTCTATCGTAGGGACCGTGATTTTAATCTGACAAAGAAATCTGATGATGGTGGAGTACTGATTCCTGTTGCTAAAGATCTTTCCAGTGAGCTTTGCGACAATTTTCATCCTCAGATTTAACTAAGCACGTATTTGTCAAAATCAATACTCTTTCCGCCCCTTTGTTCATATTCTGCATCTATCTTCCCTGTAACTCTTCTTTTGACGTTTATGACTCGCTATTTGACTCATTATCATCGTATTGTCTTTCACTTCATCCCACTTCACGTATTATTATTTATGGTGACTTCAATCTTCGTTCCGTAGAATGGGACTTAGCATCTTCTATTGATATCTTGTCTTCTAATCGACAGTCTGTATTACTGTCAAATTTTCTTGCCCAATCTTCCCTTAACCAATTAAATTACGTTCTAAATATAAACAATCAGATGCTAGATCTTGTAATGTCGATCATTGATACTGGGCATATTCACGTAGATGCTGCACCTCACTCCTATGTATCTCCTGGCCCCCATCTTTCCAAAAACAATTAAATGCCATCAGCCGCTCAAGTTCAACTTCTGGAAAGGAAACTACAGCGCATTGACGGAATCTTTAAATTCACTTGATTGGTTCTCGTTTTTTGACGGCCTTGGTTACGAAGAAGCTCTTACTAAATTTTATTCCCACCTCGACCACTTATCTCTCAATTTACACCTCTATGTAGGTCCAAAAAGAGCTCTGAGCCACCTTGGCTCAACCGTGACATCTTAAAAGCTCTGAAGTTTAAGAACAAACTTCACCAAAAGCTTAGATTGACTGGTGATTCTGACTCTTATAATGAGTACTCTAAATCCTGTGCCTCCGCAAAATTATTAATTAAAAGCTCAAGGAAAAATTACTTTACGCATATAGAGCAGTCACTTCATTCCAACCAGTCAAAACCATTCTGGTCATATATCAATCATCTAAAGTCCTCCCCGCACTTTCGTAGCACCATGTACTGGAATAATAAACAAAGTTCAACACTGGATTCCATTTCCAACTTGTTCGCGGACTTCTTTTCCACTATAACTTCCTCTTCAGCATCTGATTCTTCTTATGGTTTCCCTCATCATTTTTCTCTCGCTGATAGTGCTTCTGCAGTTAGCCCTGCAGATATCGTGCCCATAATTAATACTCTTGACACAAGCATTGGTTGTGGACCAGACGGAATTCCAAATGTGTTCGTCAAATCTCTGTCCTCTTCATTAAGTGTTCCTCTGAGTTTTATTTTTAACACCAGCTTGTCCTCCGGAGTGTTTCCTCGCTTCTGGAAGACAACCAACATCTTCCCAATTCATAAATCTGGTCCTCTTTCGTGTGTCTCCAACTACCGTCCAATCTTACTTCTATCTTGTTTCTCGAGGATCCTAGAACATTTCGTTAATAATCTCATTTATGAACTTAAATGCTCCTCGATATATCCTGCTCAACATGGCTTTCTTCCAGGTCGGTCGACGACCACAAATCTACTTGAGTTTACACACATTGTTGGTGAAGCCCATGATAAGCACTTTCAGGTTGACGTCGTTTATATATAATGATTTTGCCAAGGCGTTTGATAAAGTAAATCATAACGTACTGTGTAAAAAGCCAATACACATAGTATTTCTGGTTGTGTGCTCTCTTGGCTTATCTCATAAGTGACAATCGTTCATGTAGAGTAAGTCTCTGCGGAGTGTTATCTGACTCCTTCTATCCACAGACTGGTGTCCCTCAAGGATCCATTCTAGGGTCGCTTTTATTCCTAATATACATTAACGACTTGCCCTCTTTAATAGATGCTCCATGTCTTCTCTATGCTGATGATCATAAAGTTTTCAAGGTGATTAGATGTATTGATGATTGCATTTCCCTCCAAAATGACCTGAGCGTCCTATGCAATTGGAGTGAATCAAATTTTCTTTCCCTTAATGTGCAAAAATGTCATAAATTAACTTTCTTTTTAAAACCGAAAGCCTACACAATGAGCCGCTATCTGTAGTGACCAAGTTCAAAGACCTAGGGGTGATCTTAGACCCGCGCCTCAAGTTCGAAGAGCACATCCTTGACATCATGTCACGTGCTTCTCGGGTTTCTGGATTTGTTCTTTATCACTCTTGCATCTTTGGAAGTATCCTGTCTTCAGTACATCTTTATATAAGAACTGTACGCCCTATCCTCGAGTATTGCTCCCAAATTTGGACACCGCATTATAAGTGCTTAGACTCACTGCTGGAATCTGTACAACTGCACCTTCCATCGTTATCATCTCGTAGACAATTTCTTGATGAATGTCTCCTATATAAGCTTCATCATCATCAGTTGCATACAAATGTAAGAGAGATACTGACAATACGGACATCGAATTGTCCCTCTAGAAATGAAGGATCTTACCAAAAACACAATTACAATTCACCACTGCTGCGTCTGCCAAGAAACCACAATGCTATGGAGTTTGGCCCGTACCCTTCATCTTCAGTAATTTATAAGCATAGACTTAAGAATTTAATTTTAAATACCTAGCCTAGTATATATATATACGAGTATATATATATATATATATATATATATATATATATATATATATATATATATATATATATATATATATATATATATATATATATATATATATATATATGCATATATATATGTTGTACTTTTCATCTATATTGGTTGAACCAATCTTGTAATTGGACTTTAGTCTGTAAGTTGGTCAAAATAAATAAATAAATAAAACGCCACACTGGACAGACACATAGGTCAGTCATGACCTGTTGCAAAGAACATCTGAGTGAAGCGGACAATGCGATAAAGAAACGAAAGAAACATGCAGATATCCGATCAACAGTGGCGAAACACATCGCCGAAACAAGTCACAAAATCAACACCGACAGCTTGAAGGTCATCGCCCAGGTAAACCAAATCCGAAAATTGGATCCAATTGAAAGCCTGCAGATTCACAGGATACCTGAACAAAGGAGACTTAATTAAGATCTAGTTAAGGCGTCGTCATCATTGTTTAAGTTTATCCTAGCTATAAATATTTATTGCTTATTTTAATACGAAAATACTTTACTTGTTTGAATAAAATGTTAACTCTCATTGATATATAAATGTAGGAAAAATGAATTGTAAGCCATAATAAAAATACACTGAAGAAGAAACTATCTAAGCTTCGAAAAACTAGTATATACGCAATTGAAAATAAATTCTGTGGTGAAAGGAGAACATAAATTCGCTTTTAATAATCTTCTTCTTAGCACTACAGCCCCTCTCGGGCCTTCGCTTTCTGCAAATAGCGCCTCCGACTGACTCGGTCCATTGGCCGCATCCTCCAATTTCAAAGTCCGAGCAGCAATGAACTGTCTTCGTCAACCGAGTCAGACCAGCGTTTCCTCGGTTTCCCCACTGGTCTCCGGCCTTCAGTTCTCCCAGCGAATACCTTTTTGGGTATCCGTTGTTCGTCCATACGATTCATGTGGTCAGCCCATTGCAGCTTCCGCAGTCTTATATTTGTTGAGACCTCCGGGTCGTCAAGAATTTCATCCAGCTTTTAATGATAAACAAATTAAATTAGATTTTTTATGCAATAATCTATCAAAATAGTAATCCACGTCGCGTAGTGGTTAGAGTACTTGCTGTGTAAGCCAAAGGTCCTTGGCTCGAATCCCATTGGTGGCAAAGAGACTTGTTTCAAGTGATTCTTTCGACAGACCAAAAGTCCGTTAGTAATGATATGTACTAGCTTAAAATCAAAACTTATCGCAGCTGGGTGGACGGACATATGGCCAACGCGTGTTACTAACAATATCACCTTCTCGAGTGCCGATTGGTCAAGATAATGAGATTCTCTTACTATCTCTAAGCAATGGCCTGAAAGGGGCTATAGTGTTAAACCAAAAAAAATTATCATAATCTACCAGCTATAGAAGCACTCAATGGTGTCTTCAAACTTTGTTCAACTTTTGGGTAGAATGTTTTTATAGTCCTCATTAAAATGAAATTACAGCTTTTAATTGTGATTAAGTTTTTAAATCTCATACGTGCCGCGGCCAATCACAAGGACCTTAATCATCCAAACTAAAATTGAAGCACAAGAAAATCTTTAATTTATCTGCAATTGAGTCATGAATCAGCAGAAGGAAAACTAAAAAAAATTCTTGTGTATTTAGATCATCACATATGACGCAATATTTGTATATTGTAATAATCCATATACAATTTGTCCAGCTAAATTTTCTGTTGCCTCCATCAACTCATATTGAATTTGTATGATTTAAACAAATGGCGATTTTCCCACAAAGATGCTTCCTCGTTATGCATCTATGCCAAAATAAACATAACATTCCTTCATGCTCAAGAATATCTCACAACCAACCCACCCCCATAAATAGGGACACCTCCATCCTCCAGCATAAATTCAAAGCTTGAAATTCGAAGCGCATATATTCACAAAAGGCTCCTCTCCAAATAATAAATGTATGCCGTGTACCCAACTCCTATATACATTCACAACACCTTCCCAACCTTAGCCCCAACTTTTCACCAATGTCCAATCCATCCTCCACCCACTACCCTACTTGCCATGCCGCTCAGAAATATGATTCTCGGGCAAGGACTTAAAACGTAAAAAACACACCGCTCGGCTGCCTGTGCTGGCATATTGTGAAATCTCTGGGATTTATGCCTCAGCCCAGATTTTCCTACGGAGCGGAGCACCGTAAAACGATTTTTTATTGGACAAAGTGTGGCGCATGTCCCCGCATAAGCATGGACGCACGAAGTCGTCGTGGTGGTCGTGACCGGGCAGCCACCTTCTCTTTCAAAAGTCGACAAAAACGATGAAAATTTGCTTTTGAAGCACTTCAACCCCGTCGTCCTTTCATCATTGCGAGATTGAGAATGAGAAATGGGCTGTAGAGTCCTTATCCTGTCCTGGCCGATCCTATTTTCCATTGCTAGAGCTTAAATTTCATCGCTGCCGCCTTCGCTCGATTTGAAGGGGCTCTCGAGTTTTTGGTTTTTTTAGATTTATGAAAAACCATTTTTCACGGGAACTCTTTCCTCCCGGTCAGCGTAGGTGGGCGTAGGGGCCAGGATGCTCTTGAGATTCAACAAAAGGCACGTGGAAGAATATGGTGGGGACTTGAAATCCTTTGTTGGAAACTTAGATTAATACATGCTGAAAGCGATGTCGAGTGGGTGGAGGCCAATCTCCCTGTTCGAGTGAATTTCGCCGGAAAATTATATTTTAAATATTTATGGAGGTTGCGTTATTATTGAAATTAAAATGAAAATATTTATGAAAGGAATAATTGATTTGGCTTTGTGAGTTGCAAGAGCGTGCATGAATAGTGCCAGTGGGGGAAAAGGACGTATGAGCGTGTGTTGATGGACTCATAAAACGCTTCGAAACTCACAAGTCCTCACTTCTAACAGCGAAGTACTCAATTTATTTGACGATAGACACTTTTCGTGGCTGCACGCTGACCAGGAGAGGATACTTTATGTGCGTGTTCATGTTTGCTTGTCTCGTGGAAAAGAAAGTCGGGCAATGGCCGACCGTCAGCAATCACGACAAAGTCGATAGGTCAAGGTGGAAAGTGGTGCGGTAGGTCAGAATGTATTTTTGCAAACATCCAAGGTCAGCCAGCAGAACACTCAATGCGGTTGCTTTCATTCGGTTATCTTTGCTCACATTTCCGACTGACTTCTTGCTCGTCTACCCGCGAGCACTCCATTGACTGGACACCCACAAATATCTCAAACTCCGGCCCGATTGCCGGATAATTTTTGTTTTTGGTCCACAGACAGACCCAATCTTTCGACTAGTAAAAGAACCCACCCGGGAGCAACATCTTCTTATTCAACGTCTTCTTCGTCCAGCGGCAGTCGCAATTCATGTGGTCTGTCGAGCCACCATCGCCCGACCGTGTCCTTGCCGCCACCCATTCCGCCACGAAAAGTCTGGACCAAGCAACATTGGCTAATCGATAAACGTCACAACTAATGAAAGTCATTGACAGTGGAAATGCTACTTGGTCTGCTACTACAGCGACTGCTACTAGTGCTCCCGATTTCGAAGTTCGATACCTTAAGTCCTTGCGTTCGTCGTGTCGGATGCCGGTGATGCTTCTATTGAGAGAAAAATCCTATAGAGGAATTAGAACAAAGCGGTATGTCGATACTACGTTCAAGAAAATGCCGTGGTGGGAGTGATGAAAATTTAGACGAGAAAATAGGAAAGGATGAAACTTTTTCATGGATGATATCGGGAAGGTAAAGGAAAGTCCAGTGCAAATTTGATTAATGAATCGTGAAGGATATTTTTGATGGATAGTTTATTGCTTGCGGGAGCTACATATCAATTGATAAAAATTTAATTTAAAAGTTATAGTCGGAGAAAATTCAATGAACCCAAATTTTTGAAATTCAAACACACTGTATTTCATCATTCATTATAAATTTGATAAAACTCTAAAAGAATCAAAAAACTCAATGGCCTAATAAGCATTCTAAGTTGAAAAACAGAACGGCATTCTTTAATCAAATGAGAAATATTACATATTATCAATTAATTGGAATCATGTTGGATAGGGAGTACTACGCTCATATCAGAAGGGTTTTGTACTCAACCTAGATCACGCAGACACCATTGTTATTCCATATTTACCAGCTGCACTTTTGTTGCAATATTACTAACAACCATTGACTGAATGAAATCTTAAAGACGTTTTGTTATTCATTTGATCTGAAAATTCGGTGAAGATCCAGTTAGTGGTTTAGCTTCTGGTTCAACAGAAAGCCCGAATGGTAGCTGCTTGTAAACCATAGATTGTTTTAACTAGAGAAAATTCGAACGGCTATAACTTATTTAAATTTGATTCAATGTAGTAATTGAGCAGTCACACAAGCAAAATTTTAGAAAAAATGTTCAATTACTTCCATTCATAATCGTAATTTATAAAATAGTTTTATGTCTTATTCTTAAATATAATTTTATATCAATTTTCCTTTATAGTAAATTTAAACGTTTGCCTTTAATTATATTTTTCTTGAGATTTAACTTTTATTACTACTTAGATTTATTTTCAGTTTTCTTTACTTAATCAATTTTTCTTAAAAAAAATTAAATCTGCCAATTAAAGTTAAGGATATGGGAACACTGATTTAGTGCACCTCAACGGTGTATTACGTCACGGCATGCAAGCGAACCCGGCTGAGCTAGCAGCTGATGCGATTTAGCGGTACACGGCAAGAGAAAAGAAGAAACACAAGCTTTGGGATGGATTGTGGAAGTCGATTTACAGCCGCGACTCGAGAAAGACGGGTTGAGCACACGGTCGCGGTGTAAAATACGTGCCGTCAAAATCATTTAAATTGAAAAGAGTGAATTTCCATCCGTTGGGCTTTTTCAGACGCAGCGTGAAAAGTGAGCGTTAAACAGGTTATATGGGCAAGAAGAGTGAGAGGCATTGAGGGAACCTGGTGGTAATAACACGCCAAAATTTTCTAGGGTGACCGAGCGTAATGCACATACACAAACAAATTTTGTTGATCATTTGGTGGGGGAAATTTTATACAAACGCCGGTAATCATTCCGAATTGAACATTCGGTGAAGAAGGTAGTCGTCATGAAATGGTTGCCTTTCTTTAATTTGCGTGCAAAAATTGATGCGTGGACGCGAGAAGCTACGCGTTATTTAATAAATTTATAAAAGTGGAGGCCATGTTCAATTTCAGGAAACAACACGACAAATATCACGATTTCAATAATCTTCATAGAATCACATTATTATAAGCAAATTTACAACACATCAAGAAAAATATGCGACTAAAAGATATTCAAATTTGGAATATATTTTTCAGAAAGCGGAAAAACACGGAGGATTCAAATAAATCCGATAGAAGTTTGAATTGACAAACGTTAACAATCATAAAATACATTTTTTATTCCAGTTTTTATTACCTCGTGTACAATTCAAGGTTAAAACATCAATTCTCAATCGCTTATTTCTCTTTCTTCGCTTTCATGGTGTCCGCACGATGTATAACGATGAAATGATCCTTTTGACACATACACTCGCAGGACGTGTATCGTATACAAAAATAGCTTGGGTGAACTATGCAACGTGTAAACATAAAGGCGTAAGCGTGAAACCTGTTTGACTATGGGTGAGTACCATTCCCGTGTGAAAAAGCCCATTCACCCTTTTAACTCGAATACATTACCATTCCCCTGCGGAATAGTGCTCCCAAGGAAAATTGCATTTGTTTGGGTGGGAGATCGTGAAGAACCACGGACGAGTTGGCGAAATTTTGTTCAATGGATTGCTTTTGCAATTCAATACATTTTGTGGCCGTCTGATTCGGTGCCGTGTGAAGTGGAATAACATCACGGCTTAGTGAATTATTGTTTATCTCACACAAAAAGAGCATTTCAGTGTGGCACATCGTTTACATAGTGACAACGACAATCGCGAAGCATATGGGAAATTCAATTGGGAGAATTGTCACGGTCATAATTACATCGTGGAAGCTACCTTACGGGGACAGGTTTGTTCAAAGAGTGGCATCATAAATATCATATAATTGAAGCATCACATGGAGGAAGTGATTCGCAAGGCCGGTTCGTTTTTGCTTGTGTGAAAATCATTCCACTACCAGTGGCGGCTCTAGCATATGTGCACAGGAGAAGGAAGTAGAAAAGCATAAAAATGTATTCAGCAAGAATTATTCAGAGCGCCAACCCTCAACTAAGTTATAAATAGTAATGTCTTTAAAGTGAATGACGGGCCTCCCAGATGAATTCTTCAAAGAAAATCAACTCATATGTTCACTAGCCTGATGGAATTTTCCTCCATTCTTTGTGCTCAATTTCGTGGTCCTCGTTCGCATCCGAGATAGTATTATGAACATGAGTATGTCGCGATCGCACGTGCACCTAATTTTGGTTTTTGGGGGGTTAAAAGTATTAGGAGTGCTAACCATAATTTGTACTGCATTCGGCGCACGAATTTAGAGTGCTCCATCAGTTCAAATCTTTGTAATTCTTAGCATTACTTTGGGCTGCCGATCGATAATTTAAAAAATTAATTATGGATTGTGAAAAATGTTGCGTTAGTTTATTTAGAGAAAACTTTAAACAACTTTCCTTAGATGAAAAAATCAAGTTTAGAAATCTCGGAAGACCAATTCCTAAAATTGAAATTGTCCAAGTGACGAACTCGAAATCGAGACAGTTCAAGCGCGAATTTAAACCGGAAACATATGAAAAAACAAAGTAGATTTGTGGATGTGCAGTGACAAACAAGTTATTTTGTTTTCCGTGCGTTTTGTTCGGTAGTAAAAGCTCAGATTCTAGTTGGACAAAAAAACGGTGTTGACGATTTGAGCCATCTTGCTCAAAAAATTAAAAAGCATGAGAGTGCAGCATCTCATATCAATGCCCAACTAGACTTCAACTTACTAGGTAAGCAAGATATTAGGCAAAAACTTGACAGTGCTTATAGACGCAGTATCGAAGAAAACAACGAGCAAGTGCGGAAAAATCGGTATGTTTTATCTAAAGTCATAGACTGCGTAAAATTTTGTGGAGTATTTGAGCTCGTTCTTCGAGGTCATGACGAGACGCAAAAGTCACTAAGCCCAGGAGTTTTTCGTGGCCTCATAAATTTTACTGCTGAGTTGGATACAGCTTTGAAAGACCACGTAGAAAAAACTACCGTTTTCAAAGGTACTTCAAAAACAATCCAAAATGAATTGTTGGACTGCATGTTGGAAATTATGCAAGAGACCATCAAGAAAGAAATACTCTGCGCTGACTTTGTATCTGTGATTGCTGATGAGACCACAGATGTGTCTTCCATTTTTCAAATGTCAGTAGTTTTTCAGTATGTTCTTCAAGATGGTAGTCCTGTGGAACGTTTCTGGTCGTTTTTAAACCCTAATGGGCACGATGCAGTCAGTTTGGCGGAAGCTATTCATGGAGTCTTGGAAAAAGTGGTCAACAACCCCGAAAAGCTAATTTCGCAAAGCTATGATGGTGCCAACGTTATGTCTGGACAAACTGGGGGTGTTCAAAAAATTATACAAACGCATTACAAATATGCATTTTACATTCATTGCTATGCCCATCAGTTAAATTTACGCGTTACGCGTTTTTTTTCTAATTTGAGTAATATAAGTAATTTTTTTTCGAATTCTCCGCAACGAGTGGCCATTTTAGACGCAATTGTTGGTCGTCAAATACCACGAACTTCCAACACAAGGTGGAATTTCAAAAGTAGAGTTGTTACCACTGTATATCAAAATAGGAATTCCTTAATTGAGTGCATGGAAGAAATAAAATCAACTTCAAAGCAGACTCTAACTATCAATCAAGCATGTGCAATATCTCGAATGCTTCAAGATCCTGTCTTTCTATTTTGGCTGACCATCTTCAGTCGTATAATGCCACATTGCGATATTTTATACAATCAGTTACAGAAAATTAGTATAGATGCAGTTGGAATTCAAGAATGCGTGATGAGTTTTAAACAATCTATTCAAAATGAATGAAATAATATTGAAAATATTCAAGATGAAATCCCTACAGAAATGACTAGTGCTAAAAAGCAAAGAAAAAATGACGATCCATACATTACGCAAATTGTAGCAGCCAAAGAAATTTGTGATTCAATCATAAGCCATGCTATTGATAGGTTTGCTTTCACAAATCATTTAAGTGCTTCAAATCTTTTCTTAGCGAAAAATTTTCTTCAGTTCGCAACAGACTTTCCGATCAACTATTTAAATAGTTCTGTCGAAGCTTATCCATTTTTACATGCAGTCAGGCTACGAACGGAACTTGAAATCATATATAAAAGGCCTGACTTCAGGAATTTATCAGGTGTCGTTAATCTTCTCAAGTTTATAAAAGAAAACTGCCCTGAGAATTTATTTTATGCCACTTCTCAGCTTTTGAAACTCATAGTGACTATCCCTATGACAACCGCTGAAGCAGAGAGGTCTTTTTCGACTCAAAAAAGAATTAAAACATTTTTAAGATCAACAATGAGCCAAGACAGACTTACTGCGTTAGCAATGCTTTCAATCGAAAAAAAATTATTGCAGGAATCGCAAAATTTTAACGACATGGTAATCGACAAATTTGCCGCTAAAAAAGAAAGAAGATTGGATTTTAACGTACAAGCACTGCACTTGAATTACTTGTTCATTTGTTTTTGTACACCATTTTTTTTTGTAAAATATTATTTTACTTATTTTCAATATTTCAATTATTAAAAATTACTTATAAAGATTCATTATAATGAATAAAATAAAAATTGTGCTTAAATAGCAAAAACTGTATTTTTTTCATGACATTTTATTCTAAATTAAATTCGTATTCGAACTGCTACGCAATTCTATGTATCTTGAAAAATTCGCATGTCAAAGGTAAGAAAAATGGAAGGCAAGATGAAAACGAAATAATATGAAATATTTCATATTGACTCGGAAATGTGGTATTGACTTGTGTAATGAGGCACAATTACATTGTAACGCTAACTTAGTTTAAAGCCCTTCTGATTGTAGCAACTGCTATTACTGTGAACTGTGAACCCCCCGGTTACAAACACACGAGCCGCCACTGTCCACTACGCTTCATAATTTCAAGAACAAACGCGGAGTTGTGGTTACATGGGCCCATACACCGATCTTAGATTATTTCACGCTTACCCAGATCCATATATGCCGATAAGGCCAATTTTTTTTTAAGTGTGGATTGTACATTTGTCTCTTAAAAAGTGAAGTGGCCATAGTGAAATTGCTCGTTGAGAATATTTTCAACTTTAGTGCTAAAGTAGAAAGAAATCAATAGCAAAAAGTGAATGGCGGGAAACATTCTTTTGTTTTGCTGTTCTCCGTAGTTGTTGGTATAAATATTGGTTAGAAAATGAAAACAAAAGTAAATCTTAATAGTATGTGTGAAATCAGTGAATAAAGTGAATATTGCTTCATTAGGAAATTTTATTTCAATGGAATACCAGTATCAAAAGAGGTAGCCTTCGAGTTGAAATTGTCATTTTTATGATGTCTCAGCGCACAATAAGCTCCCACCGATGTAAAATTTTCTTTTCTAAAAATTCTTCAGCAAAAACAAACTACATCTTTGTTTGGGGTGTAAATTGATACACTGCTGTGGTAAGGACCATCAACGTTTGGACTGGAGCATTCACAAAATCTTTTGTACAGAGGTGAAGTATATATCGAAAAATCTGTCGTGTTTAGTAATTTCAGAAAGTCCGTAAAGGACTGCAGCGATGGCCTGCTGCCTCGGCAGAAGAAGATGTAAGTATCCGCCGAGAATGCCCTTGTCTGGGGACGCGTGAATGCGCTGGCAAGCGTGCATTGCGGTGTCGTGGAGCGAGCTCATTCCCCCAGCACAAGGACCCACTACAAAAGAATTTCGCATTCATGAATTTCTGGGGTCGAAAAAACAAGGCGGCCGAAGCCGCAAAAATTGTAGGCAACTACAACAGGGGTAAATGACTTGTTCAGAGAACAAGTGAAACAATTAAAAAGGGCGGAGTTAGCGTAACTTCGTCTTTACCCGAAGAGGCTCATGGCCCACAAATGAGAGAGGGGCAACTGGGTGGTGATGGAGCCCCCGCGCACCCGCCCAACCGGATCAAAATCCATAAATGTTGCAGTGGCCAGGTGTTTCTCTTCTGAGTGGAAAAGTCATACAACTTAACTTGCATGAGCCTTCCCATCAGAGGAGAGGTACCCCGGTGACCAATTTATGCCGTAGAATTATGCAATTTGATTACATAACCCTATGTCATAAAAAGGCACCTTGCTCGGGCCACTCAACCCGCGAAGTCACCTGGAACAAAGGAGGTTAGTGTATACCCGGCGGCTGGCTCATGTTTGGTGGTGAGAGCCGGCCACCGTACCGGGTCCTATACCCGGTCAAAAGAGCAAAAATGGAAAGACCGCTGTTATACGTTTAACACTTCATTTTATTTATGTTTTTAAAAAAATACATCAATCAATCAAAAAAAATACTAATATTTTTTCTTCCTGCAAATTCTTTGCCGTCTAAAAATGCAAATAAAATAAATCTAAATTATAAAATATTTGTATTTATCTAGTCTTTTGGTTTCCATAAACAAACTTGTTTAATTTTTTTGCTTTATAAATTTTCAATTGTCAGTTTCTGTCCTGTCTCTGTCCTTTCTTTTGAATAGCGTTTGTTATGTTTTACTATTGTCATGTTTAGGAACTGAGTGACAATATTTTTTGTTGTCTATTAACTTTTTCGATCAAGTTTCAACCAGGTTATTGATATCTAGGAAATTACTGCTGGATTGATAATTTTTCTACTATTTAAAGGCATGATTTGCGCAAAGGAGAGTTGAAAATAGCACTGACAAGGATCATACGAAAAATCATGTTCAATTGATAGAATTAAAAAAAAAATTTTTTTTATTATTTTATGGTTTTACTCGTTAATCCGTTGTATTTAAAAACCTATAAAAATATATTCCATTCTCTACACGCCTTTTCCATTTCTGATTTTTTCTGTTTTGATGCCTTAAAGTTGAAATGAAGGTTAAGTAGAAATTTAGATAAGCGTATCAATTATTAAATTTTACGGAAGAGAAAGCCCATCAGCCGAGATTTAGTTAATTTAAAATGTTTATCATTTTAAAATGGTCAATCTCATCCATACAAAAAAAGCGACTTTGCTAGAACGGAATCAATTTCAATCGTTGTTTTTAGTGTGCCATCAGCATTTCACGTTATTTATTCTTTCAAATAAAATTTTACATGAATTGACTTCCAGTGGTTTTCATTTCAATTTTTAAGAGGGTGTTGCGGATTTTTGAATATCAAACAGAATCCAATGCAATCAATTAGAGTCAAGGTTGTAAGAGAGAAAAGCCTACTGGAAGAAAAATGCACATCTTAGATGATTGCACCCATAATAAATATAACGGAATTTCTGTTTAACCTTACACTAGTTTCATCTCCCATTTAGCGCACTTCCAGCTAGCACAATGAAACCTTTAATAAATCAAACCAATTTCCAGAAAATGAGCAGCTAATTTCTCCACTAACATCCCTCATAATGGATAGTCATTCCTGATAGAATTAATAACTAAATCGCTAGTTTTCCTAGGTTTTACGAATTATTTTACAGTATTTTTTATATTTCTCAAATTGATTTCTACGCACTGTTTCTATTTGGCTGCTCTAAAAACGTTTTATATTTCGACCGTTTCTATAAAATGTTGTTTGATATTTAATTATCGTTTCTACGATCTTGAATCATTTTTTCTCTTCTCGGGCTCTTTTATTTTATTGACATTAGTAAATTTCGACAACTCTTTCTTTTCTCCTTGAATTCGTTTTTCATATCATTAAAGTTGGTGTAAATGAATTTATTCTTTTCCAGTCATTACACTTTGCATCAATTATTGTATTTTCTTCTAACATTTTCTTTTCATACTCATTGTTTTTATATAAAGGAGAAAAAGTGATAACTACTATTTACATCAGAATTTAAAAGTAAAAGAAAAAAATAAAACAATATTATTTATATTTATATATATATATATATATATATATATATATATATATATATATATATATATATATATATATATATATATATATATAGAATTTCTGTTAATAATAAAATTATATAAATTAAACTAATCAGATTTATCTTCTCGATCGTCGAATCCTGTTAGATCGGCTGATTGTAACATACCTCGCGAGACGGCATATTCAATTAATGCTAAATGATCGGGCATTTGTATTGAGTAAGCACGCTGTGAACGAATTTTTTCCACGGTACCCCTAATATCAGCGGTACCAACATCTTCCAGTCGGGATATGCATATATTGAGGGTGATAAATGTGCCTGTTCGGCCTATTCCTGCGCTACAATGTACAACTAGTGGTGGTCCTTTTGGATGTCCCTATATTGCCGTTCCCTGCTATATCTTCCGTCCTATATACTAAACGGTAAACAAAACTATACTTTCCCACACAACGTGTTTCGTTCACTGTGCTTATAGAGGACCACTACACACGCGCGGTCAACGTACATATCTACTCAAGCTCTTTAGGGGAAACGCTGCCTTTTACTCGAGTTTCACACCAAGATTTCCTCATTTCGTGTGAGGGAAATTTCTGTTTCAATTTCTTATCTTTTAACTATCCGTTGACTTCCAACAAAATTCACGGTTTACTGTGAGCATAAACAAATGCATTCGATTTTCAATCACTAAACAATTCGCACTTGAATCTATAAATAAATTGCTTGGCTATCCACCGAAAATTGACAGCGATTTTGCCCTGAACGTATCATTATTGCTTAGCACTGCGGTTTGGTCAAGAATTTAGACGACTATCCGCAAAGTTACAAACAATTTCGCAGCGCTAGTTGATAACACTCAATATGTAGCTTAGGCGAGTTTGTGAAGCAATTTCTTAAATTTATTTTCACTTATAAGTAAAAATATGTATTTTTTCCCGCAACGCGCGAAATCATGCCACCTCACTACAAGCTTGCCGTCTGACTCCCCGCAGCGTTCCGCGTTCATTCGCGAGTTCAAGCAGACTCTCTCTCTCTGTGCATCCGCCGATGGGATCCATGTCATCCCTTGTTGAAGATTGCTCACCGATAAGAGCTGTTACTCACAGTTCGATGAGTGTAGATGTATATTTTGTATGTCTAGGTTTACGATGAGCGGGAAGCGAGAATGTGTATTTTACATACTCTCAAGTCATCGTAGGATTTTCTATATGGAACTCGTTTGCTGGTTGTGTAGTGATTTAGTAGATCTGGTCTATATTGTGCATGAATTTTCTTTAACCCTTTGCCTGCGCCAAATTCAAATCGAGCATTTTTATTTATATTTAATATATAAGATATTAAATATATAAATTTGCCCTAAAAATAAAATTTAAATTTTATATAAAATTATTAGATAATTTAAATATAAAATAATAAATTTAAAAAAACTGCTCTTTTACTACAAATCATCAATTCGCACATATGATGGACTTAAATTGCCCTGTTACATCTTGGAGTCATTATGAAAGACGTGAATTAGAAATGCACGAAATTGAACGCTTAACATTCTCTCTACATAGTCAAGTTTGTGTTACACTTGTTGAAAGCAAAAAATTTTTCAATTGCGCAACTTGTGAAGCTTTTTTATACTGCAACCAGAAGCATCAAAAAGAAGACTCGAACAATCATTCCAAATGGTGTTTCGATTTGAAATATTATTATGAATTTTATTAGATAGATGATAGAAACATTGAGTTTGATTTTGGAAGTAGCTCCAATTTTGGATTCCAATAGTTTGCCCAAAGATTTATTTAATTGAACTGACCTCTAAGCGTCAAAATGACATAAAAATCTGCAAATTCTCGAAATCTTTAAATGAATTCCAGAGTTACGTAGCTATTAGTAACTTTTCATGTGTAGCAACAATACTATACACAATACGCCGTACACGAGCATTGGTGGACGAAAATTATAGTTTAACGATATATTTTATCGGTGCACGCGATGAACATGTAATTTTTTTAGAGAACCTCAGTGATCATTTTTGTCCTCTCGACTTTCATCGATAAAAGTATTCAACTTTTACTTTATTGGGCCATGAATATAACAAATTTCTCAATCATTAAGTTATAAAGTAACTACTCAAGCCCCATTTACACGACGATAGTGGGTATGATAGTAGCTGTCATGATAGCAACTCTTACGGATACTATCATCGTGTAAATAGCTTGATAGTTACTAACACACTATCACGACAGCGCTATCACACTATCTAGCTCTGCTAGATAGTTGATAGTGCTCCCACGATAGTTATAAGCACTATCACATCAACTCTCGCGTGGAAACAGGTTTCTGAGAGTGAGAGTGCTACTCTCGAAGCCACTCTGATTGAATTGGTTTTGTTTTTATAAAATATTTGTTCGCGGTGGTGTTTATAATAAATTTCAAAAGTTGTGGTGTATTCACTATGTCAAGTTTCGATACAATCAGTTTTCTAGAAGAGTATGAGAAATTTCTATGCCTGTGGCAAAAACGACGCCCAGAATTTAAAAACCTTCCGAAACCGGACCATGCAGAGCAGATACTGCTGCCATTGTCTGGACTGCCGACTATCAAGCTGCTTCGCCAAAAAATAAGGAATATAAGATGCACCTACAATCAGGAAGTTTAGAAAGTCAAAAAATCAAAAGTAACCGGATCAGCTACCAGCGAAATGGATCATCCCAAGCTGGCATGGTTTGAAATTGTGGATCGCTTCCTCAAGCAAAACACGGAGGGAAATGAAAGTGAATCCAATTTGGTAAGTTTTGTTTGTATTTATTTATTCTTTCCCAGATCTAATTTTACTAAACTTTTATTCATTTATAATTTTCAACATAAAAAATAGCAAGCTCCTTCTAGGTATACATGGATTATTCTAGCATCCTAAACTGCCAATCGATTGCTCCTTCTTCTATGAAGTAATTGGCTAAGTCATCTCTTTTTTGTCTTGCCTCTGGCAAATAGTTTCGCTGCAAAGTTCTTCTCAAATCAGTCAGACCTCCTGGTTGGGGATAATTTCGCCAAGAACCAAATATCAACACGAACCGATATCAACAGTTATCGTACTGTCCTTCCTCGTTCTTCTTATCCAGTTATGCAAGGCACATGCAGCTTTGACCAACTTGACAGCTGTTTAAGGAGCAACTAATATTGGTATTCGGAATACTCGAAAACGAGAAGACAGTATCCCAAAGCCATTTTCCACTATTCGCCTTGCTCTAGAGTGTATATAGATGAATACTTTTTGCTCCACACTTAATTGGTTTCTCAATGGTAGTCTGTAGGGATGAATTATCAAAAACTCCACCATATTAACTGCTGCCATATTTCCCAATGTCGATAAAGATGAAATTATAATTGTGGTCTACTAAGGCCAATAAAACAAGACTGAATGGTCCTTTGTAGTTGAAGTATTGTGAACCTGAATGTGATGGACATTGTTTAACAATATGCTTCCCATCGATCGCTCCTACATAGTTTGGAAAATTCCATGAAGTTTCAAACCCATGCATAATTTTCTTCCACTCGTTTTCACTCAGAGGAACCTGTAAAAAAGAAATAAGTCATTATTTTTTCGTTTTTATTTCAGACATTAACAGAAAGAGAAGCAGGAAATGGAGAAATTGAACCAGCCAACCATCGTCGCACAACCTCAGTCTCAGCTGCTTCACCGAGAAGGTTCCAGCTATCCCGTAAAAGACCTGCAACTTTTGGCCGGATAAAAAAAAGCAAAAGTAGATGACGCATTGGACAATGCTGTTGAAGTGCTAAAGCAAGTAGCAGTTCGACTACAGCCCGGAATAAATGAGTTTTGCAAGTTTTGGAACACACGTTGCTGTTCAGTTGAGCTGCCTACCACTGGAGGAAGCAGTTTCACTTCAAGAAGCAATACAAAAATTAATTACTGATGCCCGTCTTCGGCAATTAAGAAATACTGATTTTCAATTGTCTAGCTCAGCAATAGCTACAACGAGTGGCAGCGAACAATGTGAGAATCTTTATTCATCACATCTGCCAACTGCTGTACGTCAGGCATTGATTCTTCCAACACTTCAAATGTGCTACCTCATCACACTGAATCTTGGGAGATTCTTCCAACACTTCAAATGTGCTACCTCATCATACTGAATCTTTTGAAGAAACTGCGGTACACTTGTTTGAGAACTGGGAGGGATGAGAGCGATCGTGTATACGAAATTTTAAGCCCAAAATAATACACAAAATTAATATTGCAATTTGTGTTTTAATAATAACCTTTATATATTCTTCCAATGCATCATATATGGCATCAAAAACATCTGACAGAAATTTACTGATTGAGCACTTTGGCACTCGATATAGATACTGCAATGATCCCAGTGAATCTCCAGTAGCTAGATATCTGCAAGCGACTTCTAATTTCAGTTTTGCTGAGAACGGATCTCGCATTACGGTGTTTGCTTTTTGTATCCTTTCTTCTACCTTAAAAATAAAATGAAAAAAAAACTGAATTGAATTTCCGTTTCTATAATAAACAGTAGCCTTATAGCCAGATATTTACCTTTTTAAGTAATGTATTGAACATATCCTCGTTCACACGTAGAAAATTGCAAAAGCTTGCTGGATCCTCAACAGCGAGCTCCTTCCTTTTCTAAATCCACTGCCTGATTCATATTTTCTTCTTTTGTTTTTCATTTTTATGTTTTATTTTTAAAATTTCACCGATTACGGCAAGCACCGCGGGACACAAGTTGTCATCCATGATAATTCTCGTTATAAATTATCGCTCTATTCTAGTCCGCGTGTAAACACTAAAGTATCATGTCAGACTATCGAGTAGTACTATCACGAGAGTACTATCGTGATAGTACTATCATCGTGTAAATGAGGCTTCACAGACAAGAGACTGCTATAAATCTTCATTTCGAAAAAGAACCTTTTGAAATTTTCGCACAAAAATATCAAAACTGAAGATGCTTTAGAGAAAGTGCCACATTTCCCGGTACGATAGAAGGTGGTAACGCTCATGCTATTCAGTAAGGAAAAAAGAAATCCCGGATCACGGCCTGCATGCTATGCATGCTAGACACGGCTGGGAATTTACCAGAGTAACTCATCAAGGAAAGACTCACTGACGCGATTCGTGCTGCTGGGAACCTATCTCCTCGGCAGTATGGCTTTAGAGCAGGACGCTTCACTATTGATGCGATTGCAGAGGTGGTGAGCGCAGTCCAAAAGCGGATGCATATAGTCGTACCAAGCGATGGATCGTCTTGTTGGTGACACTCGACGTCAGGAACGGCTTCAACTCCGCTAGTTCTGGATACGCTGGAAAAATATTTTCAAATTCCAGAATATTTAATGCGGCTTTTCAGGAACTCCTTGAAGGACTGAAGCCTGCTTTGCGATACGACACAGGGCCAACGAAGGATGGAAGTTACATCGGGTGTTGCTCAGGGATCTATCCTTGGTCCAGACCTGTGGAACGTGTCTTACGACGAGCTACTGTGACTGGAAATGCCAGATGAGTCGCACTTGATCGGCTGTGCGGATGATGTTGTGGACTGGTTGTTGGGTGCACCGTTGAAGAAGCGCAATTTAGGCTAGGTAGGCTTATGCGCCGAGTAACAGACAGCTACCTAGCCTATCACTCGGATTCCGTTTCGCATTGGAGAAAACTGAAGTGGTCATATCGACAAAAAAGAAAATCCCTAGAGTAAGGATGATCAGTATTGGAGACATACAAATCGAATCAAAGCCTGCAGTGAAGTAGCTGAGGCTACTGTTCGACTCGAAGGTGAGTTTCTCTGAGCAAATCAGGGCAACGGCTGAGAAGGCTGCTTCGGGAATATCGGCTTTGAGTCGACTTATGGCCAACGTAGGGGGGCCCAGTCCATCAAGAAGACGCCTCTTGATGAGTGCTGTAGGGTCAGTGCTACTGTACGGAGCAGAGGTATGGGGCGACGCTCTCAGCAAGGAGGTATACCGAAAACACTTGGCAGAGGTACGAAGAAGGGGAGCACTGAGGATTGCATCTTCGTATCCGACAGTCTCTAATTCGGTGGTGAAAGATATTGCAGGCGCGATACCTGTTGCTAGAGAACTCCGTGCTATTTATTTGCGTCGAAAAGAAGACGTAAGAGGTTTGGTTGTCCGCGAGGAGAGACAGCTTTCACTCAGCGATTGGCATTAGTTTTGGGTAAATTGCATGATGGAAGGGTGGACTGCGCTGCTCATTCCGGATGTGGGATTGTGGCTAAATTGGAAGCATGGTGATAATGATAATGGTTTTGAGCGGGCATGGGTGTTTTCAATCTTACCTGCACAAGATTGGTAAATCACAGTCCCCCAATTGTCAGTTTTGCAGATGGGAGGAAGACAATTTCAGCCACACACACACAGGCTGTGAAGGAACCTCTACAGGGAGACGGGACAGCTCACTCCAGATAATATAGTCGCGGTGATACTCGAATCGGTTGACAAATGGAACCAGGTAGCACATTATGCTCGCGCAGTTCCCAAAGATAAAAGGGACTTATCGCAGCTGGGGGCTGGAGAGATAGCTTGCCTGGCGATTCCCCATTCCCTCATTCTACGTCTAGCACTCGTTGCGTGTAGACGTGTTTTTAATCGCTCCTGTCATTAATTTTAAAAATTAATTAATTTTTCACAAAAGTCAGTTTCAAATAATTGAATTAATTTTGTACGAGTCAGTCAAAAGCAAGTTTTGATTTTATTGGGAAAGAATTAATCGTCGTACCAATAAATCAAGAAAAGCAACAAACCAAAGACAACTCGGGACTGCTGTATGGAGGAGCCCGACGGGTTCCCTCCGTTGGGGGGCCCCGGGGAGAGTGACGGTGTGAAATTGGCAAGTGTCAACAAGCGGAGACACACGAGCACCCAGGATACCGCAGATGCCGGTCGCAAAACACAAGTGCTCGAAGATAGACAGGAAGTGTGTCGCCTTCGAAGTGAAATCGAAGAGCTAAAGGCAAGAATTCAAACGTACGAAGAAATGTTCAAGACGGCAAAAAAAGTTCAAGAGAGTGGTCCGATACGAAAAATCGAAAAACAGAAGAAAGCTGCAACTCCAATAATAATCGAAGAGGTATTAAGTGCTCGTGGCACCAACGAAAGCCAGAACTACTTTGCGGCGCTGGATGGACTCCAACAGGACATGGAGGTAGACGAAGGTAATAAAGACGATAATTTTATCTCATATTTAAAAAATAAAAATAATGAAAGTAGAAATAGGGAGAAGAAACCAGCCCGTAGTTCTGCTGGTCCTCCTCAAAAATTAGCCAAAAATACCGAGAAAGTTCCGCCAATTAATGTCTTCGGTCAAAGCGGAAAAGACATGGTTCGGCTGTTGGCAGCCGAAAACAAATTGACAAATTTCGAAATCAATCGAATAAATTCTGAGAAGCTGTCAATTAGAACGAAATCACTGGTTGATTTCAAATCAGCGAAAGATGCTTTGAATTCTGGGGAGGTTCCGCACTTCACTTATACCCCCAAAAGCGAGAAGAACCAGACGTTCTTGCTGAAGGGCTTGGACTGCGGAGAAGATACCGTCGATCTTCTTCAGGTTCTCAAGGAAACAGCACCACAAATCGAGTTTATCTCAGTGAAAACATTCGCGACAAGAAGGTCGACGGTAGAAAAAAAAAACTTACCACTTTATTTGGTACAAATAAGAAATAAGAGCAGTCCAAGCGCTCTTCAGCAAATCAGGTATTTAAATTTTCGAGTGGTGAGGTGGGAACGCCTCCAGAAACGAGAAATCAACCAGTGCTATCGCTGCCAACGATTTGGGCATTCGGCTGCCAACTGCGCCATGCATTACCGATGCGTTAAATGCAAAGACGTGCATGCTCCCGGTGAGTGCAAATTGGCTCAGACGGAGCCAAAAGGGAAGTTATATTGTGTGAACTGCGGTGTTTTTGATCACCCGGCATCATATCTAGGATGCTCCCGATATCAGGATGCAAGATTGAAATCTGCCCCAAAGCAAACACAAATACACCGCAGTGTCTTAGCTCCGAACTTCGTCAAGCCCGGAGTATCATTTGCACAAGCCGCTAGAGGACCAGCAGAAAATGCGGAAAATAGTGTAAATAATGTAAGTGGCAATAATGAGCTGCTTCTTAAAATTTATCAGCAACTAAATTCCTTATCAGAGCAAATCGATAAACAAGATTCGAAAATTAACATTGTTTTTCAGCGTTTAGGACTTTCAAATGCCTCAAAATAAGTTGTCATCCAGCCACATTCCCACGGATAGGATTCGTCTCATCTCGATCAACGTCAACTCCATTGTTACTTTACACCGGCGTGATTATCTCCTTGAATTCATTGCCAGACAAAAGCCTGACATCCTGCTTCTAACCGAAACCCACCTCAATTCATGGCACTCCATGACATTCAAGGATTTCGAATTCGTAAGAAACGATAGGGCAATAGGTGATGGGGGAGGTGGCACCGGGATATTGGTACGAAGACCCTATCGTTTCCAAAATATTGAAAAAGTCGAATTCAAAAGATTTGAATCTCTTGAAGTGTCCGTTATCAAAATCTCACTGCCAGGTGGGGATAACCTCTTCGTTATCTCTGCCTATGCAACTGGTGGAACTGTTCTCAAGCTCAAGGAGGAACTCAATTCCTTGTTTGAAATACTCGAATTGAACAGGCTGCATAACTATTATATTCTTGCTGGTGACCTGAACGCCAAGCATACATCATGGCTGAACGCCACCAATAATCCAAGAGGTGTATTCCTGAAATCATGGATAACAGAGAACCAAATTGAATACAGGTGCAATCTATATGGGTCGGAGTTGCCAACATACCCTAGGACAAATTCATATTTGGACCTTTGCATTGCTGACGCAAGACTCGAATTCAACTTTAATAGTCCTCAACGGAAACTGCAGGTGCTTCCTTATGATAGCGACCATAACGCAATCGTAATCGAAATCAATCATCACAGGGATGATTTCTTCCTCATTCCAGTTCAACACGAAAATCATCGGTTGAACTTCAAAAAAACAGACTGGGGAAAGTTTCAAAAGAAGTTTAATCGGGAGTACCAGAAGCAATGTCCCCCTTCTGATGGTGGCAACTCTTGCTCAATGGTTCCGACTGACAGGAATCTAACTAACGATGAAATAGATGTCTATTTGTCGAAGTTAGAGAAGCTGACGTTGGAAACGATTGAGAAAGTAGTTCCCAAGATTAAACTTCGAAACAATATGGAAGGATATGAAACACCAACCATCGCAAGGTTGAAAAGATTGAAAAGCCTTCTTCTCACCCGCGTCAACAATATTTATCGACGATTTTTGGATTACAACCATCCCTCGTTGGCTTTGTTGAAATTACATCTGAAGAATGTCCGGAACTTAATCCGGTCATACTTCAGGAGTGAGGTCAGCAATCAATGGGCGGAAAAATTGAGGGGTATTAGTGTTTGCGAAAGTGAATAGCATATTCCGCAAGAAGTCTCGAGTGAAGGTATCGAATCTTGAAGTCACTAGTGATGAGATAAATCTTCTCGATAGGGCTGGTATCGAAATTGATAGTACGACTCCGGATAGAAATGGAAACAGGATTATTTGTGAAGGATTGGATAAACTTGCCCTGATTGGAACACATTTTGAATTGGTTCATCTACCAAACCCTGAGAGAGGGAACGAAATTTTTTCAGAGGTCGTTGAAGCAAAAGTTTTCGACTTCAAATCAAGCCTGAACGGCCAATCAATTCTTCATTTCAATGAAACATTAACATCTGACCTCATACCGAGCTTGAATCTTATTGATTATTTTGTCAGCTATGAAGACTTGTGTTTCATATTTCGCAAGATAAACAACAAGAAATCATGTGGTACTGATGGTATTCCAAATGTAGTTCTCCGACATTTGCCTGAGGTTGCTATTAGGAACTATTGCATATTGTTCAACAACATGTTGAGCAATTCATATTTCCCAAATGAGTGGAAAAAAGCTTAGGTATTTCCGATCTTGAAGAAAGGAAAAGGATCTTCGTGCCCGAAAAGCTATCGCCCAATCAGCTTGCTGCCTAACATCAGCAAGGTGTTTGAAGTGATACTCAACAGAGCATTAAACGCCCACATTGAGGAAAATGAGTTGATGCCGAATTGCCAATTTGGTTTTCGTGCCAGGCATTCGACCACACATGCAATAACGAAAGTAACCTCAGACATCTATTGGAAACTAAATGATAGACAATGTGTTGGAGCATGTCTTATTGATATGGAGAAAGCCTTTGATACGGTATGGTTAGATGGACTAATTTTTAAACTCCTTCAGGACAAGTTCCCTAGACACCTTGTCGCCATGATGTGTAATATGTTATACGGGAAATCGTTTGTTGTAACTGATGGAAATCTGACAACAATGCGCGAGTTCAAGGTCTTGAATGGTCTACAGCAGGGAACAGTTACTGCGCCTCTGCTCTTCTCAATCTTCATTCGCAAGCTATTGAACGGCTTTGACTTTAACGTCTCGCCAACGCGATCATTGGGAGCGTTTGCTGATGATCTGATCATCTATAGGCAGACCGAAAAGCTACAATAGTACAGAGAAATCTCCAAAAAATGTTCAATGATGTACAGCTGTACATTGACAATTGGCGAATGAAAATCAATGCGCAGAAGTGTGAAACAATCTTGTTTCGGACAACGCTGCAGGGGGTCAGTCATGACCTGAAACGTAATTGGAAGGATTTCCACATCATGGCTGATGAGAGTAGTCTAGAACGAGTTCCACATAAATCCTGTGTTCGATACCTCGGTGTTTATCTCGATCAGTATCTGTACTATACTGAACATGTGAAAATCATGCTCAGTAAAGCACTTAAAGTAGTCATGGCCCTTCGAAAACTCTTTCATTCCAGATACATTGATCAAAAGGTCAAAATTATCTGTTACAAGACACTGGTTAGACCAGTTTTGACATATGGATGTCAGATCTGGTACAACCAGAGTGCTAGTACTATGGAAAAATTAAGAGTTTTCGAAAGGAAATGTCTTCGTGCATGTACTGGTTTGTACAGAAAGCCTGAGACGGATTGGAAACATTATATATCGAACAGAAGAATTTATCAAACTGCTGTAGTGACGAGGGTCGATATCTTCATATTGAAACTTCTTCGGAATCATATCGCAAGATCTGTGACTGTGAGTGAAAACCCTTGGATTTCACAGCCGTTCCACCCTACAGACGGGTATATAGCGACTTACCTCGCTACTGGCTTATTCCTCCAGAAGCATTCGTGTATTTGGACATGAATCGATATGTTTTTGATTCTGACGGCGTCCCAGTCATATATCACATATATCGACGGGCCACCGATAAGAAGATAAAATATCCTCCGAATTTGAGTTCACGAGACCAACAGTTCCAATGGAGGTACTCATTTGCTAGATTCGTTGAGGCTGATCGAGTTGAGACGGGGCAATCTAGGTATTGGTGGCTGAATGACAATGTCTAAATTATTCGTGTTTATTTTCAGTTTTGGTGTTTTTCGTTATTTAGTTTTTGAGTTTCAGCTCATTATTGCTACATTTAGTGTTGTTGTTTATTTTTGTTAAAAATTAGGGATAGGTTAGGTTTATATTATGTTTATTATATGAGGTTAGAGATAAGGTAAAACGCTTAGGTTAGGAACATTGTTATAGATTTTTTTAAGTATAAGATAAAGTTTTTGATAGCATTTATTAGAATTAAGTTAAAACATATTAGGTGTAGGATCAAAGTTCACTGTAGTGTTAAGATTATAAATAATTTTAGAATAGTGTTGGTTGGTTTTTTCTCCTTTTTCCAATTAAATTTAAAAAATATGTAATGATCTTCATTGATTTGAATTTGCTATAGTTTTTTTTTTTTAATGTGTAATGATAACGTAAAAATTTAGAGAGCCATTTGGGCCATTAAGTTTTTTATTGTTATTGTTTGGAATTTGCTATATATTCTTTTAAAATTTATAACGATTAGTATTAAATAAAGCGCTTTTGACTTTGACTTTCCCCATTCCCTCTCCTCTCCTGCTAGAAGAGGGATCCCCCAACCCCAAGGTGCCTCATGGCGTAGCGAAATTAGGCCTGGTCCAAGGTAATATGTCAAACGGTTCCAGGCTGGGTTCTCGGATTGACAGGGGAGATGTTTAGTGGGTAGTCCAGTCGCCTTCTTGCGAGCATGGGAGTCCCACACTCAGAGCGTAAATGACATTCACCTTCCAACCACAAGAAAAAAAAGACAGATGCATGTTTCCACGCAGGGTGCCGTGGTGATCTCAAAATTGAAGCTGTCATTGCTTCAATGCTCTTAGGTGATCTAATGAACCGAACGACTCCAGTTCTTTGTATTTTCGCACTTGCACTTTGTCTGAACGTAGTGATCCACGTAACAATTGAGTACCGGTCCGGGACAGAGGCCAACGGGTCTAAATTAAAGCGATCCCAAAAGGTGCGCTGAGTTGTTATCACAGAACATCCGCTCAAAAAGTAGGCCTCAATGGCAAAACCATACTCGTCACTGTTACAATGTATGACGGCGACTGAGCTGTGTCAGGACAAAACTTTATAGTTCCGCCTCTCCGACGAGACTACTAGCGCTCGCTAGGACATCGACCGACTGAATAGCATGCATTTTGAAAAGGAAGTTATGCTGCCAATCTCTGTATTATCGGGAGAAATCTGAAGAAAGACTGTTTGAAAAAAAAACGTAAATATTTCTGACCCGTCAAATTTTGAGTATATATTTCACTTTTACTGTAGAGGCCTCTCTCTCTTGTGGAAGCCCAAGCGCAGTAGCCTCGCCTACCCTCCCCAAATCCGCCCCTGCTATGGCTAAATACCAAAATCGTTAATCGAAAACTGAAGGAATTCAAATAAACTACTAATATTACCTATTTTCGCTAGCAGTAAACTACAGAGAGAGAGAGAGAGAGAGAGATGTAAAAGTTCCTTTCTTAAAATTCCTTTTTTGATGCATTGCTACTTCAAACGCTTTATCCATTTATCTGGGCTGATGCGTGATCCCATGTTAAAATTGCATGACTTATGAACAAAATCGCAACCAAGACATTTCGATTTTCAATATTGTTGGAACAATAAAACACACAATTCCAGCTTAGCTTAGTGTGGCTGCAATTTAAATTCCTTTCCGATATCATTAAAACTAAAACTTTACGCCGTATAATCGTCAATTGATCGATGATGATCAGACCAGTAGAGTCTCAGATGAAACTCCATGTCGGATGCTCGCACAGCATCGGCTAGGCTGCACATTGCACCCATATCAGTTCAATTCTCTCTTACAAGGAGTTACGCCTCCGATCGTTTAATATCTCGAGCCAGCCAGTTTGTCTGAGCCTCTGAACTCTAATGACGCAAATAAGTGGAAAAGATGATAATCGTTTGATAGTGAAAATTATATTGGAAAACCGGTGTCCGACCCTCTTTTATTCTTGATACAACAACAGCCGGGTGACCATAAGGTACGCCGCGCTGAGGGAGTCATGTATGGTCAGGTAACGCAAGGTAAGGTACCGACGATGATGGTATTTGGACGGGGTTGCGGAATGGGTACGTACTTACTATATGACGGGTTTGTTGTGCATCTCCTTCGAATGAGCTAAACGATTTACGATCAATGCTCGCGTGCGTTTTGGATTCATTCATGCCTCGATCGCATTCAATTCGCCACTTGATGATCGGGCATAGTGATGGCCACAAATATTTTAACCAAAAACGTACAATTATGTTAAACCCTACAAGGAGCGACTGCTATAAGGCTCCTTAATTGTCCTGTGCATTGAAAAAGGAAATGAAGATCACTTAATTAATGCCGTGTTCCCAAAATGGAAGGTGGGAGATAATAAATTAATGCAATTGAACCTGTTATCTGATTTCATCAGCCAGCAGGCTTGGAATCTGAATAAGAAGGTTCTCTTCAGCTCTTGAGCCTATTGTTGTATTGTATCCCACAAGAATCACTCATGAAAATTAATTTGACTATCAACTTTACTTCGAAAACTATTCAGTTCACATTCGCCTTGCATCTTACACACAGCAAAAGACGTAAATGCACCTTCAGTTTCAGTCAAATGCTTTCTCTACAAAACGACCAACTTGAAGGGATCCCGCTCACGCACATCATTTGGCTAAATGTTGGCAATGCACCTCTTCCCAAGGCCTCCAGCACTGCACCGGTAACCGCACAAAGAAGGTGAATCGTCGATCTCATTAAATCCAAGATAATAGAGGTAGGTTCCTTGCATACTCGTATGTGAGCATCAGAAAATATCAAATCGAACGCGATATAATGGAGCGTATGTAAATTAAAGTCCCAACAACAATTTCAGCTGCTTCCCATGTCGGGCGGAGGCAATTCAAGAAGTTCAATAGCTACTATATTTCGATCCAATCCTTTTCACACCAAGCAGGAAGGGAATTGGACATTCTTGCATTGCATATCACACAATAGTGTTGCACATGTGACATTGTCGTGTGTGCCCATGTGCCATATGGGAAAGAAGGCAAAAGGGACCCCCATTAAGAGGCAAACGGCTCGAACGAGCCAGCACCGCTGCAGTATGGCAACAACAATTCGAATCAAACATGTCCGATTAAAATCGCATTTCTCACCTGAAGGTGTTAAATGTTGTTTTACCTTCTGGCCACGATATATCACTTTTATATTCGCTGCGGTGCGGTAGGTTTTCAACATTTATCGTTTTTGGACCATTATCAAGACACTTTGGCTCTTGGCGAGTTGAAAAGGAAACGAAAATAAGATTAAAAATTGCAATTGCTACTGACGACGACGACGACAGCGAAGACTGCGACGTTGGCGGTTAGGATCCTATGAATCTAAGTGTTAATATTAAGACGAAGATAAAGAGACCAGATGCGCGTTCCAGTGATTAGTGCAACTATTTAAGGTGCAAGATGTGGATTATGTTGATGCTTAAGATGCGAAAGGTTATTTGGCGCGTTTCGCTTAAGATCAATTAAAAGTCGTGAGTTGAAAAGTTCAATCGTATCATTCGTTGGTGGTTAGGTTACTGGGGACCATTATCTGTACCTCTTCTTTCTAGTGGCATGTGTTTGAGCTTATGTATCCTTGTGGGGTGGAGAAGGTAGAAGTATGCTCCTACAAGAACCAACATATGAAATGTTGATTATCATCTTAAGCTTTTGATAAATAAGCTTAACAAGCAGCTTCATACCCGGTTCAGCATATGCTTAAATTTAAGAAAAACTACGGAATTTTTTCTTATTCTGTTTAAAATGGGCACCACTTTGTTATTGTTATGTACTGATATCGACTGAACAAATTTGTAAAGAAACTTTACAGTTTTCGTCAAAATCTCATCAAAATGTAAGTGTTGTGTCAATGAAAATTGTAAGTCATTCCATACCCACATATAATCGAATCAGTCATTTCCAAAAGGGGGCATCTCCACGTTTTTCATGAAATCAGTTTTTACAGCATTCTGTCTCTGGGCACCGTTACTCATATATTCCAAATGAAAACGGGTCATGCCCCACAAGCTTAGCATCCTTAAAACACTGGGAGACTCATCAGTTCATGCACTATCACTTCCTATCAACTGTTGTTTGCAGTCAAAAAGTCGTGCTTTTCTTTCAATATTAAATTGTTATTTATTATTGAGGTGAAACGTCAGATAACGCAAGTGGAAATTCTTCTCTAGTACCAAAGAAAAACAGCTTGGGTAGACAGACCTACGCTCATGTTAGAAGGGTTTTGTTCTCAACCTATAAAATGCAGTAACCAGCAACGAATGAAATCAAGAAACATGTAAAAATCGATTTTATTGGAGAAAATGTGAAATTTGAGGATTATACTATTTTTAACAAAGTTGAACGAATATTGACTTCTGAGGTATTTTTTATTTTTATACCCATTAATATCTCCCTTGATAATTTTTTCAGATTTTAAAGATTACCATTCGCGAGGGAGGAAACACCATTTTCATGCATTTCCCCCCTGTGCCCCTACTGAAGCAAAACTGTCAGTTTAAGAACTGTTTTGAAAAGCTCTCATAAAGAACTTTCATTTGATACTCAAATTGGCTATCTTTGATGAACATTTTTTTTCAGGGGCCACTCCCCTGTACTGTAATCATCGATTTATGGCCTATTTTTTCGAATCCTAGCATGGTTACAAAGCCCTTTTGCTAGGAGATCTCTTCTGCCTCTTCGACTTGTTTTACCTATGAGTATTAATTGTAGGTACTCATCTTCAGTCATTCATTAAATTGAATCAAGTGTTAAACGTTGAAGTAGGGGAAAAATAACTCAACATTCAATCATCATCAATCTTCGCATTTAAAACAGCCACTATTTTGTTTTACGATTGCTGATACCACTAACTGGACCGATTCTCAAAGATATTTATGATATCTATCATTCCTGAAATTTTCATGCAAATCCTAGAAAAACTGTTGTGTCTAGGTCGGTAAAAAGCGCATATTGTTCCATAGCCATATGTTTCCACAGAAATACAGCGCATATTGTTAACTTTGTTAAATGTCATTCGATCTTTACGAAAATTTCAGGAAAGATCAATCTTATAAATAGTCATCCGTATTTTATTGAGTTTAACACCAGAACTACCAGCACTTGTTCTATACCTATTTCAACCAACCGGTCAAAATGACCGGTTCGATGTATGGTCAGAAAAATATTATACTTAAAACTAAATTTTAAAAGATAAATATATTTTCAAGGAAATTAAAATGTATTTCATTTATAAATTGATGTGTATTCAATAAAGTAAATAAATTTATGTAAACAGAAAAAAATTTATACATTCTTTCAAATTATATTTCGATGACCGCAGATTTTGCAAATAGACATTTTTTTAAAAGTGCATTTACCACAAACATGTTTTTTGCAACTTACACAGATATTATAAGTTTTATTTTCATTGCATAAACCTATTTGACAAGTTTTCCGTACATTAGAACTTTCATGGCTCGCTAAGAGATCGGCGAAACTTCCGGGCTCAGATGAATCTTCATATTTTGTGGAAAGTTCTTCTGCTAATTGAAACAGGGAATCTTTTCTTGACATATTTTCTCCAGTTGTTTCGTTGTACAAAACCCATGCATTTATTGCTGCTAAGTCAAGAATATTGAAAAAGATGTGAAGATGCCATCTCCGAGAACCAGACTTCACAGTATACTTTCTGGCCATTTGATCGGTAGTATCCACCCCAAATTTAGTTTTATTATAAAATATAACAGTTTCAGGTTTATTTTTGTAATTTTCAATTTTGATCGATGTATGTTTCGTACTTAGCACTAGAACCTTTTTCGTTGGCTTACTTTTATATACTGATAACGTAGCATTATTGGTTTTATAAAATACAGATAAATAAAGAGGTAGTTTATCCTTTTATTGTTTAGCAAGTTTCGGTAATTCCCCTTTGTTGCACGGATAGTTCCAACCAACGTAGTATTTTTCTGCAATAACTTTGATGCCAATGATAAGCTGGTAAAAAAATTGTTAATCGTTACATTTCTCCCAGAAAAGGCGAACGGATCAATTAATTTGAGGACGACAAATTCACTCAAAGGAATCGACGGTGGCCTTGTTTTGTGTTTTTGTAAGGGCAACCATCAACTACATATTTACTTTTAAGATCGGATGCCAACCAAAATTTTAATCCAAACTTGTCGGGTTTGTTTAGCATGTATTGCGTAAACCCGCATCTCGATTTGGTTGGAAACAGTTGCTCGTCGATTGTTATATTCTCTCCAGGTATGTAGCAGTTCTTATTGAACCGTACAAACCGTAAAATATCAATAGAATCTTTTCTGGTCATTGTTTTTGCAAAAAAAGGTGGTCCCCAATGTTTTGACCATAAATATGATAATTTTAAATTTTTGGCTTCATATGCCCCACGTTCATATAAAACTGCAAGAAAAGCATTGAACGTTTCATGAAAGAGATCCTATTTTTTTTCAAAAACTCGGAAAGCTTCTTGTTCTGTGCATGTTATAATATGGTCTATAATTTTATGATCAATGAAAACGTGCTACTCACAGTACCCTTGATTATATTTCGTTTTACATGCGCTGTAAGCCCAATAACGTTTTTGAAAATTGTGTGTTCTGGTTTCCGTCCTGGAGTTGATCTGGGTTTTATTTCATTCCATATACTTCCATCAGCAGCAATTTCAGTTACCTGATCGTCGCTCTCATCAGGAAATGATGGTAACTTTATAGTTTTTCTTCGTCTTCGCATTTTGAGAATATTCTCCCTCTCACTTTTGGTGTCTGAGGATACATACACTTCACCTTTTTGAAATTGGTCCTCTGAAATTTAAGCCCTCTCACGAAAATCTTCACCAATATTGAAAATGCCTTGACATGTATTTGTTATGTCTTGCAGAAATCTTGGCATTTTCGAACGTCTTTGCATCTTCAAGGATAGTTTTTGGCTAAATAAAAGTACAACTAATTTATTTTTCCATTATAAAAATATTTGTTCACAAGCCACTTACAAAATGATAAAGAAATATATTCTAAAAAAATTTCAGCAAATAAATGCAATGTATAAAAATTTCGACTCTACGCAAGAAGCACCAACGAGGGAATGAAGTTGCAAATACGCAAAAATACAAAGTATAAGTCAAAAGCACAGCATTTTTATTTTCAGGGAATCCCCCTTATTCAGAGTAAGAAATATGCTTTTGCGTATGTTCAATTTGATGCTATAGCGGAATGAAGAAGCGTAGAAATATTGAACTCTGCTAATATTTTATATGCCGGTCAAAATGACCGGTTGGTATAAATAGGTATACCACATAATTATCTTTGCAAAATAAAAGCATACAAGTCGAACAATTTGCTATATTAGAGCTTACGTTAATTTAGGAAAATTCATAATACTTTTATAAAACCAAAATTTTTTTTCATGGACAAAATTTTATAATGAAATCAAGCAACCGATCATTTCGATCGGTTGGTAGTTCTAGTGCTAAAGGTACAATTAAGATTTTATTCAAGAAAACATAAAACCGATAAATCATACTATTACTAACAAAGTTGAGTGAATTTTGACTTCTCATGTATTTGTTGTTGTTGTACTTGTAAAGGCCTACATTTATGATTTTTTTCAAATTTTTCGGATGAAAGGTGTCCAGTCGCGAGGGGGTACGAGAAAAGTTCGTACATTTCCCCTTCCCTGCCCCCTCGGTACCTATAAGGCAATTTTAAGACTTGTTTTGAAAAGATCTCGTTGAGACCTTTCCAATGACACCCTACTCGACTACCTTTGGTGAAAATTTTTTTGAAGGGTCACCTCCCTATATGGGAAGCCCCACCTGAAACCCCTCTGAAAAATTTTTCCATCCTTGAACTTTCAAGAAGTCACCACTTCTGACCTTTTTACAAAGATTCATTGGTGTAGCCTCTATAGTTTCGGAGAAAAAGTATTGTGACATACAGACGGACGGACGGACGGACGGATGGACGAACAGACGGACACAGGTCTCGACCGCAATATCAAGGAGTGAAAAATCCAGATAAATATAAGAGGAACGCAATAAAAAAAGCAAAACTAAGGGGAGATGGTCATTTAAATCATGTAAACATACAAATGGAGAGCAGCAAAACGGGAAACATGTGCACGTAAGTTTTATTAAAAATCTACTCATACTTTCGACTTGCTTCCCACATTGACGCATTCATGAAATGACCTGGGTATCACCGACTACCAAAATTTGACATCGAAAGGCTCCAAACAGCGTCTGTGGCGGAAAATTTCACGGAGACCCTTGACAAACAGCTGACTCCCATTTTATCAGCCGCATCATTAAAGACGTGTAACGAGCTCTGGATGGAAGTGAAAGCGGCTTTTAAGACCGTGGCAGAACAGAGGATCGGACATCAAGCCCGGCGCAAGAGAAATGATTGGTCCGATGGTGAGTGCAAGCATGCGTTAAATAAAAAGAATCAGGCGTACAAAAAATACGTAGGTGGAAAACCAGGACGAAGAGAGACCACTTTAAACATCTCAGAAGAGTGGCGAATAAGATAATTAGGATTAAGAAAAGAAAATACTATGACGACCAATTAAGAAGTATACATGTAAGTTTAGCAAGCTACAACATAAGACAAGCATACAAAGTAGTGAAAAGCCTGAAATGTGGTTATCAGCCCAAAACCACGCTCTGTCGTGATGAAATCGGCAATATCATCGCTGATGAAACCAAGATTAAGGAAAGATGGGCATCATATTTCAAGAACCTCCTTAATCCTCCACACAGCCCCAGAACATCGGAGCCTATAGACATCTGTAGAGAGCTTCCATTGGCCCCACCAACTCTGGATGAAGTTTTTACCATCATCAAAGCTCAAAAGAACAATAAAACACCGGGCATCGATAAGATTCCAGCGGAGCTCATCAAATATGTTGGTAGCAGTGTTCATCGAGCTATTCACAAAGTCATCCAGCACATTTGGCAACAAGAACATTTGCCGAAAGAGTGGAGCTAATCAATTATATTCTCTGTCCACAAAAAAGATGACAAGCTACAGTGCGAAGATTATAGAGGCATATCACTACTGTATACGATGTAGAAAATGTTGTCTAAAACCTTTGCAAACAAAATCGGATTATACGCCAACAGTATTATTGGGGAGTATCAAGGTGGTTTTAGAGCAGGTAGGTCGACAATAGACCAATTGTTTTAAGTCAAGCAGGTATTGAAAAAATATTGGGAGTTGGACATAGACTTACACCAAATTTTCGTTGCCTTTAAGCAAGCAAACGAAAGTATTGATCGTAACATACTGTACCAAATAATGCTTTGCTTTGGCATCCCAGCTAAATTAGCCCGTCTTACCAAAATGACAATGACGCCGACGACCTCCAAAGTCCGCATCAATTACCTAAGGCAGGGAGATGGGCTGGTCCCATTGCTATTCAATTTGGCTCTAAAGCACGTCATACGGAAGCTACCTGTCGATACGCGAGGTACATTACTATGCAAGTCGAGCCAAATAGTAGCCAATGCGGACGACATCAACACTTTGTCACGGTCATTAACAACTGCCAAAGAAATCGTCCTGAAACTCGACAGCGAAGGAAAACTAGTAGGGCTACAAATCAATGAAAATAAAACAAAGCTTATGACGCAGCCAAGGAAAAATACCTAAAATTCGCAAAATATCACACCTGGCAAATACAGTATCGAAAATGTAGGAAAATTTGTGTACGAGTATTTATACGCCAAAATAATGAAGACGGATATTGAAAAAGGCGAAATATGCCTAAGAATACATCTTGCAAATAAAATATTTTATTCAGTCTTGACTATCTTGAAGATCAATTGCATACACAGGAAAACAAAGCTCCAAGTATACAAATCTGTGATAAGACCTTTGTTATGCTATGGGTGTGAAACATGAGCCCTAACCCAAGCATCCGCAAATATATTGAACGCCTTTAAGCGACGGTTCGTGAGGCGAATAATCGGAGCAAAGCTAGACGGGGGCCAATGGCGAATTCGGCACAACCATGAGTTTTATGAAATTCTTGACGAACCAGACGTCTTCACGATTGTAAGACTGCGGAAACTGCAATGGGCTGGCCACATTAATCGTATGGACGAACATCGGATACCCAAAAATTGGAAGAACTGAAGGCCGGAAACCAGTGGGGATACCGAGGAAATGCTGGTCTGACTCGGTCGATGAAGACAGTTCATTGCTGCTTGGATTTCGAAATTGGAGGACGCGGTCAAAAGAGCAAGACACTAGTAGGTGCTATTTGTAAGAAGCGAAGGTCCGAGAGGGGCTGCAGTGCTACGAAGAAGAAGACGTTTTATTATTGTTTTATAGAATGCAAATTACTTTTAATTTGTCTAAAACATTGCATTCTTAAATGCTTAATACACCACCGAACCGAGTACGGATTTGGTCCAGCGGTCACGATCGGACCATAATCTTAGCTCGTTCTTTGCTTTTACTGCGCGAAATTTTTTCGATTTAGGCAAAAGAAACTAAAATCGCTTTCGTGACAGCAATCATTGTTGCTATAGGCTCACCACTACAAATCGGGCAACAGTACAGTCATAGGTATGAGACAAATTAAATAACTCATCTAAGGCCAATTAAATAACGCAGAGATCGCCGAAAAGAAGGTTACTACACTAAATGTCTTGAGAACTCACAACTCATAGGGGTTTGGTCCGATCGAACCCTGCACACGTGCTGGTTAGGTCCGGAGTGAAGATGGTCTGGTGGAAAAACCATCGAACTCGATTGGGCTTAATAAACGACTGCTCTCTATACAACCAAATTTGGTACGGTGCGGATATACGCAAAACTGACGACAGATACAAGCCATATGGCAGCAGCGCTTACTACCAAACACATGACCATTAGTAGGCCGACTTTGCTGGCTAACTTACATGGCGTTATATGAAGAATTGTGGAGGTGCCAACAAAAATTCGAGGTTTTGTACGGTTTAGAGACGGATTTCTACAGTGAAATCCAGATGATCCGCGGAGAACACAATAGCGCTCCTAGTGAAGTGAAAATTATTTCAGTTCTTATACCCGTTTAGTTTTTATCGCCTTCCAAAGTGAATTTATTGCAGTTTGTTTACATCTCAACGCTGAGCTATCATTCGAAGGTGCAAAACGTGTGCTTCATTTGCTCGTCTTGAAAAGTTTAGGAGCACAATGGGCTATACAAGGTGAATTTATAGCATGCACGGAATGCGTTCGGCACGTTTTTTATTCGGAAAATAGTATATATGACGAAATATAAGCATTTGCTAATGCCGCAGTTGGGTGACAGCTACCGGAAGCTTGTCTATAGTAGGCCGACTAATACATATGCAAATTGCTGCCATATGGCTTGTATCTATCGTCAGTTTTGGATATACGGAAAAAGAGTAAGTCAAAAACAACACCACTTCAAGGAAAACACCTTTACTTCTCACATTGAGACAAGTAGTTTGCGCCTCGCTTTTCTATCCTTCTATTGCGTAACCAAAAAAAGCTTCGATCGACTTTGTCGTTTGGCGGGTCAGGGAAAATTGCCTGATGATTTAAGAGGAAGAAGTCATGGCTCACATACTGCTCGAGCTATTTTTGGAGAAGTTTGCCAGCTAACTCCTAATTTAATTGAATGTTTTCCTACTAAAGAAAGGCATTATGCAGAAGACAAGGCAAAAAGATATCTTTCAGCCCAGTTTTATGTGAAAATCATGCATCAACAATTTTTAAAGGATAATCCGGAGTGTAATGTGAAAAACAAGTTTTTTTCTGCAATACTTTCAAAAAATTTTTGACTTATCATTTAGTCGTCCTCAAATAGACGTTTGTTCAAAATGTGAAGAAGTTTCAACAAAAATAAAGGACCCAATCTGAACAAGACTGCAAAACGTGTAGCAGCAGCAGAAATGATTGTACATAAACGAAGGGCCGCAAAATTTTATAAAACAAGTTGGGTAAACAGACCTACGCTCATGTCAGAAGGGTTTTGTATTCAATTTTAAAATGCAGTCACCAGATTGAATAAAGTCAAGAAGCATGTCAATGACGATTTTATTGGAGAAACTATGAAATTCGAAGACCATACTATTATTAACAAAGTTGAAAGGATTTCGACTTCTGAGGTTTTTGTTATTGTTCTACTCATAAATATCTCCCTTGATAATTATTTCAGATGTCCATTCGCGAGGGAGGAAACACATTTTTCATGTATTTCCCCCACTGTGCCCCCACTGAAGCAAAAACTGACAGTTTAAGAACTGTTTTTAAAAGCTGCCATGAAAGCTATCATTTCATACTCATATCGGCTACGTTTGATGAATTTTTTTTCAGGGGCCACACTTCTGTACTGTTATCATCGATTAATAGCCAATTTTTCGAATCCTAGAGTTGTTACAAAGCCCTTTTGTTAGAAGCTCCCTCCCGCCTCCTTGACTTGTATCACTTATGAGTATTAATTGTAGGTACTCAGCTTCAGTCATTCATTAAATTGAATCAAGTGTTCAAAGCATGCACCTCAAACGTTGAAGTTGGGAAAAAATAACTCAAAATTATTCAATCTTCGCATTTTAAACAGCCACTATTTTGTTTTACGATTACTGATACCACTAGCTGAACCGATTCTCAAAGATATTCATGACACCTATCATTCCTGAAATTTTCTTGCAAATCCTAGCAAAACTGTAGTGTCTGAGTCGGTAAAAAGCGCATGTTGTTCCATAGCCATATGTTGCCATAGTAATACATGCAGCGCATATTGTTCCATAGTAATACAGGAAAATTCAAACCGCTATAACTTCGCTAAATATGATGCAATCCTTGTGAAACTTTCAGGAGAGATCAATCTTACAAATAGACATCTGTGTACTGAATTTCATTGAATTTAAGGGTACCGTTAAGATTTTATTCAAGAAAACATAAAATCGATAAATCATACTATTACTAACAAAGTTTAGTGAATTGCGACTTCTCACGTATTTGTTGTTGTTGTACTCATCAATGCCTACATTAGTGATTTTTTTCAGATTTTTCGGATGGAAGGTGTCCAATCGCGAGGGGGGGGGGGGGGGGACACACATTTTTCGTGTATTTCCCCTCCCTGTGCGCCCCTTGAAGTGAACTTTGCCAAACTAACACCTGTTTTGAAAAGTTCTCATCAAGACCTTTCATTTGATACCCATATCGGCTACCTTCAATGAAATTTTTTTTTTGGGGGGTTACTTCCCTACATGGGGAGACCCCCCTAAATAACTTATAAAATTTTTTAGTAGTTGAACTTTGAAGAGATCACCACTTTACACCTATATACAAAATTTGATGCTTCTAAATCAAGTAGTTTCCGAGAAAAACTGCTGTAACACACGGACGGACGGACGGACGGACGGACAGACAGACAGACGGACAGACGGACAGACAGGACGCGATTTTAGAAGGGTTTTGTAAAATTATTTTACAAAACCCTAAAAATCGATTCTGTTAGATCCATTTGCAAAGAAAACTCCAAAGTTGCGGCTTTGCGCTTTGATTACATGCACAATCTTCCTTTGCCGTTGCCACCTGTGCAGAAAGTATTTTATTATAGATAACTTTGGGTGTTCGAGTTTTGTGTTCATGATCTTAAATCAGAAAAGGCCACCTTTTATTCATACCATGAAGTCTAGGGGCATAAAGGACCAGACGAAGTGTGCAGCTTTTTGAATCACTACATAAATCAACATATGAACGATGAAGTTGAAGAGCTATAACTATTTTGTGATACCGCTCCTGGCTAAAGCAGAAATAATAAAGTTATCAGGTTTCTAACGGCGCTTGTTACGATGAAAAGATTCAAGAAAATCTTTTTAGGGTTTTGTACTAAAATACAAAACCTTATTGCAATCACGACCTGTGTCCGTCTGTCCGTCCGTCCGTCCGTCCGTCCGTCCGTCCGTCCGTCCGTCCGTCCGTCTGTATGTCACAGCACTTTTTCTCTGAAACTGTAGAGGCTACAGCCATGAAACTTTGTGGAAAGGTATGAAGTGGTGACCTCTTGAAAGTTCAATGGTGGAAAAATTTTTCAAAGGGGTTTAAGGGGGGTCTCCCCATATAGGGAGGTGACCCCCCCAAAAAAAAATTTCACCATTGGTAGTCGAGTAGGGTGTCATTAGAAAGGTCTCAACGAGATCTTTTCAAAACAAGTCTTAAAATTGTCTTATGAGTGCCGAGGGGGGCAGGGGAAGGGGAAATGTACGAACTTTTCGCGTACCCCCCCCTCGCGATTGGACACCTTCCATCGGGAAAATCTGAAAAAAATCAGGGATGTAGGGGAAGGAAATACATGAAAATGCGTTTCCTCCCTCGTGAATGGACACCCGTGATCTTAAAAAATCTGAAAAAATTATCAAGGGAGATATTTGTGGGTATAAGTATAACAAATACCTCAGAAGTCAAAAATCTTTCAACTTTGCTAATAATAGTATGATCCTCGAACATGACATGTTTCTTGATTTTATTCGTTACTGGTTACTGCATTTTGTAATTTGAGTACAAAACCCTTCTGACATGAGCATAGGTCTGTCTACCCAACTTGTTTTATTTTCCACAACGTGGTTATTCTTACAATGACTGTGACCGTGATTTCGCAACTGCTAAAAGAAAGATATGTCGTTATGATCGCGCTTATTGCCCAGAAGAGTATGAAAAATATATTGAATCCTCAACAAACGTACAGGAGTTTAAAGGGAATAATTTGACGTACCAAGATGTAGTTAATTTCAAAAATTTGTGGCCAAAGTTCGTCAAAAATAAAATTTTGTCATGGGAAAGTCATGGAAGGGATATGAGGAAATAAAGTAAGAAGTCATTTGTTGTCAATAACTTTTACGAATTCAGTTTTAAGAGTGAGGAACCAGGCGTTGTTGTAGCTAAACCTTTTATTGCCAGCCTTGTAGAACACTATTTTCTTTTCCTGAAAACGTGCAACGGAGGATTCCAGCTATTATTCCATCACCTGCAAGCAATCCTGCATATCAAGAAAAACTACCTATCGATATAAAAAAATGGAAGGCATCAGGAAACTGTATCGGTATATTCCTAGTGAACAAAAAGCCTTCTGGGACGACTGACTGGCCAATAACAACATCGCAAGAACAGCCAGAACAGTTTCAATATTGCTATGATAAATTTTTTATTTGTTCTTATAATTCTGACGATACGTTTCTTTTGAAAATTGTGGTAAAAATAAGTAATTTTTGTCATTTAAAACTGTTTCACTCTTAGAAAAAGTTCGTTTATTTCCAAAACAGGCTATTTTTCTATGAAAAAAAAAAATTCTGGGGCGCCTTGCATTAAAAAAACGCTAACAAATTTATATTTGAGTAGTAGCCCTGTAAATTTAAAAAAATACTGCGTGATCTTATCTAAAAATGCGTAGAAGTTGATCGGTTTTTTGTGTCTCCTGAAAAGTTTTGAAAAAACGAGATGCTTCCTTTCGGAAATAACTAATTCAATTCTCGTTAGCACAAAAAATTCAAAGAAAGGTCTAGGGTAACCACCCAAATATCGACGGTAGATGTGGTTTTTTATACCAGTGAGGATACGGGAAGCGTCGAAACTCTTCTAGCCGCAAAATGTCAGCTCAGGCAGTGCTTGTTGTGGAACGCTCATGTCGAGACGCCGCTGTCACGGCAGGACTTGCTCTAGTCTTCATCCAACTAGAACTCAAATCGACCAATTAACTGAAAAAATCTAATAAATTATTTCAATTCAAGATTGTAGCATACTCTTCATCATTTTTTACTCTGACTGCCAAGCGGCATCACAGGCAGTTACGTTGGCAGGATCTACAATCTCGCTCTCTATCTTCAGATATCGTGACGTCCAGACGCATTTTATCATAGCTCTGTTTAGCTCGAAGTAAAATAAAGATTTTGTGCAATAACTAACTAATTTTTGCTGAAAAATCGTATATTCATTTTTATTCTCGATTCGAATGTTAGGAGTAAATTTGCTTTAGTCATTCCGTGTTATCAAGTTTAATGCTAAATGTGCATACTATTGTCCATGAACGAATGAATGTTTTGTCTTGGGATGAAAATAGTATACAATATGTATCTAGTTAAGTCATTAGTTGCTATGTCAGCAATTGTAAGGTATAAACGTAACTGTTTCATGATAAATGGGGTATTCTATGACAAAACGTTTTACCAAGGCTTTATTTCACGTGAAGTGGCTGCGAGACGTTTTAAAGGGGTATACAAAGATTTCTGCAAACAATATAGTAGGGTTGATTCAACAAATCGGTGGTTGACTAATGTTACCCTCCTTGTAGAGGGTATTCTGGATGGGAGCCTTCGAACCCGGATAGCCCCTTGAAGAATGGGCGTGAGCGCCGCTCGCTCAGCCAGTAGGCCCCAAGACCGCCAAGTAAGACAGCGGCCGCCAGAATTCAAATCACCTTATACGCTCCTCTTATTACCTATGCACCAAATTATTACCGGAAACGTAGCGCAGTTGGGAGGGAGATCTAAAGGGGAACCGACAAAAAAGGGAAACTGCCTCCTACTGCCATTGGATCACCAGGTTGGTTTTCTACGGCTTCTCCTACTTACCTCCTCCCGAATCAAGTTACCGCTGAAAATTAACATAAATTGGGTAGAAAAATAAAAAAAAACAAGGACGCGGTAATATTTAAAAAAAAATCACTAAAACATGAAATGACTCTAGTTTAAAATTAATTCTTGTATTTCAACCAACAACAGAATAATTACAAAGCAAAATATTCCTCCGCTATACCGGTGGGAGCCCCTTTTTGCTACCGCTTGTTGACTTTTTCCGTACTGGTCCCCCGTTCCACAGAACCTCGATTGTTGCGCGGGTTTGTTAGTTCTTTAGAGTCGCGGGTTTTGCTTCAAGTCTTTCTAACACTCCAATTACTCAAAATGGTGAATAAAATTATCGGTCCGATCAAAGTTGCGAGTTTGGTTATTAATTACCTTCCCCCTTGAATTTCCTAAGACTGTTACTACCAAAAAAGCCACTCCCAAGGGCTTCAATTAATCGCAACCCTGTACGTTGCTAACCCGGGAATTTCCCCTTACTCTACGCTTACTTTGCGGCTTAACCACCTTTCACTGTCCTAGTAGAAAGATTCACTATTAGTCCACTGAATTTTCGTTCACTATTATTTTCCCAGTTTCATACTCACTAAAAATCTAGTTCGCACTGCTCCATAAATGACTTTACGTCCGCGGCTGTTATCTCTTCGCGCGCAAGCTTAACGCTCATATTCACCCCCTCACAAGTACTAAATTCTTTTGATCACTAATTCGACGGAAGATAAGTATCTGGAAAACTTTCGCGATCACTTAACGCGCAAATTAACCACCAGCCAAACACTCACTGTACCAAGAATATCAAACCAAAAAGAGACCCGGTCACTTGTTTTACTCTCTTATATAGTTATGTCACAACGGGGGTTGTCCGCTAATCAAAAGGGACAATGACCGGCCATCCACTTTTCTTCTCCAATTCCGAATTAGCAATAACGTCTTTCTGGTCGCAGTTTCCCAAACTGCGACTACTTATGTTTAGCATAACCTCCGACCGATCTCGAATCTATAAATGGAACATCGCAATTAGTTAGAGTCTCGAACGATTCTTGAACTGGTTCGCTGTGACAAGCCAGAACTGACGTTTGGACTGATTTTTTATGGCTACAAACGTGTCGTGCTCGGGGAATCTGATCCGTATAAGAAGTTTGATTACGTGAAATAGTTTAAAGTCGGAAATATGAAAATTTGTTCCCGTATTATACATCTAAAAGCGATTTGTCCACGTGTATGGGTGATTGAGGAGTGTAATATGCTGCCAGCGCCCTCACTGATAAATGGACTTCCAAGCGTGATGTTGAATCCATCCGATACAGGTAATACTAACTTAATATTTAGATTGTTTACATCATTTAAATTCATCAACACGTTGTCGGCTCCCTGTAGAGTTTTGGATGTAAAAACGAACTCTTCCGTCCTTGATATGCGAGAGTGTTCTTTTGCAGAAGTAGTTTTGTTTACGAGTTTAGCCATCTGCCATGGTAATTCATAAATGATAGTGCTGCCTCTACCCTTTCCAGGTACGAGAAGAATCAATTTGGGTCTCACCCATATTGTTGAAAGCGAGGATGATTGGGGTCCGGTATGCTTGATGCTGTTGATGTCAGGGTCCGGTACTTTCAGCGAAGTCTCTTTGCTCCGACGATGGGTTGTGATTACATAGGCTTATAAAGTAAAACGTGCTAATTACGTTACATTATAGACGTTACGTAAAGCGATGACCTCGGCTCGGAAAGGATTTTTAGTGCCAGCTAAATATATCGACTGGCTGCCCGATGCTGAAAAGGAAGCAGTTTCGCTTGTACTAATTGTTATTAACTAATCTTCCTGCAATATTTGTTTCAGCAGTGATTATTGATACGGAAGAAATTGAGCAGGGGTTGAAGTCTGATGGCATGATTCACTCAGTCAACCAAACACTCAGTATCGCCCAGTCAATTTCTTCTCGATCAAAGCGACGACTTTTTGAACTGATTTGGTGATCGACCAAATCAACAAGCAATTGGTGCCTCACCAATTGATTAAGTAAAAATCAAAACATACACTGTGACAATGAAGTATCCGGAAATTGTAATTTAAATTCCCCATGTAAATGATATTCCAATAAAAGGTATTTGGTTAAGTTGGCAGGACTGCCCTTAATTACTATGCCAAATATGAGCGCGATTTGTCAACCAGTTTGTTTACAGCAGCTGATTAAGTCGGCACACCTCAGTAGTGCGATGCGATTTTTGTTATTTTGTGATTTTTTTTATTGTGACTGAATTCGAAGCCAAAAATGCAATAAATTCCATCGATCAACCACCGTATTTACTACGAGTAGATTTGGCTCAGTGAGGTTTTGATGATTTTTGATATTTTGCGTTTTATTTGCAATTTCCGGGTACTTTGTCACAAACTCGCTGAAGGAGCTGAAGGCCATCCCAAAAAATGCTTATAAAAAGTGTTTCAAGGACTGGAAAAATCGTTGGCGTAAGTGTAGTGCATCTGATGGGGATAACTTTGAAGGCGACAAAATAAATATTGATGAATAATTAAATATTTTGCGTTTCATTTGAAACTTCCGGACACTTCATAGTTACAGTGTATTTTTGGTGACCCTGATGTGATCCTCAGTGGATTACGAAGATGGAGCAATTAGCAAAAGCCCAATGGGAGTTGGGGAAATATTTGAACAAAATTTTATCAACTTCAAGAAAGACACCGAGGGCAGGAAAACCGAAGAGTACGTCAAGCAAAGGTTGGCTGTCCTTAACACTTATTCAAAGATTTTCGAATCCAATCACAAGGCGCTTTGCACTTTAAATGAAGCGCATAGTGATCATTCATATTTTACCAAAAATTAATTTGGTCAGATCAAAGAAATTATTTCAAAACATTCTGAAGGCGTTAATGAGATAATGAATCAGAACCATGGAATAAATCTGGAGCCAGTGGCATATCCCGATTTTTGAAGCACATACTCGTTAACGAATCGATGATATCTGAAATCGTATTCAAGAAGAACAGTTGAGACTGCTTTTAAACTTAAATTTGGTCTGCTGACAAATCAAAAAGGCTACTAGATGAAAGAAACCAACCAGACTATATGGGAAACATATAATGGCTATAGAGGCAGCGAGGACAAGATGTTGTACGATGAAATTGACAATATTCAAGAAGCAATTGTTTTAATGCAGGAAAATCTAGCACACTTGCCATGTGGTGGCATTTCAGCTACTCGTTCTTGGAGAGTCTGTTGAAGTGCTTGCATTTCCTTTTCCATTTGGATATTCGGAATGTCACACCGTCCAGAATTCAAAACTTTACACCATTTTGATTTTCTATTGTCCGTAAACATGCAAGCCTTCACTTGACCTCACTAGTTTTTTTTCGGTATTGAAATTTACCTTAATTTAAAATTGCACATACTCGTATTACTTTGTATTTTTTTTCCGTAGCACTACAGCCCCTTTTGGGCCTTCGCTTAGAGATAGTTAGAGTATCTCATTGTCATAATCGAATGTATCGGACCTCCACAAGGTGATATGATCATTATCACGCTTCGGCCGTGTCCGTCCACCCAACTGCGATACGTTCTGATTTTAAACCAGCACGTATTCTAACTGAACAGGCTTATAGTCCGTCCGAAGAATCACTCGAACTGAATCTCGTTGTAGCCAACGAAACTTGAACCAGAGACCTTCATCTTACGGGCTTAGTGCTCAAACCACTACACCACGCGGACTACTTTGTATTTATCACTTATCATAAGGCACCTTGTTTGGAGCACCTTTGCAAATGGATTTTTTAGCACTGATTCTTCTCAAATCTTAGTAACTTGTTAATTTTCTGTAGTGCTGATTCTTATCGAACCTTAAGTTACTTTATTTAGTTTTGCAAAGCACTAATTCTTTTCGAATTTGATGTCACTTTTTTTTTGTTTTTATTCTCGTAATTGAGGTTCTTAAACAAACACTTACGATTTTAGCAGGTTGACCGACTGCGCTAATTAAGTCACTCTTGGCCGAGATTGCCAAAAAAATATACGGAAACAAACTTCTTTAATTGATACACATTGGTTACACTGAATAAGGATTATTTTATTCAAATAAAAAGAAAAACATTAAACTTTCTAAAATGATTCTATACAATTTCTGAAATTGACTTACGCGTCGCGATACAGGGGGCGAAGCCAAGTATCCAAATGATTTTTATAAAGCAAATCTGCTGATGCAGCGTGGGAATGAACTTTGCAAATTTTAAGTAAATCTGCTGATTTGAGTGCATGTGGCAAGCAATTTTCGTTTTTGCATGAGAAACTTGAGAAAATTGTCAGCACGTTCCCGCTTACGTTTGCGGTTTTTCCTTTTAAGGAAAAACTGAACAGATACGTTACTCGCTCGGTACAGGTACAGACAAGAGGAGAACTGAGTATTGCGTCTTCATATCTAACAGTCCCTGAGTTGATGGTGAGGGTTATTGCAGGCGTGATAACAGTTGCCCTCCTTACTTCCAAGCGCCGCGTCATTTACCTGCGGTAAAGCGAGGAAACGAGGGAGACGCTCGCCCGCGAGGAGAGACAGCGCCCACTCAACGATTGGTAGCAGTCTTGGGTGAATTGCACGAAGGAAGGGTAGACTGTGCACCTCATTCCAGATGTGAGACCGTAGCTAAATCAAAGGCATGGAAGATTGACTTCTATTTGACCCAGCTTTTGACCGGACATAGGTGTTTTCAGTCTTGTCTGTACAAGATTGGTAAATCACAGTCCCCCAATTGTCGGCTTCGCCCAGCAGGGGAAGACGATGCCTGCCGTACATTTTTTGCGTACAAAAGATGGGACAGGCTACGACGGGACCTCTACAGGATGACGGTAGAGCTCCTCTTGGACAATATAGTCGCGGTGATGTTTGAGTCAGTGGACAAATGGAACCATGTGGCTCATTATGTTCGAGCAGTCCTAATGGATAAAAGTGACTTACAGCAGCCAGGAACGTCGGGGCTGGGGGATCATTTGCTTGACAATTCCGCTTTCCCTCTTCCTTTCCGCTGGAAGAGGGATCGCTCAGTTTGAAGATACCTCTTGGCTCAATAAAACGAAACCTAGCCCGAAGTAATGGGTCAAACGGTTCCAAGCTAAGTTCCCGGCCTGACAGAGAGGGGGGTGTTAAGAGGTAGTCCAGTCACTTGCGAGCATAGAAGTCCCACACTCTGTGCGAAAATAATATTCAACTTCCAACCACAAGAAAACAAAGTGGTATAGTCGTAAGTAGGATTTAGTAGCAGAGTTGTAGATGTATTTGCAGTTATTAGCATTCCTTGGCATTTGATGTCACATTATTGGGGAAACAGTAAACTCAATGGGCTTGGAACCATCTACGGTGGAGTGATCAGCTTAGTATTTTAGTTTGTAATTTGGCACCTTCTAATCAACGGTTTGTCAGGAGTTTCATTTTCCTTTTCAAACGCTCTGCACGTATTCCGTACAACTATTAGCCTCAGGAACAATTAAAACGGTAACTGGGTGACAAATCTACTAACGTTCCGGTCCGACAAACACCTGAATTCCTTTTCGAACTAGCTGGCCACCATCGGGGTGGATTATTAAAAGTTCGAGTAAGTTGACCACAAGGGTACGATTTGTTGACACGTCTCTAGACTTAACATCCTCAAATCGTTGAGACGTCGATTTGGATTTCCTTCGAAAATCACTCAAGGACGAAAAGAGATAAAATCATTACAAACTACACATGATTTAAAACAGGATAACCCCTGGTTTGGCTGGATTATATAGAGGTTCGTTAGATTTATTATACTAACTTACAATCAGTTGTTGCTGTGTAGTTTAGTAAATTCAGACAAACTTTAAGATATTGATTCAAATCCCTTTCTATTATAAAACATTCAAATTTAGACTAACGCAAAATGAAGTATTTATTAGAAACTATGCAATTTAGTTATCATTGAACAAGTAATAAATGTTTATGACAATAATTTCTTCGAATAGGTAGTTGTAAAATATTCGAATTGAACTAAAAACATACATTTCCTAATGGCTGTCCGCAAGGCAACGATCTATTGACTTAGCTCTTCAACTTTATTATTAAATCGTTATTCGTATTAATTAACATTATCATTCATCACTTATCGACTTGGTAAATGACTGAGAAGTGTAAATTTCTATCCCAGATAGGAAGTTACGGTAATAAGGTACACATCGTATATCAAGTGTAAGATAGGAATGTTTGCATATGCATGTAGGTACATTGACAGTGTGTCCTAGAAAATAGAAACAACATTAAATTATTTTCTATCGAGACGACTTGCGATTTCCAATTGATTACTATATTACTTCTCAGAATATTTTTGCATAAAGAATATTTTTTGTTATTAATTTCGAATTTGCTATGGTATTCGATTGAAACAGGAAAAATATCTCCAAGTAGACTCAGTAGCACATACTGTAAAAGACAACAAACACCGGTGCCCTATATTATTACAAATGTAGGAAAAACGCACCTTGGAATATCGATAAGATGCAAAAAAGAGTTGACTTTACCTTATCGACTTTTACACCTGACAAACAAATTCTGAAGAAAACTGATAACATTTCACCTGAGATGGTAAATTCCCGTTGGGGCTGAGCCTCTCCTTAAACATGTCGTTCGGAATGAAATCGATGAAGTATTCATTCCGGCCGCGCTAAGTAGACCTTAAAGTGGTAACCGATGAATAATACAAAAGTAAATGAACGATCACTCAACTAATATAAATGTGAAGTCCTCATTTTATTTTATTTGTGCAAATATTTTATGCACTGCTCTAGATATTATTCATGTGTCGTCTTTGCATGTACTCGTATGTTATTCCTGTTTTGCCGTTAGTTAAGTAAATTTATTTAGTACGGTTTTTTTCTTCTTTCGTAGTTTTATTACATACTTATATGCATGCATGATTACTGACCACGTAAGCGGTTTTAATGGAATGTTATGTTATCAAAGATTTTTTCTTGAAAATATTAACTCATGGATTGTTGAATAGGGAGAGCTTAGTTAAATTGATGGGAAATGAATTTGAAATTCTGATTCAGAAAATAGCAAATAGAGTTCTCGTCGGAATGTTGGAGAATGAAATGAAAATTTCGCAAACATGAGGGTTTTGCGTAATCGAAGAGAGCTTCGATAACGCGTCGAGGAAGACATCAACACCAAGTTCAGGGAAATTTCACATGCTAGTACTTAATGTTTGTTCAGTTTTTTTTCCCTTTTGCTGGGTGTGCTTATTTAATGGTTAGACCTGTTTGCTAGAAGTATTCTGAGTCAAGGTTATATTGGTTATTAAAATGTGATGAAAGCATTTATAATTGTTGTCAGGTTTTTGGGTTATTTCCTGGTAGAGTTGGTATACTCGTATGTACAAATTTATCTCCCGAGAGTGTTAAATCTTAGCAAATGTATTTGTTTGGTTATTACCCTTGAAGGAAGCTCATTGCATGTTGGTCCTTGAACTTTATTTTGCCACATACATCTTCCTCTCATTGAGAGGTATTTTCATACGAGAGCGGTCCGATAAGTACTTAGTGTACAAAAGAAAAACGAAAATTTTGGAAAAGTGGGAATTCATTTCTCAACATAATCTTCACTACACTCCATTCACTTGACCCAGCGATGCTCCAACTTCATTAACCTTTCTAAACAAAAGCGTAATCTCGAGGCATGCAAAGTAGGCCCCCGTGGCACCGATGCCCTCTTCATTCGACTCAAGTTTATGCCAGGACAGTAATTTTGTTAAGTTTGGAAACAAAAAGAAGTCACACGGGGTCAAAACTGGAAAATACGGTCGATGGGGTAGCAGCTCGATGCCCAACTCGACCAATTTTGCCGTGGCGAGGGCGGAGGTGTGAGTCGGTGCGTTGTCCTGGTGAAAGAGCAATTCGCGTCGAATCGGTCCAATGATTCAGCATAGTAGAGCCCTGTGACCATGCTGCCCTTCTCTAAGTAGTCGATGCGATTTTTGTGAATCCCAGAAATCGGTGGCCATTACCTTTCAGGCCGATGGGACAGTCTTCGCCTTCTACGGAGCACGTTTGCCGTGTGAAGTCCATTGTTTCGACTGCTCCTTGGTCTCAAGTGTGTACCAGTGGAGCCATGCTTCATTGACGGCCACAAAACGACGCGGAAACTCCTTCGAGTCGCGCTTAAACAGCGTCAAACACAGCTCTGAAGTGGTTTCATGGTTGCGTTTGTTGTTCAGAATGATCAAACGCGGCACCCATCACGCTGACAGCGACCCACGCGGTTTCTGGAGATACCTATAGCCTCAGCTATCTCGCACACTTTCAATCGGTGGTTTGCCAGTACGAGCTCATTGATTTTTGTCGCGTTATCATCCGTGTTTGTCGTTTTAGGGCACCTGGGCGTGGCTCATCAAAAACCAACGTGCGACCACGTTGATACTCTTTAAACGAATTTTTAACGGTCGTCGTCACGGGAGTAGAGTCACCGTATACAGCATTCAAGCATGTTTTCATTTCACTAAGCGATTTTTCTTCCAAATACATGAATCGAATCACCGATCGATATTGCTCTTACTCTATTTTTCTAGAATCCGCGAACATGCTCGACTCCACACGTGGACAAAACAAAGCTATCTGTCTGATTTGTTTGAAATTTTGATAGTAGCCGTCTACAAAAATGTACTACACGATAGTGAATCTCTTTTGCGATAGTGGTGCCATTGGGCGATGAGGCTAAGTACTTATCGGGTCGCACTAGTATATACGAGGTGTGATAGTTAAGTAATGAGAATGATTTTATTTCCGCGCTTGTGGTAAATCTGCCACCTTGAAATTCCCTTTCCCTTCCTGGGCATCGTTTTTCTATTCACTAATATATTTACCATCGCTCTAGCTTGTTCAGTTCGCCTGCTGTGTCGTGTTGAGTAGACGTGTGCTGGCGGTGGTGGAAACGTATGCTGAAATTGTAAAAGTGCATGGTGATAGTGCTCTTGGTCGTGACCAGGGGTTTTGATGGCAAAAAGAGTTTAAGGAGGCGTGGAGCGGGAGACCAGTCGAGGTGTGGACTGACGTGAATGCGCAGATTGTACGTGTCCTAATCAGTGAAGATCGGTATTTAACAACTGGAATGTTGCAGCAACAATAAAGGCTCTACATGACACCACATAAGAGTGTCTCAGAGGCCTGAAGAACCTGCAAGTGTCCACAAGGGACTGAAATTCGTTGTTGTTACATTTATTAATCCAAAAATTGGATCTAGTGACTCACGTATCATACGAACAATCGTTATCCAACCCGCGCGAGCTACCGCTCTTGAAGAGTTTGTTGGACTTCATGAAAACGCGTTTCCAGGTCCTCGAGACACTCGGCCATAGAACAAAGGAACCAGAGATCAACCGTAGGAAAGCCACCAAGTCGACCGTGATCGCCACGACAGCTTCTCGTTGCTTAATGTGTGAGCAGGGTCACTGCCCGGATTTCCTCCGGATCACTGCTGCAGTTTCGTGTGCGCTAAGAGGCTGTGCGTGGAATGCCTTCCAGAAGGACATCAGGCTTCGAGCTGCGCGGCCAGAAGTTGCAAGCAGTGTTCCAAGAATCACAACAGCCTGCTACATCTGCCTGGAGACAACAAGCTCAAACAGACCAAGACGATATTTTCGAGGACGACAACGCCGAAACAAGACTCGAAACCACAAACAAATGTAGAACCACCATCGCTCGCTTTAACGACTCCGATGGAGCCCTGACCCCAAGGACAGGTTCTTCTGGGCACAACCGTCGCCAAACTGGTCATCAACAATGGGAAGATGACATATTGTCGAGCTGTGCTGGATCCAGGCTCACAAATAAACTTAGTCACCAAAATGATTATCAAAAAATTGGGTTTATAGTAGACACCATACCTTGCCATCATTGAAAGGGTAGGCATGGTACTCAATAGGCATACCATAAGGTAAATCTCGGCAAGATTATCAGTATATGCCGCGCAGTTGGAAGTCTACGTCATGGAAAAAATTATATCACCGCAACCGTCTCAGAACTTGAACACATCGGGATGGCACATTCCCGAAAACATAAGGCCGGTCGATCCAGACTTCCACCAAACGGAACGCATCAACATGTTGCTGAGTACCAAAAACATTTAAGAGATCCTCGCCATTGGACAAATAAAGTTGGACCCATAGCTCCCAGTACTCCAGAACACGCTCCTAGGGTGGATTGTAGCCAGAAAAGTTATCACACCTCAAGTGTCTTCCACGACATGCGGCATCCTGGCAGAAGATAACCAGTTTAATCAGCTCAGCTTAACTGAAAAAGCGTGTGAAGCCCATTTGTATCAGGCAATGACAAGATGTTCCGACAACCGTTTCTTGGTTAAACTCCCATTCAGCAAGGATCCTGAGACTAGTTTCTGTGGTAGGGAGGTGAATGCCATTTATGCACAGAGTGTGGGACTCCCATGCTCGCAAGAAGGTGACTAGACTACCCACTAAACACCTCCCCTGTCAACCTTAGAGCGCAGCCTGGAACCGTTTGACACATTACTTCGGGCCAGGTCTCGTTTTGTTACGCTGTGGGGCGCCTTCAAGCTGGGGATTCCCTTCCCCAGCGGGAGGGAAGAGGGGAAGTGGAAGTACCAGAAAAGTGATCCCCAGCCCCAGCGCCCCGGCTGCTGTGAGTCCCTTTTATATTTTAGGACTGCCCGAGAATAATATGCCACTTGGTTCCATTTGTCAACCGATCCGAGCATCACCTCAACTATATTATCCGGAGTGAGCTCTCCCATCTTCCTGTAGAGTTCCCTTCGCAATGAGACCCATTTCGTATACGCAAAAAAAGTGTGGCAGGCATTGTCCTCCTCTCATGGGCAAAACCGACAATCGGGGGACTATGAGTTACCAATCTTGAGCAGGGAAGACTCAAAACACCCATGCCCGCTTAAAAGCTGGGTCAGATAGAAGTCAGTCTCACCATGCCTTCGATTTAGTCATGGTCTCACATCCGGGATGACGCACGTAGTCCACTTTGCCTTCGTGCAATTCACCCAAGACTACTGCCAATCGTTGAGCGAGCGGTGTCTCTCCTCGCGGACAAACATCTCCCTCGCATCCTCGTTTCGGCGCAGGCAAAAAGCGCGGCGCTCTCTAGCAAGGAGGGCGACAGGTATCACGCCTGAAATAACTCTCACCGTCGGATCAGGGGCTATCGGATACGAAATGCAATTCTCAGTGCTCCTCTTCTCTGTACCTGTGCCAAACGTTTTCGGTATACCTCCTTGCTGAGAGCGTCGCCCCATATCTCTGCTCCGTACAGTAGCATTGACCCTACAGCACTCATCAAGAGGCACCTTCTTGAAGGGCTGGATCCCCCTACGTTGGCCATAAGTCGACTCAGAGCCGATATTCCCGAAGCAGCCTTCTCAGCCGTTGCCCTGATTTGCTCAGAGAAACTCATCTTCGAGTCGATCAGTAGCCTCAGGTACTTCACCGCTGGCTTCGATTCAATTTGTATGTCTCCAGTACTGATCATCCTTACTCTAGGGATTCTCTTTTTTGTCAAGATGACCACTTCGGTTTTCTCCAGTGCTAAACTGAGCCCCCGAGCAGTCATTTAGTCCCTCACTCGACGCATTAGCACACCTAGCTAAGTTGCGCTTGTTCAACGGTGCGTCCAGCGACCAGAGCCGCAACATCATCCGCATAGTTGACCAAGCGCGACTCATCTGGCATCTCAATTCTCAGTAGCCCATCGTAAGACACATTCCATAGGTCTGGACCAAGGATAGATCCCTGGGCAACACCCGATGTAATTTCCATCCTTCGTTGGCCCTGTGTCGTATCGTAGAGCAGGCTTCGACTTTGGGTGATTCCTGACCAGTGGCCACTCACCGATTCATTGCTTTGGAGCGCCGACTGGAGAGGAGCCCTGATTTAAGACTTCCATACGAGGACTTCATAGAGGAGTATAATTGGCTTGGGCATATGAAGGAGGTGACGTCGCAGCAGCGGGAGGAATAACGATACTTCCTTCTTCATCATTGTGTCCTGAAGCCTGACAGCAGTAAAACCAAGATGCGGGTGGTTTTCGATGCGTCCAGTAAGACGACCACAAACTTTTCGCTGAATGATGGCCTTGATACAGAGTCTATTGTTCAGGTTGATCTTTTTTCGATTCTTCTGCGTTTCAGAATGCCCTGTTTCATATTCACCGCCGACATCGAGAAGATATATCGGCAGATAACACTCCATCTGGAAGACCGTTGGTACCATGTCTTGATTTGGACAAATAGTTCAACGCAAACAGTGTGATACTATCAGTTGAAAGCAGTAACCTACAGCACAACGTGTGCCCCATATCTAGCTACGAGATGTCTACAGGTTCTAGCACAAGAGAACCAGTAGCAAGGTCTCCTAGGCAGCAGGGCATTGGAGAAGAATTGCTATATTGACGACGTCATGACCGGGGCAGACAGCTTAGAGGAAGCACCTCGCAAACAGGTGGAGCTATGCACCATATTCTCGAGTTCAGAATGCATTTGCGCAAATGGTGTGAAAACCATCCTCTATTGTTTAAGAAGATTAAATCTGAGGACCAACAGGTCCAGCTGGACTTCAGTAGTTTACGCAAGGACTGTATTAAGACGTAAGGAGTCATCTGGCGTCCAAGGGCTGACGAGTTCCAGATCCAAATCAACCTGGATTCAACCGATGTGAAGTTATCTAAGAGGACGATGGCAGCTGATATAGCCAGATTGTTCGATTCATTGGACATTCTGGCTCCTATGATGGTTGCAGTCAAGCTATTTCTGCAGGAATCATGGCGATTGGAATTGGACTGGGATGCAGCATCACCAGTGGGGATCCATACCCAGTGGTTCGATTTCCGCAGATGTCTGCCATCATTGCAGCAAGCCCGATTTTCACGTCACGTCAGCACAGGCGAGAAACCCGTGCAAGTACAATTGCACACCTTTTGTGATGCCTCCGAGAAAGCGTTTGGTGCAGCGATATACATACGGTCAGTCCTGAGGAGCGGTCAAGTCACCATCAGGCTGCTGTGCGCGAAGTCAAGATTGGCCTCGATCAAAAACTTACTGTTCCGCGCCTGGAGGTGTGTGTGGCAAAACTACGCACTAAGCTCACAAGACGAGTCAAGACAGCGCTAAATCTACAGGAAGTCTTTCATGTATTCTGGAACGAAGCCTAGATTGTCTTAGCGTTGATCAACTCTACTGTATCATCGTACAATACTTATGTGGCGAACAGGGTCTCAGCCATACAAACCCTCTCAAGGCCGGACCGATGGTGACGCGTAGCGTCTAAAGACAACCCAGCTGACGTCCTGTCACGTGGGATGGCGCCAGCTGAATTGAGCCGCTGTAGTATGTGGGTGCAAAGATCACCATTTTTATCCAGGGCGGAATCAGTTTGGCCTCCCGAGTATCGGAAAGGGGGCCCTTGAGCCTTGAAGGCGAACCGGACCAAGACCACTAGGGTAACGGATCTAACACGGCAACTCCTTCAAGAGGCTGCAGCGCATAGTGGCCTACATGATGTGGTTTACCTGTGGTCTCAAGCCGGCAGTCAAGCAATCTCAACTGAAAAATCAAACGCCCACGAGTGATGAATTGCTCACAGCTCTGGAGAACATTGTGAGGTGTATACAATCACAAATTTTTAACTGCAAACTTTTAGACATCAGCTCGCGGAGGCGAGTCTCCAAGCACAGTCTGTTGGTGGGACTGGCGCCATGTCTAGATCTAGAGGGCATAATCCGTGTCGGTGGTTGGCTGGAGGCTACCAAGATCACGTTCAACGCCAAACATTCCATTTTATTACCGTTCAAACGTCCGTTCACCAGACGACTGATGATGCCATCCATAGCGACCACTACCATCTAGGTGCGCTTATATTGCTCGCTACCACTAGACAGCGGTTCTGGCAAATTCGAGAAAAACAACTCGCGAGATCGATCGTTCAACGGTGCTTGTGGTGCAACCGAGTCAAGCCTAAGCTGTTTTCACAAGTCATGGGAGACCTGCTGAGTGCACGTATTCGGCCAGCTCGTCCGTTCATCAACCCCGGCGTGGATTTCTATGGGCCTATGATTATCCGTTACCGAAGAAGATTTTGCTATTTTGCTACAAAGGTCGTCCATCTGGAGCCAATCAGCGATCTAAGCACAGAGGCATTCCTCAGCGATCGAAGCAATAAGGCACTCTTCTGCACTCTCAAGCGTTTCATGGGACGACGAGGATACTGCCGAAACCTATTTTGTGACAACCCCACCAACTTTGTGGGAGCTCACAACCAGCTATCAGAATTGTCGTCCTCATTATATTCCAAAGAAGCGCGTCAAGGAGTAACAGCAGCGTGCTCCAGCTGGGGAATCGATTTCCATTTCACGCCTCCTCGCGCGCATCATTTTGGCGGCTTGTGGGAGACGGCAGTCAAATTAGCCAAAATTTTGATCGGTCGAGGCGTTTCGTCGACAACTCTCACCTACAAGGAGCTGCATACCTTGGTGGTTGAGATGGAAGCTAACCTCAATTCTAGACCACTGACACCGATGTCAAACGATCTCAATGATTTGGCAGCCTTAACTCCAGCACACTTTCTCATCGGAGAAGTCCTGACAGCCATGGTAGATGGTCACGCAGAGCCAGTCACCAGAGGTCTCCATGCCTGGCGGAAGCTAATCAATCACCTCAAACTCGAATTCTGTAGACGATGGTCTACATCGTCTACAGAATTCACGATGTTGCGCAATTGCAACATCGTGTCAAGTGGAGACAGTCACACACCAATGCGATCCCGGGAACAGTGGTCATCATAAGCGAAGATAACACCCCATCGATGGAGTGGCCACTGCGGCGAATTATTAAAACATACGAGCACGCCAATGGTTTCGTAAGAGTCGCTGATGTCAAAACCACCTCCGAAACTTTGAAAATGCCCATACACAAACTGGCCCCGTTTGCAGTACTTGACGACGCATAGCTCTAACGAAGAACCACCACAAGCAAGCTCCCCCCACTTGACATCCCAAGGATAAGGTGCCAATCGATGTAAACTAGCCAGCCAATTATGGCGCTCCTCTTGATTTGCCTGCTAGCTCCCATAGCGCAGACCCCATACGGGTCTGCATTTTCAACCATTAGGCTGAGTCTGCGTATCTTCCAGCGAGTGGAAGTTGCCCATTTATTACGATTTGGGACCGTATTGGCGGACTCTTTCCACTCATTTCACAGAGTCTGCATCTGAAATGGAGGGACTGCGACGACAACTACAAGCGCAAGATGTTTCATGGACCGATCAAGTGACTGACCACGACATCCACTTCTACACCATCGGCTACCTGGGCATTCTCGGATTAGTTATACTGGTGATCTGCTTCTGCTTGCGTTCCTGCAAACAACAATCCAACCTGCATGTCCAACCACCATTGCCGTTACTTAGACGCTACAGCCTACCGCACACCTTGGAGGAGGTTGAACGGACCGTTCAACGGGGGGAGGGGGGTGGATGTTGAGCTCCTGATACCCCTGAGCACCCATCACGGCCTGATCCGGCAACATCAACGCTTCAATCAACTTACATAGTTATTTGGGGTTAATTAGCACTGCAATAATTAGGCCATTCGTAATTAATTCGATTTATTTGATTGATTTATCGATTGATCGATCATTTTAATTTAATTCACCAAATTCAATTCGCCACAAAGTGAAAAAACTTTAGGTTTCGAATGCCACATTTCATTTTCATCAATCGAGTAACCCACTTTTCGTTCATTTTTTAATTTGTCAAAACTTTGAAACAAAAGTGTATTCATTGTTCAATTGTTGGTTGGGTCGTTATATATTATGCAAATTCTCGTCCTAATGTGTCTCGTTTCAATTGTTGGTTATTCAGTATCTCTGTATGGTTAAAAAGAAAGTAAAATAAAGTTAAATTTTTAAAGTCGATAAAAGAATAATAAAATAAAAGTTCGAGACAAAAGAGTCTCGGCACAAACAAATCGTGTATGGCTTTTTTTTTATACAGAACAAACAATATTTCAATTGTGTGTTTATTTTTAAAATTTTAGATAAAAATGAATTTTACATTTCTTGTGGTTTGGCTAACGAATGAATCTTTACTTTTATTATGCAACGAATGAAAATATATTTTTTTCTATGTCAAAAAATGAACTTAGGCTGGTTCTTGTTAATTTTTTTTTAATTAATGCTGTTCCCTCAAGTTAATTTATACAGTGAATTTGTATTGAGGTTGACTGCCGTACCTTCAAATGTAATTAGTGCAATTCTAGAAGAATTATTACTCAATGTAATTAAGGATCTAGTGCATACGAATAAGTTCAATTTTCAGGTTAAATGGAACAATTGCAGAGGAAGACCGATTGACAACGGTCGAAAATCGATTTCGACAAATGAAAACTAACTATGCAAAATCAAAAGGGAAAATTTACTTTTTTATTTTCAGAAACATTTTGAAAAATTAAATTTTTTGCAAATATTGAAAATATAGTTCTAAGACTTTTTCACGTGCCTTTGTGTTATTCACACATTAAATACTGAAATCGAGTATTCATTATATTGTACAACTTAACAACTGGAATTTTTTAGCGAAATTTGATGCTTTATTGTGGGAAAACCTTAAAATATAGTTTATTCAAAGTATTGTCTATCGGAAGCTACAACATTTTCCCATCTTTCAGGCAATTTATGAATTCCATTCCAAAAAAATTGCGCCGGCTTGGCGGCTAAAATCGAATCCATCCAATTTCGGATGCCTTGCTCTGGTCGCATATTCCGGGCGTTTTTCGATGATGGCACGCTTCAAACGTATTAATTGTGTTCGGTACAGATCACCTGTTATTGTCTGGCCCGATTTCAACAACTCATAATATAACGGCCCCTTCTGAACCTTGGCGCCATGGATATTTGGCTGGTTGGCCGGGCTTCACGTATGACTTTTTGCGCTCGGGATTGTCATAATGGATCCATTTTTCATCTTCAGTCTCGATCCGATGCAAAAATGATTTCTTATTATGGCGCTCAAGCAGCATTTCAGACATACAAAAGCGCCGTTCAACGTCTCTCGGCTTCAACTCATAGAGGACCCAATTACCTTGCTTCTGAATGTATCCGGCGGCTTTCAAACGTTTCAAAATGGCTTGCTGAGTCACTCCCAACGATTTGGAAAGTTCGTCTTACGTTTGACACGAGTCCTCATCGAGTAGCGTCTCCAATTCTTCGTCTTCAAACTTTTTTGGCTGTCCTGGACGTTCTTTGTCTTTGATGTCAAAATCGCCACTTTTGAAGCGTTGAAACCATTCAAAACACTGTGTTTTTACTAAAGCATCGTTGCCATAAACTTTTAAAAGCAAACGATGACTTTCCGCAGCAGTTTTCTTTGCAAAAAAATGACCTAACAGAACCTCTCGCAAATGCTGGCTTTTTCTCCAATTTTCGAAATTATTCATCGTGAAAAATAATGATTATGCACACAAGATAAAATTGTTTTGTTGACTAATTTGATAGCTGTCAAATGTACCTTCAAAATGACATATATATAAAGTTCGAGCTTTCACGATATTTGTTAGTACGGACATCTAGCGTCAAATTCCGGTTATTTAGTTGTAACCCAATATGGTGGAAATTGTACATTGAATTTTTATGAGCTTTTATGGGGGAAGCTTATTTTCTTAGGCTCTGCAAGAATTGAGGCAGAATATATTAGCATTGTTTGCTTCAGTGATTATGGTGTATAATATTTCGAGTGCTTTTGGTTTCTAAATCTTAACTCCAAATGGATTAAAAATTGATAAAAATTGCATTTTAGATCATTCGTACTCACATTTGATAGTTACATTCAAAGATAGAAATATTCAACTGAATAAAACATCAGAAACGGTATCCGCTACCAATCTGTCTTAATTGCAATGTATTATTTTTATGTTTGCATACAAAAAGTTATTACCACAAATTCTCGTTTCCCAGAAACGCCACCCTAAATGCATTCACATTAATTAATTTGTGTCTCAAACAAATTACTTGGGCGCCGACAACGGTTCACCGCCTGAATCATTCATTCATTGGTTCCCATAGTCCATTCTGAATTTAATTGAATAATCAGATGCTACTATTCTGCCGAACTGAATTCATTATTCTATTGAAATATCGTTTAACATTCAATTATCCTATTTGCTATACTTCCCGACCAGATGAGCCTTTTTTTACATATCGGTTAAATTGTACAGAAATAATTGTCTAATTGAATAAATGAGTCAAAGTTCAACTTATCATACAGCATAAACAGATCGGCGGATCAATTAAATTCGAATAAAAGTTGAGGGTGGAATGATGGATTTTTGCTGAAAAAATGTGGAATGTAACAATGAGCGATGGGTGCTTTGGGGCAATTCCCTAGTTCGAAGTAGCTACACTGGAATTATAAATAAAGATTAAAAAATTTTCAACGACATTATTGAAAATAATAAAATAAAAATATTACTTTTTAGGAGTTACCACCGAGAAACGGAATTGAGTCTGCATTAGTTTCCCCTTTTATAGAAACTTAAGGGCGATTTTAACCGTAGCTCCGCTACCAACATCTTAATTAAACCGATCATCTGCTATTCATTTCTGAATCCCGCAGAACTGCCAAATACTCATCTACAGCGTAAGAGGGTTCTCATCTCTTCTGGATACTAATGACAATAAATTTTAATTAAATTGATCGCGGCATTAATGATCTTTTGAAGATGAGTGGTAGTTGTTCGTTTAGCGGCATCTAACTGCGGAAGGTTCCCTGATGACATCAAAAGGTATACTCGTACATCTATAATTCATAGTCCACTTTGTCGCCAGTATATCGGATCAGTAGCCAATTCAACTGGTAATACTCGTGGGACTTTTTGCGAAACATACATGGTTATATTGATGTATATGTGACCAGCGCAGCGGTAGTGGCTTTAAGGTGGTTGCAATATCTCAGAATATTTTAGCATGCAATTTTAAATCAAAGTGGTTCATTGGTTCACGATCAGTGGATATTAGTATACTCCGCCTTTGATATCAACTCCAGCCCATTTGGAATATATTAGCATAATTTGACTTTATGATTTTTAAGTTAATTTTTTTAACTAAGATAATTATTACGATAAATAATGAGAAACAAAAAACTACATCTTAAATTATATCTGCTACAAAGTCAAGTTTCATTTCAATAAATGCTTGCTTGATTTCCACGAAAACGCTTTGAAACCGTTACCAAATGCATTCAATCTCCATTTTCTTGCAATCTCCATAGTCATACTATGCATATAAGCATGTCAGTGCATCTCGTCAAACTTGCATATAGCAAAAAAGTAACACGTACCATATCAACTACAAATGGTCGTAGGCGAATGCAGATGATTACGTATGCCATATGCATATATCCTGCCATGCTCCCCGTCCTGCAAGTACAGCGCAATGATACGACGAGGAATGTCTTCTTTCGCGAAGTATTTATGCATCTTATTCTTCATGTTCGAGTATTCAAAATGGATGACACCACTTACGAATCAGTTAGAGAACATCAAATCGGATGGCTCGATCAGCAGCAAGATCTATGGATGCTGCAACTGTACCCCCTCAATGCGCGTTGACTGGCTTTGCGGCTACTTGGATAGATTAAGATTCGTCGGATGATGCTCAAGTGGCCGTTACTTGTCGCGCGATCTTTTGAAATCAGAACATGCAAGATGAATAGCTGCGGAGTGGCTACAAGGGCCTAGTGAATATCACTTAGTATTCATAGTGGTGGTCAATCTCAGACATTGCAGTATGGATGATTTGAGTTGTAGTATGCTAGCGGTGAGAGGCTGCCCGTTATACATATGTTTATATGAAATTATGGAGGAATCATTATAACATCCATGACTAAAGTTAAGCCAATTGAGCGAAATATGCTACGGTTTAAGCGGCTCATACATGGTCTCATGTATTTGGACAATTCGGGGATATGCTGGAAAGTTAAATTCTGTTAACTATTTTGCCAACTAGATTGAAAGGTATAAAACCACTTAATACATCTACTCAGTAGAGTCTTTATTTTTCATTACAGCAATGCATGTATTTAACACATATACTTGGTTTGCTAAATGATATATTGACTTCATTTTTGAGGAAAAAGCTGACTTAAAACATAAGGATATTTATTGGTTTCAATAAATTAATTGATAGTTGAGGTTCCTAATTTGATTTTGTTTATAGGATGTTTCGATTTACATCGTAAATCATCATCAAGGATTCCTACAAACAAAAACTAAAAAGACACTTTAGAGATATTATAAATGAAAAAAAAAAAAAACATTTTAAAAGAACTATTGACTTACATTATTTACACGAAACAAAAACTATTAAAAAATCTCAAAAAGGCGCCGGGCCTTGCCCGGTTTGGTCAGTGCTGGGTTCTGCTGTCTGAGTTGGCTTTGGGGGTTGAAACAACTTTCTTAAATTAAACACGGAATTTCATGCTAATACATTAAAGCCTGAGACGTCTCCTGAATTATTACACGTATTTTATTGTTTCGATTGTTTTACAAAAGTCTATTTATAGAACCGATTCCCGGCGTGGTCCCGACCAGTTCGCTCACCTCAGACTCTGGGAAGAGATGACCGCATGAGCGAACAATACTCAGTGAGTAGTCTCACAGCCACAACATGCAGATCACCTCACTCACTTGAGAATTAAAACCAAAAACAGGGAAACACATCCCTTTGAAAAGAACTTATCCATTTTAAGGGAATACATCCCTTTTCAGGAACAAATTCCTCAGTTGGGGAACACATCCCCAACGCCCAAACCAGGAAACAACAGATGCATTCTGCCCACACAACAAATCACCTCTCACACACTACTCACTTTACCGATCTGCCGCCAGCCAATGTTCACTACTCCCGATGCAACTCGATCCGAGGACGATCTGAGTTGTTTACACAGGTGTTGGCGGTCTCACATTCACACGCCAGATTGTCGCCACACAGCCGACTATAATGCTTACATATGACAATACAATACAACCATTTAATTCCAGTGCACGGTCGAGGCTAACTCTCATTGACCGATGGAGAGTGAAATAAACTCTCACTAAGGTACTCTCGTAGCTAAAATGTCCCTTTTTTTCTACATTTGGACATATTTTGAACATAAAACTAAGTCAAATTACAAATTGCCTAACGAACTTGAAAATCTTCTTCTTCTTTGTAGCCCCACAGCCCCTTTCGGGCCTTCGCTTAGAGATAGTCAGAGTATCTCATTTTCATGATTGAATATAGTGGCACTCCACAAGGCGATACGATCATTATCACACTTTGGCCGTGTGTCCGTCCACCCAGCTGGGATAAGTTCTGATTTTAAATCAGCACGTTTCATAACTGAACAGACTTATAGTCCGCCCGAAGAACCACTCGAGCTAAATCTCGTTGACACCAACGAGACTTGAACCAGAGACCTTCAGCTTACGGGCTTAGTGCTCAAACTAGAGATGGGACATCGACGATGAAACATCGATGTTGTGAAACATCGATGTTGAAACTTACAAAAATCGATGGCAAAAAACATCGGCGAAAAAACATCGATTTTGTTAAATTTCGATGTTTCACGGTTTTTGAAAAACACAATTTCTATTTCATTCAAAAGGGTTTGATCACATAAAATTCATTTTGAGGTCAATGTTTGCACATTTTATTTGAAATCAAGGGAGTTAAATGTTTTTATAATTACTTCAAATTGTTATTCGATTAATTCACATCATTATTCGTTAAAGTGAATAAAATCCACGAAAGTCATCTATAAGATGGGCAAGGAAATGCATTTTAAATTTTCTTCTTCACAGTGCACGTCAGATATATTCTAGCAATTACAATATATCGCCATATGTTGTAGCAATAATATAATTTTCACAGGCACCAGAACCTCCTATCTATAGTCTGCAGAAATAGTAATTTTTTGAGGTTTTCACTCTTCAATCGGTTTCTTTTGTCAGAAACGATATCGCCAGTGGTGGAGAAAGCTCTTTCCGATGGTACCAAAGTTGCCATGACACATAGATATTTTTTGGCCATTTTCATCATTGAAGAATCCTGAAGCATGAACATTTTTAATCATCCTTGCATTAGGTCAACAAATCATCAAACCAGATTTATTAATTTATCAAAACTTGCCTTGGATAAGGTTGATATATTCCAATGCTCAAGTGGATCATCTTTAAGTTTAACCAACGGGCCCTTCAAGTATACTGATAGCTCTGGTGCCATCGTACTTAAAGTATCGAATTCCCCAATTACCCTTGACCTTTTCCTGGCTTTCCAATTGTCTTCTACGAGTTTAAGATGGCCCTCCCATAGGTTAAATTCTCGTTCTGTAATACAACGAGACTCATTTTATTGTACGTTTCACACTACAGAGTTGAAATAAAGTTGAAACGTTAAGTTAATTAAGTTGATATTTGCTTACCTTCAATAGAATGAGGAGAGGAATCAGCTGTTGCTCCACTCTCGGATTCTGAAGAGTCAGCTATATCTTGCTTTATTTCTATTGCTAGTTTTCTAATTGCATTCCCCAATGCAACCTTATCTTCAAAGTGAATATTTTTAAAACGGGGATCGAGAATGGTGGCAGTTGCAAGAAAATGGTTACTTTCCAGATCGCTAAAACGCTGCTTGTATTCTGTCAAAACACTTTCTTTTAGTTTTCGTGCCAAGCTAGATTCACAAACAGCTTCAAAGATTTTATTTTGCATTAATTTCACTATAGGAATTACGATGCTGGCAATTGATCACCGGAGGCTTCTTTTGTGGCAAATTCAATTGGTCGAAATAAAGTACAAAACTCTTTCATTAAATCAAGCTCTCTTGCTGAAAGCATTTGCGGGGCTGATGTATTGAAATTTACGATGCTCGCAACAATTTCTCTCAAAAAAAGAAACTTCTCAACCATATAGTATGTCGAGCTCCACCTCGTAGAGACAGACTGCACTAGCTTTTTTTTCCATAATGATCTGTTTTTTTGCGCAGCTCTTCACTTGCATTTACGCTTTTCTTAAACCATTTAACTATGGCTTTAACATCACTAATAATTTTCACTACCTCTGGTATTGCTTCAATTGATTTTTGAGCCATTAAATTTAACAAGTGAGCAAAGCAATAAGTATGTTTTTCTTTACCGAATACTTTCTCTACTGCACTAATGATATTGCTTGCTCCATCTGTAACAACGGCTGTTATACATTCGGGTTTAAGGCCCCAACCTGAATACACTTCCAACAATTTTTTCGCTAAATTTTCACCAGTGTGGCTCTCATGCAATTCGTATACTCCAAGTGTCACAGTCTCTAGTCTCATTTTTGTATTCAAACTCTCATTTCCTGATTCCATTTCTGAGAGCGATGTGAAATGACATGTCACGGCAAGAAAGCTTCTCATTTGATGAGTTTCGGTCCAAATGTCTGTAGTAAGGCACACATATTGAATGCTTGACAAAACCTTCTCAAATATGGCTTTTATTGCCTCATATTTTCTATCAATCATGGAAGTTATAGTCCTTCTTGAAGGAACGTTATAAAGCGAAGTAACAACTTTCAAAAGCTGCCTAAATCCCTCATCTTCCACAAGTGAAATGAGTTGGCTATCCCTACATATCATGAAAACAATTGCCTCGGTGACTTGGCCATACTTGTCGCCTCCTTCTTTGAACGAACTTATTTTCCTAATAGTTTCTTGCAACATTTTCTGCTTGGAGAGACCCAACCCTCTCGAATGGGTTTGAGTATCAGGATTCAAATTTCTAGCTCCAGAGCATTCACCATTTTCATTGCCTTGGTATGGCCCTACTTCCATTGCTGAACTTGAAGGAGTTGGCGATAATGCCACGATTAACGTGCTTGGTGAAACCGAAGTGGTCGGAATTTCCATTCGGCCTTGGAAACAGTCACGCTAAAAGTTAATTATCTTTATTATTTAATTAATAATAACAGTAGCTTACTAAAGTGACTTGCGTGCTCTGCACAGTAGATGGCCCAGATTTATTGCGAAAGCTTATATTGAAAGCACTTCTGTGTTTGCTGCTCATGTGTCCTATAAGATTTGATGTGTTTCCACTCGTTTTAATAATTTTTGAGCACAACGAGCACTGCCCCGACTTGTCATCAATTTTCTCGAAAAATTTCCACACTTGACTTTTGGGAGGCATAACGAAACCAAAATAATGAAGTTTCCAAAGAATCATAAAGAAAACATACACTTGCTATCACAGTACACGCACGACTAGTAAATGCAACTGCAAACGTATTCCAAATTCGAATCGAAGTTCACGTTCACATGCACTTGCACTCTTAAACGCTTGACGATACGAAGTGAAGGTAAATTTCGAATGATGAATATCAACATCAAGCTCTCTCTTGTTTGCAACAGTGGCGAAAAAAAACTTAAAATTAAATCGAACAGGCTGAGTCCAGCATATTGATATGGACAGAGGAAAAACCTTGAAAAGTAAACAAACGGTGAAAAATTCGGTGCAAGATTCAACACCAGTGCATTGGCACGGTACATAAGTAGGCAGAAGAAAACCGAAATTGACGAAATGACAGACAAAAAACATCGATTGGGTTGGGACATCCGCGCGAAAATATCGATGTGAGAAAAATATCGTCTTGGAAACATCGATGTTGAAAAGAGTCGATGATTGAAGAAAACATCGATGTTTTGAAAATATCGGCATCGATGTCGCATCCCTAGCTCAAACCGCTAAGCCACGCGGACTACTGAACTTGAAAATGCATACATAAATACTTATTGAAATGATTTGATTTTACTAATCATATTCTTTGCATCATGGGTCAATCTGCATCGGTTTCATTGGCTTCAGTGTTCGATTTACTCGATGTGTTGTGGAAGACAATGGTTCTACATTTCTTTCAGGTTCTCCAATTTTGGCTTCACCGTGGTAAGATTCGTTTTGTTTCCTCATAAGTGTCGTATAGGCCACGAAAGGGTTGATAGAAGGCAGTGTCACTGGATACCACGGTCTAAGCTGGTTTATATGATATCGATTAGAATCTCCATCGGATAATTTGACTTCGTAGACAACATTTCTTATTCTACAGATAATGCGTCCTGTCCTCCAATATTGCGAACTACGATGAGTAGATCGTTCCCTTCATAAATTGTCGTTCCATTTCCACGTCATGGATTGATGGTTTATTCCCTTCATAAATTGTCGTTCCGTTTCCACGTCATGGATTGATGATTTATTAGCTGGCAAAAATAGACCACGAGTTGTTCGTATCCTTCGGTCATGAAAGATTTTCGATAGTTACTTCTGATCTCATCATCATTAGCAATGGTGCAACAGCCCAAGCTGGTCCTTGGCCTCCCGTTAATTTCCTCCGATCATCACGGTTTCCCGACTTTGTTCGCCAGTTGTTTACTCCAAACAAGGATCTGGGGTAAACTTCTATTGTGTCTTCCCATCGAATTCTAGGCTCTCCCGCTGGAAGTCTATCTTGGGCTCTACTCGTCAATGCTCTTTTGGGTAGCCGGTTTCTTCCATTCATTCTATAGGGTTTTAAATTAGGGACATAACAGTTTTGTTTCTTTATATGAACGCACCTTTGAACTTCTTTAATGAACTGTCGATGTCAAAACGTTAGTTGACGTCAACATTTTCATCATGGTAAAGTTCACGAACCAGCAACGTTTCGAAATTATTAAAAATTAGTATTAATTATTATTATCAAAAAATCATCTTCAGCGGTGAAACTTAATCCTGGCTCAATGGCTTTGTTAATAAGCAAAATATGCGTTATAAGTCAGCAACAAACCCATATGTGCTTCTTGAGACACCGTTGCATCTGCAAAAAAATTACTGTTTGTCGCGGATTTTATGCCGGAGGTTTGATTAGGCCGTGTTTTATAGATGAACACGACGATCATGTTACCGTCAATGGAGAGCACTATTGTGTTATGTTGGAAGATTGTTTGTGGCCAGAATTGGGTGAAATCGACATCAACGATATGTGGTTTCAACAAGGCGATGCCACATGCCTCACAATCGATTTATTGAAATTTATGTATTTATGCTTATGTATTTAATAGAAAACCCTATATATAGCCCATCCAATGAAGGTCACGTAACTTTACGCAAGAGGAAACAGGTGGATCGTCAAACATTTCATACAACTCATCGTTGCAACGAAGTCCCCACTCTGTTCCTTGTTTCCCTGGGCCTCTTCGGATTAACTTGACAGGATCCATGTTTCACTTTCAGATAACAGCACAGGTTTGACTAGTGCTGTGTAAATGCGTCTGTACACACCAGTGCTGTGTAAATGCGTTTGTACACCACTCTTAACCGTAGAATGGGAAGTACAGAAAAATAAGCTTTATTCACGCCGTTTTTCGGTGCCTCTTCTATTCAGGTTGGCTCCAAGATACACAAAAGCATCCACGCTCTCAAGGTCAAAGTCACCTATGATTAAGTTTTGTAGAGCTGCAGTTTGTTTCCTCGTTTGAGTCGTGAAGTTAGTTTTATTTTCATTAACTCGTAGGCCAATTCGGTTTGCTTCAGATTAATGACTCAGGAATGCTCCTTTGGGATCTAAGATTGAACGTGTCATAATATTGACGTCATCAGCATATGCTACCAATTGTGGGGACTTAAACATTAGTGTACCCAAGGTTCTAGCTGATGTCTTCCTGATGACGTGTTCCAGTGCAATATTAAATAGCATGTTACATGTAATCGGATACAATTGTAATGCGATAATTGCTGGATTTGAATTGGTTGTTCCGGCGGGGGCTTTGGGATCCTGGATAGCCCGTAGAGACAGGGTGGGTTCGGCAACCTTCCCCCCGGAGCCGCAAATGTGCTTGGGCTTCCCGGACCGTGAGACCTAAACGTGAAAGGAACCTTAATTACCTTTCGCACAAAAGAGAAAACAGAACCTAAGACCACCTTGTCGCACAAAGAAATCCAAAGCACTTTACGAATAAAAAGAAACGAATGCACTTTAATGCGAAGTACCAAAGAAACCTTAATACCTCTCCGAACAACTCTTTCCACCTCACTGCTGAGCTCACCTATTCACACACACACAACCCTACTGATTCATTAAAAGATCCCATTGCTCCCAACACTCCTGATGCATTTTTGACGTGGCAAGACGGCGCCACCACTCTCAGAGTGATTACACTGGCTGATACTCAAAAAAAAAAAAAAAATTCTTCTACCAAAAATGATCTTCAACTAAAAATATTCTTCAACCGAAAATATCAAAGAAATACCAATGTTTAAAAAGACAAACTACTGTATTAAAATTTTACTTTACTTATAACAATAATTACAATTTCGTCGGGAAATCAATATGAAACGCTGTTATAATGATTATTCCAATCACTGGCGATATATCGATCCCTCCACTTTTGCTGCCATTGATAAGTCCGTATCACACGTTGGATCCATATCACAAGTTGCGTCTTCCTCCACTTTGCTAGCTGGGAAACCAAAAGAAAGCGCTTCTACCGTCACTCGCCCATATAAAACTTTTTGCCGCAACGGCTCTTCCTCAACGGTGAAGATCAAGTTCAAGGTTAAGTTACCATCGGCCCTGCTGCTCAACCTTCAGCCTTAGTAATGCCACAAACCAACATTCAGTGGGCATATGTTTTCGCACAGAAGTTTCTAAATGAAAACAATGTTAAGTTTGTTAGCTCTTCAGCTGATATTGCTAATAAGTATTAACTACCGTCGGTTGCAATAGAACAGGAAATGCGTAAATTATCTTCTTATATAACAGCCGTTACATCTTCCCTTTAATTTATAGTGGCTCTTCAGCAATCTCCCGAATTTGTGGTTCAACAGATGTAAAAGCTTTACCCTGAGATGATAAGAATATTTGTAAGGCTATCGCCGCCTCCAAGTTCAAAGGTAGATTAGCATCGTTGAGTCGATCGTTTGATATTAGATGCATGGGTTCGGGTACTTCACGATGAGTAATTTGGCGACAAATTTCGATCCATTTGGAAAATACTTCTTTTATTGTTGAGTCCAGAGAGAGTGAGTGCTGCGCAGAGGACATAGTAAAGCTTCAGAATTAGTTTTTGTAATAGAATACCCTGATTCGATGGTTCATTTTTAAGTTCATCGGTAAATTATAAATAAGTGGTAGAAGAAGTTTCATTGTATCAATTAATTGTGTTCGTTCTTCAGACTTTTTGCAGTCGTAAATCTTAACCAATTGGTACATTGTTACCAAATCTCCATTCCAATCATTCACCTTTGAATGTTGAAAAATTATACTCATTTCATCCACTACCTCGGACAAACTTCCAGCAGAATCATATTTAATTATATAAAATACACTAACTGATAGTTGAGGTCTTTAAAGACCATTCAACACTACTTTTAAGGGTCATTGCTCAGTCTTCTCCGTGTATCGAATCTATTATAAGCTCTTCGGTTTTCCATTGCATGTTCAGGTGAGGTCAGCCAATGCGCGTGGGTTCCTTTTGTCGTTCTTTACACTTCGCAAGCAATCTCCAACCAAAAATCTACTGTGGGAATGGTTAAGATGCTGCACACGCTTAGACAATTGTTTTAAAGCTTCGAAATTGGAAAACTTTGTCGAATACAGCCGCAACGGTGATCTTGATTAGATAAGTACTATGCGATGATGCATTTCAGTAGTAAGGTATCGATTGTTTCTTGTCCAGGCATCCTGGTCCTACTTAACTCTAAGTCTTTGAGCAAAAATTCACTTTACTTTACTTATTTATTATTCTTATTATTTTAAGTTTAATACGTTTTCAAGAAGGAAAAATAAAGAAATAAAATTACAATAACAATCCTTACCAGCTCTTCACCTCGTGGAGTGGTCTATAAAAACGTGTCATGTGCACTTAATGCTGACGCCGGAGTGCTAGAGATCCTGGTCAGCCATGACAAGCATAAGGGCAAGTTCATCCTCTAGTTTTAGGTCTGATTCGGTTATAAAACTGTCCGCTAGCTCACCGTTTATCTTGAGCTGGGACTTTATGTTTAGCATCGTGACCTTGACCATGCGGACTAGTTTTGTTGGAACGCCAAAGTCAAGCATTATTTTGCACAGCGCACTTCTGTCGACAATGCAGTATGCTTGCGTAAATATACAAAGAGTTGGTGCACATCGATGCTATATTCCCAGCAGTTTTGGAACACTTGCTTTACTGAGAATATTTAGTCTATTGTAGACCATCCACTTTGAAAGCCTCCCTGAAACTCTCTGATAATATTTTCATAGCACAGCTTAAATATTTTTTCTATGATTTTTGTGAGCATTTTACAAAACGCGCACACTAGAGCGATACCTCTATAATTTTCACACTTTAATCTGTCCCTCTTTTTGTGCTCAGGAAATACACCTTTCCGCCATACTTCTGGTAACTGCTCCTCTGACCATATTCTGCATATTAGCCGATACAGAAGGTTATTTAGTTGGGAATCTCTGCTCTGGAGCAGTTCTGCTAGTATCCCATCTATTCCAGGAGCCTTATTTTTTCTGGGGTTCCGTACTGCTGCTAGTAATTCATTTTTGGTTGGTGGTGAGACTGGAACCTCTTGCCTTGCTTCTGAAATGTTCACAGCTTCAGTCGCTGGAAATATTGCAGCCATCTGCTTTTAATTTAGACTGGATTTTCTCTAATTGCTCTTAGTGCACTTTTGCAAATACTTGTTCTTAGATTGAAGCAGTATCTTAGCTGTTTAATAGTATATGCCGATCTGACTTCATGAAGGGGCGTATTTTGGTTTATCTGTTGGATCCTGGCGTTGATGGTCAGTCATTTTATGGCACTTTTTTTTAGGTTAAAGTTGTAGGCTTTTATATTGTTCTTATTTGGCCCGCGTTGGTCGCTGGATGTAAAGAGTTATCCATTTTACGCTTGGGAAAGTAAAGCTAAAGAAAACACATAAAATATTCAGATGGAAACAACATTTTTTAATCAGTATAAAGACTGAACTTCGCCATTATACGTGAAATACAACATCATTCGTCCATAACTTCACGAATATTGGTTTTCAATTGCTCAAGATTTTGAGGATTGTTCGCGTATACACGATCTTTCACATAGCCCAATAAAAAGAAATCCAAAGGAGCTAGGTCACAGGATCTTGCCGGCCAATTGACATCACTCGAACCTCGAAATTACGCGTCCTGGAAATTTCTCTTGCAAAAGTGCTCGATTAGCCTGCGTTGTGGGGCTTGTGGCTCCGTCCGGTTGAAACCACATGTTCTCCAGATTATAATCTTCAATTTCTCTCCAAAAATAATCGGTTAACATCCGTCCATAGTGGTCAGAATCGACTGTAATGGCTCTTCCTTAATCCTTTTCAAAAAATAACACCGCCAGACCATAATGCACACCAAACGGTCACTTTTTCCAGATGCAAAGCTCTTTCTGCGATCATTTGAGGATTTTGAGAGCCCCCATATGCGGCAATTCTGTTTATTTACGTAACCACTGAGCAAAAAATGAGCCTCATCACTAAAGAAAATGTTGTTCGAAAAATCGTTATCAATGGCTTGTTGTTCAGTCATCTAATTCGCATACATTCTGCGTTGTGTATGGTCTTGAGGCTTAAGTTCTTGAGTGATTTGGATTTTGTACGGATGGAGATGCAAATCCAAATGTAAAATCCACCACAATGAGCGGTAAGATAAGCCCAAATGTTGAGCACGTCGAGGAATCGACAAATTCGGGTCTTCCTCCACACTTTGAGCAACGACAGCGATATTTTCAGCAGAACGAATGTTGCGATGATGCACAGGCCTTGCAATATCAATAACCGATCCAGTCTCTTCAAATTTTCTCACTGTGTTCGAAATTGTTTGCTGTGTAGGTCGATTATGTCAACCGTAATCGGCTCGTAAAGCCCTAAATGTTGATACAGCAGAATCAGCATTTTTATAATAAAATTCAATAATTTTAAAGCGTTTTTCGACTGTTAGACGATCCATATTTCTAAATGACAAACCTTCGACTAAAAGAAACACGCTTTGGGTGACATTTAATTCTGACAGATGTCAAATGGCAGGGTTATACTTTCCTACCACGAAATGGATAACCCTGTATTTTTTGTGCGCCTGGTTCCTATTTTTAGTCGTTTCCATGCATTCTTCTTTGTAACCAGTCGTTCCTCCTTTTGTTTGACTGTGCCTGCTTGGCTGCTTCTGTTACCGTATCTCCTACTGTCTTGCACATGGTTTTAATGTCATCATTATCTCCCGCCTGCTTAGATATGTTGATGTGATTTTCCATGACATGTTTTTGTACGTTACTGAGTAACTGATGCTCGTTGTTTACAGCATTAGAACTTGTTCCTTAAAGGTAGTGGTCCAAATCACCGACAGTGCTGCAGGGCGAGTGCGTGTCGAGAATGCTAGTGGCTGTTCATTTTGTATGAGAATAGGTCACTCCGGCTGAATGTACGACCGTCTCTTATGGTTGTCTCGATGTGGAAAGCGTGTGGAGCTTACCGTGAAGCGAAGTCTATCAGCCATTGTCTACTGTCGCTTGTCTTTGTATGGAGGCTGTGTCCTCCGATTGCTCCCTTATGTGCCGTTTCTCGGCCGATTTTTGCATTGAAGTCATCCAGAACAATTTTAATGTCATTTGACGGTAATGCATCGGCAGTGCATTCTTCTTCTTCGTAGCACGTCATTCCCTATCGGGTTTCAGCTTCCTGCAAATAGCGCCCCCAACTGTCACGGTCGATTGATCGCATCCTCCAATTTCGATATCCGAGCAGCGATGAACTGTTTTCGTCGACCGAGTCAGACCAGTGTTTCCTCGGTTTCCTCTCTAGTCTTCGGCCTTCAATTCTCCCAACGAGTACCTTTTTGGGGGGCTCCGTTTTTCTTCCATACGATTCATGTGTCCAGCCCATTGCAGCTTCTGCACTCTTACAATCGTTAAGACCTCAGGCTCGTGAAAAATTTCATAAACTCATGGTTGTATCGAATTCACCATTGGCCCCCATCTAGCTCGCTCTGATTATTCGCCTTAGAACCCGTCGCTCAAAGGCGTGCAATATATTTCCGGATGCTTGAGTTAGGGCCTGTGTTTCACATCCACAGCATAACACAGGTCTTATCACAGATTTGTATACTTCGAGCTTTGTTTTCCTGTATATGTAGCTGGTCTTCAAGATCGTCAAAACTGAATAAAATATTTTATTTGTGGACTGTATTCCTTGCTGTATTTTGTCTCTTTCATTACCCGTTTTCGTTATTTAGTCACCTAAATACACAAATTCGCTCACATTTTCGAGCCAAGTGTGATATTTTGCGTATTTGTGGTATTTTTTCTTGATGGCGTCATGAGGTTTGTTTTATTTTCATTGATTTGTTGCCCTATTAGTTTTGCTTCACTGTCGAGTTTTAGGAAGAGTTCTTTAGCTGATGTTAATGACCGTGAAAACATTTTGATGTCGTCCACATAGGCTCGTGTGTTGGTGTTATTTTAATTGGAGAAATTTCAAATGGCTATAACTTCCGTGTACATCATTCGATTTTGGATTAGAACTTTTTGTAAGATTATTTAAATAGTTGATTTCATCGAATTCAAATGTATCCATACGATTTTATTGTTTAAAATGTGAAATTTGAAGATCATACTATGATTAACAAAGTTGAGCGAATTTTGACTTCTAAGATATTTGTTGTTGTCGTACTCATAAAACCTTCAGAATTTTTTCAGATTTTTCAGATCGCAGGTGTCCAATCGCGAGCAGGGACACACATTTCTCGTGTATTTTCCCTTCTTGTGAACCCCACAAGCAAAAAATGTCAGTTTAAGACCTGTTTTGGAAGGTTCTCATCAGAACTTGTCAGTTGCCACCCATATCGGCTATCTTTGATGGAACTTTTTTTTTGGGAACCACTCCCCTATGTAGGGAGACTTTCCTTTAATAACTTAGTATTTTTTGTATAGTTGAACTGTGAGGAGGGCACCACTTTACACCTACACACAAAATTTGATGTTTCAGCTGAAATCGTTTGCGAGGAAACTTGGTGTGACACACGGACGGACAGACAGGAAGTGATTCTAGTGGGGTTTTGTAAAATGATTTTACAAAACCCTAAACAAGAAAAACACTAATAAAGATCTTGAATCTTGAGGCGTATTTGAATTTGACCAATAAAATTGATAACTTGCTTGAACGCTTCTAATTTTTAAATTTATTCTGCCAAATGTAACTTGTAAAATATATTTATCATTGTTGGAACAGAAAAATGGATAATTCTTGACACTTTATGAGTATACGTCCACGTACTGTCCTTATTTATATGATGGAAATCAATTACTGTCATTATATCTTGGCAACTTCCACAGCTATTTTTTTGTTTTTTTTAATCTCCTTCTTCTATTATAAATTTATAATGATATTGTGGTCTCAGCGAAATATTTTGAATATTTTTAATTCATATTATATTTTGTATAATGTCTGGACCCCTTATTTCTCATATCACAAAAATCATTCAACACATGATTCAAATGGAGAACAACCAACGACAATTGAAAGATGCAACCTGAGTAATGATGCCAAGCATCTCGCACTTGGACCAGCAAAAACTAATCGGGATGCCATTTTACTAGTCCGTCAAGTTTTTGCAACCCCTTCAGCGGCTAATGTGAGCTCGTTTATGCATCCCCGTCTCCTATGTATACAAAGTGGTCACTATTCACAGACATGCACGCATTCATCCATCCATCCAACCAACTGCAGATCCTTCCATTGGAACGAAGAAGGGCAACCACAAGCTTTGAAGTTGAAGTCACATTTTTGAGTTTGTCGCCCAGTTTTTTCTCACTGGTCCAAAGACACTTTGATTCAGCATCCAAGTACCGCCATTCGCCCGTTGTTGTGATAATTATCCAAGTTGATGTATGTTTGCTGGCAGGAATGGATTGCAGTATTGTAATTTGAATGGTAGACATAGAATGGACTTTATGCTCAAGGAATGTTGAAGTTAATATTAACGATCATCTGGTGATGCTATTCCAATTACTTCTTAACATGATTGGACATCTTCAGGTTTAGGTTTCTCTGAAGAGGAATCTTCATTACGGGACTCACTGAGTTCCCAAGAAGGCTACTAATTTACGAAAGTTGGCATGAACCTAATGTTTCCTTTTCTTTTGTTATTATTTATTTATTTGTCTTATATGATTCCCTAAAGAAGTTCTCGCAACCTCAACGAACCCGATGAAATTTACCATAATTTCGCGATCAATAAAATATATGTGAAAAATTCAGTTATAATTTCTTCTCATCGCCAATATCTCATTATAAAGGAAAAATCCGATCCTCACGATAGATTTCTCAACTTGGATGCATTACAGTCCGGTGTGCTGCGCTGTAGATCATCCTAACGTGATCGAGCCATATTGCAAACGCCAAAGCGTAAATTCCCGTTCCGTTTTGCTCGGATACGACAAAAAGTTTGTGACACTAAACACAGAGCACGGATACGCTAAGTATTGTATCTGTACTATATACAACTCCTTGGGTGTCGAAAAGTATGTCTTTTTACTCTCACTGTGAACCTCATTAAAAACATGAAAAATAATAATAAAACTGTAGCTGCCTCGATCAGATCCTCCACGATCAAATTCTCCGATAAATGTATCGATATACGCCGAGAGAAAAACGCGACGATTTCAAAAAGAACGAAAAGGAAAGTGAACTCAGGAGTTTGGTGTACAGTATGGTCTTAAAGGAAGGTAAATGATGAAGGATCGTTTGGTCTAATTTGATGGTTAAACTAACTTTGCTCTCGTGGTCTTAGTATCGCTCCAACCTCAACGATTAGTCTTCGTTTTCCTGATAAATCCTTTAGAAATTTTATCTTTAATATATTTTCAAGAATTTTTTTTTATTATTAGAAATTGGTAATCCTCACTAAATTTTCTTTCAGCACCAACTGCTCATCGACACGGTAATGCACCATTTATGAGGTGAGTTAAGGGCTTTGAAAAATCATCCAGTTTCTTGCATGCTCAAGTATATCACGTTTTTACAAAAAAGTTCCAAGACAAAATATCTCGTCTACTTATCCTGGCGAAATAAGATCGCCAAACGATAAGAAGGTCCGCTACCTCGGCGATTAAAATCTTGAGTTTTCAGTATATCTACGTACTTACTCTGTTTGCACAGAGAACACACGTTCCTGCGGGTGTTATATGTTGTACCCTGAGTATTGGAGACATTAGAAAGAAATCAGTGAAGTCTTTACAAAAATTTTGAATATGAGGGATACATTTGCGCAATTCTATTCTATAATTTTGAATCTGGACCGTAATTTTATGGTTTAACTTGTATCGTACATTTGAGGTATTGAAATAGTTGATATTGGTAATTAGTATAAAAAACCCCGTTCAAAGATCAGAACAACCCCAAGAAAATGTCGTCGGAACAAGTTCCAATAATTTGAAAATAAATGTTAGAAATGCATATTTTGAATAGTTAATCCGAGAGGAGAATGCTGGCCGTCAGGAGTACTCTTGGGAGCTAGCACTCTTTAGGGAGCTCCGCCCCCACGTACCCGAGGAAATTCCCACAGGGGGAATGCTGGTCGACAAGAGCACTCTTGAAGGCTAGCATTCTTTAGGGAGCGCCGTCCCCACGGAACCGTGGATATGGGGGGCACCGTGAGGCTTTCTCCTGGGATGACAGGTAACGACCCTGGTGGATCTGGATACGCTTTTGACAACGAACTGGAATTCATGCTTTGGGCTGGCGGATATGTTGGTTTGGACCTAGCTGCTTTGCACGGTAGCGCCGAGGTGTGAACGGCTCCAATTCAACCATCATACCGTCCCCGTCCCGGTAAAACCTTGGCAGGCCTTGGAGTACGTTCGAAGCTCGCACCATTGGGTTGGTGATGTAGCTTCGGTTGAGACGAACTCCCGATTACCGCTGGTCTGGCTCTGAGCACTTTTCTCCATAAGGGCTCATAGCATGGCCTCCCTGCTATGCAAAGATAACCGTGCGAATAATCAGGCAACAACACACACAAACGGAGACAGTGGCTCCAAGGGGGGACCCAATAATATTGGAGCAACCAAAACCCTTAAAGAATATCAAAATCCCCAAAAAAAGAAAAATAATGCAAAAATAACAATAACGTTGACGCAACCAGTGGCCGCAGCCACGATGTTAACAACACATCGGGAGCGGTACTAACGATGACAAAAACGACGGTTAATACAATGACAGTGAAGACGGACGAAAAACGGAGATTAACAGAAAGTCTTGTCCAGACTGAGATTCCTGCGGCGCTCGGGTGCAGCAAAAAAATAATACGAACGCCAGAGCGTCCTATAGAGGGAAAGCGAGAATCTCCGCAGGACGCTTCAGGTGTTCGAGTGGTGGAAGAAAATATAAAGAAATTCGAGAATTTGATGGTCACTGCTGCAATCGCTACCAAAACGATTGAAGCGAAGGTTGTAAATTCCGAAATAATAAAGAACCATCCTGAAGTCAACGAGGAGATTACGGCAGGAAAAGTAACGAGTGACCAGGCAAATAAAGTGACGATGTGTGATTTTATCGCCAAAGTCGAAAAGGTGGTGGAAGTACTGTATTCGTAAACAGAAGCCCAAAACCTCTCCCAAAGACGATGGCCGCAAAATACAATTGCCGCCCAGCGACATGAAGGAGAAAGGCTATTCCAAAAAGCCGGAGTTGTTCTTAAAAGAATACAATCTGCATGCGACTCGCCATAAGTCACCAAAGCAGTAAAGATTGGGCTCCTTGAGCTAGACGAGCTCCTAGAATGCATAGGGCATTATCGGAGGAGCTGGTTAAAGGCTAAAGAGGACCAGAAGGCTGAAGAAGAGCAAAAAGCTAAAGAAACGCTTGGGACGAAATCTAAAGGGCACGTGCAGATAGCTTCACAATCAAAAATCAATAAAAGAATATCGCCTAGCCCAATTGAAACCGATCGGGATAAAAAAAGGAAGGAAGAGGCACTTGATGGGTGCGGAACACCAGATCAGGGGGTTTCAGACAATGCTTATAAAAGGAGCGAAGAAAGCCGCGAAGGAACTCTTTCAATAAGTGCCAGAAAGTAAAGTTCGCATGGACGCCCAACAAAAAAATAAGACCCGAAACAAAACAGGAGGGAAAGAAGCCCTGAAGAAGACCCTAGCATCAAGCACTGCTCGTAAAACCCCAAGATGGTCGATCCTACGCGGAGGTGCTGTGGGACATCTGGAGAAACGTAAGGCCTGAAGACACTAACAATGTCATTAAAGTAGTAGGACCAACGCCGTCGGGCATCTTCGTATCCGACAGTCTCTGATTCGGCGGTGAGAGTTATTGTAGGCGTGAGACCTGTCGTCCTCCTTGCCAGAGAGCGCCGCTCTTTTTATCTGCGTCGAAACGAGGATGCGAGGAAGATGGTTTTCCGCGAAGGGAGCCAGCGCGCACTCAACGATTGGCAGGAGTCTTGGGTGAATTGCACGAAGGGAAGGTGGACTGCGCGCCTTATCCCAGATGTGAGACCATAGCTGAATCGTAGACATGGTGAGACTGACTTCTATCTGACCCAGGTTTTAAGCGGACATGTGTGTTTTCAGTCTTACCTGCAGAAGATTGGTATGTCACGGCTCCTCGATTGTCGGTTCTGCCCAGGAGAGGAAGACAATGCCTGCCACGCATTTTTGCTCGCATAAAATGGGACAGGCTGCAAAAGGCCCTCAATAGGGAAACGGGAGAGCTCACTCCACATAATATAGTTGCGGTGATGCTCGAATCGGTAGATAAATGGAACCAGGTGGCACATTATGTTCGGATAGTCCTAAAAGATAAAAGAGACTCAAAGTAGCCGAGGGTGTTGAGGCTGGGGGATCGCTTGTATGGAACTTTCGCTTCCCCTCTCCCCTCCCACTAAAAGAGGGATCCCCTAGCTTGAAGGTACCTCATGGCGTAACAAAACGAGACCTGACCCGAAGTAATGTGTCAAACGGTTCCAGGCTGGATTCTCAGGTTGACAGGGGAGGTGCTTAGTGGGTATTTAAGTCGCCTTCTTGCGGACACGGGAGTTCGACACTCTGTGCATAAATTGGCACTCACCTCCTTTAAAAAGAAAAATAAAACTAGGTGGAAAGATTCGTTGCAGGTAACAGGAAAATACTTTGTTTATGCGGGTAAACGAGATAATTCCGATGGCAACATGAATCGTAACTTTGGAGGAGACGGCGGTGATGATAACATGAGCCCTGGGAATGTGGAACTGGGATGAATGCTGTTTGATATTTGTTTAAATGATAAACCACAATTTGACAATGCAAATCAAGGTGGTGGCGAAGGTGGACCAAACCCACGTGTTGGTGGTGTAAATCGACATAAGGATATTGATAATGGAGGAAGACTCGGTGGTAGAAATGATTACCACAATAACAAACGAAGAGGTTTCTAAGGCATATTTGCAAACATACTAAGTCTATCATACAGGGTTTTCCAATAAGAGGTGTTATCTTGATATTAGAAGAAAAATGCCATTTTTTAATATAAATGAACAGACGTTTATTTTAATGATAAAGAAGAAGGTATATCGTTACTAGTCAAAAATTACCTCAGACAAATGACCACCGCGACCACACGTTACAGGACCATATCCTTTTCATGAAATTTTCCATAACCAAATCGTAAAGTGGCTGCCCTATGTCCTCGATTGCCTCACGAATTCCATCTTTGAGGTCTTGAATCGACGCTGGGCTGTTGGTGTATACCTTTCCTTTCACGTGGCCCCAAAGGAAGTAGTCGCAAGGGGTTAAATCACAAGATCTCGGTGGCCAATTGTGATCACCTCTTCGAGAGATAACACGGTCCGGAAACTTTTTCCGTAAAAGATCAATGGTTTCGTTGCTTGTGTAGCACATAGCGCCGTCTTGTTGAAAGTAAACGTTGTCCAGATCAATACGATCCAATTCCGGCCATAAAAAATCATTAATCATCTCTCGGTAGCGCAATTGATTCACCGTAACTGTTGCTCCAGCCACTTTTTCGTAAAAGTAAGGCCCAATAACTCTGCCGGACTACAAACAGTCACACGTTGAGGATAAAGAGGCTTTTCAACGATAATTCTTGGGTTTTTCGAGCCCCGGATGCGACAATTTTGCTTGTTGACGAAACCACCGAGGTGGAAATGGGCCTCATCACCCAAGATGATTTTTCATACATTTCAAGGACCCAATCAGCAAAGGCAAGACGTTGTTGATGATTCACCGGCTTGAATTCTTGTGTTAACTGACTTTTATAAGCCTTAAGACCCAAATCTTTACGCAAAATACGGTGTAATGACGCTTGTGGAATGCCTAGTTCCAAAGAACGACGAGGAATGGACAAACCTTGGTTTTCTTCAACACTTTCGGCTACAGCAGCACGGGTTTTATTTTTCACATCAGTTAGTTGTCCCAACAGCTCGTATTGTTCCAGCGATTTCTGTATTGCGGTCTAACAAGGTGCTTCACGACGACCCAAAAAGTTCTAGTTTTACGAACCGTCTCTGCCAAATTTTCACCATTTAGTGATTTTTAATAATATCATGTATAGTTCAATTGTAAAATGGCGTAGTTTTCACTAGTCAAATGTCAAAAAATGACAGCTTCAAAAGTGATATCTACCAAAATAGCGGGCTATTTAAAATAACACCTCTTATTGAAGAACCCTTCATAATAATTGGCATTCGAAATCATAGCAATTTCCACATACTTACTCACTTAAGTATCAACAAGGAATGTTGTGCTCAAAATCTAATTGGGTTGACCGTGTGTCCTTCGCCAATTCCTTATGGCAGAGAGTGGCCAGCAGAATAGTAAGTCTTGCCCCAAACAAGTGATCTAAGATACTTAGGAAAGAAGAAAAAAGGCACACAAAGTGTCTTGCCCAATTATAAAACATAAAAAGACAACTTATCTAATAAGAGTGTTTTCGAAAGGGAATGCCTTCGTGCATGTACTGGTTTGTTCAGAAAGCCTGAGACGGATTGGAAGCATTACATATCCAAAAGAAGAATTTATCAAACTGCTAAAGTGACAAGAATCGATATCTTCATACTTAAACTTCTTCGGAATCATATCGCAAGATCTGTAACTGTGAGTGAAAACCCCCGGATTTCACAGCCGTTCCACCCTACAGACGGATATATTGCGACTTGCCTCGCTACTGGCTTCGTTCCTGCAGAAACATTCGTGTATTTGGACATGAATCGATATGTTTTTGATTCTGATTGCATCCCAATCATATATGACATAATAGACGCACCGCCGATAAGAAAATAAAATATCCTCCGAATTTGAGTTCCAATAGAGATACTCATTTGTTAGATTCATTGAACTGGTCGAGCTGAGATGGAGCAATCTAGGTATTGGTTGCTGAATGACAATGTCTGAAATAAATTATAACGAAGTGGCCATTAACAAATTTTTTCTTTAAATAAAGTCGAGTAGGGTATCAAATGGAAGGTCTTAGCACTTTCAGAATCTGAAAAATAAGTGATTTTTTGCATTAGGAGTCCAGGGGGAGGCAAAATGCACAAACAATATTTGTATCCCTCCCAACACGACTGGACACCTTTGAGCCGAAAATCTGAAAAAATCACGTAAGTAGGGCAATAAATACCTCAAAAATCAAAATTTACTCAACTCTGTTAATAGTAGTATGATATTTATATTTTCTATTTTCCCCCTAAAATCGAAACGATGCCCTGAAACTTCTCAAAGTTTTATATTTATGTTGGTTGATATAAGACTCTAATGCCTACAAAATTTCATGGAAATCAAATCATAAACAAGTGAATTATCGTCATTTCAATTGTATGGAATTACCAAAACAATAGCACATCACTTGTGAAAATTTACATGATTGAGTTGCTTATTTTAATAACTATTCCTGACAAATTATTAGAGAAGAAAAATGCTAGAAGAAGATAGCTCATCTTGATAGTTAATATAAATTTCAAATCAGCCAAGGCACTCTTATTTTCTTAAGATTTTTATGAAAATTTCGGGAATAGTGGTTTACTTGAATATATTCAATGAGCCAAGAATTCAGAAAAATTATTTAACAAGCAACAAAATTGCTACTGTTATGTGGTTATGGACAAATTTTGCATCTTTTGAATGAATTTGAATTAGGTGAATAATTCAATTCATCGATTCATGGCATCAGAAATTTTTTTTTTGAATCCTAGAATGCTTACAAAGCCCTTCTGTTAGGAGCTCTCTCCTGCCTCCTCCTGTTCTCTGTTTTTATTAAAAACTAACGAATTTTCCATCGGCTTTTACACATGAGTTTTCTCGCCTCTATGAATTTTCATCAGCTTTGACGTTCGAGTTTTCGGTGAGAGAACGTTTGTTGTGTTGTACTCAAACTGTTCTGCGAATGATAACGAAGGCGCAACCATGTGCACGTGAAATGAAATTTTGTCGGTGTGCGCGGGTGTGAGTGGGGGAAGTGATTCTTCTGAAGAGAGGAAAGAAAAACCTGTCTGGAAACAAAGGGGAAGCAGAAGCAGAGGGGATCATATAGTTTTGAGAGCATAAGTCATCGTCCTCGTCCATTTATTTATATGTCTTTGATCACCTCCCTATCTGAAGAGACCCCCCTTAAAACCTCTTGAAAAAAATTTTTCACCCCAAAACTTTGAAGAAGTCACCACTTCTGACCTTTTGCACAAAGTTTCATGGCCGTAGCTTCTATAGTTTCGGAGAAAAAGTGCTGTGACATTCAGTTAGAAGGACGGACGGACGAACAGACGGACACAGGTCATGATTGCAATAGTGTTTTGTATTTTAGTACAAAGCCCTAAAAAGGAAAGAAATTTCGAGTGCTTGCAGGCCTTACCCACCCCATTAACGAACGGTCGTCCGAAGAGGAATGGGTAAATATCCTTTTATTTATTATAATTGAACGGAACTTTTTAATATTTGGTGTGAACGCAATTTTTTTTTCATTGGAATATATTCAAATCCACATTGGATATTTATTTTATACTCTAATGGGGAGACAGCATTTTCTTCTTAGTGAGCCGTAGAGAAAAACATTATTTTAGTTTTTCTCATTTCTTGTTTCCTTATCTTCTCTATCTGCAAATTTATATTTGCTTTTTAATTTTGCCGAACTATTTAATTAAAATATAAAATGTTGATCTTGAAACTATTTAAAAATGTATTGTGAACAATTTATTTGAAAACATTGAATAAAAAAACAAAAAGATTGCAAATACAGGGTTCTCCAATAAGAGGTGCCATTTCTTAATATAAATGATCAGATGTTTATTTTTTTATAAAAAAAAGTATGCCGTTAATAGTTAAAAATAACGTCAAGCAAATGACCTCCATGACCATGGTTACGGGACCATATCCTTTTCATGAAATTTTCCATAACCAAATCGCAAATTGGCTGCCGTATGTCCTCGATAGCCTCACAAATTCCATGTTTGTAGTCTTGAATCGACGCTGGGCTATTGGTGTAGACCTTTTCTTTCACGTGGCCCCAAAGAAAGAAGTTGCAAGGTAATAAATCACAAGATCTCGGTGGCCAATTGTCATCACCTCTTCGAGAGATAACGCGGTCCAGAAACTTTTCCCATAAAAGATCAATGGTTTCGTTGCTTGTGTGGCACGTAGCGCCGCCGTCTTGATGAAAATAAACGTTGTCCAGATCAATACCATCCAATTCCGGCCATAAAAAATCATTAATCATCTCTCGATAGCGCAATCCATCCACCGTAACTGTTGCTCCAGCCTCATTTTCGAAAAGTAAGGCTCCGTCGGACCATAAACCGCACCAAACAGTCACACGTTGAGGATAAAGAGGCTTTTCAACAATAATTCCTGGGTTTTTCGAGCCCAAGATGCAACAATTTTGCTTGTTGACGAAGCCACTGAGGTGGGATTGGGCCTCATCACTCAAGATGATTTTTCGATGGGATTCCGGATCATTTTCATGTAATTCAAAGACCCAATCAGCAAAAACACGACGTTGTTGATGATCCACCGGCTTGAGTTCTTGTGTAAATTGAACTTTATAAGCCTTAAGGCCCATGTCTTTATGCAAAATACCGTATTATGACGTTTGTGGAATGCCTTATTCTAAAGAACGACGAGGAATGGATAAACCTGGGTTTTCTTTAACACTTTCGGCTACAGCAGCAATATTCTCGGCTATTCTTGAGTGACGTGCACTGGTTTTATTCTTCACATCACTAAGTTGTCCCAAAAGCTCGAATTATTCCACCAATTTCTGTATTGCGGTCCGACAAGGTGCTTCACGACGACCCAAAAATGTTGGAGTTTTACGAATCGTCTCTGCCAAATTTTCACCATTTTTATAGTGAATTTAGATGATTTCAATGCGTTCCTGAAGCGTGTATGGTTCCATTTTCATTAATGGCATAGTTCTTACTTGTTAAATGTCAAAAAATGACAGCTTCAAAAGTGACATCTACCGAAATAGCGGTTTATTCAAAATAATACCTCTCATTGGAAAACCCTTGAGTTCATTCGAAATTTATGTTGAATCATAATTCCATACTGAAAGAGTTAGTTGAGTGATTTGTGTTTTTGTAAGGAGCTCGAGATTAAATGATCTATTTAAAACAAAATTAGAAAATAAATTGAGATCTCGATTTAGGAGAAGTATAAAAGAGGACGATAACTAAACAAATTTTCAAGGCTAAGCATAAAATAGTTAAATTTAAATAAAAATTTGTCTAATATTTGTTATTTGTAAAAATAAAACGTTTTCTAAGGTAAATAGTAAAATTAAATTGAAGTAAGAATTATTTTTATACAAAGAATAAGAATGAATAGAATATCGAATTTACATTTTTCGGTCTTTTCATTTAGATGAAGGTGTGACACCCGCCACGTTGGCTGGTCTCCCCACTCATGAGCTAGCCATCGGGTGAGCTTACCCCTTTTCTTTGCGATGCAGGTGCTCTTGCAGGGTAGAGTGGCCTTCCGCTTGAGTTTCCTATTTTCGATAAAGTGTTATGTGATTCTATCGTATAAGACTTTAACATAAACTTGAAACGTTAATATTTTTTATTTAAATGGAAAAATATGTAGACATGTCTACAATGGATCTTGATCTGGATGGCAGAGTGCGAGGGGCACTGCTTCCACCTGGATGCCCCATTCTTATTTGGGAGCCGTAAGTATATACGGTAAAGATAAGATCTAGCACGGTAAAGACAAGTCTCGCTCGTGTTTGCAAAGACTACTCTGTCGTTTGCTTTGGCAATACCTCCCTTCAGTAGGTTAGCTTGGCCTCGACACCGTCGAACTGATTCCTATGCACATTTAAATCGTGAATGCGAAATTTTTTGTATTCGGCTCTTGTGCTGGGAAAAAGAATTCGCCCCATCTTTGCACGTCAAGGCAGCAGACCATTGCTGCAGTCCTTTACGGACATTCTATACCTCCAATTCACTACAATTTGCTTTTTATTCTTTGAAAATTTATAATATGTATTGAATAAAGCGCTTTTGACTTTGACTTTGTCATGTCCAGCAAATCAAAGATATTGCTTGAGAAAGTTGAGGGACCAAGGCTAGTTGGAAAACCAAGGAAACACTGGGCTACTTGGATTTTGAAATTAGAGGATGTGGATGATTGACCGAGACATTTGTAGGTATTGCGTATAGTATGCCAAGACCAATTCAATTCAATTATTGTGAAATTTTTGGTACACATACGATTGCTTTTTAAAAACATAAATTGTAGCTTTTGGGAAAATTAAGGGTCCCATCTTCCTTTTATAGGCAAAAATTTAAAATATATAAAATGTACTATTATTAAAAAAGTTTATCGAATTTCGATTTCTGATGTATTTGTTGCCCTTGTACTCCCAAAGTTACACCTCAATGATTTTTTCCAGATTTTTCACGTCACAAAATTTTCTTACCTTTCCCCTTCACCCGCACTCCTCAAAGCAAAACTTGTAGGTTTAAGACCTGTTTTGAAAAGTTCTCATCTTTCATTTGATACTCATACTGCCTACATGCGATGAAAAAATTTTTTTCGGGGCCTACTCCCCTATATGGGGTGACCCCCCTCTAAGACCTTATAAATTTCTTTGTGTGGTGAAACTTTAAAGAGGGCGTCACTTTGCACCTACTTACAAAATCTTATATTTCTAGCTTATGCAGTTTGCGAGAAAAAGTGGTGTGACACACGGACGGACGGACAGACAGGACGCAATTTTCTTGGGGTTTCGTAAAATGATTTTACAATACCCTGAAAATGCTCATTAGGAAATAGCACTACCTTAAAAATAAAGGTTCATTTAATTGTATTCAAATAATTTCATTATGAAAAAATATGGGATATTCTAACAAGTATTGATGTTTTTTTTTTCATTTTTCGATTGAATATTTCTTTTATTTAAAATTGATGTTATTTAAGTACATATTGTCCATTATTATCTAACATATGACCTTTTGCCTTTTTTTGGCTAGAGCCATTATTCCATCTGTGTAGAACTTCTGTGGTTTATCGGCGAAAAACATGGCCAAGTGATTTTTACAGTCTTCTTTTCATTAAGGAAGTTTTGCAGAGACCGAAACATATGGTAGTCTGATAGTGCAAGGTCTGGACTATACGATGGATGCACTAAAACTTCTCAGCCAAGCTCTGTCAATTTTTGCCGGATCATCAAAGATGTGTGTGGTCTGGCATTGTCATGATGGAAGACAACGCCCTTCCTATTGATCAATTCTAGTCGGTTTTTTTGAATTGCCTGTTGCAATCTGGTTAATTGCTGGCAGTACAGAGCCAATTTGAGTGTTCCAGTACCTCAAGATAAACAATCCTCTTCCGATCCCACCATACACACAGCATAACCTTATTTGGTGTCAATCCTGGCTTTGAAGTCGTTTGTGATGATTCACCTTTTTCGACCATGATCTTTTTCGAACGACATTCTCGTATCTTAACCATTTTTTCATCGCCCGTAATGATTTGCTTCAAAAATGCCTCGATTTCATTGCGTTTTATTAACATTTTGCAAATGGATCAAATTTTTTTTTGTGTTATTCATGCGGCACCCAAACGTCGAGCTTCTTTGTGTATCCAGTCTTACACAAATGGTTCAAAGCTGTTTGGTGATGGATACTCAGTTCCTTAGAAATTCCATGGCTGCTTATGTGTCGGTATTTTTCAAGTTCTTGTAAGATTTCATCGACTTTTTCGGTGATTGGTCGACCTGGGCGAGGTGCATTTTTGACATCAAAATTTCCAGAACGAAAGCGAGTGAACCATCTCTTGGCTGTGGCTTTTGATAAAGTATCTTGACCGTAGACACAACCAGTGACGTATTTAAAGCTTTCACAAGGGGGGGGTCCAAAGGTCAAGGTAGACAGAAAGTAATAAGTTACTGATAATTACATTATGCTCTGAAATGCAGCTTTTTTACACCACTCTAAGCTATTTTATTCAAATGACATACACATTAAAGTAGCTGCGAGCAAAGCATCGTCAAACAAATACGAAAGGAATGTTGGCAAAATATTGTTTATATGTATTTACACATAAATAGTTTTAATGAGAAAATTATAAAAAAATGAACACACTTATCTAGAAAATCTATTTACATTATTTACACCTTTTAGTCATTGTTAAGTTATAGTAAATTATGGAAATTCCCTGATGGATAAAATGCATTTCCGTTTGGCCCAATCTATAAAAAAAAATCATGAGGTGCACTCAATGCCTAAGTAAGATATTTAAGTTTAATCATTTTGTATTTCGACTTACTTACACCGTTAAAAACTCATATTTTACGTTCGCTAGACATATTAGAAAACATTTACGCACAATATTTTAGCAGCAATACGAAAATAATGTTTTCGGTATACCACCAATGTCTTATCCTCTTTTACATAACTAATTTTGTAGATTTACAAAAACGCAATCCACACCTCATTTTTTCAAAAGTATGCTGTGAAATGTACAATAATTTTAAACAGTATTTTAAATGCATATGTATTAGTTTCTTTGAAGCAAAGAACTTATTCAAACCTACTTAAAGTATTAAATTGAGCCTTTTGCGCCGTGTTGCTCTCATGTTAAGGACTTCTTCTGCGTCTAGCTGTATCGCTAAATCACGATGAACGCTCATCAGCGCAAGTCCAATGAGTCTTTCATTTCCCATGCTGTTTCTGAGATCGTTTTTCAACCTCTTTAGGGTTGAAAAACTCCTTTCAGCGGTTGCAGTGGACACTGGAAGGGTGGCCAAAATCTTAAGCAGCATTTTGATGGTTGGGAAGAACTCTTGGTCGCATTTATCAAGAGGGGCTAGAGCAGTTGACGGTTTTTCGGGTATTGATTCCCAGTGATTGTGCCATATTTCATATTCACTAGGAAAAGAGTTTGCAATCGTTTCTCCCAGAAAAAACAATGCTACTTTCCCTAGGTTCTCTTTGACAGTTTTCTCATTTTTTATGTTCTCGGGCAGAATCATCTGTATTCCTTTGATAGTCGCCACGTGTGGCTTAAAGCGAACATTAAGCTCCATAGTTACATGGTCAACAAATGGATAAATTCCGCCGATAATATTCTTCCGCACTTTCTCCTGGAACATTACCACGCTGCGTTTGCCTTCCAGTTGTTCGTGGAGCAATGATGCTACTTGAACTCAGCTCGAAAAGTATTTTAAACTCGGTTTCATTTCGAATATTTTCGAGAGTATTTTTAACCGACGTCACGTAGCTGGTTACGTTTGTCAAATCTACATTCACCTTCTGCATTGCATTGCTTAAGTTTGTTGTGTATGAAAAAACTTTTTTCAGAATCACCAACGACATAATAAATTGGCTACTTTCTATGGCTGCATGCATTTGGTATGCTTGACTCGCCACATCTCTGTTAGTAGATTGTTGAAGTGACTCAAGCGTGGATCTTACTACAGGATACATTTCTGCAAACCTCTCAACCGCCTTATGCTTTTCTGTCCATCAAGTCTCACAGAGAGAGAGAGAGAAGGGTTGATTGAAGAGAATTAGTTTGGTCTGCTATTTGTTTAAACATACCGTCCCGAAGTGGAGATTGTCGAAAGAAATTGTCAGTGCTTTTGTTAGTGCCGATACAGTTTCGTATCATTGGTATCTGAATGTACCAGAACTAAGTTCAGCACGTGAGCTACACAGTGCACAAACTGTGCTCTTAGGTATTTCTCCGCAATTATTGCTCGTACGCCTCTTAGTCTGCCGCTCATTACTGCAGCCCCATCAAAGCCCTGTCCAATAAATTTTGTCATATCTAAATCATACGACAAGAGGTTCGTTATGATTGTAGTCGCTAACGATTGTGCTGAAACATCTTCTAGATGATCGAATTGCAGGAAATCCTCACGAACAACTGATTTTCCAGAGGAGCAATCAACGTATCTCAGGCATAGCGCTAATTGTTCCTTTCGTGAAATGTCTTGGGTTTCATCTGCCAATAAGGCAAAATAACCTGCCTTTCTAACCCTTTTAAGGACATGAGCTTGAATAGCATTACCGCATAGTGTAATAATTTCGTTCTGTATAACTGATGAAGTATACATCGGTCTATTGTGGTTGGTTTGTGTCAGTAAATGACTTTTAAGTACTTCATCACCAGATCGTGCACGAAAGCAAAGAAGTGCTCAGAAATTGCCGTCATTATGATCAGGTTCATTTATTCCAATTTCACCGGAGTCATGGTTACCTTTTAATGGCATTTCTTGTCTTCCACAAAGAAGTATTGTTTCAATGCTGGCTTTAAGTCTTTGTCGATTTTCTTCGGCGATCTTGTTGTTTTCCGTATTGATACTCTCTGTTACATTAAGTGTTTTACCTTCTGCTACCTTTACAAAATTTTCTGCTTGTTCAAGAGCAAATTTATGGTATCTCGTGCCTGTATGCTGATCGAAGTTTTCCAATGCATTCTTCCAATTGTTAAATGGTTTGCTAACTAAGGCTCCAAGTTTCTGATCACCGCGGCCACCTTGCATTTCGCCGAGCAAAACACAGACTTTGCAAAGCGCTCCCTACATTATGTTTGAATAAACTAACCATGGATACCGTGTGGTCCAATGTCGCTGAAAAGAAAGATTCTTTTTGCCTGTAACTGGAAATTTGAATGTTTCAGGTGGACTCCCAGGTTCCTTCAACCAACGCAGCTTTTCTTCATCGTTCTTCGGAGGATCACATACATATTTCCCATCCCAATATCGAACTCCATGGGTGGATCTGAAAGCACGTCGATCCTAGCTGTAAGAGAAGGAAATGAACGAAACCGAACATGGATAGAAAAAGCGAAGGAATAAAGACAGAAAGCAACACATCCACGCACAAAAAATATTTTGATGGTGGAATTTCACGTGATAAATGGCGCAAACGTATTTATTGTATTTGCTATAAAGTGGAAGCTAGTGAAAAATGTCTTAGCCTAAACACCTTTTTCGGAAGAAAACATAAACACTCTTTCAACATACATTCATCTCCAGTTGTGAAAAATAAGCTTTAAACAAATATTTTGGCTGATAAATCTCCAGAGTGGCATATGTATATATATATATATATATATATATATATATATATATATATATATATATATACATATATATATATATATATATATATATATATATATATATATATATATATATATACATATATATATATATATATACACACATATATATATACACATATATATATATATATATATATATATATATATATATATATATATATATATATATATATATTATTCCAGTCGCTCAGTTATCTAGATGATTATTGATCAGTGCTCTGATTACACTCCTATTAATACGTTTGAATAAGTTTTTGTTTTATTTTTTTATTTTTTTTATTTTTCTAGTTTTCCGTCGATTTTGGTGATTGTAAGAGAGTAAAAAATATACGAAGCTAAATATAAGGAGCAAATATCAACGCTGTCATTTTCAAATATTACTTTGCATTTAGTTGAAAACTTGGCAATGTATTGCTATTTTCAAAGCTGAGTATGATTTGCCAGTTTCTTCACTCAGCATATTTTTACAAGTGAGAAAATCTTGGTACAAAGAAACACCAAACCGATGATACTTGAAGCATTATTTTCAAATTTTTTTCAAAACTGATATGTAGCGTTGACTGTATGGCGCGCGCATATTTACTGGTAAAGTATACTTTGGTAGCGAAGATGATAAATGCTACCATTAGGCAAATAAGCAAAATGATATTTTGTTTAGAAAAACAGGACATACGCTGCTTCGGAGCATAGCCAGTAGAGCTCAAAACAAAATTTTTCGGCAACAATAAAATTAGAATAAAAACATAAGTTTATATGAACAAGAATGAATGTTTATTAACAAAACATAAGCTAAAAGTTTTACTGAAGGAAATACTTACAAGAAAACGGTTAAAACTCATTTTACCAGATAAATTTGTTAAATAAGTCATAGATTAGTCAAATACAGTAACAATTTTTCGGTACTTCTTACGATAAAATAGTAACCGTTACTAAAAAATGATGAAATGTACTATTTTAAAATTAGAAGGACTAAAAAAATGGTTACTGTGTATAATAAATACACGACTATATTTAAGAAACAGATCTGATCAAAAAAAATATTGAGATACCTTTCCATATGCAAATATCTAGACTGCACTGTACACGACGCGACCTAGCCGCCAAATTTTAATTTTGTGGCGTGTTCCGTTTTACACGAATGAAGTTTATGACCACTTTCTTTGTTATAATTTTACTTACCTTTCTTTACTTGATTGCTAGATGGGCCTGCGACATCTCTGTCAGCTTCAGCATGGTTTTCGTACTCTGATTTTGAAGAGTCCTTTCTTTTGAGTAACTTGATGTACTTGATGTAGCAATAAGTCAGTGAACTTGCCAGATCTTGGAACGATAATCGGATGGATTTCAGAGTAAGACAATGTCGCATGTCCTAAACGTCCCCCGACGCGTAGTACTCCGTCGCTATCTAAGAATGGGTTCAGATTTGCAATCTTACTTTGTTTCGGAATTTCCTTCGTCTTGGTTAAGGTTTTGATTTCATGATCAAATTCAGACTGTTGTGCAAATTTTATCCAAATGTCTAATGCTTGTTTTATCTTTTCGCTGTGTAATGGGGTTGGGGTGATGGATTTTGTTATGCATTTACGCCAACGTAAACAATACGCAGTCACTCGGCATAACCGCGTCAATGACGAAAATCTCGCAATGATTTCAGTTGCGTTTGTTATTGTCTGTAGGGATACCTTGATATTTTTTCTCCTCTCCAATTCGGTACTCTCTATAGTCGTGGATTTGGGCCACTGATCCGACGGTTTCACCAACCTGGTTGGTCTATTCCACCATAATGGATTTGATAATTGTTCTGCAACTTCTGCGCCACGTGAGGCTTGATCTGCTGGGTTTTGTGGCGACGGAACGTAACGCCAAAGGGTGTTACCAGTTTGGTTGAAGATTCCTGTCGTTCTATTGGCTACGAAAATGTTCCATCGAGTGGGATGATCTTTCAACCACGCCAGAACTATCTGCGAATTGGTCCATAACGATTCGTGCGTGATGGGTAATTTTAGCGTATCTTTCACTCGGACCATCAGTTTTGAGAGCAATGCTGCTGCACATAGCTCGAGGCGTGGAATAGTTACTGGACGCACAGGTGCAACCTTGGTTTTTGCCGTGACGATACGTGAATATGTCCCGGACTCGTTTCGTGATATTAAATAGATGACTGCGGCATATGCTCTTAGAGAAGCGTCGCTAAATCCGTGCAGCTCGAATTCTGCACCTGGACCACACCCAACCCATCGAGGTATTTGGCATTTTGAGATCTCTTGTATGCGTTCACGGAACCGTGTCCACTTCTGTGTACATTCTAACGGAACTGTTTCATCCCAGGCCACTCCACTCAGCCATAACGATTGTAGTATTATTTTGGCAACAATCAGTACAGGTGCTAACCAGCCCAGTGGATCATATAGTCGCGCAATATCTGACAAGATCTTTCTTTTAGTATATGGTGCCGAACTTTCTGGTAACTTAATTTGGTATCCCAGACAATTGGATATGGGATACCAAACGATGCCAAGTGACTTAAACTGTTGATCCCAGTATCGTTCAGCGTGAAGTTTCATTTCCACGTCTTCCTCAGGAATTCCACATAAAATTTTCGGGTCGTTAGCAATCCATTTACGGAGTGCAAAGCCTCCACTTTGTAGTAGCACGTCTACTTCTTTACGCTTCATGATAGTCTCTTGCAGGCTCTCACCACCCGACAGAACATCGGCCACATAAAAATCGCCCATGATGACCTTATACGCCGATAGGTAATCCCCTTTGCCATCGTCCGCTAACTTATGCAAAGTTCGAATTGCCAAGAAAGGAGCACATGTGGTGCCGAATGTGACTGTATTTAGACGAAAGTCACAAATGTTACTCTCTGGATGCGGTTTCCAGACTATACGTTGGTACTCAGCGTCATCGTGATGTACGTTGATCTGCCGATACATCTTTGAGATTTCTGCTGCAAATGCGAATTTAAGCAATCTCCATCTCGATAGTACAGCACTCAAGTCATTTTGAATAGCTGGACCCGTCATTAAAGCTTCATTTAAGGAGACCCCGGAGCTAGTTTTTCGCGATACGTCGAATACCACACGTAATCTGGTACTTGTGCTACTTTCCTTGAAAACTGCGTGGTGCGGCAAGTACAGTGCCGTACTTATCGATCGGTCTTCTTGTCTGATGTATTTTGGCTGGTCAGCTACTAACTGCATATGTCCCATATCAATGTACTCTTGTAAACACTTATCATATTCCTTCCTTAATTGCGACGTCCTTCCTAAACGTTTCTCTGTTGCCTGTAAACTTGCTACTGCCTGATGCCTCGATTGACCTAATGCTTGTTTCATGCCCTGCTTGAATGGCAACCGGACCGTGTATCGTCCATCGACTCCCCTTTGAACATTATTTCGGAAATGTTCCTCACATGCTCTCTCTTCATCAGATGTTATTCTACGCGATGCCACTTCTTCCAGCTCCCAAAATCTCTGCAATAACTCATTGATGTTCGGTTCATCACTGGCTTCTACCGTGCAACTGTGCCATGTTCGATCCCTTGTGGAATGCACTGGTACTTCGCCCGACAGAATCCATTCTAAACTTGTCCTTTGTACCACGGGCCCCGCCGGTAATTTAAACATGTCACTCATCAGAATTTTGCCATATATTTCTGCTCCCAACAACATATCAATGTTACCTGGTCTATTAAAAGAAGGATCAGCAAGTTGAACTGTTTTCAATTGCTCCCACTCTGCAGTATCCAGCGTCTGCGGTGGTAGTGGGTTCGTTAATTTGTCCAAGACATATGCCTTGAAGGGTATGACTTCATTCGCATGTGTTCTAATCTGTGCATGGATCATGCCTCGACTTGCTCGACTGGATTCTGCCCCAATCCCCGCAATTTTGATATTGGTGGCCTTGCGCTTTAAGCTCAATTGTTGAGCTGCAGCTTCTGTTATAAGACCCTTGATCGACTAAAGCCCGCAAGACTTTGCATCCATGGGGTGCCTCCACGCTGACTAACGCTGTAGCCAGAAGTACCTCGTTCTTCCTTTCACAGTTCAGCGCGTTGATGTCAATCGCTCCTAGTCCTGAGGATTGAATTTCCGTCGTGTTGGGATTGGTTACCTTTGGACTTCGTTGACTCATAGTGGCTTCATCTTTGTGCAGTAAGGTATGATGCTTCCGTTGACATTTCTTGCACTTAGATTGGCTGGGACACCTTACCACGAAGTGCTTGCTGGATAGACAGTTGAGGCAAGCACGCGATTGTTGAACTGTCTGAAGTCTTTGCTTCAAATCACTGCGAATAAATTGATCGCACTGATACAAGAAATGATCCTGCTTGCATAAAGGGCATTCTATCGTCACTTCGTTCTTCACCACATGTACACTTCGTGTGGTGTTCGCCATTCGCGATACCGTGGGACGCACGGTTCCTGCTGCCTCCAATGCTCTGAATCTATTTTGTAGGAAGGTACACACGTCTTTGAATGACGGCAATTCTTTCTCTTCACATCTTTGTTGTTCCCACAATTGACGCGTTTCATCGAATCGTTTCACTGTCATGTAAATCACCATGGGTTCCCCCAAGTTTTTTACTTTCATGTTTTCAATAATCTGGACACTCTCAACAGATCGATCCAATAAAGTTTTAAGCGACGTGGCTGATTCATTAGCATTTCCAATGCTGAAGAGGGTTTTCAACTGCGCCGTCAAACAGACACTTGCATTTTCGTATCGTTCTACCAACACTTTCCACGCTCCGTCGTAGTTTGCATCGGTTACTGCGAACTGTTTCACTAATCCTGCTGCCTCTCCTTCTAAACTTGACGTGAGATAATGCAGCTTTTCAACCTTTGACAATGTTTTACGATTATGAATGAGCGATGTGAACAGATCTCGGAACGACGCCCACATATCATATTTGCCGTTGAATTTGGGTAATATAATCCTTGGCAACCGTAATTCTTCCAACGGAGTCGAGGATTCTGGTGGATTTGCCCGTTGTGGCTCCTTCAAAAAGTCGGCTAGTTCGAAGTAGACTACTATGTAGCTCTCGTTGAACGTAGATAACCAATCTTCTTCAAAATAGGGCACCTTCAGCTCTTCGTCCACGCCCGTGAGCAGTGCAATGATGTGTCGATGGGTTTCCGCAAACTCCTGATGTAAGGTTTGCACCCTGTCCAATTGTTTTTCATAATAAACTTGCGTTTTCCGTGATTTTGAGTGCTTTTTATAATTACTAATTACTTTATTCAATTGCTCCAAGGAGAGCTTTTGCTGCACAATTAGTCGGTTCATGGTTCTGCGATTTGGAACTATGTAATGTGTGATAGAGTGTTTCCTAGAAAGCGAACTTTTGTACAGCTAAATGTCTGATGAACTAAGTTGTGACTAAATAATGCACTGCTTGCATGCGATAGCCACGTTTTGTATGCACTGATTGCACCTAACTCCCCACAAATGACTTGAGAGGCGACCAATGCCAGTGTTTCCAACGAAAGATGAGACGATTGTTGTAGATACGATTTGTATGCGATGCTTCCTAAATGCCCACAAATGACTTGATGCAATCAATGCGAGTGCTTTCGTCGGCAGAAGAGACGATTGTTGTATGCGATAGCGACGTTTTGTATGCGATGCTTCCTAAATGCCCACAAATGACTTGATGCAATCAATGCGAGTGCTTTCGTCGACAGAAGAGACGATTGTTGTATGCGATAGCGACGTCTTGTATGCGATACTTCCTAAATGCCCACAAATGACTTGATGCAATCATATTCACTTTATAATCCATCAATTTTCTCACACTTTCACCCTTTTTACCAACTGATGAACGTGATAGTGGCTAGCAGTTATGGGCTGCTCCCTGTAAATAATTTAATTTGATTGCGTCGCAAAGTGCTGAAGATTGCCTATAAGCACGTCTTGGGCTGTTAGCCACCATGTGCTTGAATGTGGGAATTGTACTCCCGTTACGAGGTCCCGGTTTGACGATCACCGCTTTTCAATGAAATGCCACCGGATTTGCACACACGTGAATTTGGAAGAGGATATGTATGACAAGTGTAGGAATGATCGTACTTACCAAATTGCACGGTTCACACATTAACTATCGTTGCCTATGCACAACGATCCGGCTCGACGGACCAAAAAATGTTTGTATGATGATGGATTATCGGCAAACGAAGTTTTGCACTTGAATTCCAATTTGAAAATTGACAAGATAAGAGCAAAGACTTATTTTTTAACACGCACGACACAGTATTTATTCATTAATTATTTCGACCAAACTTCAACTATAATTATCTCTACACCTTTAATGATCACTTGACTGTCGTCCTCACCGATCGCTCACAAACAGCCTGCTCCGTCAGCACTTGCTCGCAAGCGCAGATTACTCGATAAATTATGCAAAGATCAGTTGCTGTGTTTGTATTGTTAATTGCATTGGGGTTTGTTGTCGTGTCAGGATGATGATGTTGATGCTAACGACGCGTTGATGACTGTGTGGCCATTCGTGATGGGAGTGGGTAAATAGTCGACTGTGGAAGTTGCTGTTGAATCCTAAACACGGTCATTATCTACGATCTCACTATATCTCAAGACCTTTCTTTTGATATCTTGGTGGAGTACCTATGATGAATATTAAATTTTGAGTGGTCATGTGTCGTATATGGGGGGACCATCCTTAAAACTTTTAAAAAATTGCATAACACTTTAACTTTCGAGAAACCACCACTTTTGGCCTTCCTACAAAAGTTGATGATTCGAGTTTCTGAGGAAATTTGCTGTGATGCATGGGCAGTCGAACAGACAGGACGCGAAATTAGTAGGTCTTTGTAAAATTCGTTTGGCAAAGCCGTAAAAATAGGCAATGGCGCGCAAGCAATGAGCACGAAACACAGCTGAGAAGGCAGAATTTTGTTTTTAAGGATTCTGCTTAAAAGAAACTTTTTGTACTTCACACATACAATAGGAAAGTCGAATTCCAGCATCAAAAGTCAATCGGATAATTCGAAAACCAGATTTCTCTGTCGATTTTTAATCCATAAAATGCGGCTGGACTACTATGAGAGTGACTTTTTTGTCACCCGTGCGCGCACGCCTATTTAAACCTAGCGGCATGGTGACAGTTTCGTCACGGGCTTGTTCGTTGAGAGGTGGACAAAAACGTCACTCGTTTGTCACGTCGTAATGTGCGCGCATCTCTATACATGTTCATAGACTTGATGCAAGTGACGAAACTGTCACCGTGACTATAGTCACCCGTACCGGCTAGCGGTAAGCGCGAATTATATGGACTCTTGCGGGTGAAGCTGGAGGCAAGCGTGCTTTCGTGGCGAGAACATTGTAAAGGGGAACGAAAGGTGAAGAAAGACTGTATATTTCGAGAGCATAAGGTTTGCGTCCAGTAGTTTATGTCTTTGCCCGCAACGAATGCCAGCTTCAAGGAATTCTTTTACATGCATGGTATGGGTAAAGCAAAGACATATAAAGAAATGGACGAGCAACGACAATATGTGTACTCGTCCATGTGGGAAGCAAATTTATCAAATAAATAAGTTATAAATAACTTACGCTCTCCAGACTATATGATTCCCTCTGCTTCTCCTTCCCCTTTGTTTGCAGACAGGTTTTTCTTTCCTCTCTTCGGTACAATCACTTCCCCCACTGACACCCGCGCACACCAACAAAATTCCGTCTCACGTGCACACGATTGCGCCTTTGTTATCATTCGTACACAAATTTGAGTACAACACAACAAACGTTCTCTCGCAACAAAACAAATGCACACGTGGGAAAATTCGACTGTCAAAAGTGAAAAATTTTATAAAATATAACTGAAAATCGTGAAATAAAGTGCTGATTTTGTACACGCGATCTTAAAATTAAAAACGTTATCACCGTGAAAGTGTTTCGGAGTGAAATCAAGTGCGAAAACCAAACCATGAAGTGCGCGGTTAAATCGTGTGGAAACGTTTACAAGAAGTATTCACCGAATGTTTCATTCTTTAGGTGAGTGCCAGAACATAATAAATTATAAATGTAACAATCACTAACACTTGTTATCACCGATTTTATTCAAAATTGTCTCCTCGAATTTTATTGAAAACCGGAGGAAAATTCAAACGTCAACCACCGATTGAAATGAACATCTGTGATAAAGTTTACATATGTTTTTCAAAGCTGGAGTGTGCAGTGATGTTATTACAGGGGCAATATAAAATTTCAACGGTGGTTGGCATTTTGAATAGAGATTTTCATAAAAATCGAGGAATTCATGAAAATAGTGTCGATTGATGCAAAGAAACGATACTTTATTAACATTTTGAATTTGCATGTAGAAAATTTAATTTTTTGCGCGTAAAGTGGACATGGAAACATATATGTCTGCTACATCTGCGAATTTCTTGTCGGGAAATCAATGGAAATCAGAAGTGACAGTGTTTGACTTGGATCGCGGCTAAATTTGTTGTTTTTTCTTTCGTCTTTTAACGGGTAATTTAATGGCGTTTATACAAAAAAGCTCTTGGAATTATAATATTAAATATAAAGAATAAAAATATCGTGTTTCCTTTGTCTTATAGTATTTTATTTTTGTCATGGATACGTTTTTCGAGACTCACTTAGTGTTTTTTTATACATAAGAAGAGGTTAAGTAAGCTTTGAACTTCGTGTTTACCACGAAAATAAACTATTATACGATAAAGGAAACATTTTTTTTTTCTTAATAGCAAAGTCCTTTTATAAACAAATAAACCACCCTTTTTAAGTACCCCTGATAAAAGAATGTCTGATAAAAGAGTACAAAAATTAAAATTTTCTCAGTACATGTAAACGAACAGCCGAATTAAAGATTAGCAAATATTGTGGTATTGCTTTAAAAAAACATCATAAAGCTCCAATTCTGTCACAAACGCGTAGAAAAGTGCCCCGTGACTAGCGCCTATTAAAACCTTTTGAATTTCCGGTGCTACAAGGGTTGGGAGGTAGAGCTGAAGGTCCCAATTTCAATTTTCTCATATATATTACATTTATTGAACCCAATATTATAGCTTACTAAATTCCTTTCAGGATGTTTGTGTTTATATGATTAAAAATGTAACAATATATATATATATATATATATATATATATATATATATATATATATATATATATATATATATACATATATATATATATATAAAAATATATTTATATGCATATATATTATATATATACATACATGCATATATATACATATATGTATATATACATATAAGTATATATATGCACATATACATATATATGTATATATATCTTTATTTATATGTACATATATATATATATATATATATATATATATATATATATATATATATATATATATATATATATATATATATATATATATATATATATATATGTGTGTGTGTGTGTGTGTGTGTGTGTGTGTGTGTGTGTGTGTGTGTGTGTGTGTGTATGGGTATAAATATATATAACTATGTATATAGATCAACTTTTTCAAATGTCCTGATTTTGGCAGGATGTCTCAAATTTCTGTGCACCATTATATGTCCCGCACTGGACAGATTAAGTTCTGGCTTTTGGGATCACCTCAATAGACTGAGGGAAATTGAAATACATACTGATTCTGTGCTACTCTACTTGGAGTAGGTTAACTACGTTATAATGGGGACACAACGGATATTCGACAGAGACTTTGAATAAATTAGTCGAATCTGAAAAGGTCAAAGCTACCGAAGACCTCAACATTGGTTTACTCATGTTTTTTATGAGTTGTCAAATATAAACTAATTGGGTTTTGTGAAGGTATGTTACAAAGCCTTTAAAACGGTACAGATTATTTGGAGCATAGTACACCAGTTTCGATAATTGAGATTCCAGGTACGATTCTATTCATGCTGGTTTTCAATTTTTTTGCTTTTTAATGAAACTGATATATTTCACTGATTTGCACTGATTGCACTGGACATAATAGTAATTATTAAAATATACTATTGCATAAATAATGGTTGCAAAAGCTAATGTATATTGCTATGTTTAAGTTGTCTATATAAATTTTTTTGGAATTTTATTTAAGTTTTCCTGCTGAAAGTGAGCTGCAAAAGTTGTGGCTTGCAGCTATCCGAAGGAATGATCTTGTGCCGCAATACACGGATAAAGTTTGTTCTCTTCACTTTAAAGAAGAGGACATTATCCAGGCTGGAAAACGTAAGCGGCTTCGTCTACTTGCAATCCCTTACTTGTTAGATTTCGCTGATTCCAGTGAGGATGAGGTAAAGTTCGAACAACATATTTTTTAATCGGCTTGATGATTTTATAAAATTTTATTTCTAGGGAGTTGAGCCCGAGCCCGAAGCAATAGGTGTAGGAGGTGCACAGCCAACGCAAGGAGAAGTAAACAAAGTTTAATAGAAATTTTACATTCATGATTAACTTTTTTTTTAATTTCAGGGGGGCCATGAAGCAATGTCAATTGTTTCCGGATCCTCACCGAGTACACGGGTTTATTCTTCAATGGACGAAAAGGTATAAATTATATTGTACAATAGTTATAATTGGATACGTTTACTTCAGTAATCTTTTGTAAATTTTACCAACAGGGGGAATTGTTAGGGTCACCAACTTCTGTCCGCTCATCAGAAGCTATTCACCAAAGCTTTCCACCAATGGGAAATGCTATGCTTGCCGAGAGTTTAATGGTTGTTAATATTTATATTTGTTGGGAACAAATTATAATACTAGTATTTGCAGAGTGAACAAAGTGCACCAGAATCAAGCCAGAGTTCAATGGTAATTTCGATACAAAAGCCAAGTACATCTGGACTGCCTCGAGAGGTTGGTGAAACGTTTTGTTCATTGACATATTTATCCTAAAATTTTTGATTTCAGGGAGCGAAGATTACTCTCAAGGACGCTATGGCATCAACGCAGAGCGATTCATCACAGGCCACTCCAAAACGAAAAAGGTTGCACGGTAAGGTTAAAGTTTTAAAAAAAAATATTAGGAAAAAAGAAAAAAATTTAAAAAGGTTAAATCAAAAAATTAGGAGAGATAAGAGAAAAATAGATAGTTTGAATACTCTTCTAGGCCAAGCTTTGCAGAAAAATATTTTATCTCAGGATAATTTTGATCTGCTTTTGAATCTGAACGATTCACAGAAAGCTTTTATTGAGCGTGTCCTTCTCAAGTCAAAAGGAGTTCCTGTATCCCAAGTTTATTCTCCTATTTTGCGTTCTTTTGCTCTTAATTTGAATTTTCTATCCCCAAAGGCATATAATTTTATTCGGGAGCAATTTTGCAATGTTCTACCCCATCCTAGAACTATTTCAAACTGGTATCGAACAGTTGATTGTGATCCTGGTTTCACAATAGAATCATTTGATGCAATCCGTTTAGCTGTGGCAAAAGCACATGAAAGTGGAAAAAGGGTTTTTTTGAACATCGTATTTGATGAAATTTACGTCCGTCAGCAGATAGAATGGGATAGGAATAGAGCATGGGGATATGTAGGAGTAGGAAATGATTCAAATTGCAATGTTCATGCCACACAAATTTTAGTGTTTATGGCCGTTTGCCTTAATCAAGCTTGGAAAATACCCTTAGGGTACTTTCCCATTCACTCTTTGCTAGCTGATCAGAAAAAGAATTTGATAAGCCATTGTATAAATGAACTCATCAAAACAGATGCTCAAATTATTGGGTTTACTTTCGATGGCTCTCCTGTAAATTTTTCAACCTTTAAGCTATTAGGTTGTAACTTAATGAACCCATTAAGTGCCCCAATATTTCAAATTTCAGGCAGTTCAGAGACGTATTGTGTATATCCCGATCCTGTTCATATGCTGAAATTAATTAGAAACGCTTTCGGGGAAATGAAAGTCTTTAAAACTGTTGATGGAGAAGAAATCAAATGGGACTTTCTTGAGAGCCTTGTCGACCTCCAAGAAAAGGAGCAACTTCACTTAGGCAATAAATTGAGAAAGGCTCATATTTTTTTTAAAGATCAGAAGATGAAAGTCAGGCTTGCTGTTCAAACTTTAAGTAAGTCAGTTGCAGATGGTCTAGACTTCTGTAGAGAGGAGCTTAAAATTCCAGAATTTCATGGAAGCCGTGCAACTTCCGAGTTCATAAGATTTTGCAACGATACTTTTGACCTTTTAAATTCGAGGCGGGTCAGTGACTTTGGGTTTAAACAAGCATTAAACCAGCGAAATTTTCCCACATTTTTAGATTTTGCGAATAGGGCAATCGCTTACTTCTCAAGCCTTTATACAAGCACTGGTGATCGTTTAATTCACTCCTCCAGAAAAATTGGTTTTATTGGTATGATTGCAGCTTTAAAATGTTTGAATATCTTGTATAAGAAATTTATAGAAAGCAAGCATCTCTCTTTCATACCCACATATAAATTGAACCAGGACCATATTGAGCTCTTTTTCTCATCCATCAGGAGTGGACTAGGTCATAATAATAATCCATCTGTAAGGCAATTTCGTAATTGTTACAGAAAACTCTTGGTACGCTATCAAATCAGGGAAACTGGTGTAGGAAACTGTATTCCGTTGCAGAATATACCAGTTCTTAATGCTCATTTTGATGCAAGTCCTGTGGAGCAAATTAACATAAGCTGTGAAAGATATATTATGTCGACATCAGATGAACACTCCCAGTCTTCCAATGATGAATCAATCCTTCTTCAGAATAGCCATATATTCGACGTTGACAGTTTATCATTGTATGCCTCCCATGTAGTCGAATATGTTGCGGGGTTTGTAGTTCACAAACTCCAACAAAAATTACATTGTCAAACGTGTTTGTCGGCTATTCAAGGTGAATTTAATAAACATTCACTTCTAGCATATAAGACAAAAGGTTTTCTCTCTTCGCCCTCTAAGTCCGTTGTAACTTTATGTGAAATTATTGAAAAGTCTATAAGAATGCAACTAGTTCTGCAAAATACTGAGCACCTTCATTTAAGCAAACGGGTTTATGACATCATTTCAATGAACGTTACGGAGCAGATCATAAGCAAGACACTTTTTGAAGGTTTTGAAACTCATTTTAGCCAAAATAATCATTCAATCAATTTGACTAAAGCTATTATAGAAATTTATTTGAATACAAGGTTCTTTTTCATTTCTAAGTCAACTTCTGAAAAGATGTCTATTAGAAATAAGTTCACGAAGCAAATTCATTTCCGAGGTATGTAGTTTTTTGAGTAAATTAGCTTTTCAACACAAGCTTGGGGTTCTATTCATTACCACCGGACCTTCTAAGAAAATTTTAATGCTAATAATAAAGTTTAATATTACAACTATTCATAAAAATTTTTCAATTTTTACTTTTGCATGAATTAATGTAGAGTATGATAATATTTTACTAGTTTTGTTTAGTGGATAAATTTATGGCTTTTCAAGGTAGTAATTTTATATATTTACTTTTGTTTAAACTTATTCTTTTTAGGATATCAAGACTATACGATTATTTAATTTAGAATAACATCCTTTTTTCTCACTAACAATTGTTATATATTGATTAGTCCTAAAATATTAAGGTTTACTTATTATCTTTTGCACCATTGTAAATTTTTCATTCGATGTAATTTTAACTTATTACATTTTCGAAATTATTGATTTGGGGTTGAATGATTACTTTCTAGACTTATCTATTACTGATGGTGGATCTACTTTCTACAATTCTTTATAATTTTTCGATAGAGTCTACAGATTTCCAATTTGTTTTTACTTCGAATATACCGTAATACTAATTTCTAATTGACATATACTATTCTTGAGAAATTCAACCTAATATTTTTCTTTTTTCTTGATATATTTCTGTTTATTGGTGAACCAAATGAATGCATGTTTAGTTGCTGTCTTTCGTGAAATTCCTTTCATCCTCTCACAATTCTTTCTAATGATGGTATAATAGGTCTACTGGAGAAACCAACCATCTAAAAAAATGGTTAACGCACCCACTTGCAGTACCTCCTAGGTGGTGTGGAAATCTGCATAGAACCAATATGTTCAGCATACACAAATATGAAGATAAAAATCCTTGGCAACACCAGCCCAATAATTAAACTCCTCATGGGCACTAGCAGTTTTCTAAAATTATTATTTTTTAATCACTACTTCGAACTATATCCTTTAATAACCTTTAATTTATTTATATACATGCTTATAACTCCAAGTGACTCCATGAAAATAAATTCAACACTGCTGCTAAAATATTAAATTTCGCAAAGTTTTTGCCTCCTGATAATAACACATCTGTGAACTTATAACTTAAACTTAATTTTTCGAGCACATACTCCGATTAGCATTTCCAGGCTTCGATTGCTCTGACGCCCTATCCCCATACAGGATATGATTATATGCCCCTAAAAGATATGTCTTATTAATAATGCTGTCTTTGCTTTTCGCACCCACTCAAACCTCAACTTCACACAACTTAAGCGAAGGTTGCTAATTGCTTCGGCTCTCTCGACCGGTTGCGGATCCAGTACTCTCTATATCTATGGGGTAAAGCGACAAAGTTTCCTCGAATATAAAATCCTTGTAACCACTTCTGTTTCTAATAGAAACATTATGAGAAAAAAAAAACAATCGTTTTAGGGAATAGAGCAATCACAAAACAAAAGACAGTCAAGATTAGCTATATTCGAGTATTTGAATATATAGGGAAAAGGGATACAACTACAAACTTATTTTTTTAAAGGTGGTAAAAAATATTTTATGTTACTTCCATAGTCTCTGGATATGCATGGCCAGGATGATTAACAATTCGCTAGAGCTTACTCCCATATGGGTGCAAAGCAAAAAGCAACACATTTTCTACTGCCTTGAATTAGTACGAAATGTTTCATGTGAAATGAAGCAGCTTGCGATCAACCTTCAGTGATATGAATAGAAAAACTAAAATGTCTGCATTGCCCCCTAACCTTCCTATAGCCAAACTCTAAATTCAAAAACAACGTTTTAAGCCTTATGCTACTTTTCTGTATGCTAATTTTCAGTTGCGAGGTGTTTTCATTATTCTTTCTACGTCTTTGGGAAATTACTTCGCTTTTAATTGCAGATACCATGGTGGCCCGTGATCTCGATACCACTTATTCTACTCTTTCCACCCTTGGCGACACTTTTCAGAGATATGGAATGCTCCTCTATTCTCTCTTCTAGTCGATGCTGAAATTTCTATTAAGAAATTTTTAGTTCAATATTATTTAGTTTTTCCTCATGCTAAGGGGGGGTCAAGACCCCTAACCCCCCCCCCCCCCTTATATACGCCCATGGACACAACAAATTTTTTCACGAGCCTGCGATGCATCCTCACCTTGATCGTTGTGATATTGTAAAATATAACGAATTTTGTCAGAAATTTCGTTCATTTTTAATTGAATACAACTGGCCATATGAAAATTGTAGACTGGAATGTCATCTTTCAAACGCATGACAGTTTGACTCAATCTGATTAGTATTGCCCGATATGTGACAACAAACACCATCTAGTGACAAAAAAGGCTCAATACTTTTTAGAATAGCCAACATAATTCCATTCCTGTAGAAATTAAAGTTTTATCATAGGTTGAATCTTCTTGGGCTCATTCCGCGGCTTACTTTTACTGTAGTGCAAAGAATAATATTCAATTTATCGAAGGTTACACTTATGAGCTCAGGAATCATTAAGATAAACAAAAATATCTTTGAATTTTTATTTTGCTTCACAAATTAGCAATAACGCTCCGAGAGATTTTTGTAATTTTAGTCGCCATTTATGTTTTCATACAGAAGATATGACATGTGTTGAAGTAACAACTATGAAGACATAAAAATCATATCAATAAATATAACTGCGTGTTGAAATTACTAAACATTTGTTATCAATCATCAATTAATCCAGTTTTTTAACTAGCAGTTATAGCTTTCGTAACGATCCTTGATAGCGCTAAATATTAGAATGAAATTACAAGTATATGTATCTCTCTAAGCGTGAGTCTCACTATTTTATCGGTCGGCATAAAATTGCAATTTCTATTAATATTCGATGAAACAATAATTGATATACATTAAAATTGTATATAAATGAAGGAAAGAAATGCAATAAACCAATTGTCTTTAAGTAGAAGATACGATGATGAGTGCAATTCAAAAGACCATTAAAACTTTAATTAGAAACAATAGAGCAAGTGATGGGTGGTCTTCCTAAAGATACTATATATTGCTTAAAGAAAGATTCTAGAGAATTTTAAAAAAATTTCCATTAAAATTTGGTTTAAATACGAGCAAAACAAATGCATCTCCATAGTTAAAACGAATCACAATTCCTAATTAATGCCATTGCATGGTTTATAGTATGCTAGGTAAGTAAAGTTTAAATAAAATTTTAATCTCTATAGATTGGTCAATTGGAATCATATATGGAATTGAAATCATCTATTGATTGCTCCTACTTGATCCTTGTAAATATACGTAACCATTAAAATTACCAACAAGATATTAGTAATGGACACCAGTAATAGAAATAGTGGAAAATGTACGTGAAAATGTTACGACAATGACATGAAAATGTTTCTGATAAAAGGTGAGTATTACTTGTATTCAAACAAAAACTTGTCACACATAAAACCAGTAGATACAGTATGGTATTGCCATATTAGTATGGGACTGTTTCTATTTTAAAATAGCTCGTGCACAGTATAATATGTGAGCCCATTTTACCATGAGGAAAATATATGTATATCTGGAATTTAATCGATTAGTCTTAAAAGTTAATATGAATTTGTAAGGAAATTACAATCTCATGCTGTATAAATTTATTTACTTTTTCTAGTAAATTTCATTTAAATAATATTAAATTTTTTATTATTTTTATTTTCAATTTCCTCAAATGATACTTGTATTTTTCACTGGTTTCTACAAAATCAATGGAATACTTCAAACAAGTTTACAACCATTGAAACATGTCTTTTAAGATTGCGACCGGGCTTGCATTCAATCTAAATCTGTTCAATATGCAGAGTGCGAATATGACAGTTTTAGTCAGAGCAAGGTGGAGTTTTCTCGAAATGGACTGTATTTTGTGTTTTCTTGATTTATGCATTTACAAATGTTTGCTTTGATTTTTCCGTAAAGGTTCGTGGGAAAACAGTTGAATTGGAAATGAACGTAATCAATCGCATGCGAATTATCAGCACAAGGTATTAATGAATATTCAGAAATATTAAATAAGTTTAAGGATTTACGACAAACATGGGGTATTTGCGTTGCTCGTTGCAACTGAGAAAAATTTAAAAAAATTTTCAACCGATTTTATTCGAACCCAAAGAGTGATAAAAAATTGAGTTGTATCAGCAGCCAGGAAACAGCAAGTAATTAAACGATATAGGCGGGAATTGTAGGTAATTAAACTATATGGGCGAGTATTTAAATTAAAATATAATTCTTCTACAAGTAACGATTAATGCTTTGATATTACTGATAATGGCAATACTTCCTGTGCTACGGTTCAGAGATGTTCGAAGGGAAAAATCATAAAATAAGTTTCACTTATACAAGACACTAATAAGACCTGTGTAAAATCAGGATTACCATAAACGTTTCCGAAAAGGTTCAGTAAAGCATAGAGATCCATGTGGGACTTTTGGTCTGTAGCCGGCTTGAATCCCGTGAATCAAGACGTGCACAATGCAATCGTTAAACTTACTTCATGTACTAAATAACAATTTATTGCGAAAATCTAAATATATCACAGTTCGTTTCATGAAACTAACTTGTCTGCTCCGCGACCAAAAGCCAAAAAGAACAGCTGATGAAAAGTCTTCTTGTTGCTAGCTGATTGGTTGCCAGATGTGTGAAGTCAAACTTCCTCGAGATGATGTCAGCGCCATTCCGTAGCGGAAATAGTTTTTATGATCGCCACAGTAGAATTGACGTCAAATTGATGTTGGCTTTGACGTCCGACTGAACGTTCTGAGGGGAATGCCATGATGTTGTTCGTTGTCATCTCTTGTAACATAGTATACGCTGGCTTGAGTCGATCGGTTGAGACGGTCACAGCTTGTCCCTTTATCTTGATAATGAAAACGTGATCGTTGATTCGTTTAACCACCTCGTGTGGTCCTATGTAGGGTTGCTCCAACGGCTGTCTGACTGTATCGACTCGCAGGAAGACATGAGGCAAGTGTAGAGATCCTTGTATTGAAAAACGTTTATTTTTATGTGTTGATCTGGTAATGTCGGTCGAAGGAGTCGCATGTGCTCACGAAGTTTCTCGGCAAAAAGGTGGGGTCGGTTGGCACGTCCTCGTTTGGAAAAAATTCGACCGGAACACGTAGCTGTTCACCGTAAAATAATTCGGAGGGTGAAGCTCCCAAGTTCTCCTTGAGTTACATTTGCGATCCTAATAGATATTGGTTGACTGCACATAAGAGCTGATTTGAAGGCTCGGTGCCATCGCTCAATCGTACCATTGGATGCAGGATGATAGGGTGTTGTTCTAATTCGTTTTGTTCTGATCAAATCGGTAAGGGCTCGAAAAAGTGCGCTCTCAAATTGAGCGTCTTGGTCGGTTGTCAACGTTTTGGAAGTTACTAAACGCGCAACCCAGGTGTTGTAAAAAGCGTTGGTGACTGAGTCCGCAGTCATGTCTTGCATGCGGATTGCTTCTGGCCACCGTGAAAACGTGTCTACCATGGTAAGCCAGTATCGATTCCCGCTCACCAAAGGCAGAATGACGATGTCGATGTGTACATGATCGAATCTTTCGTTCGGTACGTTTATTGAGATAGGCTGGTTCCTATTGTGTCGTTAGATTTCCGAGCGTTGACAGGAGATGCAGTTGCGGGTCCATCGTATCGGGTCCTTCCGAATGCTGGACCATACGTACTTTTGGTGCGGCTGGTGAAGGATGGCCTTGCCGCTCGGGTGAGCGAGTCCGTGAACTGAAGCAAAAGCTTGTTGACGAGGTTCCAGTGGGACGGAAGGACGAATGTGTCCCGTTAAAGTATCGCAGTAAACTGTTGCAGTACCGATTGACAGCTTTTGCAGTTGTAAGTCCGTGTTGTTGCTGTTGCCTAGAAGCACACGAAGCTCGTCGTCTTCTTATTGAGCCTCAGCTAGTTGATTTGGGTCAAAGGTGAATGGCATGTTGATTGTATCAATTCTGGAGAATGCGTGGGCTACCAGATTCTTCGAGCCGGAGATGTGGACTATCTCCGTCGTAAACTGAGAGATGAAGTCCAACTGTCTCAATTGTCTCGGATTGGCTTTGTCAAAACTTTGAGCAAATCCGTAGATTAAAGGCTTGTGATTGGTTTTGATACAATACTCATTTTCGGATTAATAGCGCCCTAAAATAAAAGAAAAAAAGAATTATTCCTTAAAGCACTATTTGTTTTTTATTTTTCCAAAAATCGATATTTCGGAGATATATGATCTCCTTCCTCAGTGGCGATATTCTGAAGCTAATTGCTGTTTACATGGCCTTTTATAACAATAGTTTTTTCCCTAGAGTAATTAAACGGTAATTAACAACAGAAGAGTCTTATAAAAAGGGGTTTTAACAAAATAAGGATTTTTGTATGGAAAGGAGATATTTTAAGTGATGACTCACACCAACTTCATTAAGTAACTATCCCGTTGCCAACATCGGTGTTCATTCTTTTGTTTTTCGGAACTCGAGATATCCACAAACTTTCGTATCCATCCAGTTTTCTCTAATCAGCTACTTCCTGCACAATCTCGAGATTTTCCCATTCGATTTTATGCTTTTCTTCGACAATGTGCCTCGCTACCGCCGATCTTGCTGTTTCTGTTGTACTTCGTTTGATTATTTGTTCCGCTTCTTTGATGTGCTCTTGCCACTGGGTTTTCGCTAGTCGTTTCGTTTGCCCAATATAAACCATGCCACACTCCGGGCAAGTGATCTTGTAGATACCGCCTTTTTCTTCCTTGTTTTTCGGGTCCTTTGCTGATCCTAAGGCTGTTTCTAGGCTGTATTTTCTGCTGGTAAAAGCTTCGTTGTTTCCCGTCATTTTTATTACCCTTTGAAGCTTTTTCGAAATTGTTGTGTGGGTGAGTGAGATCCTGCTTACCTGTTGTTCTTGCTCCTGTTTGAATAATGTTTTCAGCTGATTTTTGCGTTGTTCGTGCTCCTTTTTCTTTATCCGTTGTTCGATTACTTTTGTGCTGTACCCATTCTTCATCGCTGTTTCCATTATGTAGTGTTTTTCCAACTGTAGTCGCTCGTTTTTCATTGGTACCGTGATCATCCGGTGAATCATCATATTGTACGCTGCCATTTTGTGCCCATATGTGTGGTTTGACGTGCTCGGGATCGTTCTTTGTGTGGTTGTTTCTTTCCTATTTTTGTCAAATTCCAGTTTGCCAGAGCCTTTTATTATGCTGATATCCAGGAAAGGTATCCGATCGTTCTTCTCTTTCTCCATTGTAAACGCTATTCGTGGGTGTATATTGTTCAGCTCATCCAAAAGTTTTTCCGCTTCCTTACTTTTGATCACCGTGAAGATGTCATCTACATATCTGATCCAGATAGGTGGCATTATTTCTTTGTGTTCGAGCTCCGTCTCGAGCCAGTCCATAAAGATGTCACTTAAGATAGGTGAGAGAGGGTTTCCCATTGCTGCTCCTACTGTTGCTTTGTAGAAGTTTCCTCTGAACATGAAGTAGTTCTCACTCATACATAAGGTGGCTAATTTAGTGTAACATTTTACACGTTTCCTCCACTCTGGGGACTTATCATGTTTGAGCACCCAGTCTTCGAACAGTGCCAAGGCTTGTTTTACTGGTAGGTTCGGGAACAAAGATTTGACGTCGTATGAGACCAGTATATCATCCTCCGCTATTTGCACTGTTTGGAGAATCTCGATCAACTCATCCCTGTTTTTGACGAAGCGCTTGCTTGGTTTGTATGGGAGTTTACTGCATTCTTGTAGCAGCCACTTCGCTATTTTGGTTGTAGGAGCATTCGTCGCCGTAATTATCTCCCTCATTTTTTCACCATTTTTATGTACCTTTGGTGCACATTTAACCCTTGGCAGACATGGGTTTGATACTCGAAGTCTTTTGATATCACCAATCACTGCTTTGCACTCTTTTAGAGTTTTTTCCACTCTATTTATTGATTCTGGAAGCGGATCAGTACGTAGCTGGTGGTAGTTTCCATTATTTAGTTTGTCCATAACAAGTTGTTCGTAGTGGCTTCGGTCCATTATGACAATCGAATTCCCCTTATCCGCTCTCAGGTAGTACACTGGTTTTGCTTTCAATTCTTTGAGCACTTTCCATTCTGCGTTGTTTTTCGCATTCTTCGCCTGGGATATTTTGATCGCTTCCACCGTTCGTTGCCTTACTTTGTTTCGTTGTTCATGAATCTAATTGCCGCTTCAACATCTAAAACAATATCCTCCACCGGAAGGGTACCGTTATTGACCGTTTTGATAATAAAATGCCGACCCTCCAGGATATATCTTAAAAACTTGATTGCGGCATAAATAGCTAGTAATTCGTGGTCATACGTGCTGTATGTAGCTTCCGTTGGGCTTAGATAACGAGAAAAGAAGCCGAGTAATGCCAGTGTTCGCCATCGACCTGTGCCGAGGCTGCTCTGATACCAATGTCAGATGCGTCAGTGACAAGTTGAAGTTGTGCCTTGTGATTCCGGAAGGACGAGTAACGCTGCAGTTGCAAGGTCGCGTTTGCAACTTTTGAAATCTGATTCCGTTTTTGGTGTCAAAGGAGCTTTGCGATTATCGTTTCCCTTGCTGTTGCTTTAGAAAGCGTTCAACGATGCCTGATGGTGGGTTGAGTGTTTAAGGCAACGTCTATAGAAGTTGTAGGCCTCAAGAAATCGACGCAGCTCAACGATGGTCTCAGGTTGCTTGAAGTTAAGCAGCGCAGTGATTCGCTCTTGTTTTGGTTGTGAACCGTTTTTGTTGATCGTGTAGCCCAATACTCTATCTCCGTTTGACCGAAACCACACTTATTAATGTTAATGTGCAAGTTATGTTGCTCAAGTTGTTTACGGATCATGTTGAGGTGTTCTCGATGTTGGTTAGCATTGTCTGACATGATGGTGATATCGTCTATATAGCAGAAGACGAATTCCAGTCTGTAGAGGATGTTGTCCATGTGCCGTTGAAAAGTTTGTATGGCATTTCGAAGACCGAAAGGTATGACCAAATATTCAAACAACCTGAATGGTGCTGTAACGGCGGCCTTTTTATGTCGGCTTCTGACATCGGAATCTGATGGTAAGCCCGCTCTAGGTCCAACTTCGAAAATATAGTTTTACGGTGAAGCCGGTCATCCACGTCGTGGATGTGTGCAATTGGATATCGATCCGGTACTGTCTGAGCGTTAGTTTGCGATAGTTGCCACAAACTCTCCAGCCCCCAGATTTTTTGGTCACCATATGGATGGGACTGGTCCAAGGACTACTCGATGTACGGCCAAATACCCATTTTAACATCCGATCGAATTCTGCTCGTGAGGCTTTCAGCTTTTCGCCCTTCAGACGTCGAGGCTGGTGGTCTAGTTGTTTCGATGAAATGTGCCACTTGGTCAGCTGGTGCTAA